>CM019823.1:89667103-90267103 GCA_009763385.1 Coix lacryma-jobi var. lacryma-jobi | reverse complement strand
CTTCATGAGGTACCTCCGACATACTTCTGAGTTCGGGTTTTGGTACTCTCCTTCTTTCACCCCTTCCTGTTGTGTAGTCTTTCCTATGTGGATTTTGCTGCCTGTTCGTTTGAGCATTTCTTGGCTCTTCTCTTGTGAGTTTGGTGTGTGTTTCCCATTTGGATGGGAAGCATTTTGCATGTTGTATCTTAGTTGGACTTCTTCGATACCCTTTTGTTTTGGGTTTTCCTTTTTAGGCTAGTTTTGCTTTGTTTTTGATAGACTAGCTTTTGCATGTATTTCATCATGTATTTAGTGCATTTTAGAGCTTCATGTTGAGAGCAATGGGAATGAGATTATGCTCTTTTTGGTATGCCCTACTGTTTCATGATGATGCTTGTAGCTTAGGATCTTTTTGATCACTTGATACATGTTATGAGCTAAGCTATTTTTGCAAATGGTGAACTTGATTAATCAACTATGAAACCTTTAACTTGTTCACCAGATTGGCAACTAGCATGGGTAGGATGTGTTGAGATCACTTGTGCTATCTTTTGTATGCTAGATTGCTATGTCTCTTGCACTGAGTCATTCACTTGCTTGGATTGTTCATATTTACCTTGTGCTTAAAATTCGATCCAAGTCTAGTGTTGACACTTACTACCATTGCCACCAAAGTCGCCCTTGGCAACGGCACTAGTAATTCTAAGGTTTGTTATCAGAACACTAGAGATAAATCTGCAAGTGCACAAATTAGATACCGCACTTCACCGGATGTAGACCTAGTTTTATATTGAACCCAAAGGAACGGTGTGATCGTATTAAGTCTATTGCTTAAACCCTGAGCACTAGCAAAAGCGAGAATATAAAAGATAAAGGGGAACACTAGGGTTTCCAGCTCTAACCTCAGGAAGCTATGCGATTATTATTCTACTGTGGATTACGTTGGGAGACCACATCCAGAGTATGGCGATTCTCAAGTAATATACTCCTGCTAGCCCTATAGACGGGAGGTGGACTATGGAAGATTGAACAGGCCTATAAGAGTCACACCCGCGAGCTACCACTGATCCACAGTATAGGGTACACTATGCAAGTAATCGAGTCTAAGCACCACGCTTACACGACGACGACTCCTCTAATTCTATAGCGACTTAGTACTCTAATTAGAGTTGCATGCCAGAAGAACAATAAGAACAAGAACGCTTATTGATAATTATAAGTTGAAGACCGAAGATTATCCTGATCCAAGCTCTTGACGAACTTGAATCTGCAGATACAAGATGAAGAAGTAGATCCGACAGGCCGGAGCTCCTGCTAATCTCCCTCTAATGCCTCTCTCTCTCTCTTCTAATCCTACAAAAGACTAGATCTAATCCCTAATTAGAGGGCTACTAATCTTCTAATTGCTAGATGGCTCTAATCCTCTCCCGATGAATATGACTCGAGTTTCTGTCTTGGATCTGATCTGAATGAGGATTGTTATGAGGATTTTTTTCAGGGAGGGGGGTCTGGGGCTGTTTATATAGCCCGGTGGGATGAACCGCAGCCCTTGGATCAAACCGATGTCGAACAATGGTTGAGATGCGTCGAGGAGGTCGATTAGGTCACGTCACGCGAAGGAGGGCTGGCTGACAAGTGGGCCCAGGTCGGCCGGCCTAGGGTTGAGGCTGGCCGGCCTCCCCCTAGCGCCGCCTACCTTTTCCTGCGTCCGCAAGTCTTCTAACACCTTCCTTGTTTGTCTTGAATCCTTGTTCGGCAAGTTTGCGCAACAAGTCTTGGCATGGAAGGATTCCTTGTCGTCTTCTTTCTGTCTGGTCCCTGAATATCTCAGGTATTTTGTAGCTATTGGAATCTTGTCGGTTACACCGCTGATCTTCATATGGATAAGGCTTCTAGATGGTTCCAAAGTCTTCCTAGTCGTATTCATCGAGGACTCTTGTTCTGGGACTCTAAATATGGCAAGTGGCATGTCCGTTGCGATCGTCTCGACGAGCTCGTCACATTGGTGTGCTCTAATTTATCACTTGGGATACTTTTATGTAGTGAAATGTTGGTATTCCTGCAAAATAAGTGAGAACGACACAACTCGTGGAACTCGTTAGAATCAAACTATATTCCTAGGTTGATGGTCACTTTTATTCTCTTTTAGGTGACTTATTGATGGTATAAGATATGAGTTAGTGACCGTCAACAAGCTCCCCCACACTAGATCTTTACTCGTCCCTGAGGAAAGTAGAGCTTCACATTCACTGTTCATAGAAAAACCTGCACTGTTGGGATTAGTAGTGTTGAAAACAAATTTTATTACTTTTACCCCTTCAGTCTTGACAGTTGGAGAGTTTTGTAAGATTTTCCAAAAAGAGTGTAGCTTTCCTTCTCCTCCTTATGATACTCTCAATGTCGCTCAAAGTTCTTATCTCCTCACATGAGGCATTGCCTTCTTTTCAAAATTATTAATTATATCTGGAGCTTTTATGAAGTGTGTAGCACTATGCTTTGACTGTGTTACTAAGTCGACACTTTAGAGCTAGGGAGAGAATTGTCATACTCCTTAATAAAGATTTTATTTTTTGAAAACACTTGTCCTCTCTTGTTTGGTATTTTGCTTAAGAGAAACCATGAGCTATGAGGCTAATTCTACTGTTGAGCACGTGCCCATATTTTTTTCCTCTTTTATCTTTTTTTTAATTAGCGAGGTTACGGACACTTGTCCCTTTTTATTTCCTCTTGATCAATCTTTTTGAGGTTTCGGGCACTTGCCCCTTTTTATTTCCTCGGATATATATATTTTGCACAGCTCATGTCTCTTTCACAATAATACTTCTCAAGAGGGACTTAACCTTTTTAAACAATCTTGATTTTAGGAACATGGTAAATCTCTCAACCAAAGCCATAAAAGTTAACTTAGCATCATTACAAAAGTAAGTAGCTAGAATATCAATATGTTGGCATGATTATTTAAGGCCTTAGGAGGAAATATGTTTTTACCACTGAGGAGAAGAATTGCTATTTTATTTTAAGCATTTGAAATAAATTCTCCAAAGACAAGACTCGTAGAGTCAGGTATTATGATAAGCAATTGATTATTTCCAACAGTAACAAGAGATTCTAAGACTAGATCATGCGAGCTATCTCAAGTTATTATCAAGTTTAATTCGGGACTCATAAATCTTGTGTCAAATGGTTTTCAATTCAAAAAATAGAGGGCAATATGAAGATAAAGAGGGTATGATACGTACAAGACCTGTAGACGCACGAGAGTGATTCATCATGTGTGGTCTCGTTGAGTGATTCTTGTTTTCCTGCGATTCTTCGGTCGATCTTCCATTTATTGGTTTGGTCCTTCCCCCAGTTATACCTTTATGCACAATATGTGGAGACAAGACACATATCCAGAACAAAAGTAGAGAGAGAGAATAGATAACTAAAACAAAACTTTATTGATAACTTATAAGGCACTTTATTACACAAGCAAGAAAAATAACTAAATGATTGGAATTAAACAAACTAAACATTCTTTAAAGACTCTAAGACTCTTAACTCTAACACTTGTGCCTTATCATAATACTATTAATAATAACTCTCTCACTCTAATTGAGGTGATTATCTACAGTTCGTGATAGGATGTTTACACGAGACTTCAAACCGCTTTGCTTAATCTCCTGTCTATCCATTCTCCTAACCAGGCTATCACAAATCTTTGTCACAGAGGCTAGGTCTTGCTTAAGCTGAAGTGTTAGCTTTGACAAGGACATCCACCTGCTTACTAACTCTAATGTAGTCATTGATGAGATCGTCACCTTCTCCTCCAACTTCATCATGGGTTCTCTCTTGCGTTTAGGCTTAGAAGAAGAGGCTTAAGATGGGGACTTCTCCTTACGAGGCTCTACTTGGATCTGTCCGGGCTCATCTCGGACTCCATTAATGGCGTAGCGAGATGTGGATGTGTACTTCATAAAAGTTACATCTCCAAACTTGTTCGTCTTCAACCCCGTGAGATGTTCATTGGGTCCTAGGGGCAAAAGATTGACTTCCTTGGTGAAAGGACCGTGACGCCTAAGAGGGGGGGGGTGAATTAGGCAACTTAAAACTTCTACACTAAACTATGGCCTCTAATTTCTATCGAGTCAAAACCTATGCAAGAAAGTAAACTATCTAATGTGCAACTAAGGTTTTGCTAGATGTGTTTGCTATCTCTACCGCAATAAGGAGTTATGCAACCTAGTTCCCAAACCTATCAACTAGCATAAAAACTAGGACAGGTAAAGCACATGAACAAGGTAGCAAAGTAAATGCAGAAGCTAAAAGAGTGTGATAGAGATGCAAACTCCCGTCGACGACTCCGGTATTTTTACTGAGGTATCGAGAAGCGCGCAAGCTTCCCCCTAGTCCTTGTTGGAGCCCCTCACAAGGAATCCCTTGCAAGGGCCAAGCTCCCGGTCGGGTAACTCCGTGATAGCTCCGGGTCTTCCCCACGCGCAAGTGTGTCTCCGGTTAAGCCACTCGTGGCAAAGCCTCTCCCGGATGCTCCCCGCCGTCTTCACTATCAAGCTTCCGGCCGAAACGCCGCGGGCCTTGTTCCCTTCGGTACACGGAGGCGGCCACACCACAAACTCGGTTGGTGTGGTCTCGCAAGACTACAAGCCCCGCCGATGTACAACAACGGTGCACGCAAGCACCGATAGTCAAGAGGTTTTCAACCTCACTAAACACTAGGCCTAACACCTAGAGCAAGCGCAAAGCGGTAGTCTAACTAGCTTAAGCACTTCGCAAAGCACCTCTACTAATCACCTAGTATATCACTTAAGCACTTTGGTGGCTAGAGCAACTAAATATGTGTCTATACACTTGGTACACTTCGTTGAGCTCCAACCTCATGTTTTTGGCCGGCCATGGGGGTATATATAGAGCCCCAAGCAAATAGAGTCGTTGGGCACCAAAGATGGTCTTCACTGCGCAGCATTGGACGCTGGAGTCGAGACCATCAGACGCATCCGATGCTCCTTTAATGGCTAGTTGCCAGCCTGGCACTGTGTCGAAACGGCTACTCAGCGTTCGATGCCTGATCATCGGACACGTCCGAGGCTGCCAGAGCCTCTCTGGAACCTTCCTGCATGGTCATCGGACGTAGGGTCCTGTAGCGTCCGATGTTACATCGGAGCGTCCGATGTTCACTGTGCTGGTTTGCACAGTGTCACAATCGCGTCTGATGCGCTAGGTCTTCAGCGTCCGATGCTCCTGCTGGCGCTGACACGAGCTAGGGTTTGCCATCGGTGCGTCCGGTGCCTGCGTGGGCAGCGTCCGATGTCCCTTTCCTCTCGTTTCTTCGCGTTTTCTTGCGTCGTCTTGGTTCCTTTTTTGTGCCTTGGACTTTGCTTGATCATGAGAGTCTTGTATTGATCTTCAAATGTCTTGCATGAGGTGTTGATCATCGGATCACCACGTAGTCTTTGCCCAAGTCACATTTGCACCCTATTGGACTACAAAACAAACACTTGCAAATGTATTAGTCCAATTTGGTTATGTTGTTCATCAAACACTAAAGTCCGAAGTTAAATGGTCCAAGGTCCATTTTCCTTACAATCTCCCCCTTTTTGGTGATTGATGACAACACGACCAAAACAAGCAAATAAACGATACAAAATTTAAAATGCAATCTACTTGCTAGGATGCATTGCAAAGGCAAGATCATATGATGTTTAAAAGATAACAATTTGAAACATATTTAATCTAACATATCTTGCCCTTGCCATAGAGTCCCAATGTGTGACTTTATGGATTAATGCTCCCCCTAACTCCATAAATCACTTCCTCCCTTTTTGAACCATTCCCATAAAAATAACCATAGAATTTTTGAAAATTTGATTTTGGTTATTTTGTTTGTTTTAGTTTGGGCTTGATTTTGGTCCTTACACATTCTCCCCTGCGAATACATGGGTGTATGCCGAGTCTCGAGTGATGAGTGATTGTCAACTTGGATAATGCGCATGTTCTTTGGCTTGTGTTGTGCAGGTGTCGAGCACAGATACAGTTATCAAAGGCAAGATGAAGGTCAAGTAGAGACGTGCCGTGTCGATGGACTGAGAGTGGCGAAGGGCAGACGTGAGGCTTGGACTGAGGGACCGGTGGCTCGAGGATCAGCTGTGGTGGCTGACAGCCTGGGACAGCGACGAGTGAAGACTTGTGGGCACGTTGTTGCTTGGGTCGAGGACGTGGGGACACATGTCGGTGGATGGGGTGCACGGGCGGTGCATCCCCTCTACGGCTCGGTTTGGTGGTTGAGCCACAGAAAAACAACCGAGTGGACGGTTTCCAGGTTTGGGCCTCAAAACCTGGGCGCTGATGGTTTCCGAGTTTGGGCCTCAAAACTCGGGCTGAGGACGGTTTCCAGGTTTGGGCCTCAAAACCTGGGTGCTGCGGGTTTCTGAGTTTGGGCCACAAAACTCAGGCGATGGACGGCTGGTTTCCCGGTTTGGGCCTCAAAACCTTGGGTTGGTCGTAAAGGCTGGTTTCTCGGTTTGGGCCACAAAACCGGGGGCAAAGTCCGGAAAAAGGACGAGCAGAGCGGTGGCGGCACGTGGCGGCAATCGGTGAGGTTGCGTCGAGGCAACGCTACCAGTTGTGCGGGCGTGGCCGTCGGATCACCACCTACCACGAGTTGGTCCAGAATAACCCTAGGGTTTAGCTGGCTCGCTCTGTCATTAGTTAGGGGTAGAGTGGGAATTAGAATTAGGATAAGAAGAGGGAGACACCCACCTCTCATCCTATCTCAGTCATTTGCTATTTTGCTTTCTAGGTTTTCTTGCTCTCCCCATCCTCTGCTGTAGCGAACTGATATCCACAGAGAAGACAATCATACCTCTATGTCTGTGAGATTTTGAGGAAGTGAGACCGTAATCTCACTGTTGTAGCGTGTGGTAGCCACATGATTGCAATTCGTGGTTATGATTCGCGTTTTGTTCGTGTTCTTCGCGGGTTGCTTTTCTCCATGATTTTCCCGTTGATCGATCTCTCTACTTGGTGCGTCTTTTGCAAATCCGTTTGAACCAAGATGTTCTAGATCGTGAGGCACTTCTTTCCACCAAAGGAATTATCCTCTAACCTCATGAGCTAGTAGATCGGTCAATTTTTGTTTCGGGTCAAGTTTTTCTCCCTTCCCCCGAATTTCTTTGATTCATCGATTTGGAGATAGGTTCGAGCCATGATCTCTTAGAGATAGCTCACTATCCTCCTTGTCATTCCTCTCACTAAGTTTGATCCCTAGAGGATTAGTTTTGGGTGAGATAGAGTCGAATCGGTGGACGAACAACACGAAATCGGGGAGACCGGACGCTGCCTGTTCAACGACCGGACGCTGTCAGTGAGTCCGATCGATGAACACTTTCGCTGTGTTTGTTTTGTGACTTGACCGAACGCTAGGTTCACAAGTGACCGGACGCTTGCGCGTTACTGTTCATCGGATTTGTCACTTGTGACCGGACGCTTGACCCTTGACCGGACGCTCAGACTCAGTGAGTCCGGTCAAGAACAGTAAGGGTCCAGAACCGATTTTTCAAGACCGGACGCGTCCGGTGCTCTCTGACCGGATGCTGGCCAGAGTCCGGTGTGGTGTGTTCTGTGCTGTTTTGTCCCCGGTTCGTTCGTCCGTTGTCGGATTTGATTTCCGGTTTTTGCGTTTGGTTTCTAGAGTTGTGTAGTGTCCCGCTGTGCTTCTCGGAAGCATCCACCCTACATCTAGGGTCATGGACACTTGCAAAGCTCTAGGTTTGCTCTTGGGGTTGATTCTCTGGGACAGAGGCAACAAGTTTCTGAAAAGAAATTTGAAGCTCCCATTCACCCCCCTCTGGTCGCTTTCTGGTAGCACTTTCGGTCCTTCAATTAGTATCAGAGCGGGTTAAGGATCTTTCACCTTAGCCGGTTCTAGATCCACAGAAGGCGACATTGATCGCGGCGTGGGCAAACCGCCGTTCTTTGATGGGACGAACTATGCGTATTGGAAGATACACATGTCGGCCTATCTCCAGAGTTTGGGTGCTTCCATCTAGGATATTTGCAACTCTGCCGATTACGTGGTCTTGGCTGCTCGTGCTACTCAGCATCAGATCGATGAGCACGATGCCAATAGCCAAGCCCGTAATGCTCTTTTCTCATGCCTAAGCATGAGTGAGTTTGATCGTGTTTCTCACCTCGCTACGGCTCGGGAGATTTGGGCTACCCTCATGCGTTTCCATGAGGGAACCACTGAAGTCAAAACCCGTCTCTACGAGTCGTTCAAGCGAGAGTATGAGAACTTTCAACATATGTTTGGCGAGAGCATAGAAAGTTTATTCGCTCGCTTTCAGGTGATTGTCAACAGAATGAGAGCTAACAAGGAGTTGTTGCCTTTCGATGATCATGAGAGGGATTCGAAGCTTTTACATACCCTTGATCGGTCGATGTGGGATTCCAAGGTTCAGGCGATCATTGAATCATCTAACTATGAGGCCCTCACGTGCGACGAGCTCTTTAGTAAGCTCAAGTCTAGTGAGATCGATGCCATGGCGAGAGCTTCTTATGAAAATCCTTCTGGCCCATCGATGGCTTTGCTTTCTGGCTCTTCTGCTAACCCCTCTGGAGGATTTGCACTATCTTCACTTCTTTCTGTCACAGAGGAGCAGCTGGAGTTTATGGTGGATGACGAGCTGGCATTGCTCACCAACCGGTTCTCGCGGTTCCACAATAACCGCACGAACCGTCACCGCGGAGGAGGACGCTCGGGATGTTTCGAGTGCGGCGATCCCAACCACTTCATCGCCAATTGCCCGAAGAAGAACAAGCAGACCTTCGGCAAGGCGGATCATGGGCACAAGTATGACTCCAGCAAGCGCAAGGAGAAGTACGTCCCCACGAAGCACAAGCGAAAGGGCGGCTTCAACAAGGAGTACATCAAGACGAAGTACTTGGAGAAGGCCCAGGCTGAGCAGCGTGCTTTCTTCGCCACGCTCAGCGACGTCGATGACTCGGATGACGATTCCGCTTCCTCAAGCGACGACGAGTCCAAGAAGAAGAAGAGGATCGAGGACAAGCTGAACGGCCTCTGCTTCTTCGCCGACAACGAGGGTTTCTGCACCATGGCCCTCGGCAAGGAGGTCGACGGCGAGCCGGAGGAGACTCCTCGGAACGACGACGACGATGACGACACCTCCCAGGTGTCTCAAACCCCCGACGAGCTTTCTGCTGAGGTCGAGAAACTTACTGCCGCCCTTCTGAGTCAAGATAAGTTATTTAGGTGTGCTGCTAAGGAGCGGAAGGAGTTTAGGCAGAAGTGGGAGGATACGGTGAGAGAGCTTGAGTTTGCTAAATCCACCGTGGTCGTTTCTGAGGAGGTTGAGTGTGAGATGTGCACCACGCACATGACTGACCTTCTCACTTTGAGAGGTAAGTATGCTGCGTTGGTAGGAGAGGTGGATGAGCTAAGAGCTAGATCTTCGGTGCTTCGTGCATGCAAGTCCTGTGCGGGCTTGCAATCCGAGTTGGCAGAGAAGAATGCCAAGATTGTGTCTCTTGAGAAGGCCAACTCAGGTAGCACTTGTGTGGCGAGGTGTGCTTTGTGCGAGGGCTTGGAGATGGAGATAGCCAACGTGAAGCATGACAAGATGCAAACCGAGGAGGAAAACACATACCTTCAGACCATCTTGTCATGGGTGTCTAGTGGTGAGCCGCAACTTGGGATGATGATCTCCCAATTCAAGCGTGCTGCTGGAGGTCCAAGTGTAGGCTTTGCTCAGGGTGTGGATGTTTCATCTTTTGGGAAGATTGGAGAGTCGAGTGGTCTTATCCCATGTGAGAATCCCAACTCCACCACTACTCCCAAGCTTACTAAGATTCCACCCAAAGAGCCTCTCAAGCCCAACACCAAGGATGGTGTGTTCGTTGAACCTCCGAGGGCTCCACCCAAGAAACAGACATGGCATCCCAAGCCCAACCACCTCAAGAACAAGCTAGACACAATGCCACCTATCCAGGAGGAGCTTATGCCATAGAAGGGCAAAGTGATCCATACCCACTACCGTGAGTACCAACAACCCCCTATGAGAGCGGTGAGGTACCACTGTGAGCACTGTGGGAGAGATGGACACTTGAGTGAGTTTTGCTTTCGGTGAAAGAGAGAGGCGCGTCGTGGAAAGGAGATGAACAACACGGACATGTACCATCCTTTCCATGATGTACATGTACCGAATGTTCAGAGGCGTGCTGCTAGGCCTAGAGGTCCAAAACCTCAAGTTCGTAGGCCTAGGCCGCGAGGAGGTCGTGCCCGGCGGGAGCCCACTGTTGTGAGCTATGGACCCCGTGGCGGTGGCTTTGTAGTTGAGCATTTTCCCCCACCGTGTTTTGAGTATCGCGATGGACGCTCATCCCTTAGCGGACCACGTTTTCCTCTACGTGGTGATCTCTCTTCCCATAGGCATGCTAGGAATGGTTTTTCTGCTAACCGTTCTTTTGAGCAGCCGGCCCAACACTAGTATTCTTCCTACTTCACTAACCCCTGTGTTGGACCGTATGCTCACCCTATGTCTTTTTATTGATGTAGGTAAAACGATTGGAGAACGTTTGGTTGGTGGATTCCGGTTGCTCGAGGCACATGACCGAAAACGCCAAGTGGTTCTCCAGTCTTAGTCCGGTCGCCATAAAGGAGTTTATCACCTTCAGTGACAACAGCAAAGGTAAGGTGTTGTCTCGTGGGTCGGTGCGAGTTAATGAGCACTTTGTGTTGCGCGATGTTGCTCTTGTATCTAACTTGCATTTTAACCTTCTTTCTGTTTCGCAACTTTTTGATGATGACTATGAGATTCGTTTTAAGCCGAATCTTAGTCGTATTTTGGATCCTCAGGGCAATCTTGTGTGTTTGATTTCGCCCTTTGAGAAAATCTTTCATGCGAATTTCTCGGAGTCTTTTGGCACTTCTCGTTGTCTTATGGCTGGACCTTCCTCCTCTGATATTTGGAAGTGGCATAGGAGACTAGGACATTTGAGCTTCGACTTGCTTGCAAGGCTTAGTTCACTTGGCCTAATCCGAGGATTGCCCAAGTTATCCATGGAGAAGGATCTTGTTTGCCATTCTTGTAGACATGGGAAGATGGTTGCCGCTCCCCACCATCTAGTGACTCAGGTCATGACCAAGCACCCTGGAGAGCTTTTGCACATGGACCTTGTTGGTCCGGCTTGGGTGAGCTCGGTTGGAGGGAAGTGGTATGTGCTTGTTGTTGTTGACGACTTTTCGAGATATTTGTGGGTCTTCTTTTTGTCTGAGAAGACTGAGACTTTCTCTTTTACTCGCAATCTGATTTTGCGTCTTCCGAATGAGTTCCCTTTGAACTCAATGCGAGCTATCCGTAGTGATAATGGTTCCGAATTCAAGAATTCAGATTTTGAAAAGTTTTGTAACTCTTTGGGTTTAGAGCATCAGTTTTCTTCCCCCTACACACCGCCACAAAATGGTGTTGTAGAAAGGAAGAATCGGACCCTTGTAGAGATGGCCAGGACGATGCTCGATGAGCATAGGACTCCTAAGCGATATTGGGCCGAAGCTATGAGCACTGCATGTTACATTTCCAATCGCATTTTCCTCCGAGCTTTCTTGAAAAAGACTTCTTATGAGTTGCGTTTTGGAAGACAGCCCAAAGTGAGTTTTTTTAGAGTTTTCGGTTGCCATTGTTTTATACTCAAAAAGGGCAACCTGGACAAGTTTGAGTCCCGTTCTTCTGACGGTGTGTTTTTGGGTTATGGCACTCATACTCGCGCATATCGTGTACTTAACCTTGACACTAACCGAGTCATGGAGACATCCGATGTCACCTTCGACGAGACCATGGTTTGTCCTTCTTCTCGTTTTGAGCGTGCAGGTGATCATGAGGTTGGCGAACCTCTTTTTGATGATGAGGACGAGGGTGCTGAAGGGATGGATGACCCAGCACCACCTCCACCTGCTGTGCCGCAAAGAGCGGCCTCTACTACCACTCACGGCCCTGACCCTTCTTCTTCGATGACGTGGGGGTCGTGGGATCCGGCACCTCGAGCGGTACCATTTGTACCCGAGGAGGCACCAGCTGCTGTTGAGGAGGAGGTTTCTTCAGCTCGAGAGGCGTCACGACACATCCAGCGCCAACACCCGCCTCAACAGATGATCGGCAGCATCGGCAAATGTGTCACTGGGTCAAGGTCACAACAAATCTCTCACTTTGCTCATTCTGCATTTGTTGCTGATTTTGAACCCCGAGATGTTGGACACGCTTTATCTGATCCAGATTGGGTCAATGCCATGCTTGAGGAGTTAGAAAATTTTGAGAGAAATTGGGTTTGGGTTTTGGTTCCTCTTCCTCCTGAGTGTCACCCTATTGGGACAAAATGGGTTTTCAAAAACAAACAAGGAGAGGATGGCCATGTTGTGAGAAACAAGGCCAAACTTGTAGCCCAGGGGTATAGTCAGAAGGAGGGGATAGACTATGAGGAGACTTTTGCTCCTGTAGCTCGTTTGGAGGCAATTAGGATACTCTTGGCTTTTGCTGCATCCAAAGGGTTTAAACTTTTTCAAATGGATGTCAAGAGTGCCTTCCTAAACGGCTACATAGAAGAGGAAGTGTATGTTAGACAGCCCCCCGGTTTCGAAAATCCCAAGTTTCCAAACCATGTTTTTAAACTTCACAAAGCTTTATATGGTTTGAAACAAGCCCCTAGAGCCTGGTATGATAGGTTGAAAACCTTTTTGCTAGCTAAGGGTTTTAAAATGGGATGTGTGGATAAAACGCTCTTTCTCCTCAAGCAAGGCAATGACACTCTCTTGGTTCAGATTTACATGGATGATATCATTTCCGGTGGTTCTTCTCATGCTTTGGTTGCCAAGTTTGCAGACACTATGAGCCGGGAATTTGAGATGAGCATGATGGGCGAGTTGACGTTTTTCCTCGGGTTGCAAATCAAGCAATCCCGAGAGGGGACGTTTGTGCACCAGGGCAAGTACACCAAGGACATCCTGAAGAAGTTTGACATGGGTGAGGCCAAGCCTCTTCCAACACCCATGCCGACCACGGCGGCCCTGGATGTGGATGTGGATGGAGAAGCTGTGGACCAGAAGGAGTACCGGAGTATGATCGGGTCGCTGCTGTACCTGACGGCGACACGCCCGGACATCCAGTTCGCGGTGTGTCTTTGCGCGCGATTTCAGTCGTCGCCGCGCACCTCTCACCGTCAGGCGGTCAAGCGCATTTTGAGGTATTTGTGCTTCACTCCTGAATTTGGGATTTGGTATTCTGCTTCCTCCACTCTCTCCCTTTGCGGTTATTCTGATGCCGATTTTGCTAGTTGCCGACTTGATCGCAAGTCCACTTCTGGGACTTGCCAGTTTATTGGTTCTTCTCTTGTATCGTGGTCTTCTCGCAAGCAGTCTAGTGTTGCCCAGTCTACCACAGAGGCTGATTATGTTGCTGCGGCTAGCTGCTGTTCCCAGTTGCTTTGGATGATGGCCACTTTGCGTGATTTTGGTCTGAGCTTTTCTCGCGTTCCTTTGCTTTGTGACAGCACGAGTGCTATTAGCGTTGCTAAGAACCCCATGCTGCACTCCAAGACCAAACACATTGATGAGAAGGGTGATATCGACCTTCGCCATGTCGATACTCATCATCAGTTGGCTGATATTTTCACCAAGCCTTTGGACCAATCAACTTTTGCTAGGTTGAGAGGTGAGCTTGGCGTGTGTTTCCCCTTTTAGATGGGGGAAACATTTTTACTCTTGTATTACAAACTGACTTTGTGTTTTTCAATTGGTTTCATCATGCATCTTTGCATTTCATCTTGCATATTTACATTCAGAGCTTCATCTATATAATCCTTAGAATGTGACTATGCTCTGTGTAGTGTATGCTCTGATGCTTTATGATGAAGCTTGTAGCTTATGCTCTTTGTGACAACTGATACATGTTGTGAGCTGAGCTCTTTTTTGAATGGTGAATTTTCTTAATGAACATAAAATTTGAAAATATTCACCATTGAGATATGCCACTAGCATGTGTAGAATGTGTTGAAATCACTTGTGCTTTTCATATATGCTAGGTTGCTATGTCTCTAGTTCTGAGTCATTCACTTGCTTGGTATGTTCATATTCTGCTTTAATTCTGAACCAAGTTGAGTGAATTGGAAAGATCGAGATGGGATTGCTTGTCAGCACATCACAGTTTCGAGACTGTTTCTCATTGCACCTCAAGTTAAACTTGAGCTATGTAGTGTATGACCGAAACTATTGCTTTAAGCTTCTGATTTCTTCTGCATAGGCTTCGCACAGTTGAAAAGTTAGGCAATGACAAGCTTTCAACCTCTCGCAATCACATGCTGAAATTTGAACTTGTGTAATTTAACTGCTGCAACTCCGATAAAATTTGAATACACAAGTCTATGTTTCATTCTATAGCATGATGATTGAACCTTGCTAGGGGTAGTTCACCTTGTATACATGTTTAGCACTTGTTTGACTTCCTGTCTATACACGTTTGGTGCTATTTTGATGGTGAATACCTTTTTGGCTGAAAACTGCTCATGTTGCTCACATGTTCATATTTCGTATTTGGTGATCAGTTTGAGCCTTTAACAACATTTTGTGCATCTTGATGAGTCATCGGATCAGCACTTTGTCAAAGCATCTTCTTATTCTATCGACTATATTCCTGGAGCTACTAACTTGCATTTTGACTCATATGCATTTGGAGGGGAGATTCTTGATAGTGCATTTTCAACTAAGGGGGAGAAAATATTGACAAATCATATGTGCTCTCTGTGTTCGACTAAGGGGGAGAAAATATCTTCAAATCTTTGCTTTCCGAGTTGAACTAAAGGAGAGATTTCCTGGTTGTGTGCACTATTTGAGGGGGAGTATTCGAGCTGGTAACAGTTGTTTCGGAGCATTTTTGGTAGCTGGTTGTGTTGAGCCTTTGCCTCTTTCTTGAGGAACTAGCACCTTTGTTTTTATGCTCTTCAGTTGGTATCAAGCTTTCTTCAGTTGGTATCGAGCTTCCTCGCTAGCGGTGTTGAGCCGTTCTGCCTCTTCTTGAGGGCTAGCTCTATTTTGCTTGATTTTCAGTTGATCCTTCAATTTGTATCGAGCTTTCCCGCTAGTGGTGTTGAGCCTGTTCTACCTCTTCTTGAGGGCTAGCTTTGCTTTGCTTGGTTGCGTCGAGCTGTTGCCCATGTCTTTGGGGACCAAGTAGTCTTGCTCTTTCCACTTGACCTTCTTCGGCTTTGTTATGCTTTTGGGTCATTTGGTCGAGTTCTCTCTCTTTCTTCCTTCCTTCCTCTATTTCCACTATGATTTGTGTTGGTAGTTGACAATGCACTCATCAAGGGGGAGATTGCGGATACATGGGTGTATGCCGAGTCTCGAGTGATGAGGGATTGTCAACTGAGATAATGCGCATGTTCTTTGGCTTGTGTTGTGCAGGTGTCGAGCACGGATACAGTGATCAAAGGCAAGGTGAAGGTCAAGTAGAGACGTGTCGTGCCGATGGACCGAGAGTGGCGAAGGGCGGACGTCAGGCTTGGACTGAGGGACCGTTGGCCCGAGGATCAGCTGTGGTGGCTGACAGCCTGGGACAGCGACGAGTGAAGACTTGCGGGCACGGTGTTGCTTGGGTCGAGGACCTGGGGACACGTGTCGGTGGACGGGGTGCACGGGCGGTGCATCCCCTCTACGGCTCGGTTTGGTGGTTGAGCCACAGAAAAAGCACCGAGTGGACGGTGTCCAGGTTTGGGCCTCAAAACCTGGGCACTGATGGTTTCCGAGTTTGGGCCTCAAAACTCGGGCTGAGGACGGTTTCCAGGTTTGGGCCTCAAAACCTGGGTGATGCGGGTTTCTGAGTTTGGGCCACAAAACTCAGGCGATGGACGGCTAGTTTCCCGGTTTGGGCCTCAAAACCGGGGGTTGGTCGTAAAGGCTGGTTTCCCGGTTTGGGCCACAAAACCGAGGGCGAAGTCCACGAAAAGGACGAGCAGAGCGGTGGCGGCACGTGGCGGCAATTGGTGAGGTTGCGTCGAGGCAACGCTACCAGTTCTGTGGGCGTGGTCGTCGGATCACCACCTACCACGAGTTGGTCCAGAATAACCCTAGGGTTTAGCTGGCTCGCTCTGTAATTAGTTAGGGGTAGAGTGGGAATTAGAATTAGGATAAGTAGAGGGAGACACCCACCTCCCATCATATCTCAGACATTTGCTATTTTGCCTTCAAGGTTTTCTTGCTCTCCCCATCCTCTGCTGTAGCGAACTGAGATCCACAGAGAAGACAATCATACCTCTGTGTTCGTGAGATTATGCGGAAGTGAGACTGTAATCTCACTGTTGTAGCGTGTGGTAGCCACACGGTTGCAATTCGTGGTTGTGATTCACGTTTTGTTCGTGTTCTTCACGGGTTGCTTTTCTCCACGATTTTCCCGTTGATCGATCTCTCTACTTGGTGCGTCTTTTGCAAATCCATTTGAACCAAGATGTTCTAGATCGTGAGGCACTTCTTTCCACCGAAGGAATTATCCTCTAACCTCATGAGCAAGTAGATCGGTCGATTTTCGTTTCGAGTCAAGTTTTTCTCTCTTCCCCCGAATTTCTTCGATTCATCGATTTGGAGATAGGTTCGAGCCATGATCTCTTAGAGATAGCTCACTATCCTCCTTGTGATTCCTCTCACTAAGTTTGATCCCTAGAGGATTAGTTTTGGGTGAGATAGAGTCGAATCGGTGGACGACAGCCCAAAATCGGGGAGACCGGACGCTGTTAGTGAGTCCGGTAGATGCACACTTTCGCTGTGTTTGTTTCGTGAGTTGACCGGACGCTAGGTTCACAAGTGACCGGACGCTTGCACGTTACTGTTCATCAGATTTGGCACTTGTGAACGGACGCTTGACCCTTGACCGGACGCTCAGACTCAGTGAGTCCGGTCAAGAACAGTAAGGGTCAAGAACCGATTTTTCAAGACCGGACGCGTCCGGTGCTCTCTGACCGGACGCTGGCCAGAGTACGGTGAGGTGTGTTCTGCGTTGTTTCGTCCCCGGTTCGTTCGTCCGTTGTCGGATTTGATTTCCGGTTTTTGTGTTTGGTTTCTAGAGTTGTGTAGTGTCCCGCTGTGCTTCTCAGAAGCATCCACCCTACATCTAGGGTCGTGGACACTTGCAAAGCTCTAGGTTTGCTCTTCGGGTTCATTCTCTGGGACAGAGGCAACAAGTTTCTGAAAAGAAATTTGAAGCTCCCATTCACCCCCCCCCCCCCTCTAGTCGCTTTCTGGTAGCACTTTCGGTCCTTCATCCCCCTTTGGAATCAAACACCGAAAAGGAAGACATTAAAGCTCAAGAGAGGAAACATTATATAAGCTAAAACTCCCCCTAAGTATATGCATACATATGATGTATGGCAAAAGCATATGCATAACCGACAAATTAAAGCACAAAAGAGTTTAATCTATATAATGTATGGAGAGAGCATATAAGAGTATCAAATTGAAATCAACATAATGATATCGGTTAGGAATACCACATGTAGATGCCAATTGGATTATCACCATACATGATGCTTGTCTCCGAGAACTCCATTTTCCTTGCAATGAGACTACTACACACATGATAATCTTGAATGTAGTGTTAGTCTCAAAGCTTTCAAATTGTAGAGTAAACTCCCTCTAAAAGTGTGCATACAAGTTTGAAATACTTGTAGGAGACATGCACATTGACTTGTAAGGTCAAACTACAATTTTCCATATTGACATCACAAGAAGTGTGACACCAATTGAAGATGGTAATCGGGGTAGTTTATCTATAATTTGGACTTTGGCACATATAAGATGAATACAAAGTAAAAGAAGCTATGTGTCGTGCTTCTAACCAATTAAAACTGCGGATACATGGGTGTATGCCGAGTCTCTGAGTGATGAGTGATTGTCAACTGGGATAATGCACATGTTCTTTGGCTTGTGTTGTGCAGGTGTCGAGCATGCATACAGTGATCAAAGGCAAGGTGAAGGTCAAGTAGAGACGTGTCGTGCCGATGGACCGAGAGTGGCGAAGGGCGGACGTGAGGCTTGGACTGAGGGACCGGTGGCCCAAGGATCAGCTGTGGTGGCTGACAGCCTGGGACAGTGACGAGCGAAGACTTGCAGGCACGGTGTTTCTTGGGTCGAGGACCTAGGGACACGTGTCGGTGGACGGGGTGCACGGGCGGTGCATCCCCTCTACGGCTCGGTTTGGTGGTTGAGCCACAGAAAAACCACCGAGTGGACGGTTTCCAGGTTTGGGCCTCAAAACCTTGGCGCTGATGGTTTCCGAGTTTGGGCCACAAAACTCGGGCTGAGGACGGTTTCCAGGTTTGGGCATCAAAACCTGGGTGCTGCGGGTTTCTGAGTTTGGGCCACAAAACTCAGGCGATGGACAGCTGGTTTCCCGGTTTGGGCCTCAAAACCGGGGGTTGGTCGTGAAGGCTGGTTTCCCGGTTTGGGCCTCAAAACCGGGGGCGAAGTCCGGGAAAAGGACGAGCGGGGCGGTGGCGGCACGTGGCGGCAATCGGTGAGGTTGCATCGAGGCAACGCTACCAGTTGTGCGGGCGTGGCCGTCGGATCACCAGCATCTTCGAGTTGGTCCAGAATAACCCTAGGGTTTAGCTGGTTCGCTCTGTAATTAGAGAGGGGTAGAGTAGGAATTAGAATTAGGATAAGTAGAGGGAGACACCCTCCTCCCATTGAAGCTCAGCCATTTGCTCTTTTGCTTCTAGGTTTTCCTGCTCTCCCTCTCCCCTGCTGTAGCAAACTGAGATCCACAGAGAAGAGAACAATACATCTGTGTCCATAAGATTTTGAGAAAGTGAGGCCGTAATCTCACTGTTGTAGCGTGTGGTAGCCACACAGTTGCAAATTTGTGGCTGTGATTCGCGTTTTGTTTGTGTTCTTCGTGGATTGTTTTTCTCCACGTTTTTCTTGTCGATTGACCTCTTTGTTCGTTGCGTCTTTTGCAAATCTGTTTGAACAGAGATGTTCTAGATCGTGAGGCACTTCTTTTCACCGAAGGAATTCACCTCTAACCTCATGACCTACTAGATCGATCGATTTTCGTTTCGGATCAAGTTTTTCTCCTTTCTCCCGAATTTCTTCGATTCATCGATTTGGAGATAGGTTCCAGCCATGATCTCTTAGAGATAGCTCACTATCCTCCTTGTGACTCCTCTCACCAAGTTTGATCCCTAGAGGATTCGTTTTGGGTGAGCTTGGATCAAATCGGTGGACGAACAGCCGGTTTTGGTGTGACCGGACGCACAAGTCCAGAGTCCGATCGTTGAATGTGATGACTGCGTTTTTCTGTTTACCTGACCGGACGCTCAGTTGAGAACTGACCGGACGCACAGGTAGCACTGTTCACCGTGGCTACGCTGTGACCGGACGCACTGTTCACTTGACCGGACGCTCCCTAGTGCAGAGTCCGGTCATGAATAGTAAGGGTCCAGAACGAGTTTTGCTGGACCGGACGCGTCCGATCCAGACTGACCGGACGCTCCAGTGAGTCCGTTCAGTACAGCTTCGCACGTTTTCGTCCGAGGTTCGTTCGCCCATTGTCGGTTTGGATTTCCGACTTCTGCGTTGGGTTTCTAGAGTTGTGTAGTGTCTCGCTGTGCTTCTTGGAAGCATCCACCCTACCTCTAGGGTCGTGGACACTTGCGAACTCTAGGGTTTGCTCTTAGGGTTGATTCTGGGACAGGGGCTTAAAGTTTCTGAAATGAAAATTTGAAGCTCCCATTCACCCCCCCTCTGGTCGCTTTCTGGTTGCTCTTTCGGTCCTTCAAAAACCATGTAGAATTGCTCTAAGAATGTGAGTGATACCAAGCAAAACTACCATATGATAAGCCTAATTTGCATGACAAAAGATATGAATATACCAATGCAAACCTAGGCAATGAAGGAACTAGATGCTAAAAGTAAATGCAAGAAATTATACCAATTGAAAGTAATTGCAAGAATTTAAATCTAGTTACCTAACATGGGAGGGGGAACTTGGGTCCATAGTACCCACTAATATACATGGCAATGACATGATCCAATGTGATGCACCCCATGATATGCACCCAAAATTTTGCCAATTCTCCAAATTCCCCGGGGCTAATTTGGCTACTCACTTCCCTTTCGGGACCCAAACCTTTTTGGTGCTCTTCATGGTTGAGATGATGTCCTTAGGCACCCAAATGCGTTTGGCCCCATTGTTGGCTTGCTTGTTCACCTTGATGGCCATCACCTTGTCATTCTTCTTCTTCAAAAGATAAGGTGTGGAGGCCTTCTTGTTCACCTTGTTGGTGTAGGTGTTGGAGAGCTTGCTTGTTTGCTTTTTGTTTTTCTCTTTCTTCTTTTCTCCCCCATGCTTTACCTTGCACTCATAGGACTTGTGGCCTTCCTTGTGGCAAACGTAACAAACCACGGTTTGCTCCTCATCAAGCTTCTTCACTCCCTTGTTGATGTTATGTTGATGAGTTCGGGTTTCCTTCGCCTTGCCTTTTGCTTGGGTCAAGTCCTTGGTGAGGCGAACCACTTCTTGCCTTAGTAGCTCATTCTCCATTGCAATCTCTTGTGTGCATGTTTCTACAATCATACTTTCAACACAAGCTTGTTTGCATATGGGTAAGTCTAAATCAAGTAAATCAATGCAAGAAGTAGAGGCAAGAACCACGAATTGCCAGCCGAAATTCGTCCCCACGAGGAGACAACGAGATTACGGTCTCGTTTGCTCAAAAAGCAAATACACAGAGGTATTGTTCACCGTCTCTGCGGATCTCAGTTGCTACAGCAGGGATGTGGGAGAGCAGGAAACCCTAGAATGAAAATAGCAATGGCTGAGATAGGATGGGAGGTGGGTGTCTCCCTCTACTTATCCTAATTCTAGTTCCCACTCTACCTCTAACTAATTACAGAGCGAACCAGCTAAACACTAGGGTTATTCTGGACCAACTCGAAGAAGATGTTGATCCGACGGCCACGCCCGCACAACTGGTAGCGTTGCCTCGACGCAACCTCACTGATTGCCGCCACGTGCCGCCACCGCTCTGCTCGTCCTTTTCCCGGACCTTGCCCCCGGTTTTGAGGCCCAAACCGGGAAACCAGCCTTCACGACCAACCCCCGGTTTTGAGGCCCAAACCGGGAAACCAGCCGTCCATCGCCTGAGTTTTGTGGCCCAAACTCAGAAACCCGCCCACGCCCAGGTTTTGAGGCCCAAGCCTGGAAACCGACCTCATCCCGAGTTTTGTGGCCCAAACTCGGCAAACCCGCAACACTCAGGTTTTGTGGCCCAAACCTGGAAACCGTCCACCGGTGGTTTTTCTGTGGCTCAACCACCAAACCGACCCTGTAGAGGGGATGCACCGCCCGTGCACCCCGTCCATCGACACATGTCCCCAAGTCCTCGACCCGAGCAACACTGTGCCCCGCAAGTTTCCGCTCGTTGCTGTCCCAGGCTGTCAGCCACCACAGCTGATCCTCAGGCCACCAGTCCCTCAGTCCAAGCCTCATGTCTGCCCTTCACCGCTCCCGGTCCATCGGCACAACACGTCTCTACTTGACCTTCACCTTGCCTTCGATCACTGTATTCGTGCTCAACACCTGCACAACACAAGCCAAAGAACATGCGCATTATCCCAGTTGACAATCACTCATCACTCTAGACTCGGCATACACCCATGTATCCGAAATCTCCCCCTTGATGAGTGCATTGTCAACTACCAACACAAATCATAATGTAGAGAATAAGAAGGAAGAAGGAGAAGTAGCGAACTCGTCCAAATGACCCAAAAGCATATCAAAGCCAGAAAAAGGTCACGTGAAAGAGTAAACCAACTTGGTTCCCAAAAACATGGCAACGGCTCGACGCAACCAAGCAAAGCAAAGCTAGCCCCACTACAAAATTTTCGGTCTACTGCAACGCTGAAAAAGTGTAGCAAAAGACCCAAAAATGGTAGCAATAGTAATTTTGCTACCAATTTTTTTTGGTTAAATGTTGTTGCACTTGTAAGGGTAGCAATAGCATAATGCAACGGGTTACATTTTAGTTGCGACACACAGCCCCTCTATTGCAACACTTTTGACGCTTTTGCAACACCTGGTGAGTGTTGTAACAAAAGCAATTGCAACCACTATGGGTGTGGTAATAGTATCAATTGCAACGAACTAGGCGTTGCTAGCGATACGTATTGTGACACGCCGGTCGTGTAGCAACACAATGCAATCGCAACACAACACAGGTGTTGCAATCGTGGTTGTTGCTACGCAGAGAAAGCAATGCAATAGAGGTTCTCTATTGCCACGTCGCCTAAATGGTTGCTATAGGTGGCTTAGGTTATTGCAACGTCTCTTCAGGTTGGTTGCTATAGAGAGGTCGTATATTGCCACGTTTCTGAATGGTTGCTATAGATGGCATAGGCTATTGCCACGTTACTTAGGTTGGTTGCTACAGACAGGTCATCTATTGCCACATTACTAACTAGCTGGTTGCTATAGGTAGATTCCTCTATTGCCACCGTCATCTTTTTTTAGTTGCAAGAGATAGTTTCTCTATTGCCACGATTATCGTATCTATTGCCACGACTAAATGTAGTTGTTAAATGTGCCATTATATATTGCAACACCAGATTAATATATTAATAATTCATATTGCGACACTTTGTTTGGTAGCTTAAATCAATAATCACAAAACGACAAATACATAATGAAGGAAGCATCGACATCTATTAAAACAAAATATAATTTGTTCATACAAAATCTTGAATGAAACACACCGAGTGTCAAACTAAATGAGAACACAAGTAGATAGCTTAACCCATAATAATGTGTCAAGCACAAACAACTGTTTGAACTCATTCGAATCAAAAGACTAATGTCCACTGTAGCAGCGAAGGTTCCCTTGATATGTATGTTGGCCATCGTCCCACCATTCGCATGCTCATTTTCAAACTCAAGATTCCTTCTGAAAAAATCATTGACATGCATTAGTTAAACTGAGACTAGTGGTGGCAAAGCTAATTGAACACTGAAGCAAAACATGAGCTGCAGTACTAGAGTTTTGTGAGCTGCACTACTATCAACCATAAACTTTGAAGCGAACAGCAAATATAAACATACATGCAGCTGTCTCCCAAGACATTTTATGAGCACAAACACATTCATATATATTTCTAATCAGCAAGAGGAAACTAAGCCTGGACCATATTTAGGAGCAGAACAAAAGAATAGCTATGTACTTCTAGAAAAAGACTATATGTTCCTTTTTAATGCAAAGAGAGAGAAAAGGTTTCACATAGTAACCTGTGTATTCTTTTCGGACAATGCAAATCTTTTTCTAGCCGCAGTTTCCTTCAGTTGCTTTGCTGTAGTATAAACAACACCTGAATTCGTTGTTGAATTACTTCTAGTCATGCGCCCTCTAGTGAGACGTTCTTCAGCTGTGGAAGAAGGGGGTTGTTGTTCTGGCTGGCTGGTTTCTTGGGTAACCTGAAAATAAATGGTTGGTGGTAAAAATTACACCCCTTGACAAGAATATGACATGCATGTTACAATTAAACATTCTTCAATTATCATCAAACTACCTGCTGACTATGCATCATGTGTTCTTCCATTGTAGTTACATTTTGTGTCCCCTCAATTGTTGCAGCAACAACAACATTTTCAGTTGGCTCCACAATTGTGCTAGCCTGTATTTCGAATTGGGTTCAAGATCATGATTTTCAGTTCAATAAACTATGAGAACATAGATGTTGTTAATATTACCTTTTGTACTGAAGCTTGCTGTTGGGCTGCTTGCAATATTAACATAGCTTGCCTAAGTGCTTCTCTATCAGCCTCCCTTCACTGCAAGGATTGTGTTGATACATGACGGTTTCAATTGGTCATAAACACTAGAAAAACCGTCATCGGTTTCAATTGGTCATAAATACTAGAAAACCGTCATCGGTAACTATCTATGAGGGTCTTAGAAACCGTCATTGAATCCACGTCATAATTCTTCCGTGCGAGAAAAAACCGTCACAGACATGCTGCTACAGTGACATCCACTGTCGTCATGGAGTAGCTGACTAGGAGGTTTTGAGGTACTGCACAGTGACGAGTTAGAGCGTCATGAATACATGTCACGTCAGCATACACTACATGAATTCTGACATACTCATTCAATTGTAAAACTCAAGTACATATGCATCAATGTCACTTAAAATCAAACTATCCTCGTCTCAACATATGTATATACAATTGATGAATAAAAAGAATCTAGCACTTCTTGTCCATGGAAGCCATAAAAATTAGGTAAAAGCTCAAAATACACAACCATCTGTACATAACTGTGAGTATTCGGTAGACAACCCATCCTATAGTGTTGACTGAAATCTGAAGTGTTCTGCACAGCCAAAATAGATAGAAACTGAATGAGAAAGTATTTTACTTTTATACTTTTGCACAAAAGTAGCACTAAAAAATAAACTAACTAGTAGGAACCCCTGGGCAGCTGCACGGGCTAGCAAGCATAAAAATATAGCATGAGGCACCAGTAATGTAGAAAACTGCTGCAAATTTCGTAAACAGTGCAAAGCACACAATGAATTATAAGCACTGAGTAACGAATGGAATAATAAGTTTGAGATTCAGTAGCAAGCCATGTGGAATGGATCAACAATTATAAACAACTGCACAAGAATGCAATATTGCCACTGTCTAACTTGGTATTAATAAAATGAAGCCTTACTTTCAGTGGAAATAGGCATCGGAGAAATCTGTCAGCACTCATATTACGTGTGAAAGTAAAGATCATATAACATAAGTACCGTAGTTGTTACTATCAAATTACAACAATAGTAGCTCAGTAATTGTTGGAATTTCTCAGCAAAATAACTTTTCTAAAAGGAGAAAAGAGATTTCATAGAGAAGCTAAAGTGAGTGAACACTCTGAAGTGGATGAACATTCCAGGTATGGCTTGCTAGGATTTACAGTTTGATACATTGACAGTGCCTTTGAGTCATAGGAGGTCCATCTCATATAACTAATGAATTCCCAACCTGAATAAAACATAACATAGAACACATTCTATGGATAGGAACACATTCTAAGAACAAATACATATATAATGTTTATTATCTTGATTTGTTTGGTGGTTCATTGATGAAACAAAAACTGATAAGTACATTGAAACATTTTTGGAAGAAGTGGCATACTCATCCAAGAAAATGTTATCTGAATCTTAGCTGCATGGAGTAATTGTTTCAGCTTATTAAATATTTGTAAATTTGTAGCTAAATAAACATTCAGATGCATATCTTAATTGTGTTCCAGCTAGGAAAATACACGAAGTCATTGGTTGTCCTGTACAAATAGAATATATCTAGATCAAATCACTTCTTGTCCACTGACACCAACATTTCCAGTGGTCAATGCAAGTGGATGTTTCCTGTTGTGAATTTATCTAAAATCAGAGCTAGCATTCTTGGCAGAATGAATTATCTAAAACCAATGTCTCTTGCTGTCATAGCCTAGACAGAGAAGAGTGCAGGAGATTGTCTTACGGTTGTGATCTAAAACCAATGTCTCTTGCTGTCACAGCCTAGACAGAGAAGAGTGCAGGAGATTGTCTTACCGTTTGTGATCTAAAACCAATGTCTTTTTTGCTCTTTCTAATCAGGTTCTTCTAATCTGCAGATAATATAAGAACATGACATGCCAGTATAAGATGTGGGGTCCTCCTTGTACAAAAAAAATATAGTATCATAAACCCAAATGAATGAACCACGAGGAGATAACATAAGTTATCACTTGAACAACGAGATAACATAAGCTACCAACAAGTAGATGAACCAACAAAAGATAATATAGGCTGTAGCTTGACCACTTGCTCTGATGGAAGCAGATGCTCTGAAACAGGGTTATCTGAAAGTGCAATCTTTTAATCTACTATATGAAGGAAAGCAACAACAACAAGCACACTAATCTTGAATAGGATTACAAATTCACAACTAAGCTGGCACAACAAATTAATCTAGCCAGCCATTGAAAATAAACATCCACATGTTGTGTAATAAATTAGCTTTTCCTCAAGCTAACAGCCGAAAATCAGTCTAACAGGCAACTGAAATGCTATATAGAGTTACAGACCAAGAAGGTTATATTTCTGATAAAATGCTATAATCTTCTGAATAATGCATCATAAATAATAATGGACAAATATGGATCCAAATAGATTGATGGCATAATATTATAGGACAAAACCATAAATCTGAATAGATACCGGAATAAAACACTAATAATGGACAAATCAAGCACACCAATACTCAAAATTGAGCAGACCGTTACCTCAATAAGCATAAACTAGCTGAGTAGGCACTGTAGTGCATACTTGCATACTTCTAATCCGGTGACCATCCTAGGCTGCAAGCTCACTACAACGGCCACCATGCCCTTGACCAACATGTGGAAGCGGAGGAGCAGGAGGCTGATGGGGAAACACAGAGCCAGTGGGTACGTTGGAGAGACCCTCGCGCTCGCCATGACTGGGTTGGACTCCGCCCAGGTGCCCCTCTTCCGACCTCTAGGTAGCGCAAAGGAATACGGACGGGGCGGCTTCTAGCAAGGTGTCGATGTTGGGCGTCTGGCCCGTGCGCCGGGTCGGAAGCGGCCAACTTCCAGGCGACAGGCGACAGGGTGGCTGGGGCAGACATCCGGCAGGCGGGGGGGGTGGCGGGGGCGGACGTCCAGCAGGCGGCGGCGGCGAGCGGGGCGGACGGCGAGGCGTGGATGTGTGGATGGGTTGCGGCGGACAGAGAGGTGGGGGCGGCGCGTATCACATTTTGGTAGGTCGGGTGCGGATCTAGGGTTTATATGTGACTTCACCCAAAATTTCGTCGGAGCGGACCGTCCATGGGTAAATGTTCACGGTTGATCTTTGAATCGGACGACTGAGAATGTCTTCTTTTTTCTTTTCTTTTTTATGGGTAAAACAATTATAGGATAAATATATAGGATATATATCTATATTAGATATATAGGATAATATATATCTATTTTTTCAATATTTCCTTATTACATTAAAAATTAGATATATAGGATAATATAAATATATATAGGAAAATTTAAATCTCAAATTTCATCAGGGAGCTGTCGGGCTTTTAAAACTCCTAGAACTTAAAAAATCAGTAATTTAATAGTTTCTCCAAAAATCCTAAAATTTGGTATGGTGACATGTCTTGGCCGCCTAAACTCCAGGAAAAAAATATGAAATGATTTCAACAAAGTGGCATCATAGATGCTTCACAAGTGGGCAGTGGCGGCGGATGGAGCGTATTTTTTTGTCGCGAGAGCTGGGGCGGCGGGATGGAGTGGACGCTCGCCCCTTTCTCTGTCGTGGAAGCGGAGAGTTGGTGACCTACGATGGAGGGCCAGGATGGAGTCCTGGCGGTCAGATCGGACGGACGCGATAGGTGTAACGAGCTGTAGGACTGCTCATGCGAGATCGAAGAGAAACTAATTACTCTCTCAAATTGCACAGAAAAATCATAAAACACGCAGAAAAATAAATTTAATATCCTGTATTTTCATCACGACATTTTCGCGGACCAGGCATTTTCCAACTTTGATCGCGGTGCGCCGGGGTCGAACCTCGTATTTCCTGCTAGCTTCTGGGCCCCTGGAGCGCGGTGGACGTGAACGCGTGGTGCCCGGCGGAGCTGAGGCAGGACGGGGTCTGCAACAACGCGTGCGCCGTGTTCAAGCAGGACTTTCTCACACAGATATCCGTGTCCGCGTCCAGAATGTTAATTACGTAGGGTAACAGAATAGATGATCATCGACACGTACTCCAGAGAAAAAAAAACGGGTCCACACTCTCCTCATCTACCCATTAAAAAATATAGCATGCATAATCGTTTTTTGAAAAAAAGCATGCATGATTAAGGATGGCAACGGTTCGGATTATCCGTTTGGAATGAAAACTCATGTTTTATAATATACTAATAATAAATTGTTTACTTAGATTATTACATTTATTCTAAGTTGACTTATGAAATTATTTATTATTTATTGTCTCTTAATTATACATTGAATATGTATATATATATATCACATATACATTTACAGAAAATACTTATTGCTCTTAGTACAGTGCAACACAAAACGGGTTTCGGGTATGCAATCGGGTTTTGGGTATCCGCGGGTTTGGTTATGGTGATGGATTTTCACCCGAATCGGTTTTTGGAGCCGCTTCAGGTTTTGAGTTCGGGTTTCGGTTTTAGGTACATGGAGACTCCATCCGATCCGAATCCGACCCGTTGCCATCCTTATGCATGATCCGGTCGTGCAGCACGAGTCCTCCACACAAGGGAAAAAATAACACGCACAAGCAGCGCCGATCAATCGTGGTCTGGTGATCTGAGGGCGTCCTCCGACTCCGCGAACGAGACCATCCGCGTAGATACACGCACAAGCGGAAAAAAACATCCGCCGCTATGCACGCGAGCCCTTACGAGGACACCGTCCGCACTGGTGAGGCTGGCCAATCGCCACCGTTCGCACAGACAAAGCTGGCCAATCACCGTTCGCAATCCCAAGCCACGCTCACGAGGACGTTGTTCGTGATCCCAGCTGCGAGGCCACCGTCCACGAAGGTGATGTCGGCCAATCATTGCCGTCCGCGCAGACGAAGTCGGCTAATCGCTATTCGTGGTCCCAAGCCGCTCTCACGAGGACGTTGTCCCGTGATCCCAGGTGCGAGGCCGCCGTCCGACTCCACAGACGAAGGCGACGCTGGGCAATCATAGTCCATGATCTGTCCGCGTAGATACACACAAGAGCGAAAAAAACATTCACCGTCATGCAAGAGAGCCCTCATTCGCGAGGCCGCCGTCCGCGCCGTCATCGTTCGTGCAGACAAAGTCGACAGAGACGAAACCACAACTTTTGATTAAGGGGTGCCGGACAATAGGATTATACCTCGTAAATATGATAAATATAAATATGTCAATAGATTTTCAATATATTTACATATATATTTAATATTTTTAACAAAAAACATAATATTATCATAAAAATAGTGAATTTATATTTTTATCAAATACTTGAATTTTTTCAACAATATGGTTCCGTCTCTGGAAGCCAGCCAACCGTCGTTCACAATCCCAAAACGCGCTCACGACGTGATCCTAGCTGCGACACTGTCGTCAGCGATCCGAGGCCACGAGTCCGCCGTCAACGATCCAAGGCCGCCGTTCGTGATCCCAGCTGTGACCGTCCATGAAGGTGATGTCCGCCAATCATTGCCGTCCAGGCATACGAAGTCGGCTAATCGCTATTCGTGGTCCCAAGCCGCGCTCACGAGGACGTTGTCCCATGATCCCAGCTGCGAGGCCGCCGTCCGACTCCACAGACAAAGGCGACGCTGGCCAATCACAGTCCATGATCCGTCGGTGTAGATACATGCAAGAGCGAAAAAAACATTCACCGTCATGCACGCGAGCCCTCATTCGCGAGGCCGCCGTCCGCGCAGGCGAGGCCATCCAATCGTCATCGTCCGTGCAGACAAAGTCGATAGAGACGAAACCAGAACTTTTGATTAACGGGTGCCGGACAATACGATTATACCTCGTAAATATGATAAAAATAAATATGTCAATAGATTTTCAATATATTTACATATATATTTAATATTTTTAATGAAAAACATAATATTGTCATAAAAATAGTGAATTTATATTTTTATCAAATACTTGAATTTTTTCAACAATATGGTTCCATCTCTGGAAGCCAGCCAACTGTAGTTCGCTATCCCAAAACGTGCCCACGAGGACGCCGTTCGTGATCCCAGCTTCGAGACTGCCGTCAGCGATCCGAGGCCGTCGTCCGACTCAACGGACGAAGGCGACGCAGGCCAATCGTTCTCCATGATCTAAGGTCGCCATCCGACTCCACGTCTGCGATCCCAGCCACGAGTCCGCCGTCTGACTCCACGAATGTTGGTGAGGCACATGCACGCGATTCTGACGTCCATCTAAACCCAAGTTGGCCGCCGTCTGCGTAATTACACGCACGAGCGAAAAAAATATCCGTTGTCATGCACGTGAGCCCGGAGACCGCCGCGACGTCCACGCCACGTTGCAATAACCATTTATTATTATCTAAAATAAGAATTAATAACTTATCTTATTAATTATCTATCATCGTAACTTTCTTATTTTTTCTGTAATATAGCAAAATAATAACGAACATCCCCTAATGAAACAAGCAACTCTATCTTGTAATATAGCAAAATAATAACGAACATCCCCTAATGAAACAAGCAACTCTATCTGGTATACACCCGCCGTCCGTGCATGACTCAGCTTCTCGCAGACTCGTCCGTCGTCTCCCTCTCGAGTCCCGAAGTAAGCGCCGCCGGGTGTCACCACAGCAGCTCAGGTCGCCCATCAATTTGCCATCTCTGCTGTCCCCAAGCACCGGCCGCCAGCATCTTGCCAAGTCCGCTTGAGGTTTCTCTACTCTACTGTCTAGTATCTACTACATGTCAATCCTCTTTCGAACAAACTGCTAGTTTAGATTTTCTTATTCAATTGGTCATTGGTGTGTGCATGACATGTAATTGAAAATTGGAAGTGTATATTCGCTGATTAAGGGGGCGCTGCCAACGGGGGTGGAGTTGCGATCCTCAGGGGGCGCTGCGCACGGGGGTGAGGGCGACCGCCGCCGCTGCTCGGCATCTGGACTCCTCTGACCTCCGCTCCACTACCCTTCGGACCTCCATAAAGGTGCAACACGTGGATCACAGAATCAGTTTTGAAGGTACGAGAATCAAAAGCTCCCAGCCTCCGATGTCTAATTTGTATAACCCTATAGCTAGCTAATTGTGTTGTAATGTGATTAATTTAGGTAGAGTATAGCTGATTTCTGTCGTCGATCGGTCAATCAGACAAGTCGTCCACGAAAGGTACGGGACGTAAAGGCAAAGGAAAACTTTACACTACGTGCTATGCTACTTTGGACAATCAATGACTTCCCTGCATATGCGATGCTTTCTGGTTGGAGCACAAAAGGAAAATTTGCATGTCCTTACTGTCACAAGGATACAGATTATTTGTGGTTGAAACATGGAAAGAAGTTCTGCTATATGGGACATCGTCGGTTTTTGCCCTTAGACCATCCATGGCGCATGAACAAGATGAGCTTCAACAATGAGGAGGAAACCACGGAGGCTCCAATTCCATTGTCCGGTCAAGATGTATTAGACCAATATGCAACTTTTCATCAAACGGGATTTGGAAAGGACATATCAAAAAAGAGGAAGCGTGATGAAGACACAAGATGGCACAATTGGAGGAAGAAGAGTATTTTTTTTTGAGCTCCCCTACTGGTCTGCTTTGCTCATAAGGCATAATTTGGATGTGATGCATATTGAGAAAAACATATGCGAGAGCATATTAGGGACTTTGCTTGAAATTGAAGGGAAATGTAAGGACAGCGAGAATGCCCGCCTTGACATGGAACATCTTGGGATAAGGCAAGATCAGCATCGTGTGATTGATGATGACACGTACACCTTGCCAGCAGCGTTGTACTCTCTAGACAAGGATGACAAGAGGATTTTATGCCAATTTCTTCAAGGAGTGAAGATGCCTGATGGGTTCTGCTCCAATTTAAAGAGATGTGTTGACGATAAAACATGTAAGGTGTCTTGACTCAAACTCATGACTACCATATTATTCTACAAAAACTATTTCCCTTAGTCATTAGAAGGATTTTGCCAGAAGATGTTGCCAGGCCATTGATTGAGCTTAGTAGGTTCTTCAGTGCACTTTGTTCAAATGAGTTGGTGCCAGCAGATCTTGACAAACTAGACACTTCAATTAAAGATACTATTTGTCAGCTTGACATGGTTTTCCCGCCTGCATTTTTTGACATAATGATTCATTTGCCGATTCATCTAGTTGAAGAGGATAAACTAGGAGGGCCCGTGTGTTACGGATGGATGTATCCAGTAGAGAGGTATCTACATACTGTTAAAGGATATGTCAGGAACAAGGCACAACTAGAAGGATCAATAGCCGAGGCATACATAGCTGAGGAGTGTCTTACATTTTACTCTCGATTCTTCGACGTCGACACCAAGCTGAGTCGAGCTGATCGTCATGAAAATACAGTTGTGAATGAGCCTCCAAGTGGTCTAAGCATATTTAGTGAAATTGATTACAAGAGGAGAGGAAATAAGCTTAAGAATTTGGAGAAAGTTGAACTTCAAAAGATGAGGCACTACCTAATTACTAATTGTGATGAAGCCAGGAAATGGGTAGAGTAAGTCACAATTTTTACCACTCAATTTATCTTTTATCTGCTTGTTTGTGGCATCAACTAATAATTTGGTGCACTCTAATGTAGGGAGCATAAGACACAACTAACAAGGCATAGTTCAATTAACATTAAAAAACGACATAAGGAGCATTTTGTAAGATGGTTTGAAATTGAGGTATGTAGTATTATTTTATATTTTTAAATTCCACTTTATGGTCAGACCGACGTAGTAATTAACCGGTAGATGTCTAACTTGATTTTTAAATCACAGATAGCAAAACTATATGAGAAAGGGGAAGCAAGTAAACTGATGCATGCCCTTTCTCAAGGACCTGACCCTCGAGCTCGTGTGTTGAATAGAGTGCACATCAATAATTGGCTATTTCGGACAGCTGCCATAGAGAAAAGCCTCGTGACACAAAATTCTGGTGTCCTTGTGTAGGGTGACGATAGTACAAGCCACATGACCTGGTATGGAGTCATTAGAAATATAATCTCACTCGAATTCCCACAAGAAAAAGAAGTTATATTGTTTCAGTGTGATTGGTATGATGTGTCGGCTTCCAGTACCGGCAGAAGCAGAGGGTACACTAGGGATAAATTTGGTATTATCGACATTGCTACTTCCATGTTCAGATATTCGGATGAACCTTACATTCTTGCTTCAAACGTTGAACCGGTGTTTTATGTCCCTATCGTGAATAAGCCGGGATGGTCTACTGTTGTTTTGGTGAGACCGAGAAATTTGTTTTCCATGCCAGACACAGGGAAATGACGCCGATGCACTTGATGTGGGAATCCAAGAAATGAATGAATCAGGCCAAGGTCAGGAATTCTTAAACTGGTCAAGACAAGATAGGACAGGCACAACTGGTTCTACCGCCATTATTAATCAAGTGCGTAGCGAAGCAATTCCCGAACCTGTTGATGACTATATTGGTGATGATGATTCTGACGACAATGACACCTACATTGATGATGGGGTTATTGCACCAGTCATGGAAGAAAATATAGAAGATGATTTCTTTGCTTGAAGACATTTTTTTGTTGCACTGTTTGGTGGGAAGGGTCACTTGTCCTTCATACGCATATGTCACACTTTATTTTTTTCTTTGAACTGATGACATGGTTAAGTTTGAACCGTTGCATGGAACCTTAATGTTCGTTATGCTAATGAATACCACTTGAGATAAATGTTTTAAGTATTTGAAATAAAGAGGTAAGTGGAAAGTTTTGAAATAAAAATCACGATTGCCCAAGAGTAATCACCGGTCGGCAAATGTTGGGACAAGGAAAGGTTCATTAGCATGGTCACCATGTGACCGATGGTGCACGGTCAGGCATTTACTATCGCTAACAAAGTGACCAACCACCCCGGTACAACTTCAAGTACTAATTAACATCCACGTGTACATAACATCAAGTACTTAACAACAACTACTACTTAACAGAAAGTTTCAGACACCAGGCATAAGGACGGAGATGTCGAGATGGTTCCAGGGTTGGGGCGTTTTATAACTCATAAGGTCTTCAATCATATCAAATTAATTTAAACCTGTGTTACAACAAACACAGCTACATAGCGTAGTGGTGGAGAAGGTTTTATCTGAACCAGAGCTCCATGGTTCGAATCCTGTGGGGAGCACTTTTTAATTCTAATATGCGTCCCCAATTCTTTTCTTTCCATACTCTTTTAAGTTTAAAATTTGTTGCAATTACCAAAGTATATTGCAACAAAAAAATAAGCGTTGCACTTGAACACAATTTTCGCTTCGACCCCATAGATCTCGTTGCAATAAAATTTAGCACTTGCAACAATACCAAAGTATATTGCAACTACCAAAAAAGGTTGCAATTGACCCCCACTTTTGCTTTGCCTCCAAGAGTTCTCGTTGCATTAAGCATCTAGCATTTGCAACGCTTGTCAAATTTTATGCAACACAAAAAACCGTAGCAATAGTCAAAACCAAAAGCAACTAACGTAAATGTACTTGCAATACTACCACACAATTGCAACCAAAATCAAGTCTACTGCAACCATTTTACACCATTGCAATATCGTCCACCAAATGCAACAGCCCTTTGCAACATCTTGAAAACCGTTGTATTAACGGCATGTATCACTACCATTTTTTAGAATGGTTGTAATACAACGATCTTTGGCAACCAAATTTTCTACGTTGCAATTCTTCGGCGTTGTAGTAGACCAAAAATCTTGTAGTGCCCTCAAGAAGAGGTAGAACAGGCTCAACACCGCTAGCAGGAAAGCTCGACACCAATTGAAAAATCAGTTGACAGTCAAGCAAGATAGAACTAGCCCTTAAGAAGAGGCAGAACGGGCTCAACACCGGTAGCTAGAAAACTTGACACCAACTGAAGGAATGCCAATCTGAAGAGCAGAAAAGCTCGATACCAAATGGAGAGCATACCGGCAAAGTCACTAGTCCCTCAAGAAAGAGGCAGAGGCTCAACACATCTAGCTACCAAAAATGCGTTGGGTTTTCGTCCGAGGTTCGTTCGCCCATTGTCGATTTTGATTTTCGACTTCTGCGGTGGGTTTCTAGAGTCGTGTAGTGTCTCGCTGTGCTTCATGGAAGCATCCACCCTACCTCTAGGATCGTGGACACTTGCGAACTCTAGGGTTTGCTCTTAGGGGTTATTCTGGGACAGAGGCTTAAAGTTTCTGAAAGGAAAATTTGAAGCTCCCATTCACCCCCCCCTCTGGTCGCTTTCTGGTTGCTCTTTCGGTCCTTCAATTGGTATCGGAGAAGGTTAAGGATCTTCCACCTTAGCCGGTTCCAGATCCACAGAAGGCGACATGGATCGCGGCGTGGGCAAACCGCCGTTTTTCGATGGGACGAACTATGTGTATTGGAAGATACGCATGTCGGCCTATCTGCAGAGTATTGGTGCTTCCATCTGGGATATTTGCAACTCTGCTGATTACGTGGTCTTGGCTGCTCGTGTGACTCAGCATCAGATCGATGAGCACGATGCCAATAGCCGAGCCTGTAATGCTCTTTTCTCATGTCTGAGCATGAGTGAGTTTGATCGCGTTTCTCACCTCGCTACGGCTCGGGAGATTTGGGCTACCCTCATGCGTTTCCATGAGGGAACAACTCAAGTCAAAACCCGTCTCTACGAGTCGTTCAAGCGAGAGTATGAGAACTTTCGACATATGTTTGGCGAGAGCACAGAAAGTTTATTCGCTCGCTTTCAGGTGATTGTCAACAGGATGAGGGCTAACAAGGAGCCGTTGCCTTTCGACGATCATGAGAGGGCTTTGAAGCTTTTGCATACTCTTGATCGGTCGGTGTGGGATTCCAAGGTTCAGGCGATCATCGAATCGCCTAACTATGAGACCCTCACGTGCGACGAGCTTTTTAGTAAGCTCAAGTCCAGTGAGATTGATGCCTTGGCAAGGGCTTCTTATGAAAATCCTTCTGGCCCGTCGATGGCTTTGGTTTCTGGTTCTTCTGCTAACCCCTCTGGAGGATTTGCACTCTCTTCTCTTCTTTCTGTCACAGAGGAGCAGCTGGAGTTCATGAGGGATGACGAGTTGGCATTGCTCGCCAACCGGTTCTCGCGGTTTCACAACAACCACATGAACCATCGCCGCGGAGGAGGACGCTCGAGATGTTTCGAGTGCGGCGACCGCAACCACTTCATCGCCAATTGCCCGAAGAAGAACAAGCAGACCTTCGCCAAGGCGGATCATGGGCACAAGTACGACTCCGGCAAGCGCAAGGAGAAGTACGTCCCCGCAAAGCACAAGCGGAAGGGCAGCTTCAACAAGGAGTACATCAAGACCAAGTACTTGGAGAAGGCCCAGGCCGAGCAGCGTGCGTTCTTCGCCACGCTCAGCGACGTTGACGACTCGGATGACGACAACGCTTCTTCAAGCGACGACGAGTCCGAGAAGAAGAAGAGGATCGAGGACAAGCTCAACGGCCTCTGCTTCTTCGCCGACGACGAGGGCTTCTGCACCATGGCCCTCGGCAAGGAGGTCGACGGCGAGCTGGAGAAGATCCCTCGGAACGACGACGACGACGACACCTCCCAGGTATCTCTGACCCCTGATGAGCTTTCTGCTGAGGTCGAGAAACTTACTGTCGCGCTCCTTAGTCAAGATAAGCTGCTTAGGCGTGCTGCTAGAGAGCGTAAGGAGTTTAGGCAAAAGTGGGAGGATACGGTGAGGGAGCTTGAGTTTGCCAAGTCCACCGTAGTTGTCTCTGAGGAGGTTGAGTGTGAGATGTGCACCACGCACATGACTGACCTTCTCACCTTGAGAGGTAAGTATGTTGCGTTGGTAGGAGAGGTGGATGAGCTGAAGGCTAGATCTTTGCTGTTGGGTGCGTGCAAGTCCTGTGCGGGCTTGCAATCCGAGTTGGCAGAGAAGAATGCCAAGATCTCACGAGATTGAGAAGGCCAGCTCGGATAGCACGTGTGTGACTAGGTGTGTTCTTTGTGAGGGTTTGGAGATGGAGATTGCTAATGTGAAGCATGACAAGATGCAAACCGAGGAGGAAAACACATACCTTCAGACCATCTTGTCATGGGTGTCTAGTGGTGAGCCACAGCTCGGGATGATGATCTCCCAATTCAAGCGAGCTGCTGGAGGTCCAGGTGTAGGTTTTGCTCCGGGTGTTGATGTTTCGTCTTTTGGGAAGATTGGAGAGTCGAGTGGTCTTAACCCATGTGAGAAGCCCAACTCCACCACTACTCCCAAGCTTACCAAGATTCCACCCAAAGAGCCTCTCAAGCCTAACACCAAGGATGGGGTCTTTGTTGAACCTCCGAGAGCTCCACCCAAGAAACAATCATGGGCTCCCAAACCAAACCACCTCAAGAACAAGCTGGACACCATGCCACCCATTCAGGAGGAGCTTATGCCACAGAAGGGCAAAGTGATCCACACAAACTACCGTGAGTACCAACAACCGCCTATGAGAGCGGTGAGGTACCACTGTGAGCACTCTGGGAGAGATGGACACTTGAGTGAGTTTTGCTTTCGGCGCAAGAGAGAGGCGCACCGCGGAAAGGAGATGAACAACACGGACATGTATCATCCTTTCCATGATGTACATGTGCCTAATGTTCATAGGCATGCTGCTAGGCCTAGAGGTCCAAAACCTCAAGTTCCTAGGCTAGGGCCGCGAGGAGGTCGTGCCCGGCAGGATCCTGCAGTTGTAGGCTATGGACCCCGTGGCGGTGGCTTTGTAGTTGAGCGTTTTCCACCACCGCGCTTTGAGTATCGCGATGGACGCTCCTCCCTTAGCGGACCACGTTTTCCTCTACGTGGTGATCGCTCTTCCCGTATGCGTGCTAGGAATGGTTTTTCTGCTAACCGTTCTTATGAGCAGCCAGCCCAGCACTGGTATTCTTCCTACTTCACTAACCCCAGTGTTGGACCGTATGCTCACCCTATGTCTTTTTATTGATGTAGGTAAAACGATTGGAGAATGTTTGGTTGGTGGATTCCGGTTGCTCGAGGCACATGACTGAAAACGCCAAGTGGTTCTCCAGTCTTAGTCCGGTCGCCGGAAAGGAGTATATCATCTTCGACGACAATAGCAAAGGTAAGGTGTTGTCTCGTTGGTCGGTGCGAGTTAATGAGCACTTTGTGTTGCGCGATGTTGGTCTTGCTTCTAACTTGCATTTTAACCTTCTTTCTGTTTCGCAACTCTTTGATGACGACTATGAGATTCATTTTAAGCCTAATCTCAGTCATATTTTGGACCCTCAGGGCAATCTTGTTTGTGTGATTTCGCCCTTCAGGAAAGTCTTTCGTGCAGATTTCTCGGAGTCGTTTGGAAGTTCTCGTTGTCTTTTGGCTGGACCTTCCTCTTCTGATCTTTGGAAGTGGCATAGGAGACTAGGACATTTGAGCTTCGACTTGCTTGCAAGGCTTAGTTCACTTGGCCTAATCCGAGGATTGCCCAAGTTGTGCATGGAGAAGGATCTTGTTTGCCATTCTTGTAGACATGGGAAGATGGTTGCCGCTCCCCATCATCCAGTGACTCAGGTCATGACTAAGCGCCCTGGAGAGCTTTTGCACATGGACCTTGTTGGTTCGGCTCGGGTGAGCTCGGTTGGGGGGAAGTGGTATGTGCTTGTTGTTGTTGATGACTTTTCGAGATATTCGTGGGTCTTCTTTTTAGCTGAGAAGACCGAGACTTTCTCCTTTGCTCGCAATCTGATTTTGCATCTTGAGAACGAGTTCCCTTTGAACTCGATGCGAGCTATTAGGATTGATAATGGTTCCGAATTCAAAAATTTGGATTTTGAGAAGTTTTGTAACTCTTTGGGTTTAGAGGATCAATTTTCTTCCCCCTACACACCCCCTCAAAATGGTGTTGTAGAGAGGAAGAATCGGACCCTTGTAGAGATGGCCAGGACGATGCTCGATGAGCATAGGACTCCTAGGCGATATTGGGTTGAAGCTATGAGCACTGCATGCTACATTTCCAATCGCATTTTTCTCCGAGCTTTCTTGAAAAAGACTTCTTATGAGTTGCGTTTTGGAAAACTGCCCAAGGTGAGTTATTTTAGAGTCTTTGGTTGCCACTGTTTTATACTTAAGAAAGGCAACCTGGACAAATTTGAGTCTCGTTCTTCTGACGGTGTGTTTTTGGGTTATGGCACTCATAATCGCGCTTATCATGTACTTAACATTGACACTAACCGTGTCATGGAGACATCTGATGTCACCTTCGACGAGACCATGGTTTGTCCTTCTTCTCGTTTTGAGCGTGCAGGTGATCATGAGGTGGGCGAGCCTCTTTTTGATGATGAGGAAGAAGGTGCTGAAGGAGGAGACGGACCGCCAGCGGCCTCTACGCTCACATGTGCCGCACGGAGCCGATTCTACTACGACTCATGGCCCCGACACTTCTTCATCTTGAGGGTCGTGGGATCCGCCACCTCGAGCGGTACCCTTAGTAACCGAGGAGGCGCCAGCTGTAGTTGATGGGGAGGCTACATCAGTTCGGGAGGCACCACGACACATCCAGCGCCAACACCCGCCTCAACAGATGATCGGCAGCATCGGCGAACATGTCACTCGGTCAAGGTCACAGCAAATCTCTCACTTTGCTCATTCTGCATTTGTTGCTGATTTTGAGCCCCGAGATGTTGGACACGCTTTATCTGATCCAGATTGGGTCAATGCCATGCATGAGGAGCTTGAAAACTTTGAAAGAAATCGGGTTTGGGTTTTGGTTCCTTTTCCTCCTGAGTGTCACCCTATTGGGACGAAATGGGTTTTCAAAAACAAACAAGGAGAGGATGGCCATGTTGTGAGAAACAAGGCCAGACTAGTAGCCCAGGGGTATAGTTAGAAGGAGGGGATAGACTATGAGGAGACTTTTGCTCCTGTAGCTCGTTTGGAGGCAATTAGGATACTCTTGGCTTTTGCTGCATCCAAAGGGTTTAAACTTTTTCAAATGGATGTCAAGAGTGCCTTCTTAAACGGCTACATAGAGAAGAAGAAGTAGATGTGAGACAACCCCCCGGTTTTGAAAATCCCAAGTTTCCAAACCATGTTTTTAAACTTCACAAAGCTTTATATGGTTTGAAACAAGCCCCTAGAGCCTGGTATGATAGGTTGAAAACCTTTTTGCTTGCTAAGGGTTTTAAAATGGATGTGTGGATAAAACGCTTTTTCTCCTCAAGCATGGCAATTACACACTCTTGGTCCAGATTTACATGGATGATATCATTTTCGGTGGTTCTTCTCACGCTTTGGTTGCCAAGTTTGCAGACACTATGAGCAGGGAGTTTGAGATGAGCATGATGGGCGAGTTGACGTTTTTCCTCGGGTTGCAAATCAAGCAATCCCGAGATGAGACGTTCGTGCACTAGGGCAAGTACACCAAGGACATCCTGAAGAAGTTCGACACGGGTGAGGCCAAGCCCCTTCCAACACCCATGCCAACCACGGCGGCCCTGGATGCGGGTGTGGATGGAGAAGCTGTGGAGCAGAAGGAGTACTGGAGTATGATCGGGTCGCTGCTTTACCTAACGGCGACACGCCCGGACATTTAGTTCGCGGTGTGTTTGTGCGTGCGGTTTCAGTCGTCGCCGCTCACTTCTCACCGTCAGGCGGTCAAGCGCATTATGAGGTACTTATGCTTCACTCCTGAGTTTGGGATTTGGTATTCTGCTTCCTCCACTCTCTCCCTTTGCGATTATTCTGATGCCGACTTTGTTGGTTGCCGTATTGATCGCAAGTCCACTTCTGGGACTTGCCAGTTTATCGGTTCTTCTCTTGTATCGTGGTCTTCTCGCAAGCAGTCTATGTTGGTAGTTCTTAGCTACACCTAGGATAGGGTAGCTAATGTAGCTATCTACTAATACCAAGCGGTGTTGTCAATCCCGACACTAGTAGGAGCTAGCTAGAGATATTGCAATCTACCAGGAGGAGATTCTGCAAGCGCACAGAACTATCGTAGTAGCACTTCGCCTGGGAGTACCAGGTGTCAATTTATTTGATCCCAACGGAAGGCTAGGGTGGTGTATGAGTCGAGTCAAGGAGGGGATGAGAGTCGAAGAAAAGAGAAAAGAGAAAAGGGGAGAAGGGAAGATGAAAGGCTAGAAAGAATATGTGGGTGGATAGGTAAGGATGAAATGGATGGCTAAGGTAAGGTGGATAACTAGATAGATAGATGATAAGATAACTAAGGGTAACTAAGATAACTAACTACTAACTACTAACTACTCCTAGATAACTACAAAGCGAGATAGTTACGAAGCAAGGCAGGCAAAAGACAATAAAGCAACTAAGTTGAGTATAGTTTTATTCCTATCTTGTCAAGTATCGAGGCGTACTAGCCTTTACCACTTACTTAGGTTGAACGCTAGCACAACGAGCCTTACTGTTAAACTGGGCCAACTACGTGGTGGAATTCAAGGCGCACAGGGCTGTCACCACCTGCTTGCTACCACAGCTATCCGGGGGTCCAGGCGTATCTGAAGGTAAGTCTATAACTAAGCACCACGCTTAACTATATTCTAACTATCTCTACCCTAGCTTTGAATAGAGACACCCTTGCGGACGTCAGAGCAAATACTTGACTTAATAAGATAAACACTAAACGAACTAAGCAACCTATTGGCAAAGATCAAACACTAAGCTCACTAGAGATTAACTACTATGGCTAAGTGAATTGAACTGTAGGATAGCTAGGCACTCAAGCAATCAATCAAGTATACCACTCAATATTGATAAGTAGAATAAAGTAATACTTGAAATGATGAACTAGAATATAGTAAATGCTTGAGTAACAAGAGCAAAACCTGAACTGGAGATGAAGGAAGACTCTTCCCAGCTCCAGAGCCGATCACTCGCACGCCTCTACTCTTGAGCTAACCCTTGAGCAGCGCTACCGCGAGGGCAAAGATGCCTTGCTCTACTAGCTACCTACTTGCCTAAGCTCTCTAAGCTTCTGACCTAACTCTCACTTGCTTCTCTTGCTTTGCTTGGGATGGAACTTGGATATGAGATGGTACTGGTGAAGAGGAGCCTCTAGGGGGGTATTTATAGCCCAATTGAGTGAGGGGGGTACTTATAGGGGGCAGCCACCTGACCGAGGGTTAGGTCAGGTGGCGGGCGCCACTCCCTACTGGCGGCCGCCAGTCCCCTGGCCACTGGATGCACCGCCCTTGATCCAACGGCCTCCAGGTGGTTGTCCAAGGTGGTTTGGAGGTTGGTTGCATGTCTGAGTAACCGCCCTTCAGCCTTGATCCATGCCACTTCATCCTGAGCCGTCCGATGCCACTGACCTAGTGACCAAGGGCCAAGATTTGGCCCTGTGGAGGTCACACGGATCGGTGACGTGGCAGGGGTTGCAACTTAGGCCAACCCAAGTGGCAGGCGCCACTTGTGGGTGGCGGGCGCCACATCTCTTTGGCCCATTTGGGCCCTGCTGAGTGGGCTTGTCTCCTGGTGGGTCAAAATGTCCAAATTTGGTTCAAATCCTGCATTCAAATAAAATTCTATGGACATGTGGAATTCGGTTAGTTTGAAACCTATTTGACTACATTTCATGCCTTTTCGCTGGATTTTAGGGTAGAATGTTGACGGTAAAACAGGTGTTTAAGGACCGTCAACAAGCTCCCCCAAGCTAACCTGTTGCTCGTCCTCGAGCACCAATGCGGTTTAAGCATTGAGCATGAAAAGATAGCAAAATTAAGATGTATGCAAGTGCATATTGTACAGTGAGAAATAACTTAGCATATATTATGAATCATAGCAATGTGGGGCTTATAGCTTTTCACTTTAAACATGCAAGAGTGGAATAAAGCAGTAGATAGGAAACTTTTGTCTTGCTTAGGTTTGACCTGGATTCTGCCTGGAGGTTTTTCAAGGTTTTCAAAAGATAACAACTTGCTTAAGTCCTCCAAGATTCACTCAGTCACTCAATGGTGTTTAAATCCTCACTTAGGCCAAAATGTAGCCTCTCCTATTTCTAAAGAATGATATGTGGAGCTATAGGTAGGCTAAGTGTCATGAGCAAATTGCCTGATGTTTATTGCTAAGCTAGACACTCAGATCATAAGGAGCAACAAATCATAAAATTGATCAAGATGTGCATGTGTGGTTATGTCGAAGTGTATAGAGGGATATTTCATGATTCTTCCTAGTTAAGTTCTAGGATCTAGAGCTAATGATAATTGTCTCTCTCTTTTTTTTTTGGATACATAGTGAGTAGACAAAAAGATGTGTCCTCACATTTTCTTAGGACATAGTCCTCTTTTGAGCTACTTTGCTCACTTTTTTTTCACAGGACATAGTCCTTTCTTAAGCTATTTTGCTCATTTCTCTCTCTCTGTCTCTTTTAGCTCTAGATTTTCCCCTGACATCTATAGGAAAGGATTTCAGAAATGAGTAGGGAAAGGGAGAGAAATGCTTATTCCCAGTGTAGGAATAGCATAAGGCTAGCAATGGGATGTTTGGCAGGGTATTGCATATCTCCAGTGTAGAGAATAAGCAATTTATTTGGTGGTTGCAAACTTCCAAAGTGGAAAGTAGGCAAATTATGGTGGGTGTGCGTGAATCTTGATTCAAAAGATATGATAAGCTTCTCTACTAAGATCTATGAGGTCTAACAAAGCTCAACACAAACAAAGCTCTTTGTGGTTTTGACTAATGACTAACAAATATTTGGCTGGTGGTGGGATGGGATAAAATCTAGGAGGAACTTTTAGCAAGGTTTTCATAATTTTTAAAAGAAATCCTCCAGATTAGGTCCTAATTTCACCTTAGCAAGTTTAAAGAATTACGCCATTTCTTACTAACTTTACTCACTAAGCATGATTTCAGTTAAAGCATGTGCAACCCACAAAAGCTACAACTTAGATAAGACAGAGCTAGGCAACTATCCTCGGTAACGGCCCAGAGATGCTTGTTGGCACTCGCTAACGTTGTTACTAGGAGTAGACTATGGAGTCTATCCCCGGCAACGGCATCAGAAATGCTTGAAGCAAGACCGGTCACTATACCTAAAGGAGTGGAGCTAAAGCAGTTGTCTACTAATGCCAAACGGGGTTGTCAATCCCGACACTAGTAGGAGCTAACTAGAGAGATTGCAATCTACCAAGAGGAGATTCTGCAAGCGCACAGAACTATCGTAGTAGCACTTTGCCTGGGAGTACCAAGCGTCGATTTATTTGATCCCAAAGGAAGGCTAGGGTGGTGTATGAGTTGAGTCAAGGAGGGGATGAGATTCGAAGAAAAGGGAAAAGGGAAAAGGGGAAAAGAGAGGAGATGAAAGGCTAGAAAGAATATATGGGTGGATAGGTAAGGATGAAATGGATGGCTAAGGTAAGGTGGATGGATAGGTAGATAAAGGGATAGCTAAGGATAACTAAGATAACTAACTACTAACTAATAACTATTCCTAGATAACTACAAAGCAAGATAACTACGAAGCAAGATAGTTACGAAGCAAGGCAGGCAAAAGTCAATAAAGCAACTAAGTTGAGTATAGTTTTATTCCTATCTTGTCAAGTATCGAGGCGTACTAGCCTTTTACCACTTACTTAGGTGAACGCTAGCACAACGAGCCTTACTGTTAAACGGGCCAACTACGTGGTGGAATTCAAGGCGCACAGGGCTGTCACCACCTGCTTGCTACGACAGCTATCCGGGGGTCCAGCCGTATCTGAAGGTAAGTCTATAACTAAGCACCACGCTTAACTATATTCTAACTATCTCTACACTAGCATTGAATAGAGACACCCTTGCGGACGTCAGAGCAAAATACTTGACTTAATAAGATAAACACTAAACTTTATGCACTAAGCATGATTTCAGTTAAAGCATGTGCAACCCATAAAGCTACAAACTTAGATAAACCAGTTTATTCAAACCATACAATAGCATTTGCATGACATATTTCAAATCTTATTCAGGTTTCAACTTGTTTAAGCAGATATTATTAGTTTATTCATGGAGTGGTTATTTAGGCAAGCATGTGACATTCAAAAGATATAGAATTTAAGAACTGAATGTAAAGTGTAGGCTTTGAGACATACCTTATTGGAGCGGGAGTCTCCCCCAAGCTGGCTTCTTGCTTGGTGAAGGGTCTTCTTCGTCTCAGTCGGAGCTCTTGTTCTCATTTTATTAAAAGGGAAACTATCTAATGTTGTGAAAAGAGAAACTATCCTATTATGATATGTTATTGTTCTAACTAAGTTAACATATACCTATGCATATAACTAATGATAACTGATTTTTTTTCATGCATGACATATGTTTTATTTATTCGAAAAAGGGAAATTGAAGGGAAAAATTAAAAGTAAAACCATACCTTAGGTCCATGGAGTTTCATCCTTATCGGGTGGATCTTCTTCCTTGGGCACTTCTTCTCTTAGTACTCCATCTGGTTCTTCTTCTTTTGGCACCTCTCCTTTGTTATGTGAATCACACAACTTAGGAGGAGGTGGTTCTTTCTTTATATATGTTCCACCTTGTTCTTGGGCGCCTCTTCTTGGTACGAACGGGCTTTGCTACCTGCATGTTAGCGGCATACGCGGGACCTCGGGAGAAAAAGAATATTTCCTTCCTCCCTCCTAATGTCATTTGAATTTTACCACTTCCCACATATATGCAAGCATTAACAGTATTCAAGAAGGGTCTACCCAAAATTAAAGGCACATCTTTCCTGTTAGCCATATCTAGTATTATGAAATCAGCAGGAACAATAGGAGCCTCTAATATGAAGGTAAATCATTAACTATTCCTTCTACATAGCAAGTGGACTGATCAGCTAGCACAACATAGGCAGATATGGATGACATGGGTGGAAAAGGATGAGTTTTTCATAAAAATCTTTAGATAAATGTTCACACTCGATCCTAAATCACACATGGCATTTTAAAGACTTCACCAAAGATTGAGCATCCAATTATGGGACTACCAGGATCACCCTTTTTAACAGTCATGGTTTGATCTTCATAATAGTTAAAATATTTTATTTCAACCATATTAGCAGTTTCCATGTCAGGTTTAGCAGGAATTTTGCCATTCAAAAGATGGTATGATAGCAGCAATTTGAGCTAATTGGGTTTCTAACATCTTATTAAAGCTAAATTGATTTTTCAGAGCAGATGAGAAATCTTCCAATATAGCATTTATATTCTCAAGGGCTTTATCATTCGACATTAATTTCTTATTCAAAAATTCAGTAGTTCTACCTTGTGAGTAAACTAAATTCTTTAAGAAACGAGAAATCATCAGATTATGAAAATTAGAGCGAGAAATGAAGTGTTACCTTGAGAATTGGAGTGTTGATTCCATCCTTGTTCTGTTGACGGAAACCGTTACTGTTGTTGATGAAGTTCAAATCTTCATGTAGCTCGGGGCAGTGGCTCCCAGAATGTCTGGTTTCTCCACAGACTTCACAAGTCATGTAGGATTCCAGAGATTGAACAATCTCTTGTTGGTTCATCTTCTCACAGCTGTCCAGCTTCTTTGCCAGCAAGTCCATCTTGGCCACGATCATGTCGGCCTCCTTAAGGGAATGTATACCTCGCTTACGGGGCTGTAGTCTTTCGTCATTCCATCCTTGGTTTGACACCATCTTCTCTATAAGAGCCTTAGCATCTGCAACATTCAGAGAAAAGAATGCACCGCGGCGGCGGCATCCAAATGGCTTCTAGAGAGAGGGGTTAGGCCATGGTAGAAGTTCTGGATCAAAAGCCAGTCCTCCATACCATGGTGCGGACAAGCAGCGACATACTCTTGCAACCTCTCCCAGGCCTCGGGAATAGATTCCTCGGCTTGTTGCATAAAGCTGGAGATTTTGTTGCGCAGAGCATTCGTCTTGCCCATAGGAAAAAATTTGGCGAGAAAAGCATTGGAACACTTGTCCCATGTGTCTACAGCGTTGCGATCGGTATAGAACCATTGCTTCGCTTTTCCCAGCAAAGAGAAAGGAAAGAGACGAAGACGGATGGCTTCTTGGGTTATCCCCTTAATGGTGAAGGTGCCGCAAATCTCCAAAAATTGTTGGAGGTGAGCATTGGCATCCTCATGAGCCTTTCCACAGAACGGGCTAGCTTGGACCATCGTGATCAGAGCCGGTTTCAACTCAAAATTGAGGTTGGCATCGATCACGTCTGGTCCTATTGCTACATTAGCAGCAGAAGGAGCAGAAAACTCACGAATGGTCTTATTGGCCATCGTGAAGATAGAACGAGATAAGAAAGAAAGAAGTTGAAGAAGATGAAGGAAAAAGATAAGAAGAACTAAGGAAAGAAAGAATGGGGTAAGATGGGATTCGCTAAGCGGGAGCATAAGCAAAGATAAATTTGACACGGACTCAACCGATACTCCGATTGCCTTCCCGGGCAACGGCGCCAGAAATGCTTGTTGGTAGTTCTTAGCTACACCTAGGATAGGGTAGCTAAAGTAGCTATCTACTAATGCCAAGCGGGGTTGTCAATCCCGACACTAGTAGGAGCTAGCTAGAGAGATTGCAATCTACCAAGAGGAGATTCTGCAAGCGCACAGAACTATCGTAGTACTCTTGCCTTCGGGGAGTACCAGGTGTCGATTTATTTGATCCCAACGGAAGGCTAGGGTGGTGTATGAGTCGAGTCAAGGAGGGGATGAGAGTCGAAGAAAAGAGAAAAGAGAAAAGGGAGAAGGGAAGATGAAAGGCTAGAAAGAATATGTGGGTGGATAGGTAAGGATGAAATGGATGGCTAAGGTAAGGTGGATAACTAGATAGATAGATGATAAGATAACTAAGGCCAAAGATAACTAACTACTAACTACTACTACTCCTAGATAACTACCAAACAAGATAACTACAAAGCGAGATAGTTACGAAGCAAGGCAGGCAAAGACAATAAAGCAACTAAGTTGAGTATAGTTTTATTCCTATCTTGTCAAGTATCGAGGCGTACTAGCCTTTACCACTTACTTAGGTTGAACGCTAGCACAACGAGCCTTACTGTTAAACTAGGCCAACTACGTGGTGGAATTCAAGGCGCACAGGGCTGTCACCACCTGCTTGCTACCAAAGCTATCCGGGGGTCCAGCCGTATCTGAAGGTAAGTCTATAACTAAGCACCATGCTTAACTATATCTAACTATCTCTATCTCTACCGTAGCTTTGAATAGAGACACCCTTGCGGACGTCAGAGCAAATACTTGACTTAATAAGATAAACACTAAACTAACTAAGCAACCTATTGGCAAAGATCAAACACTAAGCTCACTAGAGATTAACTACTATGGCTAAGTGAATTGAACTGTAGGATAGCTAGGCACTCAAGCAATGAATCAAGTATACCACTCAATACTGATAAGTAGAATAAAGTAATACTTGAAATGATGAACTAGAATATAGTAAATGCTTGAGTAACAAGAGCTAAACCTGAACTGGAGATGAAGGAAGACTCTTCCCAGCTCCAGAGCCGATCACTCGCACGCCTCTACTCTTGAGCTAACCCTTGAGCAGCGCTACCGCGAGGCTACCGCGAGGGCGAAGATGCCTTGCTCTACTAGCTACCTACTTGCCTAAGCTCTCTAAGCTTCTAACCTAACTCTCACTTGCTTCTCTTGCTTTGCTTGGGATGGTACTTGGATATGAGATGGTACTGGTGAAGAGGAGCCTCCAGGGGGGTATTTATAGCCCAAGTGAGTGAGGGGGGTACTTATAGGGGGCAGCCATCTGACCTAGGGTTAGGTCAGGTGGCGGGAGCCACTCCCTACTGGCGGCCGCCAGTCCCCTGGCCACTGGATGCACCTTCCTTGATCCAACGACCTCCAGGTGGTTGTCCAAGGCGGTTTGGAGTTTGGTTGCATGTCTGAGTAACCGCCCTTCAGCCTTGATCCACGCCACTTCATCCTGAGCCGTCCGATGCCACTGACCTAGTGACCAAGGGCCAAGATTTGGCCCTGGGGAGGTCACACGGATCGGTGATGTGGCAGGGGTTGCAACTTGGGCCAACCCAAGTGGCGGGCGCCACTTGTGGCTGGCGGGCGCCACCTAGGGGTGGCGGGCGCCACCTCTCTTAGGCCCATTTGGGCCCTGCTGAGTGGGCTTGTCTCCTGGTGGGTCAAAATGTCCAAATTTGGTTCAAATCCTGCATTCAAATAAAATTCTATGGACATGTGGAATTTGGTTAGTTTGAAACCTATTTGACTACATTTCATGCCTTTTCGGTGGTTTTTAGGGTAGAATGTTGACGGTAAAACAGGTGTTTAAGGACCGTCAATAGTGTCTCCCAGTCTACCACGGAGGCTGAGTATGTTGCTGCTGCTAGTTGCTGTTCCCAGTTGCTTTGGATGATGGCCACTTTGCGTGATGTTGGTCGGAGCTTTTCTCGCGTTCCTTTGCTTTGTGACAGCACGAGTGCTATTAGCATTGCTAAGAACCCCGTGCTGCACTCTAAGACCAAACACATTGATGTGCGCTTTCATTTTCTGCGAGACCACTATGAGAAGGGTGATATCGATCTTCGCCATGTCGATACTCATCATCAGTTGGCTGATATTTTACCAAGCCTTTGACCAATCAACTTTTGCTAGGTTGAGAGGTGAGCTTGGTGTGTGTTTCCCCTTTTAGATGAGGGAAATATTTTGACTCTTGTATCACAAACTGACTTTTTGTTTTTCATTTGGTTTCTTCTTGCATCTTTTCTGCATTTCATCTTGCATATTTACATACAGAACTTCATGTATATAATCCTTAGAATGTGACTATGCTCTGTATAGTGTATGCTCCGATACTTTACTTGTAGCTTATGCTCTTTCTGATCACTGATACATGTTGTGAGCTAAGCCATTTTGTGAACTATGAACTTGTGTAATAAACCTAAAATCTGAAAATGTTCACCATTGAGATATGCAACTAGCATGTGTAGGATGTGTAGATTTCACTCGTGCTTTTCATATATGCTAGGTTGCTATGTCTCTAGTTCTGAGTCATTCACGTGCTTGGTATGTTCATATTCTGCTTTAAATTCCGAACCAAGTCAAGTATTTTGGAAAGATCGAGATGGGATTGCTTGTCAGCACATCACAGTTTCGAGACTGTTTCTCATTGCACTTTGAGTTAAACTTGAGCTGTGTAGTGTATGACCAAAACTGTTGCTTTAAGCTTCTGATTGCTTCTGCATAGGCTTCGCACAGTTGAAAAGTTAGGCAATGACAAGCTTTCAACCTCTCGCAATGACATGCTAAAATTTGAACTTGTGTAATCTAACTGTTGTAACTCCGAAAAAAATTTGGATACACAAGTCTATGTTTCATTCTATAGCATGATGATTGATCTGTGCTAGGGGTAGTTCACCTTGTATATATGTTTAGCACTTGTTTGACTTCCTGTCTATACATGCTTCATGCTATTTGATGGTGAATACCTTTTTGGCTGAAAACTGCTCTTGTTGCTCAAATGTTCAGATTTCGTATTTAGTGATCAGTTTGAGCCTTTGCTAGCATTCTGTGCATGTTATGAGTCATCGGATCAGCACTCTGTCGAGCATCTTCATATTCTATCGACTATATTCCTGAAGCTGCTAACTTGCATTTTTGACTCATATGCATTTGGAAGGGGGAGTTATTCGGTCAAGGGGGAGAAATCTGCTTGATGGTGCATTTTCAACTAAGGGGGAGAAAATATTGACAAATCATGTGGATTTCCTGGTTGTGTGCACTATTCGAGGGGGAGTTTGCTCGCTGCTGTGTTTTTGAGCTATTCGAGGGGTAGTTTGCTCACTACTGTGTTTTTGAGCTGGTAACAGTTGGTTCAGAGCATTTTTTGGTGGCTAGTTGTGTTGAGCCGTTGCCTCTTTCTTGAGGAACTAGCACCTTCGCTTTTATGTTTTTCAGCTGATGTCAAGCCTTCTTCATTTGGTATCGAACTTCCTCGCTAGCGGTGTTGAGCCCGTTCTACCTCTTATTTAGGGCTAGCTCTGTTTTGCTTGATTTTCAGTTGATTTTCCAACTGGTGTCGAGCTTTCTCGCTAGCGGTGTTGAGCCCGTTCTGCCTCTTCTTGAGGGCTAGCTTTGCTTTGCTTGGTTGCGTCGAGCCGTTGCCCATGTCTTTGGGAACCAAGTTGTCTTGCTCTTTCCACTTGACCTTCTTCGGCTTTGCTATGCTTTTGGGTCATTTGGTCGAGTTCTCTCTCCTTCTTCTTTTCTTCCTCTATTCCTTTATGATTTGTGTTGGTAATTGACAATGCACTCATCAAGGGGGAGATTGCGGATACATGAGTGTATGCCGAGTCTCTGAGTGATGAGTGATTGTCAACTGGGATAATGCGCCTGTTCTTTGGCTTGTGTTGTGCAGGTGTCGAGCATGCATACAGTGATCAAAGGCAAGGTGAAGGTCAAGTAGAGACATGCCGTGCCGATGGACCGAGAGTGGCGAAGGGCGGACGTGAGGCTTGGACTGAGGGACTAGTGGCCCGAGGATCAGCTGTGGTGGCTGACAGCCTGGGACAGTGACGAGCGAAGACTTGCGGGCACGGTGTTGCTTGTGTCAAGGACCTGGGGACACGTGTCGGTGGATGGGGTGCACGGGCGGTGCATCCCCTCTACGGCTCGGTTTGGTGGTTAAGCCACAGAAAAACCACCGAGTGGACGGTTTCTAGGTTTGGGCCTCAAAACCTGGGCGCTGATGGTTTCCGAGTTCGGGCCACAAAACTCGGGCTAAGGACGGTTTCCAGGTTTGGGCCCCAAAACCTGGGTGCTGTGGTTTTCTGAGTTTAGGCCACAAAACTCAGGCGATGGACGGCTGGTTTCCCGGTTTGGGCCTCAAAACGGGGGTTGGTCGTGAAGGCTGGTTTCCCGGTTTGGGCCTCAAAACCGGGGGCGAAGTCCGGGAAAAGGATGAGCGAAGCGGTGGCGGCACATGGCGGCAATCGGTGTGGTTGCGTCGAGGCAACGCTACCAGTTGTGCGGGCGTGGCCGTCGGATCACCAGCATCTTCGAGTTGGTCCAGAATAACCCTAGGGTTTAGCTGGTTCGCTCTGTAATTAGAGAGGGGTAGAGCAGGAAATCCTAATTCTAGTTCCCACTCTACCCCTAACTAATTACAGAGTGAACCAGCTAAACCCTAGGGTTATTCTGGACCAACTCGAAGAAGATGTTGATCCGACGGCCACGCCCGCACAACTGGTAGCGTTGCCTCGACGCAACCTCACTGATTGCCGCCACGTGCCGCCACCGCTCTGCTCGTCCTTTTCCCGGACCTTGCCCCCGGTTTTGAGGCCCAAACCGAGAAACCAGCCTTCACGACCAACCCCCGGTTTTGAGGCCCAAACCGGGAAACCAGCCGTCCATCGCCTGAGTTTTGTGGCCCAAACTCAGAAACCCGCCCACGCCCCAGGTTTTGAGGCCCAAGCCTGGAAACCGACCTCATCCCGAGTTTTGTGGCCCAAACTCGGCAAACCCGCAACACCCAGGTTGTGTGGCCCAAACCTGGAAACCGTCCACCGGTGGTTTTTCTGTGGCTCAACCACCAAACCGACCCTGTAGAGGGGATGCACCGCCCGTGCACCCCGTCCATCGACACATGTCCCCAGGTCCTCGACCCGAGCAACACTGTGCCCCGCAAGTTTCCGCTCGTCGCTGTCCTAGGTTGTCAGCCACCACAGCTGATCCTCAGGCCACCAGTCCCTCAGTCCAAGCCTCACGTCTGCCCTTCACCGCTCCCGGTCCATCGGCACGGCACGTCTCTACTTGACCTTCACCTTGCCTTCGATCACTGTATCCGTGCTCAACACCTGCACAACACAAGCCAAAGAACATGCGCATTATCCCAGTTGACAATCACTCATCACTCTAGACTCGGCATACACCCATGTATCCGAAATCTCCCCCTTGATGAGTGCATTGTCAACTACCAACACAAATCATAATGTAGAGAATAAGAAGGAAGAAGGAGAAGTAGAGAACTCGTCCAAATGACCCAAAAGCATATCAAAGCCAGAAAAAGGTCACGTGAAAGAGTAAACCAACTTGGTTCCCAAAAACATGGCAACGGCTCGACGCAACCAAGCAAAGCAAAGCTAGCCCTCAAGAAGAGGTAGAACAGGCTCAACACCGCTAGCAGGAAAGCTCGACACCAATTGAAAAATCAGTTGACAGTCAAGCAAGATAGAACTAGCCCTCAAGAAGAGGCAGAACGGGCTCAACACCGGTAGCTAGAAAACTTGACACCAACTGAAGGAATGCCAATCTGAAGAGCAGAAAAGCTCGATGCCAAATGGAGAGCATACCGGCAAAGTCGCTAGTCCCTCAAGAAAGAGGCAAAGGCTCAACACATCTAGCTACCAAAAATGCTCCGAACCAATTGACAATTCATCAGACAAAAACCCGAGCAAACTCCCCCTCCAATAATGCACATGATTTGACAAATTCCTCCCCCTTAGTTGATAATGCACTATCAGGCAAACTTCTCCCTTCCAAATGCATATGAGTCAAAAATGTAAGTTAGCAGCTTCAGGAATATAGTCTAGAGAACGAAAAGATGCTCTACATAGTATAACTCCAATGACTCAACAAGAAGCATACATGCCAACAAAGGCTCAAACTGATCACCAGATACGAAGTATGAACATTTAAGCAAAGTGAGCAGTTTTAGCCATTCAGAAAAGTATGTTCACCATAAAAATAGCACTGAACATGTATAGACAGGAAGTCAGACAAGTGCTCATCATCTATACAAGGTGAGCTACCCCTAGCAAAGTTCAATCATCATGCTATAGAATGAAACATAGACTTGTGATTTCAGATTTCAATCGGAGTTGCAGCGGTGAAATTACACAAGTTCAAAATTCAGCATGTGATTGCAAGAGGTTGAAAGCTTGTCATTGCCTAACTTTTCAACCGAGCTAAGCCTATGCAGCAGCAATCAGAAGCTTAAAACATCGGTTTCGGTCATACACTTCATGGCTCAAGTTTAACTCAATGTGCAATGAGAAACAGTCTCGATACCGTGATGTGCTGACAAGCAATCCCATCTCGTTCTTTCTAATTAACTTAACTTGGTTCAATTTTATGACAAAATATGAGCATACCATGCAAGTGAAAGACTCAGAACTAGAGACATAGCAACCTAGCATATATGAAAAGCACAAGTGAATTCAACACATTCTACACATGCTAGTTGCATATCTCAATGGTGAACAAATTCAAGTTTTATGTTCATTAAGCAAATTCACCATTCCAAAAATAGCTCAGCCCACAACATGTATCAGTGATCAGAAAGAGCATAAGCTACAAGCATCATCATATAGCATCGGAGCATAATAGATAGAGCATAATCTCATTCTAAAGATTATATACATGAAGCTCAGAAAGTAAAGATGCATGATGAAATGCAAAGACTAACCTTCCAAAAACAAACAAAACGAAGGAAAGAGAGTCAGTCTATGATACAATAGACAAAACGTTTCCCCCATCTAGAAGGGGAAACACACACCAAGCTCACCTCTCAACCTAGCAAAAGTTGATTGGTCCAAAGGCTTGGTGAAAATATCTGCCAACTGATGATGAGTATCGACATGGCGAAGGTCGATATCACCCTTCTCATAGTGGTCTCGTAGAAAATGAAAGCGCACATCAATGTGTTTGGTCTTGGAGTGCAGCACGGGGTTCTTAGCAACGCTAATAGCACTCGTGCTGTCACAAAGCAAAGGAACGCGAGAAAAGCTCAGACCAAAATCACGCAAAGTGGCCATCATCCAAAGCAACTGGGAACAGCAGCTAGCCGCAGCAACATACTCAGCCCCTGTGGTAGACTGGGCAACACTAGACTGCTTGCGAGAAGACCACGATACAAGAGAAGAACCAATAAACTGGCAAGTCCCAGAAGTGGACTTGCGATCAAGTCGGCGACCAGCAAAATCAGCATCAGAATAACCGCAAAGGGAGAGAGTGGAGGAAGTGTTGACGGTCCTTAAACACCTGTTTTACCGTCAACATTCTACCCTAAAATCCACCGAAAAGGCATGAAATGTAGTCAAATAGATTTCAAACTAACCGAATTCCACATGTCCATAGAATTTTATTTGAATGCAGGATTTGAACCAAATTTGGACATTTTGACGCACCAGGAGACAAGCCCACTCAGCAGGGCCCAAATGGGCCTAAGAGAGGTGGCGCCCGCCACCCCTAGGTGGCGCCCGCTAGCCACAAGTGGCGCCCGCCACTTGGGTTGGCCCAAGTTGCAACCCCTGCCACGTAACCGATCCGTGTGACCTCCCCAGGGCCAAATCCTGGCCCTTGGTCACTAGGTCAGTGGCATCAGACGGCTCAGGATGAAGTGGCGTGGATCAAGGCTGAAGGGCGGTTACTCAGACATTCAACCGACCTCCAACCCGCCTTGGACAACCACCTGGAGGCCGTTGGATCAAGGGCGGTGCATCCAGTGGCCAGGGGACTGGCGGCCGCCAGTAGGGAGTGGCGCCCGCCACCTGACCTAACCCTAGGTCGGGTGGCTGCCCCCTATAAGTACCCCCCTCACTCCACAAGGCTATAAATACCCCCCTGGAGGCACCTCTTCATTCACACCTTACACCAGTACCATCACACACCAAGTACCATCCCAAGCAAAGCAAGAGAAGCAAGTGAGAGTTAGGTTAGAAGCTTAGAGAGCTTAGGCAAGTAGGTAGCTAGTAGAGCAAGGCATCTTCGCCTTCGCGGTAGCGCTGCTCATGGGTTAGCTCAAGAGTAGAGGCGTGCGAGTGATCGGTTCTGGAGCTGGGAAGAGTCTTCCTTCATCTCCAGTTCAGGTTTTGCTCTTGTTACTCAAGCATTTACTATATTCTAGTTCATCATTTCAAGTATTACTTTATTCTACTTATCAGTATTGAGTGGTATACTTGATTGATTGCTTGAGTGCCTAGCTATCCTACAGATCAATTCACTTAGCCATAGTAGTTAATCTCTAGTGAGCTTAGTGTTTGATCTTTGCTAATAGGTTGCTTAGTTAGTTTAGTGTTTATCTTATTAAGTCAAGTGTTTGCTCTGACGTCCGCAAGGGTGTCTCTATTCAAAGCTAGGGTAGAGATAGTTAGAATATAGTTAAGCGTGGTGCTTAGTTATAGACTTACCTTCAGATACGGCTGGACCCCCGGATAGCTGTGGTAGCAAGTAGGTGGTGACAGCCCTGTGCGCCTTGAATTCCACCACGTAGATGGCCCAGTTTAACAGTAAGGCTCGTTGTGCTAGCGTTCAACCTAAGTAAGTGGTAAAGGCTAGTACGTCTCGATACTTGACAAGATAGGAATAAAACTTTACTCAACTTAGTTGCTTTATTGTCTTTTGCCTGCTGTAACACCTCTAGTGTTTAAGCTAAATAAAACCTGACATGTCATCATGAGCATGGAAAGCATTCATGTAGCAACACTAATGATGCATTTACAATTTGCTTAGAACTTGATCTCAAGTGCATCATGTGTGTGTTTAAATTCTGTTGTGCTCATTTGATGTGTGATACTTAGGGTATCATAGTGGCTGAATTCTAGAAAGAATAAGATTATAGGGTTACATGGTTCATGAAATCACAAGTCATTATAGTGGCCCTATGATAGAGACTATGATCCAAGTGGAATCTGGACATGGCCCTAAAAACAAAGTTGTAGGTACTAATGAATGGAACAACTTTGGTATATAAAGTTAACATGGATTCTGCACAGGATTTGAATTGAAACAAATTTGTTTAAACCCTAGAATCTACCATTGAACTACAGCTTTCAAACTCTTGAGAATCTGACCTTGATCCTTAAATCAAAGTTGTAGGAAATCATAAATGTGACAACTTTCATGTTCACAGAATTTGAACTTCTTCAGAAAATTCTAAAGTAATTTGAGAATTCAGTTTGGGGCAGATTTGAATTCAAACTATAATTAAAAACTAGGCCGAATTGGAACATGATCCTTTAAGCAAGTTTGTAGAGCATAAATTTTGAACAACTTTCATTCTTACAGATTTTGCACTTCTGTTCAAAATTTGGACACATTTTGAGAGGGGACAGGAACTACTGTAGCTACAGTTTATGGAACCTTGCATGGCCTCCACAGCAGCCATCTAGTCCACCACGGCATTTCCTGTATCGCCACGTTCACATCCACGCGCCACTCTCTCCCTTTGCATGCGTAACTCATTGGCACACTGCCTGAGCTCCTCACCGTCCACAAAACCAGCTCCCCGTTCCATCCCTCGTTCTTTCCGTTTTCCTCGGTCTCCGCCGGCGTGGTGCAGAGGAGCTCCGCCGAGCTCTAGCGCCACCGTCGAGCTTCCACCATCGCAAACAACGTTTTCCCAAGCTCCGCCATAACCCCATGAACTTCTCCACCCACTGAATCGAACTTCAGTCACCCACATTGCTCGGTCCGAGCATTTCTCCTCCAACTCCGGTGAGGCGCCGCCATTAACGAATTCTTTGTCGTACGGTGAGCTCCGTTCCTCTCACGACAATTAACCCGCACCGATAGTTCCGCCTTCCCTCACTCTCTCTGGTCGGCTCGACATCCGAGTCCCTACCACGCAGGTTCGCCGGAACAGCGCCGCGACGCCGGAACCACCGCGACGCCATCACCGCCCACCGCTCGACCCCAAACTCCCGAGCTTCTCCGGCCGTGACAGCTTGAGTTCTAACCCTAGGTGAGCTCGCTGGTGCTCCTGCTTCTCTTCGTTTGACTCTACTACCGCGCTAAGCCGCCGGAACACCACCGCCGCCATGAACGGCGGAGCCGAGCCGCCATTCTCGTAGCCGAGGTAGCTCCGGCCAACCCTAACCCTAACCGACCTCACCAATGGCTTCGCGATGTCGGGAAACATGTGTAGCTAGTCTTGGTCGGGTCACTAGCCTTGCCGTCGGCGAGGAACGCCGACGGTCAACGCCGCCCGCGCCGCGGTCAAGGTTGAGCCCTAGGTGAGGCCTCTGATGCCGATGCTTGCCTCGGTTTGGTCATTTCTTTGTCGTAGCGGCCGGACGCCGCCAAGCCGTCGGGAACGGCGGAAAAAGCCGCCATTTTCCGAGGCCTGGCTAGCTCCGTTTGCGGCCGTCCTTAGCCCCGACCGAGACCTCGGGCGAGTTCGCGAGGCAAACCCGAACGGGTTGGAAGCCTCGGCTGAACCCCTGGCCTCGCCGTCGGCGAGTTGGCCGGTAGTCAACGCCGTCGCCGCAGCGGTCAGCGCCGGTGCGCCGCGAGCCTCGGCACTGGTCCGTTCGCGCGAGCCTCGGCACTGGTTCGTCGCGCAGGCCTCGGGCGAAGCGGAGTCTTACGCTCCGAGCCCCGCATCTCCGAGGCTTAGTGTTAGGGTTGTTTTTCTATTTTAGCGTTTTGGATAGTGCTGCATTTTGTTATTTTTGTCACAATTAATTTACAGCTCCTAAAATCATGAAAATTTTTGGGTAAGCTCTCTGACATGAGAAGAAAATTTTAAAAATACGAAACTGAAAGTTTGGATAAGTTTTATTGGAGTATTAAAATTGTAAATAAATGGTTTAGACTCCTTAAACAATTTTTGTAGGCTGTTCCTGTGGTCCAAAAATTGAGAAACAAATTTTGTAGTGCTTAGTAACACATAACACATCCCTGGTAAAACTTTTAGCCCTTTTTGTGAAAATAAATTTTAAACCTTAATAACTAAGCCATTAGTTAAATAATGATTAGTTAATTATTAATAAGGTCTTATAATTTTTGTTATCCTATCTGCTGTCCATAAATCAATGTAACATTGTTGTTATATTTAGGGACTATTTACACCAAAAGTTTGGGTAAACATATGACCCTTAGTGATCAATTAGATAGTTTAGTTTGGCAATTGCTAAGTTGATTTTGATCTGTGAACCAGTTTGAATGGGAACATGTTAACATCATAATAATTTGATTTTCTGTCAAAATGTTGTATATCAAAGTTGTAGCACTTTTGTATATCTAGTTGCTCCTAAAATTTCGTAATTATTGGAAGTATATGTTGGGAGTTATGTTCTGTACAAACTGGGTGTGCAGTGCTGTCCAGAATCTGGACAGGTTTAACCAAATGAATTGTTTGGTCCATAAGATCCTGGAATCAGCTGTTGTGTATTATAGGAAAGTTGTAGAGAATTTGTTAAACTTTCCAGATTGTCCTGAATCACCTGAATAGCTATTTGGTAGCCCAGTTATGGTTAGAACAAGTTGGTACATGAAATCTGTTCGGGTTATCGTTTATACAAATTTTGTTCCAATTGTGTTGTTTGTTCTTGAATTCAGTTTTGGATTATTGTTTACTGCTGTACTGTTCTACTTACATATGTCTAGCATCATAAGCATTCATTCATATTCGCATCGCATGCATCTTATATGTACTCGTTCGTGTATTGCGTTTAGAAAAAACCGAGGTTAGCAAGGAGCAACTGGAGATTGCAGCTCGTGAGGCACGGTATTCTACGAAGTGGGATTTGATATTGTGGCAGCGAGCCGAAAGAAGAACCCCAAGGCAAGCCCCGGTGCATTTGCCCCTACCTTGAAAATTTTCAAATAATACTTGTTGATAAAATTTGTGCATTAAGTTTAGGAGTTGAATGTTACCTACTTGATGCATTGACTACCTTGATTATTCCTTATACTATCCTTGTCACTGGGTTATTTACAAATGCTTAGATTGCTTAGCCTTGCTCATTAGAGTAGGTTTTTGAAATGAGAGATGCTATTGTTGGGAACCCTTCCCCGGTTGGGATGGATAATTAAACTGAGACCGGGCGGGTAACTTGCACAGGAAGGGAGTCCTGGTGTAGTGTTTCCGCCTGTGTCGCTTAGGACCCGTCCGCTGTTGGCCCGTTGGATCGAGAACTATTTGTTAGTACTGGTCACATGCTACGGTAAGCCCTACTGTGGCTATGCTCTTACTGGAACGGCGCACCCGCGCACTGGGAGTGGAGAGATGGCGGAGTAGCGTGTACCCACCCTGCTCGGTCCCCTGTTGGACGGACTCAGCAAGGCCGAGGTAGGGCGGTGGTGTACTGTATTCCCGGGTGGCGCGGCTCCGGTCGGTTTGAGCGGATCCACGGGACGGTTGATATATGCGAGTTCGGTCTCGCATATGTCGTGTGATAAGGAAGCCCCAGCTGGGTAGATCAAGCGGTTCGAATCGTCGTTTGCTCCACGAGAAAAGGAGACTCGTCCTCGCCCCCTCAGCGTAGTTTAATGATGAAACAAAGGAGGATTAAGGGTTGATTTTATGATGTACATTCATTTACTTAGTTAATATTAGAAGTATGAAATGACACTAATTAGTTGCAGGAGCTCTTATGCAAAGGAAAACTTTTGGATTCTTGCTAAAACCTCACCTTGATCCCCCTCAGCCTGCATTCCTGAGTCTTCTCCCCAATTTATTAGTCGGGTAAGTCTTGTTGAGTACTCCTGTACTCAGGGTTCTATGACCCCTTGTTGCAGGTGAGCGGTGAGCAGTTGTGCTTTGGACCTTGTTGTATGACCATCTTCCCGGTGGAGGACGATAAGTGATGTGCCCTTGGGCAGGGTTTATTAGTATGGTTATGTTATCAGACGTTTATTCCAGCACTTAGTACTATCGCAACTTGAACTCCTTTTCATCTATGTTGTAATAATGAACACTGGTTTGTAATATACAGTTTATGTAAGACTTCCGCTAAATTCTCCGATCTGGTATTTTGTATGAATGTATATTGCTGTAATGATTACACTCGGATGATTCCTGTGACCCATGGATACATCGATCGTATCCAACAGATTAATCCAGTCTTGTGGCACACTTACATAGCAGTCAGAGGTCGTTGGACAAATGACAGGTGTAAGTGGGCCACATTGTTGGGTGAGTCTTACAGGCTTGGTATCGGAGCAGGATCCCCGTGGCAATCATTATGGTACTTTGAAAAACCTTCAAAATTTATTTTCTAAGAAAATCTAAAAAGACTCTTTCTAATCTTATCTATCGCTTTCCTCAACTTACTTCTTGCTTACTAGGAGGTGTGCTGGAAAGTATTGCCCTATGTTTAAAAAGGTTACAAAAATTATTTTGGTAGGTATGTAAGTAAGCAAATAATGTCGTTGCGTAGAATCGTAAGTTTGCATCATTTCATCTTGCATCAATTAAATTATAAATTCTCCTCCTTTAATAGATATCGGGTCATGGGTATAATTATGCTAACTTATAGGGGCACGAAACTGACCTTAGTTTAAAATTATTCCAGGATGGCTCGCGCTAAGCAGAGCGCGCAAGAGCACGGGGCCAAGGGGAGTCCCGCGTCGCCAGCTCGCGCCGCGTTCAGGGGGGCTAGCAGCAGCCGTAGAGCACCCGTCGTCCTGAGGCAGAGCTCCTTGCAGAGATCCGGAGGCTCACTACTACCCTAGCAGAGTCCACCAGGGATAGAGCTCTGGACGCCATGATCATTAGTTCTCAGCGCGAGCAGCTGAAGGAGGCAGCTGAACTGGAGGCTGTCTTGCGCGCGCAGCTTAGTGAGGCATCCAAGGTAGAAGCTGATTTGGAGAGTGAGAATGAGCAGTTCCGTGCTCAGAGGGATGAAGCCTGGATCCGAGAAAACCAAGCCCGCGCACGAGTCTTTGAGCTTGAGTTTCAGATAGAGGATATGGAGGTGTATGCCAACAATCTCCATGAGGAGATTCACGCCCTGCATAACCAGCTCCATCCTCACCATGCTCCAGGGGCAGCCGAGATGGAGGACGGTGTGGTCCTGGCTGACGAAGGAGAGCCCGACGAGGAGGAGGACGAGCCCGAGTTGGTGATTGAGATCGACGATAGTGACGACGAGGGTGGTCACGTCTCCGGCCTCGACACTGACCATGAGGAGTGATCGTAGTTCGGGTAGTTCTAACTAGTAGTATGGGAGGATAGTTGCACTAGATAGTCCTGCTAGGAGCGGACTTATGTAATAAATAAATCAGACCTTGTGATGTTCATGCAACTGCTTTTGCTAATGTAATGGAAGTTTATGACTAAGTTAATTATGAGTACTTATGGATGTTGTGCAATACTTGCTGTATATTACAGATGCCGGTGAATACGCGTGCTTCCGGGGCTGGTACATCCCGGGGGGGGGAAACCCTCCACCACCACCACGGCTACCCCCGACATTGGCCGACGCAATTGCTGCATTAGCCACTGTGACAGCTGATAACACTAGGCTGTTACAAGCTATGGCTCAAGGTCGGGGCCAGGACACCGCGAGCAAGGAAATCCGAATGCCAACAGCACGTACTCAGATTTCATGGATACTCGCCCTCCGCTCTTCACCAAAGCTGAAGAGCCTTTGGAAGCAAATGAGTGGCTGCATACTATTGAGCAAAAATTTGAGTTAATCCGGTGCACCGACATTCAGAAGCCCTTATTTGCCGCACAACAGTTTAGAGGACCGGCAGGCACTTGGTGGGCAAATTATCTGGCCGCACAAGTTCCTGGACACCAAGTTACTTGGGCTGAGTTTGTGTGAAGTATTTAGAGCACATCATATCCCAGCGGGTGTCATGCAAATGAAGCTAGAGGAGTTTCTCAAGCTGCAGCAGGGTACTCAATCCGTGATGCAGTATGTGAGCAAGTTCAACCATCTCTCCCAATATGCTCCTGATCATGTCAACACTGATGCTAAGAAGAAGCAGTGCTTCATGCGAGGCTGAGCACCAAGCTGCAAACCATGATGACCACCTGTGCCAACTCCACCTTCAATGACATTGTGAGCATTGCCATTACTCTTGAAGAGAAGAATCGTGTGCACAAGGAAGCAAAAAGGAGGAGACTGCTCAAGCTGGCGCATCTGGGAGTGTGCCGAAACGTCCCAAGTTCCTATACCACCCTGTTCCTCATGCACATGTACCTGCTCGCCCACCCCAGCAATATTACCAACCTCAAGCTAATGCCAAGGCCTCTTCTCAGTTCCAGTACCCACGTCAAGCCAATGCACCTAGCTCCCAATCCACAAATGCTCCTAAGACCAGTAACCCCTGTTACAACTGTGGCGGGTCAGGACACTTTGCTAAGAGTTGTCCTTCACCGAAGAATTATAACTCAAATGTCCCTCGCCAGCAAGGTAATCAAGCTAATCTACAGAATAAGCAGCAGCAAGGCAACCAATCTGGCTCTCGACCAGGCACACGGAAGATCTATGTGGTACCCAAGACTGGACAGGTTCATCATACTCAAGTTGAGACTATTCCAGAAGGCGAACCGGTTATGCTGGGTACGTTCCCTGTTGCCAACCAATTAGCAGTTACACTCTTTGACTCTGGTGCATCGCATTCATTCATCAATAGAGAGTTTGTCAGGAAGCATGCAATTCCAATATGTGAATCCAAAGGGAAAATATCTATACTGTCGCCTGGGGGCGACTGTTTGCCAATGAGATAGTACATCAAGTTCCTATAGAGATGGGACGACATGTTTATCCCACTTCTATGATTGTGCTGAACCATCAAACCTTAGATGTGATTTTGGGAATGAACTGGATGCAGCGTTATGGGGCTGTTTTAGATACTTTGAATAGGACTGTTCGTCTAAATTCACCAGACCGAAATCCCAACTTCTTATCCAGCTTCCAAAACCAAACTAATCAGCCCGAAATATATGCCATGGTTAGTGAAGGAGTTGAGAATGTCCCAGTGGTCCGAGAATTCCCTGATGTGTTCCCGGAAGAATTACCTGGTCTGCCACCAGACAGAAACGTGGAGTTTGTGATTGAGCTGCAACCAGGAACAGCACCTGTATCGCGGAGAGCTTATAGAATGGCTCCAAAGGAGTTAGCCGAGTTGAAGACTCAGTTACAAGAACTTTTGGAGAAAGGTTTTATCCGACCTAGTTCTTCTCCCTGGGGATGTCCCGCTATCTTTGTGAAGAGAAAGACAAGACTCTGAGAATGTGCGTAGATTATCGTCCTCTCAATGATGTAACCATCAAAAACAAATATCCCCTTCCACGCATTGATCTTTCTTTGACCAGCTTGCCGGAGCCAAAGTCTTCTCCAAGATAGATCTTAGATCAGGGTACCACCAGATAAAAATTAGACCCGAAGATATCCCTAAAACAGCCTTCACCACTCGATATGGTCTATATGAATACCTTGTCATGTCCTTTGGTCTAACCAATGCTCCAGCCCATTTCATGTATCTCATGAACTCCGTGTTCATGCCTGAGCTCGACAAGTTCGTAGTAGTATTTATTGATGACATCTTGGTATTCCAAAACCAAAGAAGAGCATGCTGAGCATCTGCGGATAGTACTGACTCGTCTGCGTGAGCATCAGTTATATGCTAAATTCAGCAAGTGTGCTTTCTGGTTAGAAGAAGTGCAGTTCCTAGGTCATGTGTTATCAGCTAAAGGAATCGCAGTGGATCCCGGAAAAGTGCAGGATATTCTGAAATGGAAGTCGCCAACCACAGTTCACCAAGTCCGCAGTTTCCTCGGAATGGCTGGTTATTATCGCCGTTTCATCTTGGTTTTCAAAAATAGCCAAACCTATTACCGAGTTGCTCAAGAACCAAGTCAAGTTTAAATGGACTCCTGAGTGTGAGCAGGCTTTTCAAACCCTAAAGAAGCTGCTTACCACAGCACCAATTTTAGCTCAACCAGATATTGAGAAGCCTTTTGATGTATACTGTGACGCCTCCGGAATTGGTCTTGGCTGTGTGTTGATGCAAGAAGGTAGGGTCATTGCCTATGCATCAAGACAGCTCAAGCGGCACGAAGAACATTATCCTACTCATGACCTAGAGTTAGCTGCAGTTGTACATGCACTGAAGATATGGCGGCACTACTTGTTGGGAAACAAGTGCCATATGTACACTGATCACAAGAGTTTGAAGTACATTTTTACTCAGGAAGACTTGAATATGCGACAAAGGAGATGGCTGGAATTAATCAAGGATTACGATCTAGAAATACATTACCATCCAGGTAAGGCAAATGTAGTGCTGATGCTCTCAGTCGGAACCCTCACTGCAGTTGCTTGTCAGTAGCACCCATGCATCTTAGTTTGTGTCAAGAGCTGGAAAAGTTGGGTATAGAGATAGTTTTGCAAGGAAGTTTGAATAATATTAGGGTCAAACCTACCATACGAGAAGAATTATAGCAGCTCAGAAAGTGAATAAGGGAATAAGTCACATTATAGCAAAAATCAAAGCAGGAGAAACAACTTGTTTCAGAGTTGATGAAGCAGGTGTACTATGGTTTAAAGACCGATTGGTTGTTCCCAAGGTACCCAGCTCAGACAGAAGATTCTTGATGAAGCTCATCTTACTAGGTTAGCCATCCACCCTGGAAGTAATAAAATGTATCAAGATTTGAAGCAAAGGTTTTGGTGGACAAAGATGAAGATTGAAATAGCTCGCTACGTGGCTCAGTGTGACACTTGTCAAAAAGTAAAGGCAGTACGTTTGAAGCCAGCCGGTGAGTTACAGCCTTTGCCTATTCCAGCTTGGAAATGGGAGGATATTAGCATGGATTTCATCGTGGGTCTTCCCAAACCTCCAACGGATTTGATTCAATTGGGTAATTGTTGACCGTCTGACAAATCAGCTCATTTTATTCCAGTAAAAGCTAAATTTAGAACTCCTGTCTATGCCCGAATCTATATTGCCAGAATTTTAAGTCTCCATGGGGTGCCAAAGACCATAGTCTCTGATAGAGGAACGCAGTTTGTCTCTCAGTTCTGGAAGCATTTACATGAATCATTAGGAACCAAACTTCTTTTTAGCACAGCATACCATCCTCAGACTGGAGGTCAAACTGAGAGGGTAAATCAAATCTTAGAGGATATGTTGAGATCCTGTGTGCTCACCTACCCTGATCAATGGATGAATGTCTTCCATTAGCAGAATTTTCCTATAATAATAGCTATCAAGAGAGTATCAAGATGGCACCATTTGAAGCACTTTATGGAAAGATGTCGAACCCCGCTAAACTGGTCAGAGCCTGGCGAGAGAAGATTTTTCGGAATTGATTTAGTAAAGGAAGCTGAAGAAAAAATAAAAGCAAATACAGAGCAACCTGAAGGTAGCTCAGACCCGACAAAAGAGTTACGCAGACAGAAGACGTAGACCGTTAGTATTTTCTGAAGGAAGTTATGTGTACTTAAAAGTATCACCAATGAAGGGAGTGGTTCGGTTTGGGGTAAAAGGGAAGTTAGCACCTCGATACATCGGACCGTTCAAGATTATAAAACGATGTGGAAAGCAAGCTTACCAGCTAGAGCTGCCTGAACAACTTGCCGCCGTACATAATGTATTTCATGTGTCTCAGCTGAAGCAATGTTTGCGAGTGCCCGATCAAGTAATGGATTATGAAGGTATAAACATCAAGCCTGACATGACCTACTCTGAGTATCCAGTCAAAATACTTGATCAAAAGGACCGAGTTACTCGAAACAGAACCATCAAGTTTTATAAAGTACAATGGGATCGACACTCAGAAGAAGAAGCTACTTGGGAATCCGAAGATTTTTCTGTTGGAACATTTTCCGGAGTTTCTTGCTTCTCGTTAGGTACGTACTTCACTAACCAGGAAGAATTTACGATGGTACTTTAAAGAGAATTCAGGATCTAACAAACCTGACACATTTCCTTTTCCGTTACTTGTGTGATCATAGATTTAGATTCTGACACATTTCCTTTTCCATTACTTAGTCAGTCAAACCAATCTCGTGACGAGATTTCTTTAAGGGGGGAGGAGCTGTAACACCTCTAGGTTTAAGCTAAATAAAACCTGACATGTCATCATGAGCATGGAAAGCATTCATGTAGCAAACACTAATGATGCATTTACAATTTGCTTAGAACTTGATCTCAAGTGCATCATGTGTGTGTTTAAATTCTGTTCTGCTCATTTGATGTGTGATGCTTAGGGTATCATAGTGGCTGAATTCTAGAAAGAATAAGATTATAGGGTTACATGGTCATGAAATCACAAGTCATTATAGTGGCCCTATGATAGAGACTATGATCCAAGTGGAATCTGGACATGGCCCTAAAAACAAAGTGTAGGTACTAATGAATGGAACAACTTTGGTAATAAAGTTAACATGGATTCTGCACAGGATTTGAATTGAAACAAATTTGTTTAAACCCTAGAATCTACCATGAACTACAGTTTCAAACTCTTGAGAATTGACCTTGATCCTTAAATCAAAGTTGTAGGAAGAAATGTGACACTTTCATGTTCACAGATTTGAACTTCTTATAAGAAAATTCTAAAGTAATTTAAGAATCAGCTGGGAAGATGGATTGGGTTTGGAGTTTATTGCAACATGGATTGGAATTTAACACAAACGCCTGTTACTTAACAACAAAACCCACAATTACACAAACCTCAAGATCTACCACCATTAACCTAGACACAAACGTTCTTCAAACTTCTTGACATAAATCTTGCATGTCCTGTCCATGACCAAGATTGATCAATCAAAAATATGGGAACACAACACAGTGAACATTTTGAACAAACAATAACTACAGGAATTCAAACAGATCAATTGGTTCATTATATTTTTGCAAAAATTCTTACACCAGAAAAGGCAGAAATGTCAAACAAATAAAATTCAAAACTAGGCGAATGGAACATATCTTTAAGCAAGTTGGTAGAGCATAAAATTTTGAACAAACTTCATTCTTACAGATTTTGCACTTCTGTTCAAAATTTGGAAACATTTTGAGAGGGGACAGGAACTACTGTAGCTACAGTTTATGGAACCTTGCATGGGCCTCCACAGCAGCCATCTAGTCCACCACGGCATTTCCTGTATCGCCACGTTCACATCCACGCGCCACTCTCTCCCTTTGCATGCGTAACTCATTGGCACACTGCCTGAGCTCCTCACCGTCCACAAAACCAGCTTCCCGTTCCATCCCTCGTTTTTCCGTTTTCCTCGGTCTCCGCCGGCGTGGTGCAGAGGAGCTCCGCCGAGCTCTAGCGCCACCGTCGAGCTTCCACCATCGCAAACAACGTTTTCCCGAGCTCGCCATAACCCCATGAACTTCTCCAGACTGAATCGAACTTCAGTCACCCACATTGCTCGGTCCGAGCATTTCTCCTCCAACTCCGGTGAGGCGCCGCCATTAACGAATTCGTTGTCGTACGTGAGCTCCGTTCCTCTCACGACAATTAACCCGCACCGATAGTTCCGCCTTCCCTCACTCTCTCTGGTCGGCTCGACATCCGAGTCCCTACCACGCAGGTTCGCCGGAACAGCGCCGCGACGCCGGAACCGCCGCGACGCCATCACCGCCACCGTCGACCCCAACTCCCGAGCTTCTCGGCCGTGACAGCTTGAGTTCTACCCTAGGTGAGCTCCCTGGTGCTCCTGCTTCTCTTCGTTGAACTCTACCGCGCTTAAGCCGCCGGAACACCACCGCGCCGCCATGAACGGCGGAGCCGAGCCGCCATTCTCGTAGCCGAGGTAGCGCCGGTCACAACCCTAACCCTACGACCGACACATCCCAATGGCTTCGCGATGTTCGGGAACATGTGTAGTCTATCTTGTCGGGTCCTACTCTGCCAGTCCGGCGGAGGTCAAGCGCCGACGGTCCAACGCCACGCCCAAACCGCGCCCGCGTCAAGGTTGGAGCCCTAGGTGAATGCCTCATGTCCAGATGCTGCCTCGGTTTGGTCATTTCTTTGTTCGTAGCGGCGGCAGGACGGCCGTCCATTCAAGCCGGTCGGGAACGGACGGATAAAACGCCCCATTTGCCGAGGCCTGGCTAGCTCTCGTGCTTCGTCTTTTCCCGCGCCCGACCGAGACCTCGGCGCGATTTCGCGCAGGCAAACCCGAACGGGTTGGAAGCCTCGGCTGAACCCTGGCCTCGCCGTCGGCGAGTTGGCCAGATCAACGCCGTCCGCCCCGCACACGGTCAGACGCCGGTTGCGCCGCGCGAGCCTCGGCACTGCGTCCGTTCGCGCGAGCCTCGGCACTGGTTCGTCGCGCAGGCCTCGGGCGAAGCGGAGTCTTACGCTCTGAGCCCCGCATCTCCGAGGCTTAGTGTTAGGGTTGTTTTCTATTTTAGCGTTTTTGGATAGTGCTGCATTTTGTTATTTTTGTCACAATTAATTTACAGCTCCTAAAATCATGAAAATTTTTGGGTAAGCTCTCTGACATGAGAAGAAAATTTTAAAAATACGAAACTGAAAGTTTGGATAAGTTTTATTGGAGTATTAAAATAGTAAATAAATGGTTTAGACTCCTTAAACAATTTTTGTAGGCTGTTCCTGTGGTCCAAAAATTGAGAAACAAATTTTGTAGTGCTTAGTAACACATAACACATCCCTGGTAAAACTTTTAGCCCTTTTTGTGAAAATAAATTTTAAACCTTAATAACTAAGCCATTAGTTAAATAATGATTAGTTAATTATTAATAAGGTCTTATAATTTTTGTTATCCTATCTGCTGTCCATAAATCAATGTAACATTGTTGTTATATTTAGGGACTATTTACACCAAAAGTTTGGGTAAACATATGACCCTTAGTGATCAATTAGATAGTTTAGTTTGGCAATTGCTAAGTTGATTTTGATCTGTGAACCAGTTTGAATGGGAACATGTTAACATCATAACAATTTGATTTTCTGTCAAAATGTTGTATAGCAAAGTTGTAGCACTTTTGTATATCTAGTTGCTCCTAAAATTTCGTAATTATTGGAAGTATATGCTGGGAGTTATGTTCTGTACAAACTGGGTGTGCAGTGCTGTTCAGAATCTGGACAGGTTTAACCAAATGAATTGTTTGGTCCATAAGATCCTGGAATCAGCTGTTGTGTATTATAGGGAAAGTTGTAGAGAATTTGTTAAACTTTCCAGATTGTCCTGAATCACCTGAATAGCTATTTGGTAGCCCCAGTTATGGTTAGAACAAGTTTACATGAAATCTGTTCGGGTTATCGTTTATACAAATTTTGTTCCAATTGTGTTGTTTGTTCATGAATTCAGTTTTGGATTATTGTTTACTGCTATACTGTTCTACTTACATATGTCTAGCATCATAAGCATTCATTCATATTCGCATCGCATGCATCTTATATGTACTCGTTCGTGTATTGCGTTTAGAAACCGAGGTTAGCAAGGAGCAACCGGAGATTGCAGCTCGTGAGGCACCGGTATTCTACGAAGTGGGATTTGATATTTGTGGCAGCGATCCGGAAGAAGAACCCCAAGGCAAGCCCCGGTGCATTTGCCCCTACCTTGAAATTTTCAAATAATATACTTGTTGATAAAATTTGTGCATTAAGTTTAGGAGTTGAATGTTACCTACTTGATGCATTGACTACCTTGATTATTCCTTATACTATCCTTGTCACTGGGTTATTTACAAATGCTTAGATTGCTTAGCCTTGCTCATTAGAGTAGGTTTTTGAAATGAGAGATGCTATTGTTGGGAACCCTTCCCCAGTTGGGATGGTATAATTAAACTGAGACCGGGCGGGTAACTTGCACAGGAAGGGAGTCCTGGTGTAGTGTTTCCGCCTGTGTCGCTTAGGACCCGTCCGCTGTTGGCCCGTTGGATCGAGAACTAATTGTTAGTACTGGTCACATGCTACGGTAAGCCCTACTGTGGCTATGCTCTTACTGGAACGGCGCACCCGCGCACTGGGAGTGGAGAGATGGCGGGAGTAGCGTGTACCCACCCTGCTCGGTCCCCTGTTGGACGGACTCAGCAAGGCCGAGGTAGGGCGGTGGTGTACTGTATTCCCGGGTGGCGCGGCTCCGGTCCGGTTTGAGCGGATCCACGGGACGGTTGATATATGCGAGTTCGGTCTCGCATATGTCGTGTGATAAGGAAGCCCCAGCTGGATAGATCAAGCGGTTCGAATCGTCGTTTGCTCCACGAGAAAAGGAGACTCGTCCTCGCCCCCTCAGCGTAGTTTAATGATGAAACAAAGGAGGATTAATGGGTTGATTTTATGATGTACATTCATTTACTTAGTTAATATTAGAAGTATGAAATGACACAACTAATTAGTTGCAGGAGCTCTTATGCAAAGGAAAACTTTTGGATTCTTGCTAAAACCTCACCTTGACTTCCCCCTCAGCCTGCATTCCTGAGTCTTCTCCCCAATTTATTAGTCGGGTAAGTCTTGTTGAGTACTCCTGTACTCAGGGTTCTATGACCCCTTGTTGCAGGTGAGCCCGGTGAGCAGTTGTGCTTTGGACCTTGTTGTATGACCATCTTCCCGGTGGAGGACGATAAGTGATGTGCCCTTGGGCAGGGTTTATTAGTATGGTTATGTTATCAGACGTTTATTCCAGCACTTAGTACTATCGCAACTTGAACTCCTTTTCATCTATGTTGTAATAATGAACACTGGTTTGTAATATACAGTTTATGTATGACTTCCGCTAAATTCTCCGATCTGGTATTTTGTATGAAATGTATATTGCTGTAATGATTACACTCGGATGATTCCTGTGACCCATGGATACATCGATCGTATCCAACAGATTAATCCAGTCTTGTGGCACACTTACATAGCAGTCAGAGGTCGTTGGACAAATGACAGGTGTAAGTGGGCCACATTGTTGGGTGAGTCTGTTACAGGCTTGGTATCGGAGCAGGATCCCCATGGCAATCATTATGGTACTTTGAAAAACCTTCAAAATTTATTTTCTAAGAAAAATCTAAAAAGACTCTTTCTAATCTTATCTATCGCTTTCCTCAACTTACTTCTTGCTTACTAGGAGGTGTGCTGGAAAGTATTGCCCTATGTTTAAAAAGGTTACAAAAATTATTTTGGTAGGTACGTAAGTAAGCAAATAATGTCGTATGCGTAGAATCGTAAGTTTGCATCATTTCATCTTGCATCAATTAAATTATAAAATTCTCCTCCTTTAATAGATATCGGGTCATGGGTATAATTATGCTAACTTATAGGGGCACGAAACTGACCTTAGTTTAAAATTATTCCAGGATGGCTCGCGCTAAGCAGACTGCGCGCAAGAGCACGGGGCCAAGGGGAGTCCCGCGTCGCCAGCTCGCGCCGCGTTCAGGGGAGGCTAGCAGCAGCCGTAGCACCCGTCGTCCTGAGGCAGAGCTCCTTGCAGAGATCCGGAGGCTCACTACTACCCTAGCAGAGTCCACCAGGGATAGAGCTCTGGACGCCATGATCATTAGTTCTCAGCGCGAGCAGCTGAAGGAGGCAGCTGAACTGGAGGCTGTATTGCGCGCGCAGCTTAGTGAGGCATCCAAGGTAGAAGCTGATTTGGAGAGTGAGAATGAGCAATTCCGTGCTCAGAGGGATGAAGCCTGGATCCGAGAAAACCAAGCCCGTGCATGAGTCTTTGAGCTTGAGTTTCAGATAGAGGATATGGAGGTGTATGCCAACAATCTCCATGAGGAGATTCACGCCCTGCATAACTATCTCCATCCTCACCATGCTCCAGGGGCAGCCGAGATGGAGGACGGTGTGGTCCTGGCTGACGAAGGAGAGCCCGACGAGGCGGAGGACGAGCCCGAGTTGGTGATTGAGATCGACGATAGTGACGACGAGGGTGGTCACGTCTCCGGCCTCGACACTGACCATGAGGAGTGATCGTAGTTCGGGTAGTTCTAACTAGTAGTATGGGAGGATAGTTGCACTAGATAGTCCTGCTAGGAGCGGACTTATGTAATAAATAAATCAGACCTTGTGATGTTCATGCAACTGCTTTTGCTAATGTAATGGAAGTTTATGACTAAGTTAATTATGAGTACTTATGGATGTTGTGCAATACTTGCTGTATATTACAGATGTCGGTGAATACGCGTGCTTCCGGGGCTGGTACATCCCGGGGGGGGGAACCCTCCACCACCACCACGGCAGGTGTAAGTGGGCCAAATTGTTGGGTGAGTCTGTTACACCTGCCCTGCTTCGTAACTATCTTGCTTCGTAGTTATCTTGCTTTGTAGTTATCTAGGATTAGTTATCAGTAGTTAGTAGTTATTAGTTAGTTATCCGTAGTTATCCTAATCCCTTTATCTTCCTATCCTTCCACCTTACCTTAGTCATCTATTTCATCCTTACCTATCCACCCATATATTCTTTCTAGCCTTTCATCTCCTCTCTTCTCCCCTTTTCCCTTTTCTCTTTTCTTCGACTCTCATCCCCTCCTTGACTCAACTCATACACCACCCTAACCTTCCCTTGGGATCAAATAAATCGACACCTGGTACTCCCAGGCGAAGTGCTACTACGATAGTTCTGTGCGCTTGCAGAATCTCCTCCTAGTAGATTGCATTCTCGCTAGCTAGCTCCTACTAGTGTCGGGACTGACAACCCCGCTTGACATTAGTAGATAGCTACTTTAGTTACCCTATCCTAGGTGTAGCTAAGAACTACCAACAAGCATTTTTGGCGCCGTTGCCGGGGAAGGCAATCGGTGTATCGTTTGAGTCCGTGTCGAATTTATCTTCGCTTAAGCTCCCGCTTAGCGAATCCCATCTTACCCCATTCTTTCTTTCCTTAGTTCTTCTTATCTTTTTCCTTCATCTTCTTCAACTTCTTTCTTTCTTATCTCATTCTATCTTCACAATGGCCAACAAAGCCATTCGTGAATTTTCTGCTCCTTCTGCCGCTAATGTAGCGATAGGACCAAACGTGATCGATGCCAACCTCAATTTTGAGTTGAAACCGGCTCTGATCACGATGGTCCAAGCTAGCCCGTTTTGTGGCAAGGCTCATGAGGATGCCAATGCTCATCTCCAACAATTCTTGGAGATTTGCTGCACCTTCACCATTAAAGGGATAACCCAAGAAGCCATCCGTCTTTGTCTCTTTCCTTTCTCTTTGCTAGGAAAAGCGAAGCAATGGTTCTATACCGATCGCAATACTATAGACACATGGGACAAGTGTTCCAATGCTTTTCTCGCTAAATTCTTTCCTATGGGCAAGACGAATGCTCTGCGCAACAAAATCTCTAGCTTTATGCAACAAGCCGAGGAATCTATTCCCGAGGCCTGGGAGAGGTTGCAAGAGTATGTCGCTGCTTGTACGCACCATGGTATGGAGGACTGGCTTTTGATCCAGAACTTCTACCATGGCCTAACCCCTCTCTCTAGAAGCCATTTGGATGTCGCCGCCAGCGGTGCATTCTTTTCTCTAGATGTTGCAGATGTTATGGCTCTCATAGAGAAGATGGTGTCAAACCAAGGATGGAATGACGATAGACTACAGCCCCGTAAGCGAGGTATACATTCCCTTAAGGAGGCCGACATGATCGTGGCCAAGATGGACCTACTGGCAAAGAAGCTGGACAGCTGTGAGAAGATGAACCAACAGGAGAGTGTCCAATCTCTGGAATCCTACATGACTTGTGAAGTCTGTGGAGAAACCGGACATTCTGGGAGCCACTGCCCCGAGCTACATGAAGATTTGAACTTCATCAACAACAGTAACGATTTCCGTCAACAGAATCAAGGATGGAATCAGCACTCCAAGCTGGATGTCTAGGCGTGTCGCCGTCAGGTACAGCAGCGACCCGATCATACTGCAGTACTCCTTCTGGTCCACAGCTTCTCCATCCACATCAGCATCCAGGGCCGTCGTGGTCGACATGGGTGTTGGAAGAGGCTTAGCCTCACCCATATCGAACTTCTTCAAGATGTCCTTGGTATACTTGCCCTGGTGCACAAACGTCCCCTCTCGGGATTGCTTAATTTGCAACCCGAGAAAGAATGTCAACTCACCCATCATGCTCATCTCAAATTCCCTGCTCATTGTATCTGCAAACTTGGCAACCAAAGCGTGAGAAGAACCACCGAAAATGATATCATCCACGTAAATCTGGACCAAAAGAGTGTCATTGCATTGCTTGAGGAGAAAAAGCATTTTATCCACACATCCCATTTTAAAACCCTTAGCAAGCAAAAAGGTTTTCAACCTATCATACCAGGCTCTAGGGGCTTGTTTCAAACCATACAAAGTTTTGTGAAGTTTAAAGACATGGTCTGGAAACTTGGGATTTTTAAAACCGGGAGGTTGTTTCACATACACCTCTTCTTCTATGTAGCCGTTTAAGAAGGCACTCTTGACATCCATTTGAAAAAGTTTAAACCCTTTGGATGCAGCAAAAGCTAAGAGTATAGTAATTGCCTCCAAACGAGCTACAGGAGCAAAAGTCTCCTCATAGTCTATCCCCTCCTTCTGACTATACCCTGGGCTACAAGTCTGGCCTTGTTTCTCACAACATGGCCATCCTCTCCTTGTTTGTTTTTGAAAACCCATTTTGTACCAATAGGGTGACACTCAGGAGGAAGAGGAACAAGAACCCAAACCCGATTTCTTTCAAAATTTTCTAACTCCTCATGCATGGCATTGACCCAATCCGGATCAGATAGAGCATGTCCAACATCTCGGGGTTCAAAATTAGCAACAAATACAGAATGAGCAAAGTGAGAGATTTGTTGTGACCATGACCGAGTGACACGTTCGCTGATGCTGCCGATCATCTGTTGAGCCGGGTGTTGGCGCTGAATGTGTCATGGCGCCTCCCGAGTTGAAGAAATCTCCCCCTCAATAGCAGTTGGCGCCTCCTCGGGTACAAAAGGTACCGTTCGAGGTGGCGGATCCCACGTCCCCCAAGTAGTCGATGAAGAGGGGTTGGGGCCATGAGTCGTCGTAGTAGAAGCCGACGCTTGCGGCACAGCAGGTGGAGGTGGTGCTGGATCATCCATCCCTTCAGCAACCTCGTCCTCATCATCAAAAAGAGGCTCACCAACCTCATGATCACCTGAACGCGCAAAATGAGAAGAAGGACAAACCATGGTCTCGTCGAAGGTGACATCGGATGTCTCCATGACTCGGTTAGTATCAAGGTTAAGTACACGATATGCTCGAGTATGAGTGCCATAACCAAAAAATACACCATCAGAAGAACAAGACTCAAATTTGTCCAGGTTGCCTTTCTTGTGTTTAAAACAGTGGCAACCAAAAACTCTAAAATAACTCACCTTGGGCTGTTTTCCAAAACGCAACTCATAAGAAGTCTTTTTCAAGAAAGCTTGGAGAAAAATGCGATTGGAAATGTAGCATGCAGTGCTCATAGCTTCGGCCCAATATCGCCTAGGAGTCCTATTCTCATCGAGCATCGTCCTGGCCATCTCTACAAGGGTCCGATTCTTCCTCTCTACAACACCATTCTATGGCAGTGTGTTGGGGGAAGAAAACTGATGCTCTAATCCCAAAGAGTTACAAAACTTCTCAAAATCCGAATTCTTGAATTCGGAACCATTATCACTCCAAATAGCTCGCATCGAGTTCAAAGGGAACTCGTTCTGAACACGCAAAATCAGATTGCGAGCAAAGGAGAAAGCCTCGGTCTTCTCAGCTAAAAAGAAGACCCACGAATATCTCGAAAAGTCATCAACAACAACAAGCACATACCACTTCCCCCCCAACCGAGCTCACCCGAGCCGGACCAACAAGGTCCATGTGCAAAAGCTCTTCAGGGCGCTTAGTCATGACCTGAGTCACTGGATGGTGGGGAGCGGCAACCATCTTCCCATGTCTACAAGAATGGCAAACAAGATCTTTCTCCATGCATAACTTGGGCAATCCTAGGATTAGACCAAGTGAACTAAGCCTTGCAAGCAAGTCGAAACTCAGGTGACCGAGTCTCCTATGCCACTTCCAAAGAACAGAGGAGGAGGGTCCAGCCAAAAGACATCGAGAAATTCCAAACGACTCCGAGAAATTCGCACGAAAAACTTTCCCAAAGGGCAAAATCAAACATACAAGATTGCCCTGAGGATCCAAAATACGATTGAGATTTGGTTTAAACGAATCTCATAGTCATCATCGAAAAGTTGCAAAACAGAAAGAAGGTTAAAATGCAAGTTAGAAACAACAGCAACATCGTGTAACACAAAGTGCTCATTAACTCGCACCGACCCACGAGACAAAACCTTACCTTTGCTATTGTCGCCGAAGGTGATAAACTCCTTTCTGGCAACTGGACTAAGACTGGAGAACCACTTGGCATTTCCGGTCATGTGCCTCGAACAACCGGAATCCACCAACCAAATGTCCTCCAATCGTTTTACCTACATCAATAAAAGACATAGGGTGAGCATACGGTCCAACACTGGGGTGAGTAAAATGGGAATTATACCAGTGTTGGGCCGGCTGCTCAAAAGAACGGTTTGTAACAAAACCATTCCTAGCACGCCTACGGGGAAAGCGATCACCACGCTAAGGAAAACGTAGTCCGCTAAGGGAAGAGCGTCCATCGCGATACTCAAAACGCGGTGAAGGGAAACGCTCAACAAAGCCACCGCCACGGGGTCCATATCTGCGGATACATGGGTGTATGCCGAGTCTCTGAGTGATGAGTGATTGTCAACTGGGATAATGCGCATGTTCTTTGGTTTGTGTTGTGCAGGTGTCGAGCACAGAGACAGTGATCAGAGGCAAGGTGAAGGTCAAGTAGAGACGTGCCATGCCGATGGACCGAGAGTGGCGAAGGGCGGACGTGAGGCTTGGACTGAGGGACCAGTGGCCTGAGGATCAGCTGTGGTGGCTGGCAGCCTGGGACAGCGACGAGCGGAGACTTGCGGGCACGGTGTTGCTTGGGTCGAGGACCTGGGGACACGTGTCGGTGGACGGGGTGCACGGGCGTTGCATCCCCTCTACAGCTTCGGTTTGGTGGTAGAGCCAGAGAAAAACCATCGGGTGGACGGTTTCCAGGTTTGGGCCTCAAAACCTGGGCGTGGATGGTTTCCGAGTTTGGCCACAAAACTCGGGCTGAGGACGGTTTCCAGGTTTGGGCCTCAAAACCTGGGTGCTGCGGGTTTGCTGAGTTTGGGCCACAAAACTCAGGCTTGGTGGGCTGGTTTCCCGGTTTGGGCCTCAAAACCGGGGGTTGGCTGTGAAGGCTGGTTTTTCGGTTTGGGCCACAAAACCGGGGGTGCGACGTCCAGGAAAAGGACGGCAGAGCGGTGGCGGCACGTGGCGGCAATCGGGAGGTTGCTTCGAAGCAACGCTACGAGTTGTGCAGGCGTGGCCGTCGGATCCACCTACCATCAAGTTGGTCCAGAATAACCTTAGGGTTTAGCTGGTTCGCTCTGTAAGTAGTTAGGGGTAGAGTGGGAATTAGGAATAGTTAGAATTAGGATAAGTAGGGGGAGACACCCACCTCCCCACCGATCACAGTCATTTTTGCTCTTTGCTTCTAGGGTTTCCTGCTCTCCCAATCCGCTGCTATAGCTAGCCGAGATCCGCAGAGAACCATATCTCTGTGTACTGGAGATTTTGAGGAAGTGAGGCCGTAACCTCACTGTTGTAGCGTGTGGTAGCCACACGGTTGCAGATCGATGTGTTGATTCGCGTTTTGTTCGTGTTCTTCGCATTCTTCGTTTCTCCGTGATTTTCCCATCGCTCGATCTCCCTCTCTATTGCGTCTTTGCGAAATCCACTTGAACCATCTTGTTCTTTGTAGTGAGGAGGTCATTTCAACCAAAGGATTTCATCTAACTCCTCACGAACAAGTAGATCGGGTCGATTTCGTTTTCGTGGCGCTTTTTGGTTCATACTCCTCCCCTTTCGATTTCCCGGTGATTTAATCGATTTGAGCGGATGATTTCTTGGGGATAGTCTTCTAACTACCTCGTGATCATTCTCTCCAAGTTTGGGAACGTGGGATTGAGTTTTGATTCGGATTTGAGAGGTTGTGTGTGAAGGGCGTTTGAAATCGCCTTCACTGGGTGATCGCGGACAGTCCGCGCGTCGGGGGTTGGCCAGACCAGTGGCTGTGTTCCTCGGCTGGTTTACTGTTCCGTGACCGGCGGACAGTCCGCCAACTCGCAGACTTGTGCTTTTCAGTGCATTTGGTCTCCTGACTTCCTCGCTTGGTTTTCGGACTTCTCGTTTGGCCTTGTAGTTGACCAAGGAACTTTTCTAGGTATCTTTGCTACTTGTTAGCATCGGTATTTAGGGATTTCTCGATGTAGCCATCTATCTACCTTTGAGACTTGGTTTTTGAGGGTCGAACTTGTTCCGGTGTTTTTGCCGATTAGTTTGCTATCGCTTTGTGGTGCCTCGCTGTGATCCTAGGGATCATCCACCCTCTTCCAAGGGTCGTGGGCATCACGGTTTTGATCGAAGCTTTCAGGGGCTGATTTTGGGGACAATAGGCCAAAGTTTCGAGAGAAATTTTTGAGCTCCCATTCACCCCCCTCTGGTCGCCTTGCAATTGCATTCTCGGTCCTTCAATTGGTATCGGAGCAGGTTAAGGATCTTCCACCTTAGCCGGTTCCAGATCCACAGAAGGCGACATGGATCGCGGCGTGGGCAAACCGCCGTTTTTCGATGGGACGAACTATGCATATTGGAAGATACGCATGTCGGCCTATCTGCAGAGTTTGGGTGCTTCCATTTGGGATATTTGCAACTCTGCAGATTATGTTGTCTTGGCTGCTCGTGTGACTCAGCATCAGATCGATGAGCACGATGCCAATAGCCGAGCACGTAATGCTCTTTTCTCATGTTTGAGCATGAGTGAGTTTGATCGTGTTTCTCACCTCGCTACGGCTCGGGAGATTTGGGCTACCCTCATGCGCTTCCATGAGGGAACCTCTGAAGTCAAAACCCGTCTCTATGAGTCATTCAAGCGAGAGTATGAGAACTTTCGACATATGCCTGGCGAGAGCATAGAAAGTTTATTCGCTTGCTTTCAGGTGATTGTCAACAGGATGAGGGCTAACAAGGAGCTGTTGCCTTTCGACGATCATGAGAGGGCTTTGAAGCTTTTGCATACTCTTGATCGGTCGGTGTGGGATTCCAAGGTTCAGGCGATCATCGAATCGCCTAACTATGAGACCCTCACGTGCGACGAGCTCTTCAGTAAGCTCAAGTCCAGCGACATCGATGCCATGGCGAGGGCTTCTTATGAAAATCCTTCTGGCCCGCCGATGGCTTTGCTTTCTGGCTTTTCTGCTAACCCCTCTGGAGGCTTTGCTTTGCATTCTCTTCTTTCTGTCACAGAGGAGCAGTTGGAGTCTTTAGGAGACGACGAGTTGGCTTTGCTTGCCAACCGGTTCTCGTGGTTCCACAACAACCGCATGAACCGTCACCGCGGAGGAGGACGCTCGGGTTGTTTCGAGTGCGGCGACCCCGACCACTTCAACGCCAACTGTCCCAAGAAGAACAAGCGTTCTGGGAAGGGCGATCATGGGCACAAGTACGACTCCGGCAAGCGCAAGAAGAAGTACGTCCCCGCAAAGCACAAGTGGAAGGGCGGCTTCAACAAGGAGTACATCAAGACCAAGTACTTGGAGAAGGCCCAGGCTGAGCAGTGTGCTTCCTTCGCCACGCTCAGCGACTTCGACGACTCGGATGACGACTCCGCTTCCTCAAGCGACGACGAGTCCGAGAAGCAAAAGTGGATCGAGGACAAGCTCAACGGCCTCTGCTTCTTCGCCGACGACGAGGGCTTCTGTACCATGGCCCTCGGCAAGGAGGTCGGCGGCGACACTCCTCGGGACGACGACGACGACACCTCCCAGGTAAAACGATTGGAGAACGTTTGGTTGGTGGATTCCGGCTGCTCGAGGCACATGACCGGAAATGCCAAGTGGTTCTCCAGTCTTAGTCCGGTCACCGGAAAGGAGTTTATCACCTTCGGCGACAATAGCAAAGGTAAGGTTTTGTCTCGTGGATCAGTGGGAGTTAATGAGCACTTTGTGTTGCGCGATGTTGCTCTTGTTTCTAACTTGCATTTTAACCTTCTTTCTATCTCGCAACTCTTTGATGACGACTATGAGATTCATTTTAAACCAAATCTCAGTCGTATTTCGGATCCTCAGGGCAATCTTGTGTGTTTGATTTCGCCCTTTCGAAAAGTCTTTCGTGCAAATTTCTTGGAGTCTTTTGGCATTTCCCGCTGTCTTGTGGCTGGACCTTCCTCCTCTGATCTTTGGAAGTGGCATAGGATTCTTGGACATTTGAGCTTCGACTTGCTTGCAAGACTTAGCTCACTTGGCCTAATCCGAGGATTGCCCAAGTTGCATATGGAGAAGGATCTTGTTTGCCACTCTTGTAGACATGGGAAGATGGTTGCCGCTCCCCACCATCCAGTGACTCAGGTCATGACTAAGCGCCCTGAAGAGCTTTTGCACATGGACCTTGTTGGTCCGGCTCGGGTGAGCTCGATTGGGGGGAAGTGGTATGTGCTTGTTGTTGTTGATGACTTTTCGAGATATTCGTGGGTCTTCTTTTTAGCTGAGAAGACCGAGGCTTTCTCCTTTGCTCGCAATCTGATTTTGCGTGATCAGAACGAGTTCCCTTTGAACTCGATGCGAGCTATTTGGAGTGATAATGGTTCCGAATTCAAGAATTCGGATTTTGAGAAGTTTTGTAACTCTTTGGGATTAGAGCATCAGTTTTCTTCCCCCTACACACTGCCATAGAATGGTGTTGTGGAGAGGAAGAATCGGACCCTTGTAGAGATGGCCAGGACGATGCTCGATGAGCATAGGACTCCTAGGCGATATTGGGCCGAAGCTATGAGCACTGCATGCTACATTTCCAATCGCATTTTTCTCCAAGCTTTCTTGAAAAAGACTTCTTATGAGTTGCGTTTTGGAAAACAGCCCAAGGTGAGTTATTTTAGAGTTTTTGGTTGCCACTGTTTTAAACACAAGAAAGGCAACCTGGACAAATTCGAGTTTTTGGTTGCCATTGTTTTATACTCAAAAAGGGCAACTTGGACAAGTTTGAGTCTCGTTCTTCTAACAGTGTGTTTTTGGGTTATGGCACTCATACTCGTGCTTATCGTGTACTTAACCTTGACACTAACCGAGTCATGGAGACATCCGATGTCACCTTCGACGAGACAATGGATTGTCCTTCTTCTCGTTTTGAGCATGTAGGTGATCATGAGGTTGGTGAGCCTCTTTTTGATGACGGGGATGAGGGTGCTGAAGGTATGGATGATCCAGCACCCCCTCCACCTGCTGTGCCGCAAAGAGCAGCTTCTACTTCGGCTCACGGCCCTGACACTTCTTCTTCCTGGGGGCCGTGGGATCCGCCACCCCGAGCAGTACCTTTTGTACCCGGGGAGGCACCAGCTGCTGTTGAGGGGGAGATCACTTCTGCACGGGAGGCGCCACGACACGTCCAGTGCCAACACCCCCCTCAACAGATGATCGGCAACATTGACGAACGTGTCACTCGGTCCAGGTCTCAAATCTCTCACTTTCCTCATTCTGCTTTTGTTGCTGATTTTGAGCCCCGAGATGTTGGACATGCTTTATCTGATCCAGATTGGGTCAATGCCATGCATGAGGAGTTAGAAAATTTTGAAAGAAATCGGGTTTGGGTTTTGGTTCCTCTTCCTCCTGATTGTCATCCTATTGGGACAAAATGGGTTTTCAAAAACAAACAAGGAGAGGATGGCCATGTTGTGAGAAACAAGGCCAAATTAGTTGCCCAGGGGTATAGTCAGAAGGAGGGGATAGACTATGAGGAGACTTTTGCTCCTGTAGCTCGTTTGGAGGCAATTAGGATACTCTTGGCTTTTGCTGCATCCAAAGGTTTCAAACTTTTTCAAATGGATGTCAAGAGTGCCTTCTTAAACGGCTACATAGAAGAGGAGGTATATGTGAGACAACCCCCCGGTTTCGAAAATCCCAAGTTTCCAAACCATGTTTTTAAACTTCACAAAGCTTTGTATGGTTTGAAACAAGCCCCTAGAGCCTGGTATGATAGGTTAAAAACCTTTTTGCTTGCTAAGGGTTTTAAAATGGGATGTGTGGATAAAACGCTTTTTCTCCTCAAGCAAGGCACTGATTCACTCTTGGTCCAGATTTACGTGGATGATATCATTTTCGGTGGTTCTTCTCACGCTTTGGTTGCCAAGTTTGCAGACACTATGAGCAGGGAGTTTGAGATGAGCATGATGGGTGAGTTGACGTTTTTCCTCGGGTTGCAAATCAAGCAATCCCGAGAAGGGACGTTCGTGCACCAGGGCAAGTACACCAAGGACATCCTGAAGAAGTTCGACATGGGTGAGGCCAAGCCTCTTCCAACACCCATGCCGACCACGGTGGCCCTGGATGCGGATGTGGATGGAGAAGCTGTGGACCAAAAGGAGTACCGGAGTATGATCGGGTCGCTGCTGTACCTGATGGTGACACGCCCGGACATCCAGTTCGCGGTGTGTCTGTGCGTGCGATTTCAGTCGTCGCCACACACTTCTCACCGTCAAGCGGTCAAGCGCATAATGAGGTACTTATCCTTCACTCCAGAATTTGGGATTTGGTATTCTGCTTCCTCCACCCTCTCGCTTTGCGGTTATTCCGATGCCGATTTTGCTGGTTGCTGTATTGATCGCAAGTCCACTTCTGGGACTTGCCAGTTTATTGGTTCTTCTCTTGTATCGTGGTCTTCTCGCAAGCAGTCTAGTGTCGCCCAGTCTACCACAGAGGCTGAGTATGTTGCTACGGCTAGCTGCTGTTCCCAGTTGCTCTGGATGATGGCCACTTTGCGTGATTTTGCTCTGAGCTTTTCTCGCGTTCCTTTGCTTTGTGACAGCACGAGTGCCTTTAGCGTTGCTAAGAACCCCGTGCTTCACTCGAAGACCAAACACATTGATGTGCGCTTTCATTTTCTGCGAGACCACTATGAGATGGGTGATATCGACCTTCGCCATGTCGATACTCATCATCAGTTGGCTGATATTTTCACCAAGCCTTTGGACCAATCAACTTTTGCTAGGTTGAGAGGTGAGCTTGGTGTGTGTTTCCCCTTTTAGATGGGGGAAACATTTTGGTTCTTTGTATCATAAACTGACTTTTCGTTTATCTTTGTTTCTTCAACTGGTATCTTCTTGCATCTTTTCTGCATTTCATTTTACATACGCTTTTACATTCTGAGCTTCATGGATATAATCGTTAGAATGTAATTATGCTTTGTGTAGTGTATGCTCCGATGCTTTATGTTGATGCTTGTAGCTTATGCTCCTTCTGATCACTAATCCATGCTATGAGTTGAGCTATTTTTGAATGGTGAACCTGCTTAACAAACATAAAACTTGAAAATGTTCACCATTGAGATATGCAACTAGCATGTGTAGGATGTGTTGAATTCACTCGTGCTTTTCATATATGCTAGGTTGCTATGTCTCTAGTTCTGAGTCTATCACTTGCTTGGTCTGTTCATATACTGCCTTTAATTTGAACCAAGTTAAGTGAATTAGAAAGATCGAGATGGGATTGCTTGTCAACACATCATAGTTTCGAGACTGTTTCTCATTGCACTTTGAGTTAAACTTGAACAGTGTAGTGTATGACCGAAACTGTTGCTTTAAGCTTCTGATTGCTTCTGCATAGGCTTCGCACAGTTGAAAAGTTAGGGAAGACAAGCTTTCAACCTCTCGCACTCACATGCTGAAATTTAAACTTGTGTAATTTAATCGCTGCAACTCCGATAAAATCTGGATACACAAGTCTATGTTTCATTCTCTAGCATGATGATGGAACTTTGCTAGGGGTAGTTCACCTTGTATACATGTTTAGCACTTGTTTGACTTCCTGTCTATACTTGTCTAGTGCTATTTTGATGGTGACTCCTTTTTGGCTAAAATTGCTCACCTTGCTCATATGTTCATATTTCTTATTTGGTGATCAGTTTGAGCCTTTTCTAGCATGTGTGCTTCAGTTGCATCGTTGGACTTATACTATGTAGAGCATCTTTGCATTCTCTTGACTATATTCTTGAAGCTGCTAACTTGCATTTTGACTCATATGCATTTTGGAAGGGGGAGAACCTCTCTTGTTGGCACTTTTGATGGTGCATTTTCTGAGGGGGAGAAAATTGCTTTCGGTTCCTTTTGCTTGATGGTGCATTTTCAACTAAGGGGGAGAATTTGCAAATCATATGCTTCCTTGAGTCCAACTGAGGGGGAGTGTTTTAGTTGTATGCACTATTCGAGGGGGAGTTTGACCATAAGGTTTTGGTTTCGAGCTTTCTTGCTAGTTGTGTTGAGCCTCTGTGCCTCTATCTTGAGGAACTAGCATTTTGCTTCGATTTTTCAAATTCGTATTTGCTAGCGGTGTTGAGCCTGTTCTACCTCTTCTTGAGGGCTAGCTTTGTTTTGCTTGATGTTCAGTTGATTTTCCAATTGGTGTCGAGTTTTCCTGCTAGCGGTGTTGAGCCTGTTCTACCTCTTCTGGAGGGCTAGCTTTGCTTTACTTGGTTGCATCGAGCCGTTGCCCATGTCTTTGGGAACCAAGTTGTTCTGCTCTTTCCACTTGACCTTCTTCGGCTTTGCTATGCTTTTGGGTCATTTGGTCGAGTTTTCTCTCGTTCTTCCTTCCTTCCTTCCTTCTATTATGATTTGTGTTGGTAGTTGACAATGCACTCATCAAGGGGGAGATTGCGGATACATGGGTGTATGCCGAGTCTCTGAGTGATGAGTGATTGTCAACTGGGATAATGCGCATGTTCTTTGGCTTGTGTTGTGCAGGTGTCGAGCACAGAGACAGTGATCAGAGGCAAGGTGAAGGTCAAGTAGAGACGTGCCGTGCCGATGGACCGAGAGTGGCGAAGGGCGGACGTGAGGCTTGGACTGAGGGACCAGTGGCCCGAGATCAGCTATGGTGGCTGGCAGCCTGGGACAGCGACGAGCGGAGACTTGCGGGCATGGTGTTGCTTGGATCGGGGACCTGGGGACACGTGTCGATGGACGGGGTGCACGGGCGGTGCATCCCCTCTACAGGTTCGGTTTGGTGGTAGAGCCAGAGAAAAACCATCGGGTGGACGGTTTCCAGGTTTGGGCCTCAAAACCTGGGCGTGGATGGTTTCTGAGTTTGGCCACAAAACTCGGGCTGAGGACGGTTTCCAGGTTTGGGCCTCAAAACCTGGGTGCTGCGGGTTTGCTGAGTTTGGGCCACAAAACTCAGGCTTGGTGGGCTGGTTTCCCGGTTTGGGCCTCAAAACCGGGGGTTGGCTGTGAAGGCTGGTTTTTTGGTTTAGGCCACAAAACTGGGGGTGCGACGTCCAGGAAAAGGACGGCAGAGCGGTGGCGGCACGTGGCGGCAATCGGGAGGTTGCGTCAAAGCAACGCTACGAGTTGTGCAGGCGTGGCCGTCAGATCCACCTACCTTAGGGTTTAGCTAGTTCGCTCTGTAAGTAGTTAGGGGTAGAGTGGGAATTAGGAATAGTTAGAATTAGGATAAGTAGGGGGAGACACCCACCTCCCCACCGATCTCAGTCATTTTTGCTCTTTGCTTCTAGGGTTTCCTGCTCTCCCAATCCCCTGCTGTAGCTAGCTGAGATCCGCAGAGAACCATATCTCTGTGTACTGGAGATTTTGAGGAAGTGAGGCCGTAACCTCACTGTTGTAGCGTGTGGTAGCCACACGGTTGCAGATCGATGTGTTGATTCGCGTTTTGTTCATGTTCTTCGCGTTCTTCGTTTCTCTACGATTTTCCCGTCACTCGATCTCCCTCTCTATTGTGTCTTCGCGAAATCCACTTGAACCATCTTGTTCTTTGTAGTGAGGAGGTCATTTCGACTAAAGGAATTCATCTAACTCCTCACGAACAAGTCGATCGGGTCAATTTCGTTTTCGTGGCGCTTTTTCGTTCATACTCCTCCCCTTTCGATTTCCCAGTGATTTAATCGATTTGAGCGGATGATTTCTTGGGGATAGTCTTCTAACTACCTCGTGATCATTCTCTCCAAGTTTGGGAACGTGGGATTGAGTTTTGATTTAGATTTGAGAGGTTGTGTGTGAAGGGCGTTTGAAATCGCCTTCACTGGGTGATCGCGGACAGTCTGCGGTTCTGACCGGCGGACAGTCCGCGCGTCGGGGGCTGGCCAGACCAGTGGCTGTGTTCCTCGGCTGGTTTACTGTTCCGTGACCGGCGGATAGTCCACCGTTGGTTTTCGCGGACAGTCCGGGACTTAAGCAGCCAACTTCAGCAACCTTGCTGTTTTGATCTTTTGGCCGGCGGACAGTGCGGCGCTATTGCGGACAGTCCGGGACCGTACCCGCGGACAGTCCGCCAACTCGCAGACTAGTGCTTTTCAGTGCATTTGGTCTCCCGACTTCCTCGCTTGGTTTTCGGACTTCTCGTTTGGCCTTGTAGTTGACCAAGGAACTTCTCTAGGTATCTTTGCTACTTGTTAGCATCGGTATTTAGGGATTTCTCGATGTAGCCGTCTATCTACGTTTGAGACTTGGTTTTTGAGGGTCGAACTTGTTCCGGTGTTTTTGCCGATTAGTTTGCTATCGCTTTGTGGTGCCTCGTTGTGATCCTAGGGATCATCCACCCTCTTCCAAGGGTCGTGGGCATCATGGTTTTGATCGAAGCTTTCAAGGGTTGATTTTGGGGACAATAGGCCAAAGTTTTGAGAGACATTTTTGAGCTCTCCTCTGAACATTCGGCACATGTACATCATGGAAAGGATGGTACATGTCCGTGTTGTTCATCTCCTTTGCACGACGCTCCTCTCTCTTGCGCCGAAAGCAAAACTCCCTCAAGTGTCCATCTCTCCCACAGTGATCACAATGATACATCACCGCTCTCATAGGGGGTTGTTGGTACTCACGGTAGTGGGTATGGATCACTTGACTTTTTGGTGGCATGAGCTCCTCATGGATAGGTGGCATAGTGTCTAGTTTGTTCCTGAGGTGGTTTGGTTTTGAAGCCCATGTCTGTTTCTTGGGTGGAGCTCTCGGAGGTTCAACGAACACACCATCCTTAGTGTTGGGCTTGAGAGGCTCTTTGGGTGGAATCTTGGTAGGCTTGGGAGTAGTGGTGGAGTTGGGCTTCTCACACGGGTTAAGACCACTCGACTCCCCAATCTTGCCAAAAGATGAAGCATACTCAACACCCTGAGCAAAACCTACACCTAGACCTCCAGCAGCACGCTTGAATTGGGCAATCATCATCCCAAGCTGCGGCTCACCACAAGACACCCATGACAAGATGGTCCGAAGGTATGTGTTTTCCTCCTCGGTTTGCATCTTGTCATGCTTCACGTTTGCAATCTCCATCTCCAAACCCTCACACAAAGTGCACCTAGACACACAAGTGCTACCCGAGCTGGCCTTCTCATGAGACACAATTTTGGCATTCTTCTCTGCCAACTCGGATTGCAAGCCTGCACAAGACTTGCATGCACCCAACAACGAAGATCTAGCTCTAAGCTCATCCACCTCTCCAACCAAAGCAACATACTTTCCCCTCAAAGTGAGAAGGTCAGTCATGTGCTTGGAGCACATCTCACACTCATCCTCCTCAGTGACAACAACGGTGGACTTGACAGACTCAAGCTCCTTCACCGTATCCTCCCACTTCTGCCTAAACTCCTTCCGCTCTCTAGCAGCGCGCCTAAGCAACTTATCTTGACTAAGAAGGGCGGTAGTAAGTTTCTCAACCTTAGCAGAAAGCTCATCGGGGGTCTGAGATACCTGGGAGGTGTCGCCGTCGTCGTCGTCCCGAGGAGTGTCCTCCAGCTGGCTGTCGACCTCCTTGCCGAGGGCCATGGTGCAGAAGCCCTCATTGTCGGCGAAGAAGCAGAGGCCGTTCAGCTTGTCCTCGATCTTCTTCTTCTTCTCAGACTCATCGTCACTTGAGGAAGCGGAGTCGTCATCCGAGTCATCGACGTCGCTGAGCGTGGCGAAGAAAGCACGCTGCTCAGCCTGGGCCTTCTCCAAGTACTTCTTCTTGATGTACTCCTTGTTGAAGCCGCCCTTCCGCTTGTGCTTCGCAGGGACATACTTCTCCTTGCGCTTGCCGAAGTCGTACTTGTGCCCATGATCGCCCTTCCCAAATGATTGCTTGTTCTTCTTGGGGCAATTGGCGATGAAGTGGTCGGGGTCGCCGCACTCGAAACATCCAGAGCGTCCTCCTCCGCGGCAACGGTTCATGCGGTTGTTGTGGAACCGCGAGAACCGGTTGGCAAGCAAAGCCAACTCGTCATCCCCCATGAACACCAGCTGCTCCTCTGTGACAGAAAGAAGAGAAGAAAGTGCAAATCCTTCAGAGGGGTTAGCAGAAGAGCCAGAAAGCAAAGCCATCGACAGGCCAGAAGGATTTTCATAAGAAGCCCTTGCCATGGCGTCAATCTCACTGGACTTGAGCTTACTAAATAGCTCATCGCATGTGAGGGTCTCATAGTTAGGTGATTCGATGATCGCCTGAACCTTCGAGTCCTGCACCGACCGATCGAGAGTGTGTAAAAGCTTCAAAGCCCTCTCATGATTGTCGAAAGGTAACAGCTCCTTGTTAGCCCTCATCCTATTGACAAACACCTGAAAGCGAGCGAATAAACTCTCTATGCTCTCGCCAGGCATGTGTCTAAAGTTCTCATACTCTCGCTTGTGCGACTCATAGAGACGGGTTTTGACTTGAGTGGTTCCCTCATGGAAACGCATAAGGGTGACCCAAATCTCCCGAGCCGTAGCGAGGTGAGAAACACGATCAAACTCCATCATGCTCAAACATGAGAAAAGAGCATTATGGGTTTGGCTATTGGCATCATGCTCATCGATCTGATGCTGAGTAGCACGAACAGCCAAGACCACGTAATCTGCAGAGTTGCAAATATCCCAAATTGAAGCACCCAAACTCTGAAGATAGGCCGACATGCGTATCTTCCAATACGCATAGTTCGTCCCATCAAAGAATGGCGGTTTGCCCACGCCGCGATCCATGTCGCCTTATGTGGATCTGGAACTGGCTAAGGTGGAAGATCCTTAACCCGCTCTGATACCAATTGAAGGACCGAGAACTCTAGCAGAAAGTGACCAGAGGGGGGGTGAAGGGAGCCTTAAAATTTCTCTCGAAATGTTTAGGCCTTTGTCCCAGAAAATCAACCCTAAGAGAAAAACTGATGCGCATGATGTCCACGACCCAAGAGAGTAGGTGGATGTTTCCAAGGAACACAGCGTGACACCACAAAAGCTCACTCGCCCAAGTTCACGCAAGTCAACTGGTGACAGGATGAACTTTGGGTGACACGATTGACACTATGATGGTCGACACATTCACCTCTCATACCCTCCGATCCAGGGCGTATAGCAACATGAGATCCCTCTTATGATCATCATAGGGTAGGTTAGCCCGATTGGCACGCATCTTGTTCACAATCGTTTGAAAATGAGCGAACATCGCGTCAATCGTCTCTCCCTCCAACTGAACAAAATTCTCGTACTCGCGCTTGTACGTCTCGAAGAGTCTGGTCTTGACCTGAGCGGTCCCCTCGTGATAGCTCTGAAGCTTCACCCAGATCTCTCGTGCCATCTCAAGCTCAGAGACACGCTCGAACTCAGGAAGGAAGATGCTGGCCAAAAGAGCATTACGAGCCTTGGAATTGGGCTCGTGCTGGTCAATCTGGATGTGACCCACACGAGCCACAAGGACTACGTACTCAACATTCTCGCATATCTCCCAGACAAAAGATCTGATGCTGTTGAGATAAGCACGCATCCGAATCTTCCAATAGGAGTAGTTCATTCCATCGAACCAAGGAGCCTTGTCGTTCCCTCGATCCATGTCGCCCTTTGGATCCGAAACCGATTAAGGTAGAGAAGATCCTTAACCGGCTCTGATACCAATTGAAGGACCGGATTGGCGACCAAAGGGGGGGTGAATGGGAGCCTCAAATTCAACTTGTGAATAGAATGGCCTTTGCCCTAGAAAATCACCCCAAAAGCAAATACTCGAGACGACCGGAGAGTTCACGACCTACGAGTAGGTGGGTACCCTAGGAGATGTCCTAGTGGTACAGCGGAACCCCTAGAGAAACCACAAAACCAATTGCCAAATCCCCAGAGCCAAACTGCACACTCTGCAGGTTCGCGGACTGTCCGGAGTCAGGATCCCGGACTGTCCGCAGAACGCCGGAATGTCTGACACTGTGTGTCCGGACTGTCTGCCGGCAAAAGACCAGAAATAGAACTGTTCTGAACAAATTCTGGACATCTCCCGAACTGTCCGCGGTTTGAACGCCGGGCTGTCCGCGGTTCACGTGAACAGTGACACCCAAGCGTCCGAGGCTGACCCTGTGCAGCGTCCGATGTGGCCCCGGACTGTCCGCGGGTCACTAGCGGACTGTCCGCCGGTCACGAGACCGAGAATAGTGTCGCACTGCGCTGAACTGACCCTGCCGAGTCCCGAGTCCCGGACTGTCCGCCGCTGGGGGCGCGGACTGTCCGTGGATGAACAGAAAGGAGGAAAACTGCTTGGGACCAAAGCAAATTCGATCGAAACTTTACCAAATCAAAAGGGACTTCGATCAAACTCCTCTCAGGTGTTCCTCTACGTATTGGGGGTGCTAATCCTAAGAAATCATCGCACCAAACCAAGTCAATTGAGAGAAATCCGAGAAACACTGGAAAGAGGGAAAAACGAAGAACGAACATGAAATCGACCCGATCTATGGATTCGTGAGGTTATAGAAGAAATCCTCCAGTGGAAAGAAGGAGCTCACGACCAAGAACGAATTGATTCAAGTGGAATCAAAAAGCATCTCGCGAAGAGGGAGAACGAAGCCAATCTCCGGGAGATGAAAAACCAAAACGCGAAGAACACCTACTAAAAACGCGAATCGATCCGAAATTTCAGCCGTGTGGCTACCACATGAGACAATCGTGAGATTACGGTCTCACTTCCTGAAGTTCCCAAAACACAGTGACAAGATTGAGTCTTCCCTGCGGATCGCTAGCAGAGAGGTATGATTAGAACCTAAGCGGAGGCTAGAGAGAGAAAGCTCAGGAACAAATGACTGCTAGGACAGAAAGGGAGGAGGGGTGCCTCTCTTATTTATAGCCTAATACAATAATCCCCTTGTACTCCTAGATACAAGAGCGAAGCGGCCAACCCTAGGGGTATCCCGGTCCAACTCTGCTTGATGACGATCCGAGGGCCACGCGCCCATCTCATCCTTAGCTTCGCCTCAACGCAAGCCTCAGGATGCCGCCACGTGCCGCCCCATCGACCGCCGCGCCTACCTCGCGGATAGCTGCGCCGCCGCGCCAGCCTCTCCACGCCGCCACGCGTCAACCGTCCTTTTTGCGGACCTCCCCCCGGTTTTGAGGCCGAAACCGCGAAACCTGGGCCTTCCCCCAGTTTTGAGGCTGAAACCGGGAAACCTGTCCTCCAGCTGAGTTTTGTGGCCCAAACTCAGAAACCCGCGAGCCCCAGGTTTTGAGGCCCAAACCTGAAAACCGTCCACACCGAGTTTTGAGGCCCAAACTCGGAAACCGGCCACCCCGAGTTCCAGCACCGATGCCGGAGCATGTCCAGCCTCCACGCCGGGCACAGTGCATTCGCCATCCTTCTCGGCTTCCCGCCAAGTGTCACGACGCCATCACCTTCCTCCCGACTCGGCCGATGCACCGCACATCCCCATTTGCTCTCGCTTGTCAACGCCACGTGCCAGCCACCACAGCTAGTCCTCAGGTCTCCTGGTCCGTCGGTCCAAGCTACACGTCGGCCCTTCACCGCTCACGGTCCGTCGGCACGGCACGTCCCTATTTGACCTTCACCTCACCTTCGACCACTGTCCGAGCTCCGCACCTGCACATCAACACAGCCAAGAGACATGTTGCCCGTTGATCGATCACTCATCACTCCGGAAGGGAACCACAAGGGCACATATCAACCTTGTGTTCTCAATCTCCCCCTTGATGAGTGCATCGTCAACTCATAGTAACCATAATCAAAAAGGAAAAAAAACAGAATTGGGTAGAAGGAGAAAACTCACTCGAGATGTCCAAAAGCCAGAGAAAAGGCCGGAAAGGAACAAATCGAGATAAGCGAAGCTTGGTCCCCAAAGACATGGGCAACGGTTCGACACAACCAAGCAAAAGATCAGAGCAACAACTCATCAGAGAGCAAGACTTGATCAAAAATAGAGCACAAAACTTGGTTCCCAAAGATATGGGCAACGGCTCGACGCAACCAAGTTAGAAACAAGCTAGTCCTCAAGAAGAGGCAGAAAGGGCTCAACACCACTAGCTGAAAGCTCGATACCAAATGAAGACTCCATAAGAAGCAGCTACTGCTAGTCCCTCAAGATAGAGGCACAAAGGCTCAACACAACCAGCAGTAAGCCCGATACCAATCAAGAACCATCCAAACATGGTGAAGACAGCTAAAAGATCGATATCAAATAAAAGCCGACTCGGAGCAGGCAGAAAAACTCTCCCTCGGCAAGTGAAGCATAAATTGCAAATTATCACCACAGAAAGTCTAAAAATCTCATCATTGGAAACATTCTCCCCCTTGGGGGCAATTTGCAATCAAAAGAGAAGGGAGAAGGACTCAAATAAGTAAAACGGAGCTAGGTCATGCCTATCGGAGTCAAGCAAATGCACATAAGTTAAGAAATGCAAGTTAGCAGCTTCAGGTATATACTCGAAAGAGTGAAAGAATGCTCTAAAGAGTGCTGATCCGACTACAAAGCAATATGCAAAAGTGCTAGCAAAGGCTCAAACTGATCACCAAATACAAGATATGAATGCATAAGCCAAAAGAGCAGTTTTAAGCCCTTCAGAAAGTAGTTTCACCATCAAAATAGCACTACACATGTGTAGACAGGAAGTCAAACAATTGCTAAACATGTATACAAGGTGAACTACCCCTAGCAAAGTTCAATGATCATGCTATAGAATGAAACATTGACTTGTGTTTTCAGATTTTATCGGAGAATTTGCAGCGGTTATTAACACAAGTTTAAATTCAGCATGTGATTGCGAGAGGTTGAAAGCATGTCATTGCCTAACTTTTCAACCGTGCTAAGCCTATGCATATGCAATTGGAAGCTTAAAGCATCGGTTTCGGTCTTACACTACACGGCTCAAGTTTAACTCAAAGTGCTATGAGAAACAGTCTCGATACTGTGATGTGTTGACAGAGCAATCCCATCTCGTTCTTTTCAATTCACTAATACTTGGTTTATTTTAAACAGAATATGAACAATCCAAGCAAGTGAAAGACTTAGAACTAGAGACATAGCAACCTAGCATATATGAAATAGCTCAAGTGACCTCAACACATCCTACACATGCTAGTTGACAATCTCAATGGTGAACATGTATCAAATTTTAAGTTCATTAAGCATGTTCAACGTTCTGAAAAATTAGCTTAGCTCACAACATGTAGCAGTGATCAAGGAGAGCCTAAGCTACAAGCATCATCATATATCATCGAAGCATACACTAATCAGAGCATAAATTCATTCTAAGGAATATAGACAAGAAGCTTGAAAAATGCAAGATATATGCATGATGAAGTCAGAATCAGAGCCAAAACAAAACCAGAAAGACTCAAGACCCAAAAACAAAAAGGATCAGAAAGTCAGTCTATTGTACAACAATCAAAATGCTTCCCCCATCTAAAAGGGGAAAAACACACCAAGCTCACCTCTCAACCTAGCAAAAGTTGAGAGATCCAAAGGCTTGGTGAAAATATCCGCAACCTAGTTATGGGTGTCTACATGCCTAAGATCAATGTCGCCTTTCTCATAGTGATCACGAAGAAAGTGAAAGCGAACATCGATGTGTTTGGTCTTGGAGTGAAGAACAGGGTTCTTTGCTACACTAATGGCAGAAGTGTTGTCGCAAAGCAAAGGAACCCGACTGAAATCTATACCAAAATCACGCAATGTAGCAACCATCCACAAAAGTTGCGAAGCACAAGAAGCAGCGGCAACGTACTCGGCTTCTGTAGTAGACTGGGCTACGTTCGACTGTTTACGACAAGACCACTAAACCAAAGAAGGGCCAAGAAACTGACACGTCCCAGAAGTTGACTTACGCTCAAGCCGGCAGCCGGCAAAATCCGCATCGGAATAACCATAAAGCGAGAGGTTCGAAGAAGAGGAATACCAAAGTCCGAACTCAGGAGTGTATCGGAGGTACCTCATGATGCGCTTGACCGCTTGCTTGTGGGAAGTCCGAGGGGATGCCTGAAAACGAGCGCACAGACACACAGAAAACTGTATATCCGACCTCGTTGCCGTCAGGTACAGAAGCGAGCCAATCATACTTATGTACTCCTTCTGATCAACCGGCTCTCCTTCCTAGTCCGCGTCCATCGCCGCAGTCGTCGGCATGGGCATTGTAAGAGGCTTGGCCTCGCCCATGTCGAATTTCTTCAGGATGTCCTTCGTGTATTTTCCTTGATGCACAAACGTCCCGTCTCGGGTTTGCTTAATTTGCAACCCGAGGAAGAAAGTCAACTCGCCCATCATACTCATCTCAAACTCCCTGCTCGTAGTATCTGCAAACTTGGCAACAAGTGCGTGAGAGGAGCCACCAAAGATGATGTCATCCACGTAAATCTGGACTAACAAAGTATCGTTGCCTTGCTTGAGGAGAAACAAAGTTCTATTGACCCGTCCCATTTTAAAACCCTTGGAGAGTGAAAAGGTTTTCGAACGATCATACCATGCTCTCGGGGCTTGTTTCAAACCATACAAAGGTTTTGAAAGTTTATAAACATGGTTTGGAAACTTGGGATCCTCAAAACCAGGGGGTTGCCTAACATAAACCTCTTCCTCTATATACCCATTCAAGAAGGCACTCTTGACATCCATCTGGTAAAGCTTAAAACCCTTCGAAGCAGCAAAGGCTAGAAGGATTCTAATGGCTTCTAAATGGGCAACAGGGGCAAAGGTTTCCTCATTGTTTATCCCCTCTTTCTGGCAGAAACCCTGAGCTACTAGTCTAGCCTTGTTTCTCACTACCATCCCATCCTCACCCTCTTTGTTTTTGAAAACCCATTTGGTACCTATAGGGTGGCATTCTGGTGGAGGTGGAACTAGGGTCCAAACTTGATTTCGCTCAAAGTTTTCTAGCTCCTCATGCCTGGCATTAACCCAATTAGGATCAGAGAATGCGTGTCCAACATCTTTGCGCTCAAAAGAAGCAACAAATGCAGAATGAGCAAAGTGTGAGATTTCATACGCTCGCGACCGCGTGACTCGCTGGTCGATGCCGTCGATCATCTGACGCGGAGGGTGAACTTGCTGAACGCTCTGGGGCGCTTGCCTCGCTGAAGTCGCCTCCCCCTCGCCAGATGTTGTCGCTCCCTCAGGTGCAGTGGGTGCTTGCTGGAGAGGTGGCTCTAGAGGACCCCAAGAGGAAGACGTCGTGGGATCGGGTCCTCGAGCTGAAGTAGTCGTCGCAGGGTCGACGGGGGTAGCTAGTGGAGTTGGTTCGGGATCACCCCAATCGGCATTCTCCTGCTCCTCCTCCACAAAGATGGTCTCTCCCAGCTCCTGTTCTCCTGCAACATCAAAAGCAGAAGAAACACAAGGCATAGTCTCGTCGAATGTGACCTCGCAGGTCTCCACTATCCGGTTAGTCTCTAGGTTAAGAACTCGATAAGCACGTGAATAAGAAGCATAACCAAGAAACACCCCATCAGCAGAGCGAGATTCAAATTTGTCCAAATTACCTTGCTTCAGGATAAAGCACTTGCGGAACACCCGAAAATGAGACACCTTGGGTACCCGTCCAAAACGCAACTCATAAGAAGTCTTCTTCATGAAAGCTCGAAGAAAGATGCGATTCGAAACATGGCAAGCGGTGTTGATCGCCTCAGCCAAAAACGCCTAGGAGTCCTATGCTCATCGAGCATCGTCCTGGCCATTTCAACAAGGGTCCGGTTCTTGCGCTCAACAACACCGTTCTGCTGGGGGACATAAGGAGAAGAGAACTGATGCTCGATCCCATTAGAAGAACAGAAAGAGGCAAACTGTGAGTTATCAAACTCAGTACCATTATCGCTACGAATAGCTCTAATAGTATCAGGGGGAAACTCAGTTTTCAACCTCAAAATCAAATCACGAGCAAAAGGAAAAGCTTCATCCTTACCCTCCATGAAGAACACCCAAGAGTACCTCGAAAAATCGTCAACAATCACTAGAACGTACCACTTCCCACCCGCTGAGCAAACCCGAGCTGGACCAACTATGTCCATGTGTAAAAGCTCGCTGGGTCGCTTTGTCATCACCTGATTAACAGGTGGGTGAGAAGCAGCAACCATCTTCCCGTGACGACAAGGATGGCAAACAAGGTCCTTCTGAAACTTAAGCTTGGGCAATCCTTGGATTAGGCCAAGTGAGCTAAGTCTTGCAAGCAAGTCAAAACTCGAGTGACCGAGCCTCCTATGCCACTTCCACAAATCAGACGAAGGACCAGCCATCAAACATCTTGCAGAGCCAAAAGAACAAGAAAAATCGGCTCTGAAAACACGGCCAAAAGGGACGATCCGACATACAAGATCTCCCCGAGGGTCTAAAACACGACTTAGACCCTTCTTAAAATGCACTTCACAATCATCCTCAAGAAGTTGCGAAACAGAAAGCAAATTGTAATGCAAGTTAGAAACCAAAGCAACATCCTTAAGAACAAAGCTCTCATTGAGCCGAATAGCTCCATGAGAAACAACCTTACCTCTACTATTGTCCCCGAAAGTGATGTACTCCTTGTGCATCACGGGGCTAAGGCTGGAGAACCATTCCTTCTTTCCGGTCATGTGGTGCGAACACCCAGAATCCATTAGCCACATGTTCTCCAACCGAAGTTCCTGCATCAATAGAAAGGTAGGAAGTGAGCATATGGCACAACACTGGGGTTACTATACTGAGAAGGATACCAGTGCTGTGTCATGGGCCGAGAAAAAGTGTTAGTAGAAACACCAAACTGTCCTCGTCCCATGGATGGATAGCGATCACCCCCAACTTGAAAAGGTGGTCCGCTATGGAACGGAAAACCTCCAAACTCACCACTATGTCCCATCTGAGCAAAGCGATCACCACCATACTGAAAAGGTGGTCCGCTATGGGACTGAGCAGCAAAGCCTCTTACACCCGGCTCACAATCGTATTGAGAACGACCGGAACCGCGACGGGCACGACCACCACCCCGTGGTCTGGCTGCCTGGGGCCTAGCTACCTGAGGGGGTATACATCCAGGTCTAGAGCCCTGCCTCTGAACTCCCCGACCTTGCACACCATGGAGAGGGTGGTGCCTGACCTGATTGTTCAGCTCCAACTCCTTCCTAGCATCTCTCTTCCTCCGAAAGCAAAACTCAGCTAGGTGACCCTCACGGTGACAATACTCGCACTCGAACCTCACCACTCTCTTGGGTTGTTGGTTCCTACGGTTGCGAGGGTTGTTCACTCTGGCTGGCTGCTTGCCTCTCAGAAGGGGATCACTAGAGACGTCAGGAAGGGTGTCAAGTGTGTTCCTAAGATGATTAGGTTTGGGAACCCACACTTGCTTGCGAGGTGGAGCCTTGGGAGGTTCATCAAGGATGCCATCCTTGGTGATAGGCTTGGGCTTGGTGATAGGCTTGGGAGGCTCAGGTGGGGTGATCTTGGTAAGCTTAGGGATAGTGGATGGCTTCTCACTAGGGTTCACTCCTCTAAACTCACCGATCTTGCCAAAGCTACTAGCGCCCTTCCCACCTAAAGCAAAGCCTACTCCCGAGCAATCAGTTCCCCTCTTGAACTGACTGATCATCATGCCCAACTGCGTCTCACTGCATGACACCCAACTCAGGATGGACCGAAGGTATGTGTTTTCCTCCTCGATTTGCATCCTGTCATGCCGACAGTTGGCAATCTCAAGCTCCATCCCCACGCATCGCTCACACGGAGCGGACAAGGTGCAAACTGAGCTGGCCTTCAAGGCTTCAACAAGCTTGGCATTAACTCCTGCCAACTCAGTTCGCAAGCTAGGACAATGCTTGCATGCACCCAGCAAAGAAGACCTCGCCTTCACTTCCTCCAGCTCCTTCTTCAGGGAGGCACACTCACGACACTCAACCAACAAGTCTAGCCTACTCTTCAGCTCATCATACACCTCGATCAAAGAGGCATACTTGGTTTGAAGGGTGGAGAAGTTTGCCATGTGTGTGGTGCACTCTTCGCACTTCTCCTCATCAGTCACCCTTACTTCAGAATTAGCAAACTCAAGCTCCTTAAGCGCCTCTTTCATCTTGGCCTTAAACTCACCATGCTCTTGGAGAACCTACGTGAGTCTCTTCTCCAAAGCAAGGACTAACTCCGCAAAACTATCGCGCTCATCAGTGAGACGATCGACAAGAGATGAGTTTGATACCTCGGAGGTGTTGTCGTTGTCGTCGTCGCTGTTGGCGTCATCAGCGTCCTTTGCCTGGCACTTGGAGTCCTCTTCTTCCAGGGCCATGGTGCACAAGCCCTTGGAGGAGTTGCCGAAGAAGCAGAGTCCATTGAAGCGATCTTCCGTCTTGTGCTCGGACCCGTCGTCGCTGGAGTCGCTGTCGGTGCGGATACATGGGTGTATGCCGAGTCTCTGAGTGATGAGTGATTGTCAACGGGTTTGATGCGCATGTTCTTTGGCTTGTGTTGTGCAGGTGTCGAGCACGGAGACAGTGATCGAGGGCAAGGTGAAGGTCAAGATGAGACGTGCCGTGCCGACGGACTGGGTGCGATGAAGGATGGGCGTGCCGTGCGGCGGACGTGCCATGCCGATGTATCGAGCAGTGAAGGGCGGACGTGAGGCTTGGACTGAGGGACCGGAGTGCCTGAGGATCAGCTGTGGTGGCTGGCAGCCTGGGACAGCGACGAGCGGAGACTTGCGGGGCACGGTGTTGCTCGGGTCGAGGACCTGGGGACACATGTCGGTGGACGGGGTGCACGGGCGGTGCATCCCCTCTACAGCTCCGGTTTGGTGGTTGAGCCAGGGAAAAACCACCGGGTGGACGGTTTCCGAGTTTGGGCCTCAAAACTCGGGTGCTCGGTTTCCAGGTTGAGCCACAAAACCTGGGCGCGGACGGTTTCTGAGTTTGGCCACAAAACTCGGGTGATGGGCCGGTTTCCGAGTTTGGGCCTCAAAACTCGGGCGCTGCGGGTTTCTGAGTTTGGGCCACAAAACTCAGGCTGGTGGGCTGGTTTCCCGGTTTGGGCCTCAAAACCGGGGGTTGCTGGAAAAGGCTGGTTTCCCGGTTTGGGCCACAAAACCGGGGGTGCAGAGCGAGGGCGGCACGTGGCGGCGATCCAGAGGTTGCGTCGAGGCAACGCTTCGGTTCGAGCGGGCGTGGCCGTCGGATCTACCTACCACCGCGGGTTGGACCAGAATAGCCCTAGGGTTTAGCTGGTTCGCTCTGTAATTAGAATAGAGAGGGGTAGAGTAGGAAATAGACTTAGACTAGAATAGGATAAGTAGTCAGGGGAGACACCCTCCTCCCCTATCTCAGTTATCTCAGTTTTAGCCATCTCATTTGCTTCCTGCACTTAGGGTTTCCTGCTCTCCTATCCCCTGCTGTAGCTGAGATCCGCAGAGAGACTTGCAACTCTGTGTACTGTTGATTTTGAGGAAAGGAGGCCGTAACCTCCTTGTCGTAGCGTGTGTTTGCGCTTCGGCTTGCAATTCGTGGGTGTGATTCGTGTTTTGTTCGTGTTCTTCGCGGAATCCTTTTTCCCACGATTTTCCCGTCGCTTGATCTCTTTGCTCGGTTCATCTTTTGCAATTCCGTTTGAACTGGTTTGTTCTAGATCGTGAGGCACTTCTTTCCACCGAAGGAATCATCCTCTAACCTCACGGTCTAGGAGATCGATCGATTTTTCGTTTCGGGTCAAGTTTTCTCCCTTCCCCCGAAATTCTTCAATTCATCGATTTGGAGATAGGTTCGAGCCATGATCTCTTAGAGATAGCTCACTATACTCTTTGTGACTCTTCTCACCAAGTTTGATCCCTAGAGGATTTGTTTTGGGTGAGATCGAGTCGAATCGGTGAACGAACAGCCTGAATCGGGGTGACCGGACGCTGCCTTTTCAACGACCGGACGCTGTCAGTGAGTCCGGTCGATGAACACCTTCGCTGTGTTCGGTTTGTGACTTGACTGGACGCACCTTTCGCTAAGTGACCGGACTCGCTCATTGTACTGTTCACTTGGCTTGTATTTTGTGACCGGACGCACTGCTCTCGACCGGACGCTCGTCTCTGGTGAGTCCGGTCAGAAACAGTAAGCTCCGAAAACTGTTTTTGCACGACCGGACGCGTCCGGTGGTCAGCGACCGGACGCAGGCAGAGTCCGGTCAGTGCTGGTCCGACGCGTTTTCGTCCGCAGTTTGTTCGTTCGTCTTTCGATTCGAGATTCGTTTGTTGCGTTGGATTCCTAACTTCGTGCTCTACAGAATTTGGGCTTCCCGCTCTACAAAATAGCCTGAATCCCCCTCGCGTTGCTCGGGGGAGGTTGAGGTTACCCAAACCCATCCCGTCACTAGTTGACTTGCGTGAACTTGGGTGAGGAAGTTTTTGTGGTGCCTCGCTGTGATCCCAGGGATCATCCACCCTCTTCCAAGGGTCGTGGGCATCACGTTTTTGGTAGTAGCTCTTGGGGATTGATTTTGGGACACTTGGCCAAAGTTTTGAGAGAGATTTTATTGGCTCCCATTCACCCCCCCCCTCTGGTCGCCTTGCTTTTGCATTCTCGGTCCTTCAATTGGTATCGGAGCAGGTTAAGGATCTTCCACCTTAGCCGGTTCCAGATCCACCGAAGGCGACATGGATCGCGGCGTGGGCAAACCGCCGTTCTTTGATGGGACGAACTATGCGTATTGGAAGATACGCATGTCGGCCTATCTGCAGAGTTTGGGTGCTTCTATTTGGGATATTTGCAACTCTGCTGATTACGTGGTCTTGGCTGCTCGTGTTTCTCAGCAACAGATCGATGAGCACGATGCCAATAGCCGAGCCCGTAATGCTCTCTTTTCTTGTTTGAGCATGAGTGAGTTTGATCGTGTTTCTCACCTTGCTACGGCTCAGGAGATCTGGGACACCCTCATGCGTTTCCATGAGGGCACCTCTCAAGTCAAAACCCGACTCTACGAGTCGTTCAAGCGTGAGTATGAGAACTTTCGACATCAGCCTGGCGAGAGCATAGAAAGTTTATTCGCTCGCTTTCAGGTGATTGTCAACAGGATGAGGGCTAACAAGGAGCAGTTGCCCTTTGACGATCACGAGCGTGCTTTGAAGCTCTTGCACACTCTTGATCGGTCGGTGTGGGATTCTAAGGTTCAGGCGATCATCGAATCCCCGAACTATGAGACCCTCACTTGCGACGAGCTCTTCAGTAAGCTCAAGTCCAGTGAGATTGATGCTATGGCGAGGGCTTCTTTTGAAAATCCTTCTCGCCCGTCCATGGCTTTGGTTTCCGGCTCTTCCTCTAACCCTTCAGCTGGCTTTGCTCTTTCCTGTCTCTTTTCTGTTACAGAGGACCAGCTGGAGACGTTGGGAGACGATGAGTTGGCTTTGCTTGCCAACCGGTTCTCGCGGTTCCACAACAACCGCATGAACCGCCGTCGTGGAGGAGGACGCACGGGATGCTACGAGTGCGGAGACCCCGACCACTTCATCGCCGACTGCCCCAAGAAGAACAAGCATTCGGGGAAGGGCGATCAAGGGCGCAAGCGCAACTCCAAGTACAAGGAGAAGCACGTCCCCCCAAGACACAAGAAGCGGGGCGGCTTCGACAAGGAGTACATCAAGAAGAAGTACTTGGAGAAGCAGCAAGCTGAGCAGCGTGCCTTCTTCGCCACGCTCAGCGACGTCGACGGCTCGGATGACGACTCCGCTGGCTCCAGCGATGACGAGTCCGTGAAGAAGAAGCTAGAGGACAAGTTCAACGGCTTGTGCTTCTTCGTCGGCGACGGAGGCTTGTGTACCATGGCGCTCGTAGATGAGGTCGGAGGCGAGCTGGAACATACGCCTCGGAACGACGACGACGACGACACCTCCCAGGTATCTCTCACCTACGACGAGCTTTCCTCCGAGGTAGAGAAGTTGACCGCTGCCCTCCTTAGCCAAGATAAACTGCTTAGGCGTGCCGCTAGAGAGCGCAAGGAGTTCAGGCAGAAGTGGGAGGACACGGTGAAGGAGCTTGAGTTCGCTCGGTCCACCGTGGTTGTGTCGGAGGAGGCGGAGTGTGAGTCGTGCACCGTGCACATGACTGACCTTCTCACTTTGAGAGGTAAGTATGTTGCGTTGGTAGGAGAGCTAGATGAGCTGAAGGCTAGACCTTCTCTGTTGGGTGCATGCAAGACCTGTCCCGTCTTGCAATCTGAGTTGGCAGAGAAGAATGCCAAGATTGTGTCTCTTGAGGAGGCCAGCTCAGGTAGCACTGGAGTGGCGAGGTGTGTTTTGTGCGAGGGCTTGGAGCTGGAGATCGCCAATGTGAAGCATGGCAAGATGCAAACCGAGGAAGAAAACACATACCTTCGGACCATCTTGTCATGGGTCTCCTGTAATGAGCCGCAGCTCGGGATGATGATCTCCCAATTCAAGCGAACTGCTGGGGCTCCTGGTGTAGGTTTTGCTCAGGGTGTTGATCTTTCTGCTTTTGGGAAGATTGGAGAGTCGAGTGGTTTGAATCCATGTGAGAAGCCTAACTCCACCACTACTCCCAAGCTTGCCAAACTTCCACCCAAAGAGCCTGCCAAGCCTACCACCAAAGATGGTGTGGTTGAGGAACCCCCAAGAGCTCCTCCCAAGAACCAAATTTGGGCACCCAAGCCAAACCACCTCAGGAACAAGCTTGATGCTATGCCACCCATTAGAGAGGAGTGTTTGCCTCAGAAGGGCAAAGTGAACCACACCCACAGCCCTGGTCACCAACAACCCCCTTTGCGTGCGATGAGGTACCAGTGTGATTTCTGTGGGAGGGATGGTCACTTGATCGAGTTCTGTTTCCGGCGCAAGCGAGAGGCGCGCCGTGCTCGGGAGATGGAGAACCCGGACATGTACCATCCAGCTCATGGTGGACATGTGCCGAAGGCTCAGGGGAGAGCTGCTAGGTCCGGACGCCAAGGTCCCCGGCCTAGGCAGGAGATGAGAGCCCCTAAGAGGGAGACTAGGCCTAGAGGTCCAGCACCTCAGTTTGTTAGGCCTAGGCAGGAGAGAGCTCCGAGGAGAGATGCTAGAGCAGTTGAGCCCCAGGCTCCTAGGCGTAGATCTCGTAGAGAGCGTGCCCGACGGGGTCCTGCTTTTGCAGGTAACGGACCCCGTGGCGGAGGCTTTGTTGAGCGCTTTCCCCCACCGCAGTTTGAGTACCGCGGTGAGCGCTTCTTCCCCAGCGGACCATGTTTTCCTGTACGTGGTGATCGCTACCCCCGTAGACAGGCTAGGAATAGTTTTTACACTGACCGTTCTTTTGAGCAGCCGGCCCAACACTGGTATTCTCCTTACTTCACTAACCCCAGTGTTGGACCGTATGCTCACCCTATGTCTTTTTATTGATGTAGGTGAGACGGTTGGAGGACATTTGGTTGGTGGATTCTGGTTGCTCGAGGCACATGACCGGAAACGCCAAGTGGTTCTCCAGCCTTAGCCCGGTCGCCGGAAAGGAGTACATAACCTTCGGCGACAATAGTAAAGGTAAGGTATTGTCTCGTGGGACGGTGCGGGTTAATGAGAACTTTGTGTTGCGCGATGTTGCTCTTGTTTCTAACCTGCATTTTAACCTTCTTTCTGTTTTCGCAACTTTTTGATGATGGCTATGAGATTCGTTTTAAACCGAACCTTAGTCGCATCTTAGATCCTCAGGGCGATCTTGTATGTCTGATTTCGCCCTTTGGGAAAGTCTTTCGCGCGAATTTCTCGGAGTCGTTTGGTTCTTCTCGCTGTCTTTTGGCTAGTCCTTCTTCCTCCGATCTTTGGAAGTGGCATAGGAGGCTCGGTCATTTAAGCTTCGACTTGCTTGCAAGACTTAGCTCACTTGGCCTAATCCGAGGATTGCCCAAGCTTTCGATGGAGAAGGATCTAGTTTGCCATTCTTGCAGACATGGGAAGATGGTTGCCGCTCCCCACCATCCAGTGACTAAGGTCATGACCTCGCACCCCGGAGAGCTTTTACACATGGACCTTGTTGGTCCGGCTCGGGTGAGCTCGGTTGGTGGCAAGTGGTATGTTTTGGTTGTTGTTGACGACTTTTCGAGATATTCATGGGTCTTCTTTTTGACTGAGAAGACTGAGACTTTCTCCTTCGCTCGCAATCTGATTTTGCGTCTTCAGAACGAGTTCCCTTTGAACTCGATGCGAGCTATTAGAAGTGATAATGGTTCCGAATTCAAAAATTCGGATTTTGAGAAGTTTTGTAACCGCCTTGGCTTGGAGCATCAGTTTTCTTCCCCCTACACACCGCCCCAAAATGGTGTTGTAGAGAGGAAGAATCGGACCCTTGTTGAGATGGCCAGGACGATGCTTGATGAGCATAGGACTCCTAGGCGCTATTGGGCCGAAGCTATGAACACTGCATGCTATATTTCCAATCGCATTTTTCTGAGAGTTTTCTTGAAAAAGACTTCTTATGAGTTGCGTTTTGGCAAACTGCCCAAGGTGAGTTATTTTCGAGTTTTTGGTTGCCATTGTTTTATACTCAAAAAGGGCAACTTGGACAAATTTGAATCTCGTTCTTCTGACGGTGTGTTTTTGGGTTATGGCACTCACACTCGAGCTTATTGTGTACTTAACCTTGACACTAACCGAGTCATGGAGACATCCGATGTCACCTTCGACGAGACCATGGTTTGTCCTTCTTCTCGTTTTGAGCGTGCAGGTGATCATGAGGTTGGTGAGCCTCTTTTTGATGACGAGGACGAGGGTGCTGAAGGTATGGATGATCCAGCACCCCCCTCCACCTGCCGCGCCGCAAAGAGCGGCCTCGACGACGACTCACGGCCCCGACACCTCTTCTTCCTGGGGGCCGTGGGATCCGCCACCCCGAGCGGTACCATTTGTACCCGGGGAGGCACCAGCTGCTGTTGAGGGGGAGGCTACTTCAGCTCGGGAGGCGCCACGACATATCCAGCGCCAGCACCCGCCTCAGCAGATGATCGGCAACATCGACGAACGGGTCACTCGGTCCAGGTCACAGCAAATCTCGCACTTCGCTCATTCTGCTTTTGTTGCTAATTTTGAGCCCCGAGATGTTGGACACGCTTTGACGGATCCGGATTGGGTTAATGCCATGCATGAGGAGTTAGAAAATTTTGAGCGAAATCGGGTTTGGGTTCTAGTTCCACCTCCACCTAACTGTAAGCCTATTGGGACAAAATGGGTTTTCAAAAACAAGCAAGGAGAGGATGGCCACGTTGTTAGAAACAAGGCCCAGCTTGTAGCGAAAGGCTATAGTCAGAAGGAGGGGATAGATTATGAGGAGACGTTTGCTCCTGTAGCTCGTTTGGAGGCTATTAGGATACTCTTGGCTTTTGCTGCATCCAAAGGCTTCAAACTTTTTCAAATGGATGTCAAGAGTGCCTTCTTAAACGGCTACATAGAGGAGGAGGTTTATGTTGAGCAACCCCCCGGTTTTGAAAATCCCAAGTTTCCAAACCATGTCTTTAAACTTCATAAAGCTTTATATGGTTTGAAACAAGCCCCTAGAGCCTGGTATGATAGGTTGAAAACCTTTTTGCTTGCTAAGGGTTTTAAAATGGGATGTGTAGATAAAACGCTCTTTCTCCTCCGGCAAGGCAAAGACACGCTCTTGGTCCAGATTTACGTGGATGATATCATTTTCGGTGGTTCTTCTCATGCTCTGGTTGCCAAGTTTGCAGATACTATGAGCAGGGAGTTCGAGATGAGCATGATGGGCGAGCTGACATTCTTTCTCGGGTTGCAAATCAAGCAATCCCGAGAAGGGACATTTGTGCACCAGGGCAAGTACACCAAGGACTTGCTGAAGCGGTTCGATATGGGTGAGGCCAAGCCTCTTCCAACACCCATGTCGACGACGACTGCCCTGGATGCAGATGTGGATGGAGAAGCAGTGGACCAGAAGGAGTACCGCAGCATGATCGGGTCGCTCCTCTACCTGACGGCGACACGCCCGGACATCCAGTTCGCGGTGTGTCTGTGTGCGCGCTTTCAGGCGTCGCCGCGCACCTCTCACCGTCAGGCGGTGAAGCGGATTTTCAGGTACCTTCGTTTCACGCCTGAGTTTGGGATTTGGTATTCTGCTTCCTCCACCCTCTCCCTTTGCGGTTATTCGGATGCCGATTTTGCTGGTTGTCGTATTGAGCGCAAGTCCACTTCTGGGACTTGCCAGTTTATTGGTTCTTCCCTTGTTTCGTGGTCTTCTCGCAAGCAGTCTAGCGTCGCTCAGTCCACTACGGAGGCTGAATATGTTGCTGCGGCTAGCTGCTGTTCCCAGTTGCTTTGGATGATGGCCACTTTGCGTGATTTTGGTCTGAGCTTTTCTCGCGTGCCTTTGCTTTGTGACAGCACGAGTGCCATTAGCGTTGCTAAGAACCCCGTGCTTCACTCGAAGACCAAACACATTGATGTGCGCTTTCATTTTCTGCGAGACCACCAGGAGAAGGGTGATATCGACCTTCGCCATGTCGATACTCATCATCAACTGGCTGATATTTTCACCAAGCCTTTAGACGAATCAACCTTTAATCGGTTGAGGGGTGAGCTTGGTGTGTGTTTCCCCTTTTAGTTGGGGGAAACATTTTGGATCTTGTATATTTGACTGACTCTTTTGTCTTTTCTTTTCTTTTGCATTTTAGCATACGCATTCACATTCTGAGCTTCATGTTTATAATCACTAGAATCTAACTATGCTCTATTTAGTATGCTCCGATGCTTATATGGATGCTTGTAGCTTATGCTCTTCCTGATCACTAGTACATGTTATGAGCTGAGCTATTTTGGAATGGTGAATTTACTTAATAACTTACAATCTGAAAATGTTCACCATTGAGATATGCAACTAGCATGTGTAGGATATGTTGAGTTCACTCGTGCTTTTCATATATGCTAGGTTGCTATGTCTCTAGTTATGAGTCATTCACTTGCTTGGTCTGTTCATATCATGTATAAAATTTGAACCAAGTTTTAGTGAATTGAAAAGATCGAGATGGGATTGCTTGTCAACACCTCATGGTATCGAGACTGTTTCTCATTGCACTTTGAGTTAAACTTGAGCCGTGTAGTGTATGACCGAAACCGTTGCTTTAAGCTTCCGATTGCATATGCATAGGCTTCGCACGGTTGAAAAGTTAGGCAAAGACAAGCTTTCAACCTCTCGCAATCACATGCTGAAATTAAACTTGTGTAATTTCACCGCTGCAACTCCAATATGAAAATGAAATCACAAGTATATGCTTCATTCCTATGCATGATGTTTGAATTTTGCTAGGGGTAGTTCACCTTGTATACATGTTTAGCACTTGTCTGGATTCCTATCTATACATGTGTAGTGCTATTCTGATGGTGACTATCTCTTTGGCTAAAAAACTGCTCACTTGCTCATATGCTTCATATTTCGTATGTGTGATCAGTTTGAGCCTTCGCTATTTGAGTGCTTAGTTGTGCCATTGGAGCTATACCGATTAGAGCATTTTTGCACTCTTTTGATTATATGCCTGAAGCTGCTAACTTGCATTTCTGACTTCATATGCATTTTAGAAGGGGGAGTTTTGTTGGCTCAAGGGAAGAGTTTGTGCTTGATAAGTGCATTTTCAACTAAGGGGGAGAGTTTTTGCAAATCATATGTCTCCTGGCGTTCAATTAAGGGGAGTTTTTGCTAAGGGGGAGATTTTCAGATCTTTATGCTCTTCTCTTGTTGGACCTAAGGGGGAGTCCTGGGTTGCTTGCACTTGTCGAGGGGAGTTTGCTAGTTGTGTTGAGCCGTTGCCTCTATCTTGAGGGACTAGCAAACATTTTCCTCATTTGGCATCGAGTTTGATTTCGATTGGTTCGAAGACTTTTCGATTGTTTTTCAATTGGTTCGGAGTGGTTTTCGTGCTAGTTGTGTTGAGCCTCTGTGCCTCTATCTTGAGGGACTAGCACTTTGCCATTTTTTAGCTCCGATTTTCAATTGGTTTTCTGCTAGCGGTGTTGAGCCTGTTCTACCTCTTCTTGAGGGCTAGCTTTGCTTTGCTTGGTCGCGTCGAGCCGTTGCCCATGTCTTTGGGGACCAAGTTCTCGCTTCTTCCACTTGACCTTCTTCGGCTTTGCTATGCTTTTGGGTCATATGGTTGAGTTCTCTTCCTCATCTTCCTCCTACCTTCTTCTTTCATTATGATTTGTGTGTGTAGTTGACAATGCACTCATCAAGGGGGAGATTGCGGATACATGGGTGTATGCCGAGTCTCTGAGTGATGAGTGATTGTCAACGGGTTTGATGCGCATGTTCTTTGGCTTGTGTTGTGCAGGTGTCGAGCACGGAGACAGTGATCGAGGGCAAGGTGAAGGTCAAGATGAGACGTGCCGTGCCGATGGACTGGGTGCGATGAAGGATGGGCGTGCCGTGCGGCGGACGTGCCATGCCGATGTATCGAGCAGTGAAGGGCGGACGTGAGGCTTGGACTGAGGGACCGGAGTGCCTGAGGATCAGCTGTGGTGGCTGGCAGCCTGGGACAGCGACGAGCGGAGACTTGCGGGGCACGGTGTTGCTCGGGTCGAGGACCTGGGGACACATGTCGGTGGACGGGGTGCACGGGCGGTGCATCCCCTCTACAGCTCCGGTTTGGTGGTTGAGCCAGGGAAAAACCACCGGGTGGACGGTTTCCGAGTTTGGGCCTCAAAACTCGGGTGCTCGGTTTCCAGGTTGAGCCACAAAACCTGGGCGCGGACGGTTTCCGAGTTTGGCCACAAAACTCGGGTGATGGGCCGGTTTCCGAGTTTGGGCCTCAAAACTCGGGCGCTGCGGGTTTCTGAGTTTGGGCCACAAAACTCAGGCTGGTGGGCTGGTTTCCCGGTTTGGGCCTCAAAACCGGGGGTTGCTGGAAAAGGCTGGTTTCCCGGTTTGGGCCACAAAACTGGGGGTGCAGAGCGAGGGCGGCACGTGGCGGCGATCCAGAGGTTGCGTCGAGGCAACGCTTCGGTTCGAGCGGGCGTGGCCGTCGGATCTACCTACCACCGCGGGTTGGACCAGAATAGCCCTAGGGTTTAGCTGGTTCGCTCTGTAATTAGAATAGAGAGGGGTAGAGTAGGAAATAGACTTAGACTAGAATAGGATAAGTAGTCAGGGGAGACACCCTCCTCCCCTATCTCAGTTATCTCAGTTTTAGCCATCTCATTTGCTTCCTGCACTTAGGGTTTCCTGCTCTCCTATCCCCTGTTGTAGCTGAGATCCGCAGAGAGACTTGCAACTCTGTGTACTGTTGATTTTGAGGAAAGGAGGCCGTAACCTCCTTGTCGTAGCGTGTGTTTGCGCTTCGGCTTGCAATTTGTGGGTGTGATTCGTGTTTTGTTCGTGTTCTTCGCGGAATCCTTTTTCCCACGATTTTCCCGTCGCTTGATCTCTTTGCTCGGTTCATCTTTTGCAATTCCGTTTGAACTGGTTTGTTCTAGATCGTGAGGCACTTCTTTCCACCGAAGGAATCATCCTCTAACCTCACGGTCTAGGAGATCGATCGATTTTTCGTTTCGGGTCAAGTTTTCTCCCTTCCCCCGAAATTCTTCAATTCATCGATTTGGAGATAGGTTCGAGCCATGATCTCTTAGAGATAGCTCACTATACTCTTTGTGACTCTTCTCACCAAGTTTGATCCCTAGAGGATTTGTTTTGGGTGAGATCGAGTCGAATCGGTGAACGAACAGCCTGAATCGGGGTGACCGGACGCTGCCTGTTCAACGACCGAACGCTGTCAGTGAGTCCGGTCGATGAACACCTTCGCTGTGTTCGGTTTGTGACTTGACCGGACGCACCTTTCGCTAAGTGACCGGACTCGCTCATTGTACTGTTCACTTGGCTTGTATTTTGTGACCGGACGCACTGCTCTCGACCGGACGCTCGTCTCTGGTGAGTCCGGTCAGAAACAGTAAGCTCCGAAAACTGTTTTTGCACGACCGGACGCGTCCGGTGGTCAGCGACCGGACGCAGGCAGAGTCCGGTCAGTGCTGGTCCGACGCGTTTTCGTCCGCAGTTTGTTAGTTCGTCTTTCGATTCGAGATTCGTTTGTTGCGTTGGATTCCTAACTTCGTGCTCTACAGAATTTGGGCTTCCCGCTCTACAAAATAGCCTGAATCCCCCTCGCGTTGCTCGGGGGAGGTTGAGGTTACCCAAACCCATCCCGTCACTAGTTGACTTGCGTGAACTTGGGTGAGGAAGTTTTTGTGGTGCCTCGCTGTGATCCCAGGGATCATCCACCCTCTTCCAAGGGTCGTGGGCATCACGTTTTTGGTAGTAGCTCTTGGGGATTGATTTTGGGACACTTGGCCAAAGTTTCAAGAGAGATTTTATTGGCTCCCATTCACCCCCCCCCCCTCTGGTCGCCTTGCTTTTGCATTCTCGGTCCTTCAATTGGTATACTTGTTAGTGTCGCCCTTGCCAGCGAAGAGCACACGCCGACCGACGTCGAAAGCCCTCTCCAAGTCCTCTCGGCGGTAACTGTCCTTGTTCTTCTTCTTCTCGGTCTTGTACTCTGGCTTGCCCTTGCGCCTGGAGTTGTGATTCTTGCCGGAAGATTTCTTGTTGTTCTTGGGACAGTTCGCCATGAAGTGGTCTAGATCACCACACTTGTAGCAGCCCTCGCGTGCACCACCACGCCGGCGATTCAGGCGGTTGTTGTGAAACCGCGAGAACCGGGTGATGACAAGGGTGAGCTCATCATCTCCAAACGCCTCCAACTGCTCCTCCGTGACTGTAAGCAAAGAAGACAAAGCAAAAGGAGGAGGTGAAGCGTTAGCAGAGAAAGTCGATCCACCCATGCCTGAGACCAAAGCCATGGAATGTGAAGATGGGTTCTTCAGCTGGGCCTGAGTCAGGTGATCAATCTCTGTGGACTTGAGCTTGCTGAACAGCTCGTCCACGATGAGGGTGTCGTAAGATGAAGACTCTATGATGGTCGACACCTTCACCTCCCATACCCTCCGATCCAGGGCGTATAGCAACTTTTTTGAAGCAAATAAGTAGGGGAGGCTCCTACCTAATATTTTTTTCTTTTTAATTAAATGAAAGAATGTACTATATAGGTGAGAGACGAAGATTAACGGGCAGCTAGGCCCAAAGAACATAAAAAGAAAAGACTGCTAAAAGTAGTTATCTCTCCAGTTATTGAGTGCTGACTGTCTACTTGCGGCGTATAGCAACTTGAGAGCTCTCTCAAGATCGTCATAGGCTAGGTTAGACCGATTGGCACGCATCTTGTTCACAATCATTTGAAAACGAGCGAACATCGCGTCAATCGTCTCTCCCTCCAACTGAACAAAATTCTCATACTCGCGCTTGTACGTCTCGAAGAGTCTGGTCTTGACCTAAGCGGTCCCCTCGTGATAGCTCTGAAGTTTCACCCAGATCTCTCGTGTTGTCTCAAGCTCAGAGACACGCTCGAACTCAGGAAGGGAGATGCTGGCCAAAAGAGCATTACGAGCCTTGGAATTGGCCTCGTGCTGGTCAATCTGGATTTGACCCACACGAGCCGCAAGGACTACGTACTCAGCATTCTCGCATATCTCCCAGACAGAAGATCCAATGCTGTTGAGATAAGCACGCATCCAAATCTTCCAATAGGAGTAGTTCATTCCATCAAACCAAGGAGCCTTGCCGTTCCCTTGATCCATGTCGCCCTTAGGATCCGAAACCGATTAAGGTAGAGAAGATCCTTAACCGGCTCCGATACCAATTGAAGGACTGAATTGGCGACCAGAGGGGGGTGAATGGGAGCCTCAAATTCAACTTGTGAATAGAATGGCCCTTGTCCCAGAAAATCACCCAAAAAGCAAATACTCGAGATGACCGGAGAGTTCACGACCTACGAGTAGGTGGGTACCCTAGGAGATGTCCTAGTGGTACAGCGGAACCCCCAGAGAAACCCCAAAACCAACTGTCAAATCCCCATAGCCAAGCTGCACACTCTGCAGATTCGCGGACTGTCCGGAGTCAGGATCCCGGGCTGTCCGTAGAATGCCGGACTGTCCGACACTGTGAGTCCGGACTGTCCGCCGGCAAAAGACCAGAAACATAACTGTTCTGAATTCTGGACGTCTCCCGAACTGTCCGCGGTTTGAACACTGGACTGTCCGTGGTTCACGGGAATAGTGACACCCAAGCGTCCGAGGCTGACCTTGTGCAGCGTCCGATGTGACCCCGGACTGTCTGCGGGTCACTGGCGGACTGTCTGCCGGTCATGAGACCGAGAACAGTGTCGCACTGCGCTGAACTGACCCTGCCGAAAGGGACTTCGATCAAACTCCTCCCAGGTGTTCCTCTATGTATTGGGGTGCTAATCCTAAGAAATCATCGCACCAAACCAAGTCGATTGAGAGAAATCCGAGAAACACCAGAAAGGGGGAAAAACGAAGAACGAACACGAAATCGACCCGATCTATGGATTCGTGAGGTTATAAAAGAAATCCTTCGGTGGAAAGAAGGAGCTCACGACCAAGAATGAATTGATTAAAGTGGAATCAAAAACCATCTCGCGGACAGGGAGAACGAAGCAAATCTCCAGGAGATGAAAAACCAAAACGCGAAGAAACCAACTCAAAACGCGAATCGATCCAGAATTTCAGCCGTGTGGCTACCACGCGAGACAATCGTGAGATTACGGTCTCATTTCCTGAAGTTCCCAAAACACAGAGACAAGATTGAGTCTTCCCTGCGGATCGCTAGCAGCAAGGTATGATTAGAACCTAAGCGGGGGCTAGAGAGAGAAAGCTCAGGAACAAATGACTGGTAGGATAGAAAGAGAGGAGGGGTGCCTCTCTTATTTATAGCCTAATACAATAATCCCCTTCTACTCCTAGATACAAGAGCGAAGCGGCCAACCCTAGGGGTATCCCGGTCCAACTCTGCTTGATGACGATCCGACGGCCACGCGCCCATCTCATCCTTAGCTTCGCCTCGACGCAAGCCTCGGGATGCCGCCACGTGCCGCCCCGTCGACCGCCCCGCCTACCTCACGGATAGCTGCGCCGCCGCGCCAGCCTCTCCACGCCGCCACGCGTCAACCGTCCTTTTTGCGGACCTCCCCCCGGTTTTGAGGCCGAAACCGGGAAACCTGTCCTCCGGCTGAGTTTTGTGGCCCAAACTCAGAAACCCACGAGCCCCAGGTTTTGAGGCCCAAACCTGGAAACCGTCCACGCCGAGTTTTGAGGCCCAAACTCGGAAACCGTCGAGGGTAGCTTTTTGAGGCTCAGCTACCGAACCCATGCCGTAGACGGGATGTGGTTCGCACACCCCAAGTTCCAGCACCGATGCCGGAGCATGTCCAGCCTCCACGCCGGGCACAGTGCATTCGCCATCCTTCTCGGCTTCCCGCCAGGTGTCACGACGCCATCACCTTCCTCTCGACTCGGCCGATGCACCGCACATCCCCATGTGCTCTCGCTTGTCAACGCCACGTGCCAGCTACCACAGCTAGTCCTTAGGTCTCCTGGTCCGTCGGTCCAAGCTCCATGTCCGCCCTTCACCGCTCCCGGTCCGTCGGCATGGCACATCCCTACTTGACCTTCACCTCACCTTCGACCACTATCCGACCTCCGCACCTACACATCAACACATCCAAGAGACATGTTGCCCGTTGATCGATCACTCATCACTCAGGAAGGGAACCACAAGGGCACATATCAATCTTGTGTTCTCAGAGTCACTTAAATAAAAGTTGTAGATAATTTCATCATCTTTCCAACTGTGTATAGCACGCCCTGTTTGGAATTCTGGAACTCGAGTTATGTCTGTTTTACTGCACTGCTGTTACCGGATCTCACCCAGAAATTTTCAGATCTCTTGTTTCTACTTGTGTAAGTGATCTTTTCTCAAAAAGTTCACTAACCGTGGTGCTTGTTTTGAAGACAGATAGCTGCCAGGAGACAAACCTGATCCAGAGCTGTTGACCCAAATGCACCACACCTGCCTCACCCAACCATGGAAGACTTGATTGCCATGCAGACACAGCTCATGCATACTATGGTGCAACACATGCAGAATCAACCAACTGCCCCAGTTCATGCTCCACATCGTGACAAGCATGGAGAATTTCTGAAGGGTCATCCACCAGTGTTCTCTCATGCTGCTGATCCTCTGGAAGCTGATGACTGGCTTCGTGCTATTGAATGCTGGCTCACCATCGCGCAGTGCAATGACCAGGAGAAGGTGCTCTATGCTTCTGGTCAGTTGCAAGGAGCTGCTCTAGATTGGTGGGAATCTTTTCAGTTCAGTCGTGCCAACAATGCCCCAGATCTCACCTGGGATGAGCTCAAGACCAACTTCAGAGCATACCACATCCCCTCTGGCTTGATTGAGTTGAAGCAGGAGGAATTCAGATCGCTGCGGCAAGGAGCTATGACCGTAGCATAGCACCATGACAAGTTCGCTCAGTTGTCACGCTATGCCCCCACTAATATTGCTCAGGATGCTGATAAGCAACGTCGCTCTCTCAAAGGTCTGAATGATGGACTAGCACTTCAGCTGATTTCCAATGAGTACGCCAGTTACCAGACTCTGGTCAATCGCGCGATAGTGGTTGACAACAAGTGCAAGGAGATGGAAGCTAGAAAGAGGAAGCTCCAAGGTGAGTCCTCTAGTACTAACAACCGTCCTCGTCCCAACTTCGCATCAGGCAACCAGCAGAGGTACCAGGGACCGACTACTCAGTGGAACCGCAATCAAGGCCAGCAACGTCTTACATACCAGCAGCAGGTGACAGACCACGGTGCCAGAGACATCATCAGAAGATGATTACTCGGAGTAGTCCTGGGTGTCACGGGAGATCCGAAGACATGATACGAAGTCTACATGGATTAGGACTCTCTTTGTAACTTAGTCGAGTTTCTAAAGGAAGTCTTGTAATTAGCATAGGATTCCTCTATTGTAACCGACTAGGACTCGGTATGCGCTAAGCTTCACCCGAATATATAAGGGGAAGCAGGCACATACCCCTATCATTGAATCTTGAATCATAACACAAGGCACACGCCGCCATTGGACGTGAGGTATTACGCTATTAAGCGGCCTGAACTAGTATAAATCACAGTCCCTGTGTACTCGTCGAGTTCTACGAATGTCGATCCCCACCGAACAAATCGTCTAGGAATCCCCAAGACGAGTTGCCGGTTAATAAACACCGACAGCTGGCGCGCCAGGTAGGGGCTCTCGGCGATTCCACGATCAAGAGCTCGACGAACCACCTCAACATGTTCTCGGTGGGATCAATTTTCATTTTTGGCTTGTGGACTTGCATCGCGGATGATCAGGGAAAGCTGCATTGACACCTTCAAACAAAATCAGAAGTGCAAGCCACGCCAAAGGCAGATCATCTCGCTCGAGACCTAGAAAACCTCACAATCCGAGAGTCGCAAGAATCTGGGGACCAAGCTGAATTATCCGACTCCTACTCGGACACGAACTTTTGGTCTGAAAAGGACTCGGATTTCAAACATCGTATCTCCTTTGGATTGCATAACTCGGCAAAAAACTTCCAAGAATTGAGTGGTTCAAACTTCCCAAGGCTTCAACAGATCCCTCTGACTGGAGCCCAACAAGGACTCGTCTTCAGTTCAACCGAGGAAGGTAGCATCGTCCATTGGCCAATACAGCCAGCCCCGGCCAGATTGGTTGCCACAATCGACCAGCAACTCCCGTACCAACATGGACATCAGCTCCCCTTCGAAGAGAACGATACCTCAACAGAGCTAATCTCTAGTGCTTCTACCTTGGAATCGGTTACGCCGGGATCAACCAACCAAGGCTACACTCGCGAAGTCTTCATGGTAGGACACCAACCATTCCTATGACCTCCGACTCCTACGGACGTCTTCCGAGATGATGAAACCTTGAGTATGATATCTGATGACGATCTAGAAGGACTCGGTGAAACTAAGACCTTAAAAGCAAAAAGACTACGGAGGAATCTGGCAAAAGACGCACGTAGAAGGCGAGCAACTCATCGTAAGGAGGCTACGGAGCGCTACCACGTGCGGCTTGAAGAGTATAATAATCGAAGGCATTTGGAAGAGGAAGCCGAGCATCAAGCTCGTAATCTGCGTGACCAGGAAATTTAGTCTCAAGATGACCGCAATCGATGACAAGTCGACTGCTCACGCAACCTCGAACCTGATTTCATGAGGGTCGGTGGCTATAAAGTATATTAGACACCCTACCAAAATGTTATGGCCCTAGCAACAGAGATGGGAGCTAAGGACAACCGCACACCCGAAGAAGAATGACGATTGATCATGTTTCAGACTACCGCGCTACAGCTCAAACATCGGAACTTGGAGTCTTTAGATGATGATCAAGACTCATCTCACCCAAGCCAGAGACGACATGTTCACGAGCGGCTCAGACGGGTCCCAGCCAAGAGTCGCCTGGGCAACCGAGTACCCGACCAAGCAGAAGGAGTAGCAGAATCATCGTACCGAGGAGTCGAAATTTAGCATCGAACACGGTCGATCGCTTCCCCTGTTTTTCCCAAAGGCTTCGAGCAGTTCCATTTCCACGCAAGTTTAAACCCGAGAACTACTCTAAGTATGACGGGAAAACAGAACCCAAGCGGTGGCTCAAACTATATGCACAAGCAGTCGAGCTAGCAGGCAGAAACTGAAGGACCGAGAATGCAATAGCAAGGCGACCAGAGGGCGGGGGTGAATGGGCGCTCAAAAATTTCTCTCGAAACTTTGGCCTATTGTCCCCAAAATCAACCCCAGAAAGCTTTGATCGAAACCGTGATGCCCACGACCCTTGGAAGAGGGTGGATAATCCCTAGGATCACAGCGAGGCACCACAAAGCGATAGCAATCCAAATGCCAAGAGCACTAGCACAAGTTCGACCCTCAAAAACCAAGTCCCGAACGTAGATGGAAGGCTACGTCGAGAAGTCCTCAAATACCGATGCTAACAAGTAGCAAAGATAGCTAGACAGGTTCCTTGATCAACTCTAGGGTCAAACGAGAAGTCCAGAAACCAAATAGAGAAGTCGTGAGATCAAACGCACTAAGCCGGAATACACAGCCGATTCCCGGACTGTCCGACCCTGAGGTCCCGGACTGTCCGCCCTACTGCGGACTGTCCGCGAGGGGATGGCGGACTGTCCGCCGGCAAAAACCCCGAAACAGCACAGTTGCTGCAAGTCCCCTGGACGTTCCCGAACTGTCCGCGAGTCCCAACGACGGACTGTCCGTGGTTCAAAAAGGACCCGTCCAATAGCGCAGAGTTAGGCCACTGGTCTGACCGACCCCGACGCGCGGACTGTCCACGGTTCACCTGGCGGACTATCCGCGGATGAATAGAGAGGGCGATTTGGTCACCCCTCTCACGAATCTTCCCAAATCCGAATCAAAACTCAATCCCACGTTCCCAAACTTGGTGAAGATGATCACGAGGTAGTTAGGAGACTATCCCCAAGAAATCATCTGCTCAAATCGAATCAATCACCGGGAAATCGAAAGGGGAGGAGTATGAACGAAAAAGCACCACGAAAACGAAATCAACCCGATCTACTTATTCGTGAGGAGTTAGATGAATTCCTTCAGTGGAAATGATCTCCTCACTATAAAGAACAAGTTGATTCAAGTGGAATTCAAAAAGATGTAGTAGGGAGGGAGATCGAGTGACGGGAAAAACGTAGAGAAATGAAGAACGCGAAGAACACGAACCAAAACGTGAATCAACACATCGATCTGCAACCGTGTGGCTACCACACGCTACAACAGTGAGATTACGGTCTCACTTCCTCAAAATCTCCAGTACACAGAGGTATGGTTCTCTGCGGATCTCAGTTGCTACAGCAAGCGACGGGGACAACAGGAAAACCTAGAAGGCAAAGAGCAAATAACTGAGGTAGAATGGGAGGAGGGTGTCTCCCTCTACTTATCCTAATTCTAATTCCTAATCTGCCCCTCTCTAATTACAGAGCGAACCAGCTAAACCCTAGGGTTATTCTGGACCAACTCGAAGATGCTGGTGATCCGACGGCCACGCCTGCACAACTGGTAGCGTTGCCTCGACGCAACCTCACCGATTGCCGCCACCGCTCCGCTCGTCCTTTTTCCGGACTTCGCCCCCAGTTTTGAGGCCCAAACCGGGAAACCAGCCTTCACGATCAACCCCCGGTTTTAAGGCCCAAACCGAGAAACCAGCCTTCCATCGCCTGAGTTTTGTGGCCCAAACTCAGAAACCCGCAGCACCCAGGTTTTGAGACCCAAACCTGGAAACCGTCCTCAGCCCGAGTTTTGTGGCCCAAACTCGGAAACCATTAGCGCCCAGGTTTTGAGGCCCAAACCTGGAAACCGTCCACTCGGTGGTTTTTCTGTGGCTCAACCACCAAACCGAGCCGTAGAGGGGATGCACCGCCCGTGCACCCCGTCCACCGACACGTGTCCCCAGGTCCTTGACCCAAGCAACACTGTGCCCGCAAGTCTTCGCTCGTCGTTGTCCCAGGCGGTCAGCCACCACAGCTGATCCTCGGGCCACTAGTCCCTCAGTCCAAGCCTCACGTCCGCCCTTCGCCACTCTCGGTCCATTGGCACGGCACGTCTCTACTTGACCTTCACCTTGCCTTTGATCACTGTATCCGTGGTCGACACCTGCACAACACAAGCCAAAGAACATGCGCATTATCCCAGTTGACAATCACTCATTACTCAAAGACTCGACATGCACCCATGTATCTGCAATCTCCCCCCTTGATGAGTGCATTGTCAACTACCAACACAAATCATAATGGGATAGAGGAAGGAAGGAAGCAGGAGAGAGAGAACTTGACCAAATGACCCAAAAGCATATCAAAGCCGAAGAAGGTCAAGTGGAAAGAGAAAAATAACTTGGTTCCCAAAGACATGGGCAACGGCTCAACGCAACCAAGCAAAGCAAAGCTAGCCCTCAAGAAGAGATAGAACAGGCTCAACACTGATAGCGGGAAAACTTGACACCAATTGGAAAATCAACTGAAAATCAAGCAAAACAGAGCTAGCCCTCAAGAAGAGGCAGAACGGGCTCAGCACCGCTAGCGAGGAAGCTCGATACCAAACGATGATATCAACTGAAGAGCATAACAGCAAGGGTGCTAGTCCCTTAAGAAAGAGGCAAGGGCTCAACACAACTAGCTACCAAAAATGCTCCGAAAAACTCCCCCTCAAGAAGTGCACACAACCAAGAACTCTCCCCTGTTCAACTTGGAAAGCACAAGATTTTGAAAATGTTTTTCTCTTAGTTGAACACTCGGAGAACATATGATTTGCAATTTCTCCCCCTTAGTTGAAAATGTACCATCAAGCAAATTTCTCCCCCTTGACAGAATAACTCCCCCTTCTAAAATGCATATGAGACAATATGCAAGTTAGCAGCTTCAGGAATATAGTCGATAGAATATGAGGATGCTCGACAAAATGCTAATCCGATGATTCAACAATATGCACATAATGCTAGCAAAGGCTCAAACTGATCACCAAATACGAAATATGAACATGTGAGCAACGTGAGCAGTTTTTAGCCAAAAAGGTATTCACCATCAAAATAGCACCAAACATGTATAGACAGGAAGTCAAGCAAGTGCTAAACATGTATACAAGGTGAACTACCCCTAGCACAGTTCAACCATCATGCTATAGAATGAAACATAGACTTGTGTATCCAAATTTTATCGGAGTTGCAACGGTTAAATTACACAAGTTAAAATGTCAGCATGTGATTGCGAGAGGTTGAAAGCTTTTCATCGCCTAACTTTTCAACTATGCGAAGCCTATGCAGAGGCAATCAAAAGCTTAAAGCAACAGTTTTGGTCATACACTACACAGCTCAAGTTTAACTCAATGTGCAATGAGAAACAGTCTCGAAACTGTGATGTGCTGACAAGCAATCCCATCTCGATCTTTCCAACTCACTTAACTTGGTTCAGAATTAAAGCAGAGTATGAACATACCAAGGAAGTGAATGACTCAGAACTAGAGACATAGCAACCTAGCATATATGAAAAGCACAAGTGATTTCAACACATTCTACACATGCTAGTTGCACATCTCAATGGTGAACATTTTTCAATTTTAGGTTCATTAAACAAGTTCACCATTCATAAAATATCTCAGCTCACAACATGTATTAGTGAGCAGAAGGAGCATACGCTACAAGCATCATCCAAAGCATCGGAACCCGAGGAGCTCCACCGCCGGTGCCATTGACGTCGCACGGAGCTCGAAGCCGTTCTTCCCCGACCAAAGCTCTGCCGCCTCCCTCCTTCACCGTCAAGCTTCATCAGGCCAAGGCACGGTGAGAACACGCCTCCGCGAGGTCTCTACCGCCCTCTAGCCTCCCACTCTTGCCCGACCGAGCGCCATGGACGCCGCCATGGCCGCGCACGTGGTCAAGCCCCACCGGAGCTTCACCGGCCGAACCAACCCCTCTAGTAGCCTTCCTAGGGTTCACGTCAGCTATCGCCCCTGTTAATTTGGCCGGCGACCGCCGAAAACGGCGTAGCCGTGCGTCTCCGCCACCGTTGTCCGCCACCGCTCGCCGCCGGTGAGCTACGGCCATGCATTAGCCCAACCATCACCACCACTCGGTCCGCCTCGTCACGGGGAACACGCCGAGCACCACCCCACCGCCGGCGAGAACCGTGCGGTCAAACCCACTCCCCTGTTTTCTCTCTCTGACTGCTGGGTCCCGTTGACCAGCAGGTCCCACGCGTCAGCCGCTCACGGTCTATGGACCGGGTCTGCGCGAGTTGGGCCGGAGTTTTCAAATATTTTTCCTTTTTGTTTTATTTTCCAGAAAAGCTTGTTATTTTTGTGTAGCACGATTTAAAAATCCAAATGAGGTGCTTTCAGTTTTGGTAGCTTGCTCATGAGTAGATCTATCATGGAAAAATATGTAAGTATTTTTGGTGAAAGTTTGTATTACTGTTTTTATTTATTTCAGTTTATGTGCTTTTGTTGAGATAAATGGATATATATGTTTTCTGGCTGAGTTAATTCATGGTAAAATTTTAGGTTCCTTATCATGTTAAGTACCTGGGAAAAATATATGAGGCACTGTTTCTGTAGAAAAAGTGTCTGTTAAGGTTTAAAGTCATTTTTCGTAGTTTTCTTAGAAAATGCGTTAAGGTGCTTTATATGTTAAAATAAAATATGGGAAATGTTGTGCAGTCTCTGTATGTGATGTTCCAGTTAGGAAAAATGTTAAACATGGGTTGTATATGGAAAAATGTAAAGTTGCTATACAGATGTGATTTTCTATGGTTTTCTTAGGAAATTCATGTAGGAAATAATATAATGTTTCTGTTCATGGAACTTCCTTGATAAATATGAAATGTGGAATAGGACCTGGGAAAAATATGAAAATGAGCATGTAACCCTCTTCCAGCAGGGTTGTAGTTCAAATGGTTTTATCTGGAGTAAAATTGTTTATTTTGTGTAGGATGGTATATTCATGTTTAAGTAGTGAGTTTTCTACAGTAGAATGGTTATGAGTAGGTGAAGCTAGGAAAAATATGAAACCTGCTGTTTTATGCTTTTCATGTGGGAAGTTAGTTCAAAGCACCCTTTTGAGCATTTTGTTTCATCTTTTTGTAGATGTCGTCCTGTATTTTATTTCTTGCTGAAAATTGTTCAGTAAAGTCCAGTAGATGTTAATTGCTTTCTGGAATTTTTGTGGATTTTTTGGAGTTTAGAATAATGCACTTGCAGTTCAAACCTGAGTTTCTTTTGAAATAATAAATAAGAAATAATTGAAATAATGATTTTCTTTTATGAGGTAAATAAGAGTTTGCCTCAATGTCAAAAGTGGTTCAACAAGTTGGTTTTGTTGGTTTGCAAGAAGTGTTGCATTTCATACCACCATAATTCGCATTGCACCTTATTTATTTAATTAGTTTGTTTCCACCGCATTGCAATAGGATCGACAGTTCAGGAACTCGCCCCGGAGCAGGAAGCAAGCGCCGAACAAGAGATCCCGGAGCTACCTCAAGCCGAGGAGGTCGACCCCGGATAGGAGACTAACTTGCCCGAGTGCCCCGCTCACGAGGCCTCGGTCTTCACTCAAGGCAAGCCCCGGAGCATTCTAAGTCTCCCAGTATTTACAATTAAATTACTCGAGTACTTTCCTACTGTGATGCATTAGGTATAGGAGTTGTTTGAATCCTACTTGATGCATTACCCTTCGTTGATTATTGTTTATACATGCCTTGTTATCCTGTACTTATTTATAATATAGAATTGCTTAGTCTGCTTAATAAAAGTAGTAGCTAAGGATGTTCCCGTAATACCCCTGGTGGGTATTTACCGAATCAGGGTTGGCTATATTTGCTATCGTGGAAAAGAACCTGAGTAGTAAGGAAATACGATCAACTGGAAGGCAAGGTACAAGTTTGGAAACTTGGGGCAGTCCGTCCGTTGGATCGTGTAGGTTTGTATCGATGTTGGCCCTCGTTCATTTTTGAACGCGCCCTTTTACTTAGGGATATGTCGGTGCTGTAATCATCGACCCCAAAGCCGGTTAGACGCTGTCCGGGCCGGTTTCGACCCGTGTCGCGCCCTCTAGTATGGAAATGCGATCTGCCGCGGGAGGCCATCGCCAGGTTCCAATTGGGCGGTCCATGCTTGAACCGCGATGATTACCACCACGAACAAGCATCGAGCGGTTACCCAATGCATGGACCCGACGGGGAAAGTGTGGGTTGGTATTAAAGGTCTTTCACCAGCTGGTTTGGAATTCGATTCGAGTCGCCGTCTCCCCCGGTTAGTGGGAAACTATGGCGAGCTTCACCACGATACAACTTCATGTGATGTTTTAAAGGTTCAACTAAAATATGGATAAGTCAACTGGATATGGTTATATTATTGCTTGTTAGACTCAAGTGTGTGTTCTAGTTCAGGTGCAAACCTAGATTAATAGGTAGGTCTAAAACAGACAGCTTACCAATGTCATTAAATTTTACTTCTCTTAATCTGAGCTTTTTGCAACTAAAGATCCCAGCTCCATCAAAAGCCTTGCATACCCTTGGTGTCCTTTATTTTCAGTTGGACGGGTAAGTCTAGCTGAGTACATTCCCGTACTCAGGGTTTATCTCGTTGTTGCAGATGGCCAGGTCTACTATGGCTATTGTAAGCACTGCCTCTACCCGGTGGAAGGTGATGAGGAGTAGGCCCAGGGCAGGGTCGTCCAAAAGCTTCCCCTTTTCTTTTGCTGGACTGAGACTACTAGTGGCACATTACTTGAAAAAGGAGTGAGTTGTGTTGGGTGGAAGTTATCAAACAATGTTTATTTGGACCACATGTGTGGTGGTCGTGTTTCAAAACTTATTTAAGCTTCCGCACTTTTAAAATTCGGTATTGTAATAACTCTGTTTTAATGTCGCACACTGATGTTTAAATTCGGTTTCGTTTATCTGTGATGTATCCTTTCGAATGTAATACTTGAACGATGCGATCCTGTATGATGTACGATGTTTGAAATCCTTCGAGATTTCCGGACTACCGGGGTTATATGGATTCAAGTGCAGGTAGATGTCAGACGAATTTGACTAAGACTGTACTTGAGTTCTTATAATCAGGACGGTTCCGCCACAGCTGGTATCAGAGCATGGTTCAAGTTATTGCATCCGCAGGGAGCTATTTTCGAACTAAAATGGGTATTTCAAAACTATTTTCAAAACTATTTCAAATACTAAGTGTGCCCAGTCTCGTCCTTAAGCCTATACTAGGATTCAGGTGGCTTAACCGCTAACAGGGTTCAGGGTTTTGCTTCATGCTGGATCTTTATTTGTTGGTCCATTCTCGAGGGAAAAGAGAATGTGTAACACCTCTGGTGATTAATATGTAATTAACCTGACATGTCATCATCTTTAGTCATTAATCATCCTTGCCATGCATTATGTTTGTCTAATGCTTGTTTTGCATTTACCTTTTTCTGGAGTGACTTGTAGTGATCTCTTTTTCAAAAACCCTAAAGGTCCAAACCTTCCTATAAGGGCAAAATGGTAATTTCATCTCTGTGTCTAGCTTTGTGTGAATCTTGTTCAGTTGAGTGCCCTGATGTTTTGTTGTGTTGATCAAAGTTCAAAATCAGAAATAGAATTTAAATCCCTTTTGAAAAACCCTAAATTTCCAAACTCTAGTTTTACCCCTCTATTTCTAATTCAAAAACTATTCAAAATTTGAAGTTGGCCCTATTAGAAAAGTTGTAGATCTTGCAGTAAGGAACAACTTTGGTGTTTGCAGATTTTCAAGTTTCAATACAAAATCAGAAGTAATTTCAAATTCTTTCAAACTTCAATTTTGTCCCCTTTTCAGTTTTCAAAATGATCTCAAAAACTATTGAGTTTCAGAAAAAGTTTATATTGGCAAAGTTGTAGATCTCAAAATTTTAAGCAACTTTGGTATTTTGAGTTTTCTTTGTGTAGTTCAAATTTTGGAAGTTATTTCAAAAATCCAAAAATCAGAAGTAATTTCAAATTCTTTCAAACTTCAATTTTGTCCCCTTTTCAGTTTTCAAAATTATCTCAAAAATTATTGAGTTTCAGAAAAAGTTTATATTGGCAAAGTTGTAGATCTCAAAATTTTAAGCAACTTTGGTATTTTGAGTTTTCTTTGTGTAGTTCAAATTTTGGGACTTATTTCAAAAATCCAGTTAGAGGGGAGGATGATGTCACTGCGCACGAACTTTAAAGCAGGGGGGCCCCGGCCGCCGGCGGCGCAGCGCCGCCCACGCCAAGCCCGGCCGACCCGCGCCCGTGCCGCGCGCAGCCAGCGCTGGCGCTCGTCCTCCCGGCCCCTACCTCTGACCCGCCCGTTGCCTACCCCTCCCTCTTTCCCCTTCGGCCGCGGACAGCGGGCAGCTGCCGGCCGCCGGCAAGCAGCCGCGCCGCGCGCGAGCTCCCCGCCCACACCGAGCCGCCCTACCTTGCTCCCTACCTCCGTTAGTGCCGCGCGAACGCTCCTCACCCCTCGCCCGGACCCCCCAGCGCCGCCCCGCGGCTATAAAAGCCGCCGAGCTCCCGCCATTGCCGCCACCAGCGCCACCTCGGCAATCCGAGCCATCGGACCGCCCTAGAGCCCGCTGAGCACCCTATCGCCTTCGCCTTGAGCTTCTCCACCTTCCCGAGCAACCAATTTCACCCCTCCGTCCCTCCTTTCGCCGGCGCGAGCGATTCTTCTCCAACTCCGGCGAACGGCCGCGCGTCGGTTAAGCGAGAAATTCGCCGCTGTGAGTGCTCCTCTCTCCCCTCCGACCCCCGTCCTCTTTTCCCCACCTCGGTGCGCTCCTAACCGCTCATCGGTGATCGCTTTTGGTGGACAGAGCCGCCGGAACGCTTGCTCGCCGCCGAGAAGCTCCGTCGAGGCGCCGCCGCCGTCGAACTCCCTCCTCCGACCCTTGCACCGCCTCGCCGTTCCTCGTTTCCGAACCCCGGTGAGCCCGCGAAGCTTCCCCCACCCTCTGCTTTCCCAGCGTGAAGCCCGAGCGGCCGGACCGCCGCGCGCTCTCGCCGGCGAGCGCCCTGACCCGCGGGGAAGAAGCACAGTGCTCTTTTCTTTTTTTGAAAAATGTGAATAGTGTTCTGTTTTCTCTTTTTTTGAGATTTAATCTGTTGCTCCTTAAATCCTGAAAAAAATGTGGCATGCTCCTTGCACTGTGTAGTATTTTAGAAAAATAAGAAACTCTACCTTTCTGCAAAAATTAGAAAATGAAAAATTCTTCTTTTAATTATGAAATGGATGGTTTTAGATTTTTAGAAAATCATGTGTAGCTCCAAAAATCATGAGATAAATTTTTATGTGCTAGTTATGTCATGCTTAGTCTCTGGTTCAATTTTGAGGCCTTTTGGAACAAGTTGATTTTTGGGCATTTATTTTAAATGTTGAATAGTGCCTTTTGTTAATTAAATGTTTGATATTTGTTAGGCACCTAAATGACCTCCAAAAATTATGAAATTTGTTTTGCCATCTATTTATACCATCATGAACTTATGAGATTAATTGGGTAAATTTTGGAGCAACTACATAAAATGACCTTTTTAAATAATTAGGAAAAATAGAAAAGCAATTAGGGTTCATGTTGTATGCCCTGTGATGTGTCTTTTGGGATTGTTTGCTGTTCATAGACCCCACCGAGCTGGTCTATGGTGTTTGTGATGCCATGCATGACTTACGCTTAGGTTTACTAGATGATGCTTAATTGGTTTGATTAATCTTGCTTAGGGGATGAGATAAGTAACTTTGTGTCTCTTCTAAGAGTTACTTTCGTGATGGAAAGTTGTACTCAAGAATCAGTGGAATTGTCCTGCGCTTTAGCAAGTCTCTTGTTCTTGTCAGCATCCTCATAAGCATACATCATTGCATACGTGTAGTGTCTGAACGAGAGGGCATCAAAGTCGAGGCAGCCACTGACGAACCTACCCCCGAGGCGACCCCGAGCTCCGACATCTGCACTGCCGACCCCGAGCCTGTCCTCTTTGCTCTTCAAGGCAAGCCCCGGTGCATTTTAACCCTTCCTTGTTTTTATAAAAGTTTACCTAAATGCCTTTGAGTTAAACTACTGCATTAGGTTATAGGAGTTGTGTGATGACCTATTGCCTGCATTATTTACCTCCACCGGCAAATACTCCGCCCTGTTTAAAAATTATTTGCGAAATGCTTAGTAACGCTATTCAATAGATTTGCAATAAAATGCCAATTTCAAAAGTGTGATCACTTAAAGAATTTTTATGGGAATTTGGCTTTACTCCCCGACTGTTGGCTAAGTATCTGATCCGTACCTAGTCAACAGCGAGGAGAGGTTGTCTGAGCGTACGGTGCCGTCATATTGTAGTCCGGGACTCAACAGTTGACACCGACCGGGACAGGGTCGAAAAACTGACAGGACTATTACGCTTGGGTGAGATATAACCGAAGTATAGTTCTGGCAGAAAAATTAGGGACCATCCGTATGGGGGCCTGCTGGTCAAGACTTGTAACTATTCACATACTTCGGAAAGCTCTGGCTCCGAGGACTCCTTGATTGGGACCGACAACCGCACACTCGGAGTGGCGAGATGGCGGAAGTAGCTTGTACCCACGTGGTCGTCGTGCCTGGATATGAGTGGTGTACTGTACTTCCGGGTGGCGTAGGACCGGTCCAATCTTGGAGGAATCGTGGTAGACGAGTTGGCATATGCAAGCTTGGGTGCTACATATGCAGTGTGAATAGGGATCCTCAGCTGAGTATTATTTATCCGGATTAACGTTGCTCCTCGGTTATGGAGACTTGGTCACTGACTGTCAACGGAGAGTAGTTCTCAACTAGGTATGTTTTGGAAGGTAAAATGAATCATGAACAATGAAGAATTGAGAAATACTTGAATCTTTCCAAAAATAGAACAAGGTTTACAAAATGCTTTTCTGCAAAATACTTGATCTTGCTTAAGCCTTACCTTGACTACCCTAAGCCTCTCATCCCTGAGTCTTCTTCCTTTTCTTTAGTCGGGTAAGTCTTGTTGAGTACCCCCAGTACTTAGGGTTTTGTTACCCATGCTGCAGGTATGACTAAGTCTCCGATGTGTCTTGCGCCCTACTGCATGACCATCGTCTAGGAAGAGGCCGATGAGGCCGAAGATTAAAGTGTACACCCTCGGGCTGGGTGATTGCAAGTATCTTTATTTTGTTGTACTCTGCTACGTTGCCTATTTCTATCATCCGAACTTGGTTTGTAATAACTGCACCTTTAATCTTATTTGGAACCTCGGTTTGTAAAACTAATGTTATTTAAGTCTTTCGCTCTGTATTCCGATGTTATTTGTAAAAGTATCCAGTGCTGTAACCGAAAGGTGAGATGATCCTGCGGACAATGGGCGCTGATGCAGCCCGGTGACGAACAGTCTTAATCACGCGGAACATCGGTTCGGCTGTCAGAGGCTGACAGGGGCCGGTGGGCCATGGGATTAGGACCGTTCCGCCACAGAGTGGTATCGGAGCACCTCACTATAACGTTGCAGTGTCTTGCGAAAACTTCAAAAGATCTTTGAGTCCAAACAAACTAAACTTGACTATTTGGGGTCCAAACTGCTTCTCTCATCTTGTCTTGTATACGACAACACTAGTTAGCGAGACAACTTGTAATAAGCCCTATGTACCTTTATTTATTGCATTGCCTTGTTCCGTAGGAACGATTCATGCATCATGTCATATTCACTTAAGTTAATAATAACTTCCTCTCTAAGTTCGTTGGGATAGTATGCCTTTACCTTTTCTTGCTAGCCTTTTTTACTTCTCATCCAACTTACCTTATCCAGACATGGCTCGTATCAAGCTGACCGCTCGCAAGTCGACTGGACCCAATGGTGTGCCACGCCACCAGCTAGCACCATGCACTGGAGAAGAGACGGGCGAAGCCTCCAACGGTCGTCGCTTTCCCCGTCGCACCCGCAAACACCTAAAGGAGGAGATCAAGAATCTGAAGGCTGAGCTGGAGAACTTGGAGCATGACTTCTACCACTCACGTCTGGAGTTCTATGAGGCCCGAGCCTCCCTGGAGCTTCACGGACTGCGGCAGTACACAACTCAGATTGAACAGTTCAATGATATGCTTCATGAGGAGGTACACCAGCTGCACAACCAACTCCACCCCATGGTTCCCCCGGTTGTCGAGGACCCTGAGGACAGAATAGTGGAAGAGCCGAACGTGGAGCAAGAGCCAAGCATGGACGAGGAGATTGAACCTGCCGAGGACATCCACGCTGAAGACGAGGACGAGGAGGTTGAGCCTGAGCTCATCCTCGAGGAAGACGACGACGAGGACATGATCATCATCGATGAGGACTAGACTCATTGTTAGAGGATGGAGATCCCGTGTGTCTGTACCACCTGCTTACCTAAACCCTTAGTCTAGGTTTGGGGCGCTAGTCTGTCTTTTGGTTAGTCGGGTCTGTATCTTTCTTTTCGTATCTTTTCCCCTTATCAGTCTGTTGTTATCTGTCAATCATCTACCTTTGTATCAGTGGAGTTTTTCAGTCAGTTGTTTTCAGAACTTAATCAATGGATGCTAAGTTCCAAGTTGCTTAACAGATGCCTGTGAACACTCTCACTGGAGCTGGAAGTTCTCAGGAGGCTGACCTTCCAAACCCTCCACCTGTACCTGCTACGCTAGCAGATGCCATCGCAGCCTTGGCAGCCGCTGCTAACCTGATGGCTCAAAACCAAGGGCAACAGAACAATGGCCACCGTGGTCGCCACAACATCAACCATGAGACCACATATGTGGATTTCACCGAAACCCGTCCACCGGTCTTTACGAAGGCCGATGAACCCCTTGAAGCTGATGATTAGCTCCGCACCATGGAGCAGAAGTTTGGTCTTCTCCACTGCACCGACACCCAGAAGCCTCGGTTCGCTTCTCAGCAGCTTCGTGGTCCAGCAAGCGCTTGGTATGCCAACCTGTTGGCTGCCCAGCCAGAGGGCCATCAGTTGACCTGGGAAGAGTTCCGCACAGCTTTCCGTGCACATCACATACCTTCTGGAGTTATGAAGATGAAGCTTGATCAGTTCCTGGCACTGCAGCAGAAGGACTCCACAGTGATGTAGTACGTGGGTCAGTTCAATCACCTTAGCCAGTATGCCTCAGATTACGTCAACACGGACGAGAAAAAGAGGGACTGTTTCCTTAGGGGACTGCACCCTAAGATCCGCAGAAGTATATCCAATAACCTGACCGGTTTGTATCATGATGCCGTTGACCGGGCTGTTGCTTTTGAGGAGAGCAATCGTCAGTACCAAGAGGAAAAGAAGAAGAAGAAAGCAGGATCTAGCGGTTTCTCTGGCAGTCACAAGCGCCAGAGGGTCCTTTATCACCCTAGCCACCACCAAAATTGCCCACCTTACCCCCACCAGCAAGTGGTCGTCCGTACTGCGGCCACCACCCACAACGCCAACCAGCAAAATGCCACGCAGCCGAACGCCCCAGGTGTTCGTATCACCACCCCACAAACCGCCTACAACCATCCCTGCTACAACTGTGGCCAGACTGGCCACTGGGCTCGTGAGTGCCCAAAGCCCAAGAGGTATGCTCAGAACGCTCAGAAGGGTCCTGGAGGACCTCAGCAGCAGCAGCACCGTATCCAGCAGCAGCATGTTCAGAAAGGCAAGGTTGTCAAGAAGCACGGGCAAGTCTACTACACCACTGTCAGCGATATCCCAGAAGGGGAGCCCATCATGATCGGTAGGTTTCCCGTTGCTAATTATCCCGCAGTCGTGCTGTTTGATTCCGGTGCATCGCATTCCTTCATCAGTCGTACATTTGTCTTTGAGCATGGGATATCAATTGGGGAGTTGAAAGAAAATTTCTGCATATTTTCGCCTGGAGGGCGTATAAGTACTAAGGAGGTAGTTCGTAATATACCAGTGATGTTGGGGGAACATGTATTTCCTACCACCATGATAGTGCTTCGTGATCGGGAAATAGATGTCATTTTAGGCATGAATTGGATGTGCCAGTATAAAGCCATGATGGACGTCCTGAATAAGGTTGTGAGAGTGGACATTCCTAACAGTACCTCCAAGCTCCTTCTCCAACTCCCAATACCTCCGAAACCAGCAGCCACGCAATTGAATACCACCTATGTTCAGGAGACCAGGGACATCCCCGTGGTCTGCGAATTCCCTGATGTTTTTCCAGAAGACTTACCTGGCCTACCTCCTGACCGTGATGTTGAGTTTGCCATAGAGCTTAAGCCCGGGACTGCTCCTATATCCCGCAGAGCTTATCGAATGCCTCCCAGAGAGTTGGCAGAGCTAAAAATCTAGTTACAAGAATTGCTGGATAAAGGCTTCATTCGCCCAAGTTCATCTCCTTGGTGCTGTCCTGCAATCTTTGTGAAGAAGAAAGACAAGAGTCTCAGATTATGCATTGATTATCGCCCACTCAACGAGGTCACCATCAAAAATAAATATCCCTTGCCTCGAATTGATCTTCTTTTTGACCAGCTAGCTGGAGCCAGAGTATTCTCCAAGATTGACCTCAGATCTGGCTACCACCAAATAAAAATACATCCCGAAGACATTCCTAAAACAGCTTTCACTACTAGGTACGGCCTATATGAGTACCTGGTCATGTCCTTCGGTTTGACCAATGCCCCTGCCCACTTCATGTACCTCATGAACTCCGTATTCATGCCGGAGCTTGATAAATTTGTGGTCGTGTTCGTTGACGACATCCTTGTCTACTCAAAAACCCCTGAGGAGCATGCCGAACATCTTCGTATCGTTCTATCCCGCCTCAGAGATCATCAGCTTTATGTCAAGTTCAGTAAATGTGAGTTCTGGTTAGATCAGGTACAGTTTCTTGGTCATGTCCTATCCGCTGAAGGTGTGTCAGTCGATCCCGGAAAGGTGGCAGACATTCTGGATTGGGAGCCACCTACCACTGTTCGCGGAGTTCGCAGCTTTATGGGAATGGCTGGATATTATCGCCGATTCATCACGGATTTCTCCAGAATCGCCAAGCCTATCACCGAGTTATTGAAGAATTCTGTGAAGTTTGTCTGGTCACCAGCCCGTGAGCAGGCCTTTCAAACATTGAAGAAACTGTTAACCACGTCACCAGTGCTAGCCCAACCAAACATCGAAAAGCCCTTTGATGTCTACTGTGATGCATCTGGTACTGGTTTGGGCTGTGTTTTGATGCAAGAAGGTCGAGTGATCGCGTATGCCTCCCGGCAGCTTAAGCGACATGAAGAGAATTATCCAACCCATGATCTTGAGTTAGCAGCAGTGGTGCACGCCTTAAAGATCTGGCGTCATTATTTGTTGGGCAGTACCTGCAAAGTGTATACAAATCACAAAAGCCTGAAGTATATCTTCACTCAAGAAGAACTGAATATGAGACAGAGAAGATGGCTTGAGTTAATTAAGGACTATGATCTCGAAGTACATTACCATCCGGGAAAAGCAAATGTAGTCGTCGATGCGCTCAGTCGCAAGTCGTACTACAATTGTCAGATGATGAAACCCTGTAATTCTTCCCTATGTTATGAACTAGAAAAGCTGGGTATTGAGATGGTTCCACAAGGAACGCTGAACAATATCAGGATAGAAACACCTATCAGGGAACAAATCATCACTGCATAGAAAGATAACCCTGGAATCAAGCACATCGTCGAAAGGATCCGAGCCGGAAAAACTGATTGTTTCAGGATTTACGATGCAGGAGTGGTTTGGTTCAAGAACCGACTGGTAATTCCCAAAGTGCCTGAGTTGAGGCAGTTAATCCTTGATGAAGCACACTTGACTAGATTCTCTATCCACCCTGGCAGCAACAAGATGTACCGAGACTTGAGGCAGAGATTCTGGTGGACAAAGATGAAGATTGAAATCGCCCGGTATGTCGCTCAATGTGATACTTGCCAGAGGGTTAAAGCTGTGCACATGAAGCCCGGAGGAGAATTGCAACCTTTACCTGTACCTGCTTGGAAGTAGGACGATATCAGTATGGATTTTATCAATGGACTACCCAAAACACCAAGGGGTTTTGATTCCATCTGGGTGATCGTGGATCGCCTCACTAAGCAAGCTCACTTCCTGCCAGTCAAGACCAGCTACACAGTCCCCACTTACACCGCTTTGTACAAGAACAACATAGTAAAACTCCATGGCGTACCCAAGACCATTGTCTCTGATCGTGGTACCCAGTTCGTCGCAAAATTCTGGAAAGCATTCCATACCTCACTTGGAACCAAGCTCTTGCATAGCACGGCATATCATCCACAAACGGATGGGCAAACTGAGCGAGTCAACCAAGTGTTAGAGGATATGTTGAGAGCCTGCGTGCTCACCTTCGCAGATACTTGGGATGACTGTTTAGCCTTGGCAGAATTCTCATATAATAGCAGTTACCAAGAAAGCATCAAAATGGCACCCTTTGAAGCACTGTACGGTCGCCGTTGTCATACACCTCTCAGTTGGTCTGAACCTGGAGAAAGGGAATTCTTTGGAGTTGACCTAGTAAAAGATATGGAAGAAAAGGTCAAGCAAATACAAGAGAATATGAAGATTGCGCAGTCTCGGCAGAAGAGCTATGCTGACAAAAGACGTCGACCTCTGAAGTTCCAAATCGGGGATTATGTGTATCTGAAGGTCTCACCCACCAAAGGAGTTACTCGTTTTGGAGTCAAGGGAAAGTTAGCACCACGCTATATTGGTCCCTTTGAAATTCTGGAACGTTGTGGCAAGGTAGCTTACAAACTGAAGTTACCCGATCACCTTTCTGCAGTCCATAATGCGTTTCACGTCTCCCAACTCAAGAAATGTCTCCGAATACCCGAACACGTGGTGGAAGTTGAAGGTGTTGAGTTAGAACCCGATCTGTCATACTCCGAGTATCCAGTTCGCGTGTTGGATTACAAAGACCGTGTTACTCGGAGGACTACAACAAGATGGTACAAGATCCAGTGGAGCCAACACTCTGAAGAAGAAGCCACTTGGGAATCCGAAGACTTCTTAGCGAAGACTTATCCCGACTTTCTCGATACTCTGTAGATGTAAAGTTTTGTCTTTTGAGGCGCGGAATCTCGGGGCGAGATTTCTTTTAGGGGGGAAGGCTGTAACACCTCTGGCGATTAATATGTATTTAACCTGACATGTCATCATCTTTAGTCATTAATCATCCTTTCCATGCATTATGTTTGCCTAATTCTTGTTTTGCATTTACCTTTTTCTGGAGTGACTTGTAGTGATCTCTTTTTCAAAAACCCTAAAGGTCCAAACCTTCCTATAAGGGCAAAATGGTAATTTCATCTCTGTGTCTAGCTTTGTGTGAATCTTGTTCAGTTGAGTGCCCTGATGTTTTGTTGTGTTGATCAAAGTTCAAAATTAGAAATAGAATTTAAATCCCTTTTGAAAAACCCTAAATTTTCAAACTCTAGTTTTACCCCTCTATTTCTAATTCAAAAACTATTCGAAATTTGAAGTTGGCCCTATTAGAAAAGTTGTAGATCTTGCAGTAAGGAACAACTTTGGTGTTTCCAGATTTTCAAGTTTCAATACAAAATCAGAAGTAATTTCAAATTCTTTCAAACTTCAATTTTGTCCCCTTTTCAGTTTTCAAAATTATCTCAAAAACTATTGAGTTTCAGAAAAAGTTTATATTGGCAAAGTTGTAGATCTCAAAATTTTAAGCAACTTTGGTATTTTGAGTTTTCTTTGTGTAGTTCAAATTTTGGGAGTTATTTCAAAAATCCAGTTAGAGGGGAGGATGATGTCACTGCGCACTAACTTTAAAGCAGGGGGGCCCCGGCCGCCGGCGGCGCAGCGCCGCCCACGCCAAGCCCGGCCGACCCGCGCCCGTGCCGCGCGTAGCCAGCGCTGGTGCTCGTCCTCCCGGCCCCTACCTCCGATCCGCCCGTTGCCTACCCCTCCCTCTTTCCCCTTCGGCCGCGGACAGCGGGCAGCTGCCGGCCGCCGGCAAGCCGCCGCGCCGCGCGCGAGCTCCCCGCCCACACCGAGCCGCCCTACCTTGCTCCCTACCTCCGTTAGTGCCGCGCGAACGCTCCTCACCCCTCGCCCGGACCCCCCAGCGCCGCCCCGCGGCTATAAAAGCCGTCGAGCTCCCGCCATTGCCGCCACCAGGGCCACCTCGGCAATCCGAGCCATCGGACCGCCCCAGAGCCCGCTGAGCACCCCATCGCCTTCGCCTTGAGCTTCTCCACCTTCTCGAGCAACCAATTTCACCCCTCCGTCCCTCCTTTCGCCGGCGCGAGCGATTCTTCTCCAACTCTGGCGAACGGCCGCGCGTCGGTTAAGCGAGAAATTCGCCGCCGTGAGTGCTCCTCTCTCCCCTCCGACCCCCGTCCTCTTTTCCCCACCTCGGTGCGCTCCTAACCGCTCATCGGTGATCGCTTTTGGTGGACAGAGCCGCCGGAACGCTTGCTCGCCGCCGAGAAGCTCCGCCGAGGCGCCGCCGCCGTCGAACTCCCTCCTCCGACCCTTGCACCGCCTCGCCGTTCCTCGTTTCCGAACCCCGGTGAGCCCGCGAAGCTTCCCCCACCCTCTGCTTTCCCAGCGCGAAGCCCGAGCGGCCGGACCGCCGCGCGCTCTCGCCGGCGAGCGCCCTGACCCGCGGGGAAGAAGCACAGTGCTCTTTTCTTTTTTTTGAAAAATGTGAATAGTGTTCTGTTTTCTCTTTTTTGTGAGATTTAATCTGTTGCTCCTTGAATCCTGAAAAAAATGTGGTATGCTCCTTGCTCTGTGTAGTATTTTAGAAAAATAAGAAACCCTACCTTTCTACAAAAATTAGAAAATGAAAAATCCTTCTTTTAATTAAGAAATGGATGGTTTTAGATTTTTAGAAAATCATGTGTAGCTCCAAAAATCATGAGATAAATTTTATGTGCTAGTTATGTCATGCTTAGTCTCTGGTTCAATTTTGAGGCCTTTTGGAACAAGTTGATTTTTGGGCATTTATTTTAAATGTTGAATAGTGCCTTTTGTTAATTAAATGTTTGATTTTTGTTAGGCACCTAAATGACCTCCAAAAATTATGAAATTTGTTTTGCTATCTATTTATACCATCATGAACTTATGAGATTAATTGGGTAAATTTTGGAGCAACTGCATAAAAAGACCTTTTTAAATAATTAGGAAAAATAGAAAAGCAATTAGGGTTCATGTTGTATGCCCTGTGATGTGCCTTTTGGGATTGTTTGCAGTTCATAGACCCCCACCCAGCTGGTCTATGGTGTTTGTGATGCCATGCATGACTTACGCTTATGTTTACTAGATGATGCTTAATAGGTTTGATTAATCCTGCTTAGGGGATGAGATAAGTAACTTTGTGTCTCTTCTAAGAGTTACTTTCGTGATGGAAAGTTGTACTCAAGAATGAGTGGAATTGTCCTGCGCTTTAGCAAGTCTCTTGTTCTTGTCAGCATCCTCATAAGCATACATCATTGCATACGTGTAGTGTCTGAAGGAGAGGGCATCAAAGTCGAGGCAGCCGCTGACGAACCTACCCCCGTGGCGACCCCGAGCTCCGACATCTGCACTGCCGACCCCGAGCCTGTCCTCTTTGCTCTTCAAGGCAAGCCCCGGTGCATTTTAACCCTTCCTTGTTTTTATAAAAGTTTACCTCAATGCCTTTGAGTTAAACTAATGCATTAGGATATAGGAGTTGTGTGATGACCTATTGCCTGCATTATTTACCTCCACCGGCAAATACCCCGCCCTGTTTAAAAATTATTTGCGAAATGCTTAGTAACGCTATTCAATAGATTTGCAATAAAATGCCAATTTCAAAAGTGTGGTCACTTAAAGAATTTTTATGGGAATTTGGCTTTACTCCCCGACTGTTGGCTAAGTATCTGATCCGTACCTAGTCAACAGCGAGGAGAGGTTGTCTGAGCGTACGGTGCCGTCATGTTGTAGTCCGGGACTCAACAATTGACACCGACTGGGACAGGGTTGAAAAAGACAGGGTTGAAAAACTGACAGGACTATTACGCTTGGGTGAGATATAACCGAAGTATAGTTCTGGCAGAAAAATTAGGGACCATCTGTATGGGGGCCTGCTGGTCAAGACTTGTAACTATTCACATACTTCGGAAAGCTCTGGCTCCGAGGACTCCTTGATTGGGACCGACAACCGCGCACTGGGAGTGGCGAGATGGCGGAAGTAGCTTGTACCCACGTGGTCGTCGTGCCTGGATATGAGTGGTGTACTGTACTTCCGAGTGGCGTAGGACCGGTCCAATCTTGGAGGAATCGTGGTAGACGAGTTGGCATATGCAAGCTTGGGTGCTACATATGCAGTGTGAATAGGGATCCTCAGCTGAGTATTATTTATCCGGATTAACGTTGCTCCTCGGTTATGGAGACTTGGTCACTGACTGTCAACGGAGAGTGGTTCTCAACTAGGTATGTTTGGGAAGGTAAAATGAATCATGAACAATGAAGAATTGAGAAATACTTGAATCTTTCCAAAAATAGAACAAGATTTACAAAATGCTTTTCTGCAAAATACTTGATCTTGCTTAAGCCTTACCTTGACTACCCTAAGCCTCTCATCCCTGAGTCTTCTTCCTTTTCTTTAGTCGGATAAGTCTTGTTGAGTACCCCCAGTACTCAGGGTTTTGTTACCCATGCTGCAGGTATGACTAAGTCCCCGATGTGTCTTGCGCCCTGCTGCATGACCATCGTCCAGGAAGAGGCCGATGAGGCCGAAGATTAAAGTGTACACCCTCGGGCTGGGTGATTGCAAGTATCTTTATTTTGTTGTACTCCGCTACGTTGCCTATTTCTATCATCCGAACTTGGTTTGTAATAACTGCACCTTTAATCTTATTTGGAACCTCAGTTTGTAAAACTAATGTTATTTAAGTCTTCCGCTCTGTATTCCGATGTTATTTGTAAAAGTATCCAGTGCTGTAACCGAAAGGTGAGATGATCCTGCGGACAATGGGCGCTGATGCAGCCCGGTGACGAACAGTCTTAATCACGCGGAACATCGGTTCGGCTGTCAGAGGCTGACAGGGGCCGGTGGGCCATGGGATTAGGACCGTTCCGCCACAGAATGCGTCGATCGTGAAAACATGCATAAAATGATTTTGTAAGGTATGAGAGCATGACCGTCCAACCGTCGGTCTAGGTGAGAGTTCTTATACCAAGTATGTGCGAGCTCCACGCAGACACATACGAGGGTATCAATATTTTGGGTATGTTTTCTGGATTGCTACATGGTGTTTAGTGTTGGCTTCTATGTATTCGTACATAAGAGCCAATACTCCATTATTTTTACCATTGGGATTGCTTCGGGCTGAAATGAATCTTCTGCAGGTACACTAACTACGTGGTCGAGTAGAACGAGTAGATAACGCATGAGAGATCGTTCTTGCCACCGACTAGAACGTTAGGACTTACGAGTCATTTTATTTAGTGAGTGAGAACGTAAGTACGATCATGCATCATGTTTATATTCTTGCATTTACATTACCTCCCCTTATTTAAAAGTTGTCCCTTTTCTATAAAAATTTGCCAACTTAATAAACGTCACACGCAAGTTCGAAACCTTTTTGTTTCTACAGATGGCCTAGACTAAGTTGACTGCTCGCAAAGCCACCGGAGGCAGAGGAGTTCCACGTCACCGCTTGGCCACCAAGTTGACCAGGAAGACGTTTTTGACCTACTTCGGGTTGCCAACCATCCTATGGAGGATTCTGCAGGCCGTGGGCTATGAGGAGGGACAGAAGCTCAGGTATTCGTGGCAGAAGGAGATCTACGGGCAGGATTCACTGGTCATGGTGCAGATCAAGGTCAAAGCCTTGCCTGCCAAGCCTCACTGGACAGGATGGACAGAGATCACCAGAGGCAGTTGTGCCAAGGATGGAGCTAACAGGGCACCGTATCTAGGGCTGAAGGACATCATCGCCCGCTTCCCTGCCGACCTTGCTAGCGCTATGGTAGGAGTGTTCCCTCGAGGATCACTTTTTCCATTGCGTTGGGGACAGACTTTGGAGTCAGTCTTGACCGGGAGTCCTGAAGAAAGGTTCTACTATAAGACGTCCGCGATGAGCGCCACCGGAGCTTTGGTGGGTGTGTGTGAGAGTCTGGAGCGCAGCCTGGAGAGTGTGTCCTTCGCCCTCACCGCCACCTACCAGAGCAAGAGGAAGCTGCAGGAAGAGTTTGACGCCGAGGTAGCCCGTCTATAGGAGAAGATCCATCAGATCACTCTCGAGCATGACGATGCACGTGCCACCGCAGGTGCAGAGACCACCGCCAGGACCCTCGCTGAGCAGATGTACCTGACAGCATCCTTACAGCGGGACGAGGCCCGCACATCGCTCGATCAGCTTAGAGAAGGCGCCCATCAACTGATACAGCAGATACATCACCAGCAGGCCTACATCGATCAGCTCCATGAGGCAGTTCACCAGATGCATCACGTAGCACAGGAGGCCGCCGCCCCAGCAGCTGACGAGGCCCCTGCAGATGAGGCCCAGGAGCCCCAAGACGGGGTAGTGCTTGGTCCAGAGCCTTCTTCGGACGACGAGGACCATGCCGACGAGCCGATGATGGACGTCGATGAGGATGACGCCGCATCCACCGCTGGAGACGCCTGAGCGTTAGTTTCGCTACGAGTCGTTTTCTTTTGTATAGCTTGAGCATGCTCGCTGATGATGTAACACCCAGACATGTGTTGGTTTATGTTTAAGTTGTTTGATGGTATGCATGGCTTTTGAACAAAGTCCAGACTTTGATCTGGCACCTTTTTATGGAAATTCCGTCATTTGCATGTCTAATTTCGAGCAATTATTTTGTGATGTTGTATGGAAATGAATAATTATACTTGGTCGTGTGCTAAATTTTCAAATTATGTACATCGCAGTATTTATTCATGATCAATGTGACATCACCTAATGACTGCTTATTAATGGGATATGCAGATGTCGGCACACACTCGCAGCCAACGTGGACAGGGGTCTGGACCAGAGGAGAATCTGCAACCACCTCCACCAACGTCGATGACGCTGGAAGCATTTTTCGGCCAGTTTCTGAGCAGTCAGAGGAACATGGAAGAGATGCAGAGGCACATGGAAGCCACCCTCCACAACATCGCTAACAACACTGCGCAGCAGCATGAACAGCGCCAAGGCCCAGAACCCAACCAGTACATGTAACACCCCGGGTTTTTAAATAAATAAAATAAATTAAAATTTAATAAGAAAATGGCCAAAATCCTAGTTGGAGGAAAATTCTAACCTGATGTTTGTTGCATTCATGCCATTGCATATTTTTTTTGGGTGAAAAAGAATTTTATTAAACCCGTCTAGGGCGATTCAGATTTATTCTATTTAGAAAAGCAATAAAAAGATTTATAAAAAGTTTGCAAAATCAAACTCAAATTTTATTTTCAAAACCTAGGGAAAATATTTTTAAAACTTTATGAACTGTTTTGATTTCAAACAGTTTTGATTTTAAATTTTAAAAAGCATTTGGAAAATCAAAAGAAAAAGAGAAGAAAAGGCAAAGGGCTCTCCCTGGCCCAAACCGGCCTGCTCCCCACCTTCTTCCTCTCTCTGTCACCTCACCCCGCGCAGGCCCGTCTCCCTCCACTCTTTCCGGCCCGCAGCGCCAGCTCCAGCGCGCCGGCCCGCACCCCTCCCCTCGGCCCAGCTCCCTCTCCCTCCTCATTCGCCTTGGGCTGAGCCCAACGTGAGCCACCGGCCTGCAGCGCCCCAGCCCACGCGTCCTCCCACGCCGAGCCGCCAGCCCACCCCACGCGCGCACGCCTCTTCTCCCCTCTCACTGGCAAGCGGTCCCCGCAGCCGGTGCCACCGACAGGTGGGCTCCACCTGTCGGGTCTATCCCTCACCTCCAACAACACCCCCGAGGATCCCTCCCATCCCCTCCTTCCGATCGGCACCTGCCAAGCCGCTAACCTAGCCGCATCGTTAGGCTCTTCTCTGCCCCCTACATAAAACCTGCGCTGCCTCGCCGTCGCCACCCCGTTCCCTCGTGTGCGATCCTCCACGCTCCAGTGACTTCCCGAGGCACCGCCACCGCCACGCCATTGCTAGGCTCAGTTTGAGCTCGCCACCGTGCAGGTAAGCTCCCACTGCCTCTCCTCCGGCCACCATAGGCTTCACCGAGTCGCACCGCGTCCCGAGGACCCGGTACTGGGAAGTTCTGGAGTCGCGAAGGCCACCACGACCTCGCCAGGGACCCGGGGAGCCGCTGCCACCACTCCCTGTCGACATCTCCGCCTTTGGTCGATCTTCAACAGAAAGAAGTCCTCCATTCGAATCCTGGTGAGCTCCTCTCCCCATTGCGCCTTACCCCAAAGTCTCTCGCACTCTCTAGCGCGATTCCGGCTGACGCCGGCGAGCTCCCACCAAGCGGAGCCATGGCACCGCCGCAGACATGCCTTTTCCAACCCTAAACCGCGAGTAGAACGCCACCTACGGCCTAGCAGTGAACCCAACTCACCTCCCCTACCCTTTTTGAGTTCTCTACCGGGCCCTAGGGCACACCCCGAGCCGCACCGCACCCTCCAGGCATGGCGCCGCCGTGCTGGCCTCCATCGCCGCCGTGCCAAGCCCTGCCGGCGCCCGTTCACTCCCTCCTTAACCATCCAGAGTCGTCCGATCTCACACGTATGAACCAGATTAGAAGGGGGGAACGAAGGGGTATGCACCGGTTATGTAACTTGGTGGACTCAGTCCACAACGCCCTCAACCCCCTGTCCACCGGCGCAAGCATGCACCGCACAAATCAGATCGCGCCACGTGGCGCACAGTCAGCCGCCACGCCAGCGTCCACTTGACCGGCTCGGGTCATCTTGCAGGAACCCCCTATTCTTCCTGGAAACCAACCCGCAATCCTCATAAACTATTCTTTGAGTCTCGCGGAACTTGCACCCTAGCCCCTGAGCTTTCGGGAAAAGGAGGCCCAGTCCGCCGCATTTTCTTTTCCTATTTTTATTTAATTTAAATACGAAAATGAGTTCAAATGATTTACAGTTTTGCCATCAAACTTCAAAAGCCCATAACTTGCTCATTTTAACTCCGATTTGACCCGTTCAAGTCGCATTAGATTCGTCTCGTCGAGCTCTACGCATTAGATCTATTTACGTACTGTTTTCATACAATTGATGTACTGTTTCTTATATTGTTTGTTTGGGCCAAGTGATGATGTTTGATCCAGCGAGTGCGAGCTACGTGGAACCCCTGGATCAACCTTGTGCCTTCGTTGCTCCAGACCCTTCTCGTGATCCAGTTGATCCGACCCAACCTGCAGACAAGTGTCCTTGAACATCTTGCACCTACTCTTATTTTACTTTTGGTATTAGAGTAGTTAGATCCAGTAGTTGCATGCAGAGTCTAATACTGAATCCCATGATATGGTTTACTAGTACTTGATTATATTTTCCTTGTCACCTGGTTGGGATCATATGGGTAGAAGTCATGCTTAGCCTTGCAGTTTTGGGATGGGCTGGTTAATAATTAATTCTGATTAATGATATTTGGAATATTTTGGGCTGGTAATGTTGTAGTATGGTGAGTAGGTAAATCTGGCAGGATGGACCGTTGGTGGTGTGGTGCTATGTGACTTGGCGTACGGTTGCCGTGTGAGCTGGCGTTACAGTTTGCCAAGGGACTTGGCGTTGGTTTGGGTTTGTGGTTTGTTATCCTGCCTGGATCCCTAGGACCCGGTTCTCGAAGCCTGTAACCCGGCAAAATAGCGCAAACCATGAGGCCTATATGGCTCTAGGACTGGCTAATTAATTAGAGAAGCCTTATGCCGTTATTAGTTACATATGGACATGGGACAGGGCTTCTTCTACGCAGGATACTGCTTGGTACGAGAGTGATTCCCAGGCTCGGGCGGCAGACCTGGTGTTATTACGGAAGGTAGCTCTACGTCGTGACATATGGAACTAATACGCATAGGAGGACTCTTTGTAACGGCCTTGTAGTGAACCCTGTCGACTCACCTTGGAAGTGGGTCAAGAGACTAGCTACCTCGGGCACAAGGACAACACGACTCATGGGTAAAGATGTGCAAACTCTACAGAATATTAAAAACTGATATATCAGCCGTGCTCACGGTCATGAGCGGGCTTGGACTTCTTCGAGATTAGTTGGTTACTGGTTACTGGTTCGGGTCATCTGATGGACTTCAGGTGTGGTTTGCCTGATGGACTTCAGGTGTGGGTTTTGCTTGGTGCGACTCCAAGTGTGGTTGCTTGGTGGACTCCAAGTGTTGGTTGCTCGGTGTGACTCCGAGTGTGGTTTGCTCGGTGCGACTCCGAGTGTGGTTACTGTTCTGTGGAGACTATGGTTATAACCTAGTAAATAGGTGCATAGGATTAATAGGATTTAATAGGATGTGTTGCTTTAGGCGCTTGAGTCAAACAGAGTCAGCCTACCTTTATTTTGAGCCTCATAAGCATTTATTTCCTACACTTGCGGAGTACATTTCGATGTACTCACCCTTCCTCTTTGAACCCCCTGCTACCCCACCCAGACGCTGGAGTCTACGACGCGGAGCAGGAGTACCGAGAAGACGGCCGATACGACCCCGACAACTTGTACCCAGTGACGGTGGATTTGACCCCGATGACTTGCACTAGGATGGCGCAGCCCCCGGTTGACCTTCCTGTGGAGATGGCGTCCAGTTTCCGCGAAGTCTACATTAGAGTTAGACAGAGAGTCTGTACTTTTCTTTCAGACGCGAGGGTCATTTTTGTAATAATGTTTGATATATTAATAAAGCATTGTTTTGATATTTACTATGATGTGGATATATGTATGAAAAATTGATCCTGGGATACATATATTGTGCTCCAATTTTGTTCTTAAAATTGGGGTGTCACAGTACAGCTCCTACCGTGACTTCTTGGACACTCGTCCCCCTGTGTTCAAGGAAGTCACCGAGCCGCTTGAGGCAGACGAGTGGCTCAATTCCATCACCCAGAAGTTCCGCTTGCTTCGCTTGACGGAAGAGCTTAAGGCGGAGTATGCCGCCCATATGTTGGAAGGACCCGCAGGGTTATGGTGGGCCCAACACCGTGCATCCTTGCCTGCAAATGCACAGGTCACTTGGGATCAGTTCTCTACGGCTATGCGTAACCACTATATCCCCAGTGGACTGATGGAAATGAAGGTCACAGAGTTTATGAGGCTATCCTAAGGAACCAGGTCTACATCCGAATACCTCCATAGTTTCAATAGCCTGTCCCGCTATGCTCCTGATTTTGTCAACACGGAATCTAAGAAGATCGCAAGTTTCAAGCGTGGCATGAGTGCCACCATGCTTTCCAAGATGGGCAACAGCCACCGCACCACCTTTAGTGACTTTGTCAGTGACTGCCTGAACCAAGAGGCGAATGACAGCAGGCTGGCGACAGAAACTCGTCGTCGTGCGAACGAAGGAGGTTCGTCTCAATAGAGGACCCCTTTCGGAGCACGCACCCCGTATCGCCCGCCAGTTTCAGGAGCAAGGTTCCATCCCCCACAGAGGAAAATAACCACCAACCGTCCCCGTCCCGGTTTTCAGAAGCCCTACACTGCTCCCCTGATGCAGAACAAGGCAAAGGCAGGAGGTTCAGGAGGTGCCAAGACCCCGTACGTGATCGGACCGTGCTACAACTGCGGTCAGACCGGACATCTTTCACGTCAGTGCCCTCGACCAAAGAAGCAGTACAACCAACCTCAACCTCGCGCAGGTCATGTGCATTAAACCACCGTGGAAAAAGTGCCAGAAGGAGAACCTGTCACTGCTGGTACATTTCTTGTTAACCAGTACCTCGCAGTTGTGTTATTTAATTCCGGAGCATCGCATTCTTTTATAAGTGAGAATTTTGCTATAAGAAGTAATCTCGGGTTAGTAGAGTTGGATCAGGGATATCAGATAAGTTTCGCCGGAGCTGTTCTCTCCGCCCGAAAAATGGCTAAAGGAGTGGAAATGACTTTTGGGGATAAGCAGGCCATAGTGGATCCCATAGTCATCCCTGGTCTAGGTTTGGACGTAATCTTGGGTATGGGTTGGATGAAACTCTGGAAGGTCAATCTTGACATCGCAGAGCGAGTAGTTTCCATGGTTAGTCCCCGGAATGGGTCTTCTTTTTGGTTCAGGTTACCCCGAAACCCCCATGAAATAGGAGTGTTGTTCAATATCATGGCAAAGCAGATAGCTGAGATCCCAGTAGTGTGTGAGTTTCCAAATGTCTTTCCTGATGAGTTGCCAGGACTACCACCAGATAGGGATGTGGAGTTTGCTATAGAGTTAGTCCCCGGAACGGCACCCATTTCTCGGAGGCCGTATAGGATGCCAGCTAATGAGCTAGCAGAGCTTAAGACTCAATTGCAAGAACTTTTGGATAAAGGCTTGATACGTCCTAGTTCGTCACCTTGGGGATGTCCCGCCATCTTCGTGAAAAAGAAGGATAAAACGTTAAGGATGTGTGTGTACTACCGACCGCTTAATGCAGTGACTATAAAGAACAAATATCCCTTACCCCGAATTGACGTCTTGTTCGATCAGTTATCAAAGGCAAAAGTGTTCTCCAAGATCGACTTGAGATCAGGTTACCACTAGATCAAGATTAGAAGAGAGGATATACCAAAAACAGCTTTCTCTACCAGATATGGACTCTATGAATATCTAGTTATGTCGTTTGGGTTAACCAATGCACCGACACATTTCATGTATCTAATGAATTCTGTCTTCATGCCCGAGTTGGATAAGTTTGTTGTGGTGTTCATCGATGATATCTTGGTATACTCAGAAAATGAGAAGGATCATGTCGAGCATCTACGAATCGTCTTAGCTCGACTTCGAGAGCATAAGTTGTATGCTAAGTTTAGCAAGTGTGAATTTTGGTTAAAGAAGGTACCCTTTCTTGGACACGTCCTTTCAGAGGAAGGAATTTCTGTGGATCCCACGAAGGTACAGGAAGTTATGGATTGGCAGGCACCCACTAACGTACATGAGGTACGCAGCTTTCTAGGATTGGCCGGATACTACCGTCGGTTCATTCCAGATTTCTGAAGGATCGCAAAATCGATGACTCGCCTAACTCAGAAAAACAAGAAGTTTGAATGGACTCCAGAGTGTGAGGCAGCTTTTCGCACTCTGCGAACCTTGTTGACTTCGGTGCCAGTTTTGGCTCAACCAGATTTGGAGGAACCTTTTGATGTGTTTTGTGACGCATTCAAGATTGGACTCGGATGTGTGCTTATGCAGAATGGAAGAGTTATAGCATATGCTTCGCGCCAGTTGCGACCACATGAAGAGAATTACCCCACTCATGATTTGGAATTGGCAGCCGTAGTGCATGCACTCAAGATCTGGAGGCATTATCTTATGGGTAACCTATGCCATGTGTATACAGATCACAAAAGTTTGAAGTATATCTTCACCCAGCCAGAGTTAAATATGAGGCAGAGGAGATGGTTAGAGTTAATTAAGGATTACAACCTAGAAGTGCATTACCACCCCGGAAAAGCGAATGTTGTAGCAGATGCCTTGAGTCGCAAGACTCATTGCAACTCCCTACAACCACTATTGGAAGATGGATTTAATCTTATGCACCCCGTTATGCTAAACAATATAACCATACAGTGCACCCTGGAGAGTGACATCATCGAAGGACAAAAGACCGATGAGGAGATCTGCAAATCAAGAAGAGGTTGGAAACCCATAGTTCTTTGAACTTCAGAATAGATGAATAGGGAATTCTGTGGTATAATCAAAGGTTGGTTGTTCCCAAGAATACGGAGCTGAAAGAAAGAATTCTGAGTGAAGCCCATAATTCAAAGTTGTCTATCCATCCAGGAAGCAGTAAGATGTACCAAGATCTAAGAACAAGGTATTGGTGGTCAAGGATGAAGAAGGAAGTCATATGTCGCAAGATGCGATACTTGCTGCAGGATAAAAGCTATACACCTGAGACCCGCCGGACTATTACAGCCGTTATCAATCCCAGAATGGAAATGGGAAGAGATTAGTATGGATTTCATCACAGGTCTTCCCACCACTCAAAGGGACATGATTCTATTTGGGTTATCGTGGATCGGTTATCCAAAGTGGCTCACTTCATACCAGTCAAGACTACACATCGACCTCACCAATATGCAGACTTGTACATACAGAACATCTTGAGGTTACATGGAGTTCCAAAAAGGATTGTTTCTGACAGAGGACCCCAGTTCATAGCACGTTTTTGGGAACATTTGCACAAGGAGCTAGGGACTAAGTTGATAAGATGTTCCGCTTATCATCCTCAAACCGCAGGACAAACAGAAAGAGTAAATCAAAATTTGGAAGATATCCTCAGAGCTTGTGTTCTATCCTTAGGAGAATCATGGGAAAAGTGGTTACCCCTCGCTGAGTTCTCATACAACAATAGCTATCAGGAAAGTATAAAGATGGCACCATTTGAAGTTTTATATGGACGAAGATGCAGAACCCCGGTAAATTGGGTTGAATCAGGAGATCGAGGATTTTATGGGTCAGATTATGTGAAGGATGCCGAGGAAATCGTGCAAACCGTACAGCAGCAGATCAAGGCAGCACAGTCTCGACAGAAAAGCTATGCTGACACACGAAGGAGACCCTTGGAATTCCAAGTAGGAGATTACGTCTACCTTAAGGTCTCACGCATGAGAAAGGTCCAACGTTTTGGAATGAAGAAAAAGCTAGCACCCCGATATGTGGGACCATACCAGATGATAGCCAAAAAGGGAGAAGTAGCCAATGAAGTGCAGTTACCCCCAGAGATGAGCGCAGTCTTTCCCGTGTTCCATGTATCCCAATTGAAAAAGTGTCTTCGAGTTCAGAACAAGAAGAAGTTCAGATCCCAGATGTTACTATCAGATCAGATCTAGAGTACTATGAACAACCTCAGGACATAATGGACACCAAGACTCGAGAGACTCGAAACCGAAAGTGAAGACTTACAAGATTCTTTGGAGCAATCACGGACCCAACGATGCGACTTGGGAAACAGAGGAGTACTTACGCATAAACTATCCCACTTTTGTTAAGAAATGGTACGTAACCCAAATCTCAGGACGAGATTTCTTTAAGGGGGGAAGGGCTGTGACACCCTAGTGTCAAGCACTGCATTAGGAAACTACATTTAGCTACTAAAATGCATAAGCAAAGCATTGCATCATTTCATGTGCAAAAGAGTGCTTTTTGCCTTTTGTTGTTTATTTGGATCTGAGGTTTCTATTGGATTTGACTGTTGAAATGGATTTCTATCCTGGCAATAATTTTACAAAATGAAGAATGTTGAGTATAACACTTTTTATATTGACGCGTTGAACTAGTTCAAGGTGGTTTGACAACTAAAAAGTTTGAAAACAAAATGATTTATAGCTCAAGATTTGGCTTTAGGTCTGTGGAGATTGAGAAAATGCTTTTCAGCAAAAGTGTCTTATATGAAAGTTATAGAGAAAATTATTTTGAGCAACTTTTATTTTTGGGTCAAAGCCTAGTTTGGAGTTTTTGAAACTGTTTTTGAATAGTCAAAGTTTGAAAAGTTTTCGGAAAAAGAAAAAGGAAAAGATTTTTTCTCCCGCGCTCCACTTTCGGCCCTGCCCTGCACCGCGCCGGCCCACGCTCGCCCGCTCGCCCGCGCCTCGCGCGCGCCCGCCCGCGCACCACGCCGGTCACCCTGACCGCGGCCGCGCCGTACGCCGGCCAAACCGCCGTGTGGCCGCCCTTCTCTGCACCAAATCCCCCTCGCCCACTCCTCGCTCGATTCTTCTCCACCCGATCACGCCACAATCGCGCGCGGCCACTCCCCGCTCGCCTCGCTCGCCGCGCCCATGCCACCGCCTGCACTCGCCTCGCTCGCCGCGACGCCGTGGCCCCCGCCACGACCGGCCGCTCCTCCGCTCCGCCGAGCAAAACCCGAGCGCCTCCCTTCGCTCCCTCACTCGCTCCCTCATTCGCACGCGCTCGCCTGCCTTCTCTCCCTCTCCTCTCTCGCGAACGCGCTGAACACTCTCGCCACCGTTCGACACCGCCACTCGCCCTCGCCGTTCCCACCTCCCTAGAGCCTCTAGGCTCGATTCCTCGCACGAACCATTCCGCCTACACCTCGGACACCCGGTGCTCGCTCTAGCACCGCCTCCCGAGCCTCACCAACATCAGAACCCGAGGAGCTCCGCCACCGGTGCCATTGACGCCGCCCGAAGCTCGAAGTCGTTCTTCCCCGACCAAAGCTCCGCCGCCTCCCTCCTTCACCATCAAGCTTCATCAGGCCAAGGCACGGTGAGAACACACCTCCGCAAGGTCTCCACCGCCCTCTAGCCTCCCACTCTTGCCCGACCGAGCGCCATGGACGCGCACATGGTCAAGCCCCACCGGAGCTTCACCGGCCGAACCAACCCCTCTAGTAGCCTTCCTAGGGTTCACGTCAGCTATCGCCCTCGTTAATTTGGCCGGCGACCGCCGGAAACGGCGTAGCCGTGCGTCTCCATCGCCGCCATCTGCCACCGCTCGCCGCCGGCGAGCTACGTCCATGCATTAGCCCAACCATCACCACCACTCGGTCCGCCTCGTCACCGGGAACACGCCAAGCACCACCCCACCGCCGGCGACCTCACCGCTGGCGAGAACCGTGCGGTCAAACCCACTCCCCTGTTTTCTCTCTCTGACTGCTGGGTCCCGTTGACCAGCAGGTCCCACGCGTCAGCCGCTCACGGTCCATAGACCGGGTCTACGCGAGTTGGGCCGGAGTTTTCAAATGTTTTTCCTTTTTGTTTTATTTTCCAAAAAAGCTTGTTATTTTTGTGTAGCATGATTTAAAAATCCAAATGAAGTGCTTTCAGTTTTGGTAGCTTGCTCATGAGTAGATCTATCATGGAAAAATATGAAAGTATTTTTGGTGAAAGTTTGTATTACTGTTTTTATTTATTTCAGTTTATGTTCTTTTGTTGAGATAAATGGATATATATGTTTTCTGGCCGAGTTAATTCATGGTAGAAGTTGTGTAGGTTCCTTATCATGTTAAGTACCTATGAAAAATGTATGAGGCACTGTTTGTGTAGAAAAAGTGTCTGTTAAGGTTTAAAGTCCTTTTTGGTAGTTTTCTTGGAAAATGTGTTAAGGTGCTTTATATGTAAAAATAAAATATGGGAAAATTTGTGCAGTCTCTGTATGTGATGTTCCAGTTAGGAAAAATGTTAAACATGGGTTGTATATGGAAAAATGTAAAGTTGTTGTACAGATGTGATTTTCTGTGGTTTTCTTAGGAAATTCATGTAGGAAATAATATAATGTTTCTGTTCATGGAACTTCCTTGATAAATATGAAATGTGGAATAGAACCTGGGAAAAATATGAAAATGAGCATGTCACCCTTTTTCAGCAGGGTTGTAGTTCAAATGGTTTTATCTGGAGTAAAATTGTTTATTTTGTGTAGGACGGTATATTCATGTTTAAGCAGTGAGTTTTCTACAATAGAATGGTTATGAGTAGGTGAAGCTAGGAAAAATATATGAAACCTGCTGTTTTACGCTTTTCATGTGGGAAGTTAGTTCAAAGGACCCTTTTGAGCATTTTGTTTCATCTTTTTGTAGTTGTTGTCTTGTATTTTATTTCGTGCTGAAAATTGTTCAGTGAAATTCAGTTGGTGTTAATTGCTTTCTGGATTTTTTGTGGATTTTTGTGAGTTCAGAATAATGCACTTGCAGTTCAAACCTGAGTTTCTTTTGAAATAATAAATAAGAAATAATTGAAATAATGATTTTGTTTTATGAGGTAAATAAGAGTTTGCCTCAATGTCAAAAGTGGTTCAACAAGTTAGTTTTGTTGGTTTGCAAGAAGTGTTGCATTTCATACCACCATAATCTGCACTGCACCTTATTTATTTAATTAGTTTGTTTCCACCGCATTGCAATAGGATCGACAGTTCAGGAACTCGCCTCGGAGCAGGAAGCAAGCGCCGAACAAGAGATCCCGGAGCTACCTCAGGCCGAGGAGGTCGACCCCGGACAGGAGACTAACTTGCCCGAGTGCCCCGCTCACGAGGCCTCGGTCTTCACTCAAGGCAAGCCCCGGAGCATTCTAAGTCTCCCAGTATTTACAATTAAATTACTTGAGTACTTTCCTACTGTGATGCATTAGGTATAGGAGTTGTTTGAATCCTACTTGATGCATTACCCTTCCTTGATTATTGTTTATACATGCCTTGTTATCCTGTACTTATTTATAATGTAGAATTGCTTAGTCTGCTTAATAAAAGTAGTAGCTAAGGATGTTCCCGTAATACCCCTGGTGGGTATTTACCGGATCACGGTTGGCTATATTTGCTATCGTGGAAAAGAACCTGAGTAGTAATGAAATACGGTCAACTGGAAGGCAAGGCACAAGTTTGGAAACTTGGGGCAGTCCGTCCGTTGGATCGTGTAGGTTTGTATCGATGTTGGCCCACGTTCATTTTTGAACGCGCCCTTTTACTTAGGGATATGTCGGTGCTGTAATCATCGACCCCAAAGCCGGTTAGACGCTGTTCGGGCCGGTTTCAACCCGTGTCGCGCCCTCAAGTATGGAAATGCGATCTGCCGCGGGAGGCCATCGCCAGGTTCCAATTGGGCAGTCCGTGCTTGAATCGCGACGTTTACCACCACGAACAAGCATCGAGCAGTTACCCAATGCATGGAACGGACGGGGAAAGTGTGGGTTGGTATTAAAGGTCTTTCACCAGCTGGTTTGGAATTCGATTCGAGTCGCCGTCTCCCCGGTTAGTGGGAAACTATGGCGAGCTTCACCACGATACAACTCCATGTGATGTTTTAAAGGTTCAACTAAAATATGGATAAGTCAACTGGATATGGTTATATTATTGCTTGTTAGACTCAAGTGTGTGTTCTAGTTCAGGTGCAAACCTAGATTAAGAGGTAGGTCTAAAACGGACAGCTTACCAATGTCATTAAATTTTACTTCTCTTAATCTGAGCTTTTTGCAACTAAAGATCCCAGCTCCATCAAAAGCCTTGCATACCCTTGGTGTCCTTTATTTTCAGTTGGACGGGTAAGTCTAGCTGAATACATTCTCGTACTCAGGGTTTATCCCGTTGTTGCAGATGGCTAGGTCTACTATGGCTATTGTAAGCACTGCCTCTACCCGGTGGAAGGGGATGAGGAGTAGGTCCAGGGCAGGGTCGTCCAAAAGCTTCCCCTTTTCTTTTGCTGGACTGAGACTACTAGTGGCACATTACTTGAAAAAGGAGGAGAGAGTTGTGTTGGGTGGAAGTTATCAAACAATGTTTATTTGGACCACATGTGTGGTGTCCGTGTTTCAAAACTTATTTAAGCTTCCGCACTTTTAAAATTTGGTATTGTAATAACTCTGTTTTAATGTCGCACTCTGATGTTTAAATTCGGTTTCGTTTATCTGTGATGTATCCTTTCGAATGTAATACTTGAACGATGCGATCCTGTATGATGTATGATGTTTGAAATCCTTCGAGATTTCCGGATGTAACACCCCGGTGTTAAGCAATCCCTAAATGCATAATTTGGCATGGCATAAGCATAGCATCCCATCATTTCATGTGCATATGTTTGCTGAAGTGCTTAAGTCCTTGTGTAGTGTCTAAGTGTAACCTTGTTTGCTTTCTGTTTCTGACCAAGTGCCTTATAACAAAGTTGTAGATCTCGATGAAGGGAACAACTTTGCTTTACAGCACTTTCTCAGAAAAAGCTTTTAAAATGTGATTTCTTGCATTAGAAAAATGGATTAGAAGTAAATTTCTTTTTCTAAGCAGTACCTGATATGGTATTATTTATTTGTTTGCTAGATTCAAGTGAGTGCTCTAGTACAGGTGCAATACCTAGAGTTTAAGGAATAGGATAAAAGATGACTGCTCATATAATTAAATAATGAACCCTTTATCTCAAGCTCCTTTTGCAAATAAAATTAGCCAGCTCCACTGTTTATATCAGCCCTGCATACTCCTTGGTGTCTCTTTATTTTTGGTTTCCGATGGGTAAGTCTCGCTGAGTACATTCGAGTACTCAGGGTTTATCCCACCTTGTTGCAGGTGAAGGATAGGTCGACCGAAAGGTGATGGCCAGTGCCGGTGGGCTCGGCAGTTCCATATCTCTTCTCTTTATGCTGTTGTTGGAGGATGTCACTCAAAGCTAGCAAAGTATTTTAGCTTATGTTATGGTATTCATTTCAAAGCTATGTTGTTTCAAAGTATTTCAAACTTGCATTATTATTTGTGAACTCTATTGTAAATTTATTTCCGCTGCAAAGCTCTGTGGACATGATTTGTATTTGCTTGACCATGCGATCTTGGCTGAGATGTTGAAAAAGTTTGAAATCCCTTAGGATTTCACGGACTACCGGGTTTATATGGGCTCAAGTGTGCTAATTCAGCTGCTCCCGTAGAGTTTTTCGCACTTGTGCTTTTATAAATTGGTCGGTTCTGTCACAGCTGGTATTGGAGCAAGTTTAAGCATAATACTGTCATGTGCATGATTTCAAAACAAAATTTTAGTTTTTGCAAAGCCTATTTTATCTAAAAACCTTTAGCTAGTAGGTAAGTTTGTCAAAACCTAATTTATAAAATTATATGCTAGCGACAACCTCCAGTTATGCCCAATTACGACTTTCAGGTGGCTTAGTTAAGTAATACTAACTTGGGGGGTTTACTTTCTTGCAATGACACGTCGACTCAAAAGGTACGTATAGATGACCGCACTATGCTACCCTGTGGTCTAATATTGGAGGTAGCCCTCACATATGATGTACTCGTCTATGTGGGGTAGTTGAATTTATTTTATGCAACGTCGCACCTACGCTCAGGTAAATGTGAGTTGTGAGAGCATGACCAAACAACTGTTGGTCTAGGAAAGAGCTAGTTTGGTACTGAAACCTGTACTCGTAAGCACACGAATGCAGTTTAAGGTATTTAATTACGGGAGTAATATTATTCTGATGGGTGCATATACTACTTACGTGTGTATTGGGTATGCACCTAAGATAGTATCTAGATTTAAATTTCTGCAATGTATTTATATCTGTTGTGGGAATGGGCTGAAATGAGATTTTCTGCAGGTACACTAACCTCGAATGCGTATGCATAGTTGACGACTAGTTATATCGAGAGTGCGTGTTATGCCACCGACCTAGAACGTGATTGCCGCCTCAGGCTAGCAATTTATGAGGACATGTAGGACGAGCATGCATCTTGTTTGTGCTTTCCTCATGAACAAGCTTCTCTCACCCTTGTTCTATTAAGAAACAACTTGTTGTCAAGTGTGACTTATGAAATGATAAAACATGAATGGTTGTCTATGCATAGAAATGCTTCTCCCACCTTTATTCCTGTAATGGTGAAGTTGTTGTGGGCTAGTGCTTCAGTACAATGTGCTAGACCATTTGTAATAGGTAGAAGCAATTAGTTTGTTTGAGGTGGGTGTTGATCTGAGCTAGAATTAACGTGGTCTTGTTCTTGATAGTTGGTAGGGTGTAATATTTTATAGGGATGCTTCCATGTTAGCCAAATAAGTGATTGCTTGTTATAGGCTAGAAGTAACTATCTTGTATGAGGTTGTTTGGATAATCTGCTAGTTTACGTGTTGTGTGATTGTCTTGTTCTATATAAAGTTTGCTAGAAGAGTAGTTAGACAATAAGTTCCTAATGGCTAGGAGTTTCCCCCTGTGTGGCAATGTCTTGTAGTAACTAGATGCTTGTGTAGTGTTGTTCTACTTGTGTGGCAAAACTATGCTCAAGTTTGTAATTCAATGTTTTGAGCTAGAAAACTCCTTATTGGGTGAAACCAATTGGATTAGTTTTGTTTTGAACTGCTCCACCCAGGAAATAATAAAACTTGCTGTTTGAAACTGTTTTGTATGCAATTTTGTTTGTTATGCTAACTGCTTCATTTCTAAAATTGTAATTTTAGTTTTGTTAGCTTTATGTTGACGTGCTTTAGCAAGCAAATGTGCTAAACTTGATGTTAAATGCTTTCTCCATGATGTAATCATGTAATCCTGTTCATGCTTATTTGTTTCTTGCAATGATGAGAACTAGAGTTATACGAATTAAAAGTTGTGAAAATAATTTTCATAGCTCTCTAATATCATGTTTACTGCAAGAAAAATGTAAAACTTGTTGTAGACAACCTTAAATAGCTTAAACCTGTTTAAGTTGTTTTTAGCATGATTACTTGCTAGACTTGTGTAGGCTGTTTTACTTACTTCAAAATACTAAAATTCTTGTAGTAGCCCACTAAAAGCAGAAGTGAGCTGCTCTAATTTTCCAGAAGTCTCTGGGCATAAATTATAGTAGCTCTCTATTTCACCTTGCTAAGTTAAGAAACTAATAAGTGCATGTAAGGGATTTAATTGGGTTAATCATGAACTTCTCTAATATGTTTAAGATGTATATAATCTGTTTTTACACATGGTTATGCCTAGAAGTAGGTTCTTATGTGCACCATGCTTTATAATTGCTCTCGAATCTAGCTTTAATTTTACTAGCCATATGCTTTGTAAGAATTAAATACTTGCAAACCATTTAAGTGGGCTGCAATCTTAGCATTTATATCATGTTTAGAACGTTTCAAACTATTGATAGTTAACAAATAATTATGCCTTAATTTGCTTGGTATGTTTGCTTTTACATAAAGAGTTATGCTCCAATCTAGTAAACAGGAAATAAAACAATGGCAACGTCTGTTCACCATGTTTTGCATGTCTATGTGTTTGTGTGCTTGCATAGATGTTTGGTTGGTCTGAGCTTGGTAATTAGTGTTGGTTGCTTAAGCTGTTTGTTTGTGTCTTCCAATGCTTGTTAAGGCTATGTGTAGATGTTCTGTTATCTAAGTGATGTTTCGGTTAGTCAACCTTTGTCCTCGGTAAGTACATGAGTGGTATGTCAACCTTCATCCAGAATCATGCTCAAGCCCTCTCGACCTTCCGAGATGCCCCGAGTAGAACCTTTGTTGCTTAAGGCCTGTGTTTGTGTGTCTAGTTTGATGGTTTAGAATGTTTGTGCCAACGACCTGTACCTATGTCTGTCCATACCTTTTTGTTTGACTAGTTAGCCCAAGTTAAGTTTTTCAGAATCTTGGATCCGAGCCATGGTATGCCTATGCTTTTTGTGTAGCCATATCTCTGACTAACCTGAAGACCCATGTTTGGCCCCCTTTTAAGTGTTGCCTAAGCCATGGATGTTTTGTACCACTTGCTGTAAAGGTCCTTGTTAGTTTGACCAGCCAAGTTAAGTTCCTGTCAATACTAGTTCTTGACCGTAGTTTGCCTTGCCAAGTGCTGGAGACCATGCCCAAATCCTTGTTATATACCCCTGGTTGCCCTTTTGTTGCTGCTTGACCAAATCAAGTTCAAGTAATCTTTTGCTTGTCATGACCTTGGTGTGCACAAGGCGTATCCTTGTTGTCTTGTGCCATGTTTTGTCCTAGAAATCACATCCTCGTTGATTTCCCAAACCTTGTGATCATCCTTGTTTTGCTAGCTTATGCCTTGCATGTGATGCTTATCCATGCAAGATCTATCTGCGTCATGTAGGATTTCTCATTGATTGTGAATTCAATAATGATGTCTTGATTACTAACTAATGGTGCCGCGACGAAACCGAGAGCCTCCTGTGGGTGCACACACATGGTTGTGCTGCTCGGCACGCGCTGGTATCGTGGTTTCTAGACGAGATTCATTATGGAAACTATGCCAATGTGTTATCTTTCATGAAGCATTCTCCTTGTTATCTTCTATATTCATTCAATGAAATCCCTATGGCAGATCAGATGCGGCAGTGTTTCTTTTGAAGATTGCAAAGAGGATGACCTTTTCCAAAATCACTCAGTAATGAAAGCAATAACAGGGTGTAAGAGGTGGTAGACAAAGGACTCTGTTTGAGCAACAACAATGACCGAGCAACATATATGGTTATAGTGAAGTAAAGTGGCATATAATATATAAGGTGGACAAGTACCAATTGCGGGATAAGTAACAGCGATGGTGTGTTATTGGATAAGATACTCGAGATCCAAAAAGTTTTCTATCTGAACTCAATATGAATATTTGTATGATGATGATCTTGTAGTCAACCTGATCATCCTAGATGTGTCTGATGCTCTATGGACTTTGGTGGTGATCGTGTGCATTGATATCCAGCACTGCATACAGTAAGAGCTAAAACCTTGGAGCTTTTTAGTATCCAGCGACAACTGATTAGTTTTAGCCATGGGAAGGCTAATATCCAATTCAGAAATGACTCTTTGGTAAGTATGAAGGCTATGTCTCACAGAACAGTGTTATATTAGAAGTCTGTAAACCAACTGATGTTGTTTGTGGCACTCGTACATCCCAGTTTCTGTCATGTTGATGTCAACTTTATCTTGGAAAAATTTGAATGGTAATACATGACAGTACACCAGCCTAGTAACCCAGTTAGAAATATACATCGAGTAAGGGTCAACTGGTAATACCTCAGAGTACTATGAAAAGGTTTATTCCGGATTCTATGTGATGAAGCTAGAAAGAGCATTCAAAATCAATCCCTTATTCTTGAGCAGTCAAGGTATTCGACAAAAAAAATCAGCTTCTGAGAAATGCAAATTGATGACAGAGTGAAGTGTTAAACAACAGATTTCAGATTATATTCCCGCATTGCTAAATGGATTTGAGAAGGTTGCCCCATGACCAAGTAGTTCAACAAGTCAGTTCCATTGAGTTGCAACTACATCATGAAGAACGATGATGTTAACCTACTTGGTAGTAGTACAAAATTTGACATTAGATATTTTACCCAAGAGGTTGCATCGAATTCAACCTAAGTGTCTGTCACTGTTTGGAGATGAGAATTCATGTAAAGAAGGATCAGTGAAGGAGTGGAATTGGTACAGTCAGCTATCACATTCACCGCTCTCCCAAGAGACTCAGATAATACAACATTGTCCTCAGAGAAAGAGAACTGCACACATGGAACCTTATGTAGCTTTCCATCGATTGCTATATGATAGAACAGACATTCACCAATGGTATACACAGTGGTTTTTGGTCAGCCAGTTCCTTCCAGTCTCGAAGGCAGTTGCTTTGTAATTATGTCAACGGGATGAAGATCTAGTATTTTTAGTAATATTATCTTGGATTCCTCCCAAAGTAACAGTGCAATTTTGGTTTCCCTGTCAACTTATTGAAAGTACCTTAAGTGCACCTCAATGTTTGATGTGAATCAGTGAAGGAAATTCTTTTGACGAGAGCTAGTAACCGGAAGAGGACTTGACACATCTAAAAGTTGTTCTATTCCGGACAGTATCTTTTCTGCTGAGAAGTCGGTATCTTGTGCTGTTGGTAGCCAATAAGGATAAGTGATATGCTTCTCTTCCCTTGAAAAGTCTTTCGTCCGGAATCTTGGGACAAGATTCTTTTAAGGGGGGAGGGATGTAACACCCTAGGTGTTTGACGCCAGTTGAGCAGTCAGTTTGAACACAAACATGGTCTGTCAGGTGATGATCGGGAGATGATTTCTAGTATTGTCACTAATGACTGAAGATTTGGAATCAACCCCGGAAATAGAGCCTCTGTTTAAATTATTCCGGAAATGATTAACAGCACAAGTTAATAATGATTGCCCAATTTTGGAATATTCAAGATTATTGCTAAACATGACTTTTTCATGTTCCCTGCTTCAGTTCCTATCTATAGTGACCGGTAGAAAAGTTTGGCAAAATTTGGAATCAATAAGTCACATGAAATGACGAGTCGCAGCTTTGCCTGTTCTGGCTGATTAACTGAAGAAAATCATTCGGGTTCAACCAAGTCTTGCAATTATGCCCAATCAATTATTTATGGACTCACGAGCAAAAGTTATGAAAGTTTTATATTGAGCAGACGACCAGAAAATATTCTGACCGACGAGAGACCGTAATCTGGATCCTACCGGTTGACCGCTTTGACCGGAGTTGAACGGTATTTTTGGGTGTTCGCATGTCAGTGTGCCTTAAACAAAAGTTGTAGTACAGATCGAAAGGAACAAATTTCGTTCTATGGCCGAGACCTGGATCGATGCCGAAAATGGTGAAAACGAGCTTGCAAGATGAGATACAACGCAGTTTTCAGGTTCCGGAAATCGGCTAAGTCTCGACTGCGAAAGTTGGAATTTCGGTCACCACAAAGCTGCCGTCAACGATCGTTACCGGGCAAACCATTGAGAATCTGACCAAGTGCCTTTAACGAAAGTCGGAGTATTCGGTGAGACGACGACAACAAAATTAGTTTCATCGGAATCAGAGTCCGTTTGATCAGTATTTGGAATTTTTGAAAATGATCGAAAGTTTTCGGAAACCAGCAGATTTGGGAAAGAAAATTTATGGCAATTTTTACCGTGGCCGACAGTCCGCATCCCGAGGCCGTGGGCGCCGGACCCGAGGTCGCGCCCCTCCTCCCATTGGCATGCAGGGGCGGTGCCCTCTCTCCCTGGCTCCGACAAAAGCAGAGGCCGGCTCTGCCCTCTTCCCCTTCCTCACGCAAAAACAGCGACCCCGGCTCCTCCTTCTCCCTCTCATTCGGTCTCTTCCCCAGAGCAGAGCAGCAGCTCCTTCTTGCCCAGCCAACAGAGCGCCGGCGAGCTCTCCTTTCCCTGGCCGCTCCTCCTTTTCCCTTCCTTCTCTTTCTTTTTCTTCCTTCGGTGTTTCTCTGCAGGCGCGACTGTCTGGCCGAAGCCGTGCAGATGGCCGCGGCCTCCTCTGGCCGCCGCTGCAGGGACAGTGGTCCGCAGCAATCCGGGGCAGCCACCAGCAGGCAGGCAGCAGCGCGGGGGGAGCCCAGCAGCCCAGCGCCCCAGACCCTAGCGCCATCTCCCTTCCGGAACCGGTCTTCCCGTGGTTCTCCGTCGTTCTCGCGTGAAAACCATGGTGAAGCCCCTCCTAGCGAAGCTGAAACTCTTTTTCGGGTTTTTGTGTAATGTTGCATGACTCATTTACTAACAAGTCCCTAATTGTTTTGTGCAGATCTGAGGGGTCCTAATGGAAAACAGTTTCTGTTTTTCGTTTTTGTTTAAATGGCAAATCTGAGTCAAATTTGTAAAATGCGTAGTAAATTGTAGGAATGTTGAAAAATTGCAAGTGAGGACTTTTTGGAATCCTTGCAAGAATCTCTGTCCAGTGAATGTTTAATCTGTGGGCTGTTAGTACAAAGTTTGTCCTGTGGTGATTTATTTGTGTTAAATAGCATTAAATAGGGAGAAAATAATATCTGATGTTGTGATGCTTTGTTTGCTGTGCAATTTTTATGGTAGGCTCCTCTGGTCATATGTGTGTTGTGATAAACATTTCAGATTTATTGGTGCAAGTATGATTTAGTTATGAATTTATCTTGCTTTCAGCTCATTAAATGAATTAAAATGATTTGCGGCAAATGTTTGCATGTAAAAATAGAAAAGGTGGTTCCAATGTCTTTCTATGATGTTGTATAGCTTGGATAATTTTATGGTGGCCATGTGTTTGCAGAAAATATGATTTATAGAATTTTGTCGCTCTCACATGCATATTAGTAAATAAAACTTGCCTTGTTTTTAATAAATAAACTATAATACTTGAGAATGTAATATTTTTACAGTGGTCATGATTTGGTTTTGTCTATCACCTGTAAAAATATGAGGCCCAAATTATATGTTTGCAACATCACTTAAAGATAATGCCTATGATTAATGATTATCTAATTCAAAGAAATATTGCAATGGATCAACATGTATATATCTATGTGCTTGTCTTTGTTGCATATTGATCTGAGATAAATAATGTGTGATCATGTTCATGAATATTAGAAGTGTTTGTATAGGACATATATGTGCTCTCATGTTAATCAAATAACTAGTGAAGCAAGTTGGTTAAATTGTTGAAATGTGGCTGCATGTGTAGTTTCTGTTATGGTAATTATTTAGTAATAAAAATGGTGTTTTCTGTAGACGTGGTCTATACAAAAGTTGTAGATAACTTCTTCATATTGCTTGTCCTAAAATTTCATGATTTTAGGCCAAGTGGTTTGGGAGTTATAGCTTTTAGAAGTTTGCTGTCAGGTTTTTCATATTTTCTGTGCAGATCTGAAATAATGACTTATTTGGTTAATTTAAGTTGTGAATCATGTCTTCGTGTTAATAGAAGAGTTGTAGTTGTTTTCATAGTCTTTCTAAATTGTCTTGGATCACTATTTTTGGTGGTCTAGAACTTGAGTTACATGTCTTTAAAGTTAGAGGTCAGAATCTGTCCAAATCTGGACAGATTTAATTATTTAAGTTGGTTAGCCTTGATAACTGCTTAATCATCTTGAGATGATTATAAATAAGTTTTAGACAACTTAATAAGCTTTCTAATAAGTCTTATGTCAAGTCTTCTGGTGCTTTAGATTTCTAGTTATGGTTGTTTGAAGATGAATGTTATATTCTGTCCAAAGTTTGGACAGAAGTGCTTGTCTGTTATGTTTGGTCTTTTTAATTGCTGAATCATGCTTAAGTGATAATAACAAAGTTGTAGATAATTTCATTAGCTTTCCAGAAAGTCTAGGATCACCTTGTTTGGATATGTGTAGCTCCAGTTATGTCTGTTTAAAGTGCAGGCTGTGTTGCTGTCCAAACTGTCAAAATGAACCAAACTTGATTCTTATAGCTTGATGTTAATTGTGTGATCTTTGATGCTAGGTCATGACTTGATAATATTTAGTTTGTGCATTCCATGTTATTAAATTAATCAACTAGAGGTATTATATAAATATATTAGATGATGTTGATTGACATGCTTAACTAAAATAATAGTTGTATGTGCATACATGTGCTCCATTTGTGTGATGTGTGATGTAGCCTTGATTGATTATTATAGCTAGCCACTCTGAGTGCCAAATGAACCATGTGTCACACCTTACTTTAATTGTAACCTGCTAAAGTGATTATGCTATGTTGGGTGTTAGGGCTATGTCTTCTTTTAGTAGTTATCATGATTGCTTATGCGAAGTAATTAGTAATGTTTATGTTGCTTCGTAAGCGTTTCCCTTGCATTCATACGCTTGCATTGCACATCTCATTTAGGTAACAGTAGATACATCGTGAAGGACATGATGATGAGGCTAAACCCGAAGACGGTGTTTTGAGATTCTCATAAAGAAGCGGAGTTAAGCAAGTGCTACAGCGGAGATGCTCGCCAAGCGAGTATCACCTAACAAACACTAACCTAGTGTTGGTTCCCAGGCAAGCCCCGGAGCATTCTAAGTCTCCCAGTATTTACAATTAAATTGCTTGAGTCCTTTTATATTGTGATGCATTAGGTATAGGAGTTGATTGAATCCTATTTTATGCATTATCCTCCCTTGATTATTGTTTACACCTGCCTTGTTATCCTGTTACTTATTTATAAGTAAAACTGCTTAGCCTGCTTAAATAAGTAGTAAAGAAAGGCTGCTCCCGTAATACCCCTGGTGGGTAATTACCGGATCACGGTTGGCTATATTTGCTATCGTGGAAAAGAACCTGAGTAGTAATGAAATACGGTCAATTGGAAGGCAAGGCACCAAGTTGGAACTTGGGGGCAGTCCGTCCGTTGGATCGTGTAGGTTTGTATCGATGTTGGCCCTCGTTCATTTTTGAACGTGCTCTTTTACTTAGGGATATGTCGGTGCTGTAATCATCGACCCCAAAGCCGGTTAGACGCTGTTCGGGCCGGTTTCAACCCGTGTCGCACCCTCTAGTATGGAAACACGATCTGCCTCGGAATGGCCATCGTATAGTTCTAATTGGGTGGTCTGTGCTTGAACCGTCACGATTACCACCACGAACAAGCATCAAGCGGTTACCCAATGCATGGACCCGACGGGGAAAGTGTGGGTTGGTATTAAAGGTCTTTCACCAGTGGTTTGGAATTCGAGTCGCCATCTCCCCCGGTTAGTGGGAAACTATGGCGAGCTTCACCACGATACAACTCCATGTGACATTTGTTGGTTCAACTAAAATATTGATAAGCAAACCTGATATGGTATTATGTATTTGTTTGCTAGATTCAAGTGAGTGCTCTAGTACAGGTGCAAAACCTAGAGTTTAAGGAATAGGATAAAAGATGACTGCTCATATAATTAAATGATGAACCCTTTATCTCAAGCTCCTTTTGCAAATAAAGTTAGCCAGCTCCACTGTTTATATCAGCCCTGCATACTCCTTGGTGTCTCTTTATTTTTGGTTTCCGATGGGTAAGTCTAGCTGAGTAGATTCGAGTACTCAGTGTTTATCCCACCTTGTTGCAGGTGAAGGATAGGTCGACCGAAAGGTGATGGCCAGTGCTGATGGGCTCGGCAGTTCCATATCTCTTCTCTTTATATTGTTGTTGGAGGATGTCACTCAAAGCTAGCAAAGTATTTCAACTTATGTTATGGTATTCATTTCAAAGCTATGTTGTTTCAAAGTATTTCAAACTTGCATTATTATTTGTGAACTCTATTGTAAATTTATTTCCGCTGCAAAGCTCTGTGGACATGATTTGTATTTGCTTGACCATGCGATCTTAGCTGAGATGTTGAAAAAGTTTGAAATCCCTCAGGATTTCACGGACTACCAGGTTTATATGGGCTCAAGTGTGCTAATTCAGCTGCTCCGGCAGAGGTTTTCGCACTTGTGCTTTTATAAATTGGTCGGTTCTATCACAGCTACCACAACTATCCGTAGGGCTGGCTGCAAACTCAGGTAAACCCTAGTCTAGACGCCACGTCTACACTAACGCTTACTACTCTAATTACTGCAAATAACTAGAGCACTCGATACGAGCGGAGATCCAGTAAATGAAATAAAGCAAGAACTAAAATTAAATATAATACATGAAAATAGTAAATGAAGAACCTGGAGATTACTTGAAGACGAACTAGATGCTGCACCAATACAATGTCGAGGAAGATCCGACAGATCTAGCTCCTCCTCAGCTCTCTCCTTCTCCTCTCTCTAATCTCTAATTACAACTAGATGAACTAGACAACTAGAACTAGATCTAATTCTAGATGACTAGAAGAGATTCATCTAGAGGGACCTCTACTTCTAATTGAAACCCTAGTTTCTGATGTGGAGATGAATAATGAAGATGGAGATGCCTGGAGAGGGGGGTCTGGGGCTGCTTATATAGCCCGAGGTGGAGTAGGGGCAAGGAATCGCCATGTCATCGATCCGCGTCACGTTTATTGCCCACCGTTGGATCAAACCAACTTCAGGGATGGTGAAGATGCATCCTAGGAGGCGGTGGAAGAATGTTCTAGAAGGCGGAGGCGAATCGGCCTCTGTGGCCGACCGGTCGGTCCCGGGGTGGGACCGGTCAGTCTGGCCCAGTGGGCCCACATGGTGGCCCGCCTTGTGGTGTCTTCTGGTGTCTTCTAGATCCTTCTTTTGCAGATTTCGCTTCGAAATTAATATCTTTTCATCCGGGACTCCGAATATAGCAAATGATATGTCCGTTTCGATCGTCTCGACGAGCTCTTCGCAATGGTGCACTCCAATTCATCACTTGAGACACTTTTATATGGCGAAAACATGGATGTCCTACAAAACAAGTGAGAGCACCAAAACTCGTGGAACTTGTTAGTTTCAAACCCTACAACTATACTTTGTGATTCATTTAGTGTCATTTCATGCAATAGTTGATGGTTAATTATGAGCATTAGTGAGCTTCAACAAGTTCCCCCAAGCTTACCCTTTGCTAGTCCCGAGCAAAGACAATCTCAACAATGGATCAGGAGTTGTTGCAATATCTTCACTTCCAACAAGTACACATATATTCAAACAAAAGTTCTCATAAAGATTATCATATTATTTATCACGGGGCTTAGTACTTTACCTTGAATCTTGAGTAATTTGAAAGATAGAATGATCAAATCAAGCACTATGTCTCTTGCTCTGTCACTTCACCATTATTCCGGAGTTTTATAAATTTTCAGAAAAGATTTAAAACATATGTTGTCAAATTGAATAATGGATCCAAAGAGAAAGTCAACCATACCATTGAATCGAGAAGTGCATGTGTATGGAAAATGGAGTCGGATGCTCTTTTGAATATATCACTCTCTTCTGTTTATCAGAGACACATGGCTATCAGGCTAATTCTACTATCGGGCACGTGCCAATTTTTTTCTTTTTCTGATATTCATTTTTTTCTCTTTTTTTCGAGGTTCCGGACACTTATCCCTTTTTATTTCCTCGAGATCTTTCTTTTTGAGGTTTCGGACACTTGTCCCTTTTTATTTCCTCAGATTTTTTTTCTCTCTTTTTTTTCAATAGCCACATGCTTCCAACAAACTTTTGAGAGATTACAAACAAATAATCAAGAGCATTTATGAGGAAAATGGATGGAATGTGTAAGTGATCTCTATTCAATAGCATGATAACTTCTCATAGGGTCAACAAAGCTTAATTTAACTCAATGCAATTATTAGTCATATTAATATTGGAAACTCTCTGGAACTCTAGTGTTGTTTAGAACAAGATAGTAGTAGCTCAGATCATCACATGTCATATGTATCAATTACCTAGACCTCAGATCATGTATTTGTCACCCATGCATTTAATTTCATTTTTAAGGCATCATTATTAATTAGGAGAACTCATGCTTTGAAGGCTAGGTACTTGAAAGAAATTAGATAGAGCAACTATTCATCATTTCCATATAAAAGATTAGAGAGAGTTCTTTTATTATTAGCTCTTAAAACAAACTTAATACACTATTATAAATAACTAATATAGTGAATAAGATATACCTGGATCACGAAGATAACGGGGGTGCATCTCCCTCAAGCCGGTTCTCTTAATAGCGTTGAGCCTTCATGTGCCCATCTTTTTTTCTTTTTAATGGTGAGCCTTCATGTGCCCACATTTTTTTATATATTTTTTAGATTTATGTATAGAAAGAAAACTTAAGAGGATACTTACCTGGATACATGTGAGGGTGCCTCCCCCAAGCTGGATGTTGACGCAGTCGTTCGATCTTGTAATGTAGTGGACTGGCAGTGAAAATGTTCTACCTCTATCGGAGTCCTGATTGATTTGATGGTTGTTGAATCATTGCCCCGACAGTGAATGGAACATCCACTTACTCGTCAGCTTTTCTTGGTCTTTCAAATCCTGTGAAACTCAAATAGACAACAAATCTTGTGGAACAGATTAAGCATTAGTGGTTGGCCACTCAAGCCTTAGTTGTCCAGAATTTCAGTAAGATCTCTTTGTCTTTTAATATTTTTCATGATGCAAGAGAAAATGCAAGAGGATGAATGTATGCATATTTATTTTTGTTTTTATGCCACCACGGTGAATATTTCATGTGGGTTTTTTTACACACCACAAAATTATTCACATGGGGCTTTAGGTTTTATTATGAAGTGCAATAAGTAAAATATTTTTTTTCTTTTTTTTCTTTTTCTATGCAATGTTAATGCAGAAAAGTAAATATGCTATGTAGAGATGATGATGGAAAGTAAACATGCAAAAAGAGAAACTAATGCAGAAAAGATAAATATGGATAACTACTGATTTTATCTTTCGGCGAAGGTTCAATGTTTTAAGTCCTCTGAACAGGACTTCTCACCATGTTCATTCCTGAGGTGCATCATTTGATCTCAATATGTAGACCTTGATAACTTCACCTCTTGATATGGTGTCATCCACGTTCTTCGTTCGCCTAGCAGTTTGAAGTGAAACATTAATTGTGGAAGCTGGCAGCATCTTGCTCAGTGTGCAAGTTCTTGTAGCTCCAGGACCTTCACTCTATAGAATGTGGGAGTTGACAAACTCCTCCATGTTTTGCTCAAGAGTGTATCCTGCTCATAAAGACAAGGTAGAGATCAAGTGCATGGGCTCTGTTGGTGGAAAAACACCAACAAAACCAAAAGTTTTGTTCATTCCTTTTTAACCTTAGGCACATCGAACAAGATAAACTTGTTGTTTATGTATTCTATTCAATCTTAACATGAGTGATAGGATCAAAACATGAGCATGAAAGTAGCATCTTAAAATATTTAACAGATCAAATTGCTTAACCCAAGGAAGGATAATCTATGCATAATGTGTTGATCTTTTCATGATTGTGATATATCATCTTCCAAAGGTTGGATGGACAACATTTTAGCTCATTTGGTTAAGATAGTGAGATCAAGAGAGTGAATCTAGGAATAAAGAGTAAAGAACTGAACATTTTAAGTTGATTAGGTTGTGAGATGCAACTTAAACATGTTTGGTTTTTATTTATGCGCATACCAGAATTAAAGAGAAGCTTTTAAAGTGATGGTCACATACCTTGAGATGTTACCTTTATCATTGAAGAGTGATGTGTCGAACCACCTTGTGGAAGCTTCTTTTGTCTGGCTAGTTGTTCTTCATGAATAGCTTGTCTTCTTTTGCTTATCTCATAGTGAACCTGAGTGATGGGAGCTTGAGAGGAGGAAGGTATAGTAGTATCATCTTTAGAGGGATCAACCTTCCTTCTCTGTGTGTCAACCTATCAGTGAAGGTGTGTTGTTCCTCCGACGATGGTCTTTATCTTCTAGTGACCCAGCTCAGACTTGTTCACCTACTTCCATGGAGTGAGTGCTTTGATTGTAGATATTGTTTTGTGGCACTCATCTTTTGTCTTGTTCCATGGATCTCATTTCTCCATGATCAGTGAGTTGTGTCTCCCTTGTGCAAGTTGTTGAAGTTCATGTGTCTCTTCATCTCCAGTGTGAGTTCATCTCAGGACTTTCCCATATTGATATTGAAAGTTTTCTTGCAGAGGTTAGTCCAACAAGATATCCAACATCCACTATAGCATACTATCAGTTCAAAAATCAACCTAGACACTATGTCTAATTTGATCTAGGAAGGCATTTTAACCTAAGCACCACACTTAATTTAAAAGCCTTTAGAGGTAAAAACAGGACACCTTTTAGCTCAAGAATCAAACCAGACACCATGTCTTACTTTAATTCATGAAAACAGTTAAACTAAGCTCCATGCCTAATTTAAAAGGTGTATGAAAATACTTCAAAACCAAAGTATATTCTATAGCAAATGAGGGTAGCATTAAAGCATTAAAGAGATTTACTCAAATGGTGATGAGAGAGCATGATTAGTGTAAAACACATGAGCATGTTTTAAAGGTAGGAGCAACTAACATAGCAGCATGGTAAGTGATGTTCTTACAAAGTGTATCAAACTTAGATTTTGCAAAAATCAAGAATGGATGACTGTAATTCAATGTTGCATGATGATTGGTTGGACATACCTTGTGTTTGTCGTTCCTTCAAAAAAATTTGCTCCAGACCTGGAAAAGTTAGTGACAAGAATACCCGAAGGAATATTTTAACAATTATATCTCTATGCTCATTACACAAGTGCAATAGAAAGGTGAACACTGATCTGGAAAGAATGCTTGTTTTAGGACACTGAGCTTGTCTTTTGGGAAACCTTCAAGATGATTTGGTGAGTGGTTTCCCCTCCAACACTAACTTTAAGAGCACAACGAGATCTACAACATTTGTGATAAACTTATGCATCTACAATCACCCTTTTGAAGAAAGTGTGAGGGGGTTGCAAATCTCGAGTGTGACAATGTTAGACAGACCAATTGAATCAGGAGATGTTTCATATGAGCATAGATTTAAAGAGGTGTTTATGAAGTAGCTTCCATGCTCTTTGATATCATCTTCCTCGTTTTCAGAGAAGAACACCGAAGGATGGGGTTTATCATTTTCTAAAATGTGGGGTGTTTTCTCTTCGGAAGGTTTTGTGAAAACCAAATTATTAAAAGGATTTGAAGGAATTTCAAATTTGGTTGTGTGTTCCTCCTCGTGTTGGTCGTCGTTGGACTCGACTTCTTCTTCGGGGAGTTCATCAAAAATGCCAGTGTAAGGAGTGTTTTCAAGGATTTTCTCAAGGATGGCTTTTCCTTCACTAACAGTTTTATGAATGAATGATCCTCCCGAAGAGGTATCAAGAAAAAGGGCAACTTCTTTGCTAAGACCGTAATGAAAATGTTGTAAAATAACGTCCTCAGTCAAAGAAAGATCTAGGCCATTGTTGACAAGGCTCATAAATCTAGCCCAGGCTGCTCCTAATGTCTCCTCTTTTTGTTGAAAGGTAAGAATTTCTATTCGAAGGGCAGTGATTTGAGAAAGAGGGAAGAAAGCAAGACAAAATTTGTCCCGAAGTTCATCCCAATTTCCATCTACTCCTCTTACGTTTTGAGCATACCACTGTTTCGCTCTTCCAAAAAGGGAGAATGAAAACAATTTCCATTTAATGGTCTTTTGTGTCATGCCAGCAATAGACAAGCAAGAACACAATTGCTCATATTCCCTAAGGTGGGTGTGAGGGTTTTCATCATCTAGCCTAGAGAAGGGTTGCTCCCGAACCATGGCTATAAAGCCGGGATGAAATTGGTAGCCATCAGTAAGGATAGGATGTGATGATGGTGGTGGCTCCAACAATTCACCCTTTGGAGCGGAGTATTTATAGATAGGAGTGGAATTCATGTGTAAGAAGTGTGGTGGTGAGATAAAGGTGGTGGTAAGAGAAAAAGGTGGTAAAAGAAAAGAAACACGGACAACTTGGTTCGAAACTAGCACAGCTACCATTCCCCGGCAACGGCGCCAGAAAGCTTATTGGGTATTTTAAACGCACACAGAAGAATCCGCAAGCGCACAGATACCGATGTAGGTTTCACCTGAGAGTATTCCAGGGTATCGATTTCCACGGGGAACGTGAAGTGTACTAGAAGAATCAAGAACGTCCAAGAAAAGAATGATAATATGGGTATAGAGAGAGATTTAGAGTTTTCTAAGCATGTCTATCTAATTAAAGGCTCACTATACTTTACTTACTTCGGGACATCAGAACACTAGCCACAGAAAGGGATAAGAAAGAGGCTAGGAAGCTCCGACTACGGTCCTACAAACACCAAACCGAATGTGGTGGACTACGTCGGCCGTCAGGGCTGTCACCACCTGGGGCTACCACAACTATCCGTAGGGCTGGGTGCAAACTCAGGTAAACCCTAGTCTAGACGCCACGTCTACACTAACGCTTACTACTCTAATTACTGCAAATAACTAGAGCACTCGATACGAGCGGAGATCCAGTAAATGAAATAAAGCAAGAACTGAAATTAAATATAATACTTGGAAATAGTAAATGAAGAACCTGGAGATTACTTGAAGACAAACTAGATGTTGCACCAATACAATATCGAGGAAGATCCGACAGATTCGGCTCCTCCTCAGCTCTCTCCTTCTCCTCTCTCTAATCTCTAATTACAACTAGATGAACTAGACAACTAGAACTAGATCTAATTCTAGATGACTAGAAGAGATTCATCTAGAGGGACCTCTACTTCTAATTGAAACCCTAGTTTCTGATGTGGAGATGAATAATGAAGATGGATATGCCTGGAGAGGGGGGTCTAGGGCTGCTTATATAGCCCGAGGTGGAGTAGGGGGCAAGGAATCGTCATGTCATCGATCCGCGTCACGTTTATCGCCCACCGTTGGATCAAACCCACTTCAGGGATGGTGGAGATGCATCCTAGGAGGCGGTGGAAGAATGTTCCAGAAGGTGTTGGCGAATCGGCCTCTGTGGCCGACCGGTCGGTCCCGGGGTGGGACCGGTCGGTCTGGCCCAGTGGGCCCACGTGGTGTCTTCTAGATCCTTCTTTTGTAGATTTCGCTTCGAAATTAATACCTTTTAATCCGGGACTCCGAATATAGCAAATGATATGTCCGTTTTGATCGTCTCGACGAGCTCTTCGCAATGGTGCACTCCAATTCATCACTTGAGACACTTTTATATGGTGAAAACATGGATGTCCTACAAAATAAGTGAGAGCACCAAAACTCGTGGAACTTGTTAGTTTCAAACCCTACAACTATGCTTTGTGATTCATTTAGTGTCATTTCATGCAATAATTGATGGTTCATTATGAGCATTAGTGAGCTTCAACAGCGAGGCACCACAAAGCGATAGCAATCCAAATGCCAAGAGCACTAGCACAAGTTTGACCCTCAAAAACCAAGTCTCGAACGTAGATGGAAGGCTACGTCGAGAAGTCCCCAAAATACCGATGCTAACAAGTAGCAAAGATACCTAGAGAGGTTCCTTGATCAACTCTAGGGTCAAACGAGAAGTCCGGAAACCAAACAGAGAAGTCGGGAGATCAAACGCACTAAGCCGGAACACACAGCCGATTACCGGACTGTCCGGCCCTGAGGTCCGGGACTGTCCGCCCCTACTGCGGACTGTCCGCGAGGGGATGGCGGACTGTCCGCCGGCAAAAACCCCGAAACAGAACAGTTGCTGCAAGTCCCCTGGACGTTCCCGGACTGCCCGCGAGTCCCAACTGCGGACTGTCCGTGGTTCAAAAAGGACCCGTCCAACAGCGCGGAGTCAGGCCACTGGTCTGACCGACCCCGACACGCGGACTGTCCGCGGTTCACCTGGCAGACTGTCCGCGGATGAACAGGGAGGGCGATTTGGTCGCCCCTCTCACGAATCTTCCCAAATCCGAATCAAAACTCAATCCCATGTTCCCAAACTTGGTGAAGATGATCACGAGGTAGTTAGGAGACTATCCCCAAGAAATCATCCGCTGAAATAGATTCAATCACCGGAAAATCGAAAGGGGAGGAGTATGAACAAAAAAGCACCACAAAAACGAAATCAACCCAATCTACTTGTTCGTGAGGAGTTAGATGAATTCCTTCAGTGGAAATGATCTCCTCACTATAAAGAACAAGTTGATTCAAGTGGAATTCAAAAAGATGCAGTAGGGAGGGAGATCGAGTGACGAGAAAAACGCGGAGAAATGAAGAACACGAAGAACACGAACCAAAACGCGAATCAACACATCGATCTGCAACTGTGTGGCTACCACACGCTACAACAGTGAGATTACGGTCGCACTTCCTCAAAATCTCCAGTACACAGAGGTATGATTCTCTGAGGATCTCAGTTGCTACAGCAGGGGATTGGGAGAGCAGGAAAACCTAGAAGGCAAAGAGCAAATGGCTGAGATAGAATGGGAGGAGGGTGTCTCCCTCTACTTATCCTAATTCTAATTCCTACTCTACCCCTCTCTAATTACAGAGCGAACCAGCTAAACCCTAGGGTTATTCTGGACCAACTCGAAGATGCTGGTGATCCGACGGCCACGCCCGCACAACTGGTAGCGTTGCCTCGACGCAACCTCACCGATTGCCGCCACGTGTCGCCACCGCTCCGGTCGTCCTTTTTCCGGACTTCGCCCCCGGTTTTGAGGCCCAAACCGGGAAACCAGCCTTCACGATCAACCCCCGGTTTTGAGGCCCAAACCGGGAAACCAGCCTTCCATCGCTTGAGTTTTGTGGCCCAAACTCAGAAACTCGCAGCACCCAGGTTTTGAGGCCCAAACCTAGAAACCGTCCTCAGCCCGAGTTTTGTGGCCCAAACTCGGAAACCATCAGCACCCAGGTTTTGAGGCCCAAACCTAGAAACCATCTACTTGGTGGTTTTTCTGTGGCTCAACCACCAAACCGAGCCGTAGAGTGGATGCACCGCCCGTGCACCCCGTCCACCGACATGTGTCCCCAGGTCCTTGACCCAACCAACACCGTGCCCGCAAGTCTTCGCTCGTCGTTGTCCCAGGCTGTCAGCCACCACAGCTCATCCTCGGGCCACCGGTCCCTCAGTCCAAGCCTCACGTCCGCCCTTCGCCACTCTCGGTCCATCGGCACGGCACGTCTCTACTTGACCTTCACCTTGCCTTTGATCACTGTATCCATGCTCGACACCTGCACAACACAAGCCAAAGAACATGTGCATTATCCCAGTTGACAATCACTCATCACTCAGAGACTCGGCATACACCCATGTATCTGCAGAAACAACGATGTCAAAGCATTATTCCTCCCCATGGCTTTAGAAACAATGCCCCTTGCATGGATCGATAGACTTAAGCCCGAGTCCATCGACTCCTGGGAACAACTTCACCGCATTTTCATAGAGAACTTTGCAGGTGTCCCTGAGAGATCAGACCCGTGAACTAAGCTCAGAACTTGCAAACAGCAGAAAAACGATACCATACGCGAGTACTACAGACGCTTCTCAGAGATCCGCTCCACAGTCTCAGATATAACAGACAGAGAAGTCATCGACCTTTTGGGCAATGGAATTTGTGAAAGATACAATTACAAGGATTTCATCAAGCATGACCCGACCACCGCTGATGAGTTCCATCGGCAGTAAATTCCATGATGGCAACAGAAGAGCGCACACAGGAGCGCTTTCCAGAGAGGAACACACAAGGTGATCGAGGAAATAACCAACGAGGAACCCAGACTGCTCAGCAAAACACTCGCAAGAGAACCGGGGATAACACTGTCGCAGCCATGGAACCTCAGAAGAAAGGGAACAAACCATCAAGCTTGGATGACCTCCTAGATGCTCCATGCCCTTTCCATCCAAAAGGAGCACACTCGGCCAGGTACTGTCGATAGCTTAAAGAGTGAGGTCTAAATTTCGACTTCAACAAAAGCAGGAAAGACAAAGGGAAGAAGGTAGCTAAAGATCCCCAGCAAAGCACCGGCGGCTTCCAACAAGCCAAAGGCACTATCAATGTCATATTTGGAGGAGTAACCACCAACGATAGCAAGCGTCTCCAGAAGCTTTCCTTGCGGGAAATCATGACTTCAGAACCAGCAACTCCTAGATATCTTGATTGGTCTGAGCATCCGATCAATTTCTCCCGAGCAGACCAATGGACCAGCGTCTCCAATGCAGGGCATTACCCTCTAGTCTTGGATCCTACGGTCGTCCGGTACAAATTGAGAAGAGTACTCATAGATGGAGGAGAAGGACTCAACGTCATCTTTGCAAGCACCCTACACAAGATAGACTTGGACCTAGCAACTCAACTCACACCATCAAGCTCCCCCTTTTACGGCATAGTATCCGGAAAGGCGGCTATACCACTCGGAAGGATAATACTACTCGTCACTTTTGGAACTCTGACCAACTATCGAACAGAGTACATCAATTTCGAGGTAGCCGACTTCGAATCATCATATCACACCATATTTGGACGACCAGCTATTGCCAAATTTATGGCAGTACCACACTATACATACCTGCTGCTGAAGATGCCGGGTCCTAAAGGTATTCTAACTTTCAAGGGAGACTTGAAGCGATCCTTCGAATGCGACACAGATGCTGTCCAAATTGCCAAAAAAGCTCAACTCTCCCTAGAAGTACAAGAAATCGTGCAGATGGTCCATAATGACAAACCCGGAGATTCAGAGATCCCAACCAAGAAGGCAGGCACCATCCAACCATTGTGACGGAACCTCCTGGATTATTAAGGCCCACGTGTACCTGTCCTTGTCCTACAGACCTCGGACAGCCATACACTGTGCCCCAATAGCCCAAAAGACCCACCACGTGTCATCGGGTATCCCGATTCATCCACGTTTTCTTACACTCCCAGGATCATTGCAAGAGTCATTGCAGTATTACAACATTTCACAAATAATATACATCGGAGATAAAGTGCGGAAGTATTACACCATAAGTTTTACAAACCAGTTGTTCAAACTCACGTCGTTATTACAACCCATAGTTTCAAACTTTATCCTAGGTAGTGGAAGTAGCATTAATAAAACTGTATAACACACAAACAACCCCGCCTAAGGGTTGCATTACTCCTCCTCGGACAAGTCCTCCTCAACGACTGTCACGCAACAAGCCTCAAAGCAAGGCTGCTCGTGAACGTCACCTGCAACAGGGGATTAACAAACCCTGAGTACGAAGGTACTCAACAAGGCTGACCCGACAAGAGAAGAGAAGAAACAGGTATGCTGGCTTGGGTAGGCTCAACAAAATTTTTCATTTGCATAAAAGCTTACTAAAGTAGTTCTAGATCCAAATTTTACTTAATCATTTAAGTACTTGGTAAGAACTAAAAGTGAACATTAGTGAAAGGTCATCATCATTCTTTCATAAACCAGTTCCATTTTCATTCTACGGTGCGGGTCGAAAGATTGAGTCTCCTTAACCGAGGAGCACGACAATTCGAACCGATTCAACCAAATCTGGGAGTTTTCCATGATCATACGATATATGTAGACCCGTGATCACACATATACCAACCCCAACCTCGGATCCTCCAAACAAGACCGGGTCCGCGCCACCCGAGAGTACTTGTACACCTCCAATCCGGGACTTTAACCCACGAGGGTAGCTAGTACACTCGCCATCTCTCCACTCCCAGTGCGCGATTAGCCGTTCTTATTTAAGAACCACCAAGGTAGGGCTTACCGTAGCATATGATTGGTACTTCACAGTTTCTCAATCTAGCAGGCCAACAACGGTTAACCCTAATCCGACACATCCGAGTCACCATACACCGATCCCAGGGTCGATGCATGTGCCCGTCTGGTCTTAACCATCATTCTTTCTCATTATCATTCCAAAACGATAAATATTGAAAATATTTATCAAAAGCTTCATAAAGCAAGGCTAAGCATTTCTAGCATTTTCGTAAAGCAGGTAGCAAGGAATGGTATATCGATAACAAGGTTGATCATGCATCAACAGGTTTAAAGCATTTATTTGATAAACATTTAATGCATCAGGTTATCGAAAATGAGTGTAATTGTAAATCCAAGGAAATGGTTAAATGAACCGGGGCTTGCCTTCGTTGACTGAGAAAGTCTCCTGATACTCCGGATCAGCAGGACACTCCGAACTCTCTGGACCAACCTCGACCGGACAAACGACCTCTTCGGAAACTACATGATAAAGGAGTGCATGCTTGATGAGATGCTCATGTCATGATCATGGTAAAGATGGAAATTTTGTAAGCTATAACATTTAACTTAAAACAACTTTCCCTCACGGTAAAGTTGCAAACCAACAAAACTAACTTACATAAATATACATGGTTTAAGTGAGTGATTCTTGCTTGCATCAAGCAGCAGATCAAGATAATTCACTTATCTTAACCTTCAAATCTACCATAAAAGATCTTAGATTTTTAGGTTTTATAACCTTATTTAATCATAAAGAAAGCAATTTAATTAACCGGAAATTAAGTTGTGAAGCAAACTATGCTCAAATTAGTTCAAACTTGGTACATAGATTGGTTATGATCCAGATAGTGCACAAAATAAATTTCAGCATTTTTGGAGTTAAACTTGATTTTATAAAAATCATTGATTCCTTATTCAAGAATTAAGAGGCATAAATTTTACTGCAAAACAAAATACAGAAACATGCACATATTATATTTTTCATAAAAACTACACATTTCATAGAACATGTACAAAAATTTTCATAATTTTTGGCTCAATAGATTAATTTATACAAAAATAACAAAATCAACGTTAACATGCACAAATCAGAAATAGATTAAAACGTTTCAAAAAAAACAAAACCCCAAAAGGCCTAAACTGGCCCACTCGGCCCATCCCGCGCGCAAGGCGGCCCAACTCAGGCCGGCCGCGCCTGCACGGCCGATCTTGCAGAAAAGCCCTCCGGCTTTAACAAAACTACAACCAAGCCCTTGACACTATTGAGCACTATTCCTCTGAGTCTAGGACTTTGCACTTAGGCCCTCGGGTTTAGTCGAATTCTCGTCGACACATCCCCGACTCCACGGCCGACGGCGGCGAGCTTCGGCTTGCGCACGCCGGAGCAACGCGACCTTCTCCGGCCAAACCAACTAGCTCAACGCCTTCCCCTTCACCTCACAGTCTCGCTGAACCCTCAAACTCCCTCCCTCGACCTCTCTCTCTACCCCGACGACGACACATGCGGACGCGGCGGCACGGCGGCGGCACGCCGGCCAACTGAGAGCTCTACCGAGTCTATGGACGTGCACATCAGCACCAAGGGCTCACCACGACTCTAACGGACTAGGTCTCCGAAGATGACGCGGCTCCGAACGGTGATGACGACGACGACGGATCTCAGCGGTGCGGCTCGACGGCGACGACCTGTTCCGGCTGAGACAGAGGGAGATAAGGTCAACGACCTGGGATTAGAGCATCAGGAACCGATAAGAAAGAGAGAACGAGGCTCAGGTGAGGATGATAGGGCTCCGAGCTTGCTGACCACGGTGGCGGCGTCGATGGAGGTGTTCGGGACCGGAGACGAAGACGACGACCACGCCGGGCGGCTGCGGGGGCGAGCGAGGCTACGACCTAGCTCTACAGCTCCGCAACGACGAGGCGTACACGGTGACGCGGTTGAACGGGACGAACAAGCTCTCACGTGGCCGGTGTAGCTGAGCAGAGGGACGGCGGCGGCGGCGAGCGAGAGGGAAAGAATGGTAAAGCACGGCGCGACTGCAGCGTTTTATGGGCGAAGGAGAGGGCGGCGGCGTGAAGAACTCACGCACGCAGCTACCAAGCAGCTCGCTGGCGCCGGGCATGCCCTCCAGCGCGAGCACGACGGTGGCGAAGCAGCTCGCTGGCGAGCTCTGGACGTTTCCCCCCCTTAGCACTGTTCAAAGCTCAACTTCCCCTTTCTGAATTTTCGAAATTACTTTTGAAATTTGAACTATACTTCAAGTTTTGCCAAAATATGAAATGTAGAGTTTGAAAAGTTGTACAACTTTGCTTTAACAACCTATGGCTGATTTCAAATGGAAATAAGTCAATTGGATCAAAATAGTTCAAATTGACTTCAAATTAGAAATTTGAAAAGGGGACAGATTTAGGGTTTTGTATTAGAAGCAAAATTACTTTTGATTTTGCAATGACACTTGAAAAATGGTCAATGTACGAAATGTTCCTTTTGAAATTCTCTACAACTTTGATGTAGATCTCAAACTCAGATCTCAAATAGTTTTTGAAATGCAAGTTTAAAATCAAAAGGGGGCCACTTTTAGGGTTTGAATAGATTCAAAATTACTTTAAATTTTGTATAGAAACTTTGAAAACTTTGAATACCAAAGTTGTACTTCTCTTCAAGATCTACCACAAAGCTTTTAGGGTCAACCCCTAAATATGCACAAAATTTTGAGTTACTAGAAAGGGCTAATTAACTTATATAGAAATTTAAATGATTTTCCCCTTCTTAAGCTAGATGAATTTTGTATTCTTTTGAAATGTTGAACTTGGTTTCATGCCTTTACATGACTTTAGTCAAATAGGAATGAACACAAGTTATTTCATAATGACATTCCAAATTAGGGTTTTGAGCTACCTCACAAGCAATAACAAAATGCTCACACATTAGGAATTAAACTCATTTTAGTGAATGCATCTCAAGGTGAGCTAGCACATGATGCTATGGAATGCTTATGATGGCATGACAATATTTTATTCATGTAAACACCTGAGGTGTTACATCCTTTCCCCCTAAAATAAATCTTGACCCGAGATTTAACCACAAACTAAACAAACTGCTAAAGTTGTGGGGTACGGGGATAAAGATTACAGACTTTCTACAAAAACTAGGAACACATTCTATTTTTCAACCTCATACACTGCCCTGACTGTATGGTTGCATAGAACTCAGGAAACTGCTCTATTAGGAATTCTTCGGTTTCCCAAGTCGCTTCTTCCTCCGAATGCTGACTCCATTGAACTTTATAGAACCTGTGAGTGTGTCATCGAGTTACTCTATCTCGTTGATCGAGAATTTTGATGGGATACTCTGAGTATGTCATATCAGGCTCAAGTTGTACCCCTTCAACATCAATCACTTGGTCAGGAACTCTTAGACACTTCTTCAGCTGAGAGATGTGAAACACATTATGAACCTCTGACAGATGAGCTGGTAGTTGAATGCGGTATGCCACTTTGCCACACTTGGCCAGGATTTGAAATGGTCCAATGTAACGGGGAGCAAGTTTTCCTTTGACCCTGAAACGATAAACACCCTTGGTGGGTGACACCTTTAGATACACAAAATCTCCTTTGGCAAACGTCAAAGGTCTACGCCTTTTGTCTGCATAGCTTTTCTGTCGAGATTGTGCTATTTTCATATTTCTTTGTATGAGTTTGACTTTCTGTTCGATCTCTTGAACTAGATTGACACCAAAGAACCATCTTTCACCAGGCTCGGACCAATGTAAAGGAGTCCGACACCTTCTGCCATATAAAGCTTCAAATGGTGCCATACGGATACTCTCTTGATAGCTATTGTTGTATGAGAACTCTGCTAATGGTAAGCACTCATCCCACTTAAATGGAAAGTTAAGAGCACACGCCCTGAGCATATCTTCTAATATCTGATTTACTCTTTCAGTCTGACCCCCTGTTTGTGGATGGTAAGCTGTACTGTGTAAGAGTTTAGTGCCCAGAGACTCATGTAGACTTTCCCAGAATTTTGAAACAAACTGAGTACCCCTATCTGAGACAATAGTCTTCGGAACTCCATGCAAACTCATAATCCTCTGAAAGTATATCTTGGCATATGTAGATGCCGAGTAGATGGTCTTGACTGGTATAAAATGCGAAACCTTGGTTAGACGATCTACTATAACCCAAATAGAGTCGTAGCCCTTGGATGTTCTTGGTAAACCAACAATAAAGTCCATACTGATGTCCTCCCATTTCCAAGCAGGAATTGGCAATGGCTGTAGTTCACCCATTGACTTAAGATGAATGGCTTTGACTTTCTGACAAGTATCACATCTGGCTACATACTTTGCAATTTCGATTTTCATCTTAGTCCACCAGAATCTTTGCCTAAGATCCTAGTACATTTTTGTACTTCCCGGATGAATTGCAAACGGGGTAAGATGGGCTTCATCCATAATTTGCTTCCTCAACTCAGGATTCTTCGGGACGACCAGTCTGTCTTTGAACCAGATCACTCCTGCTTCATCGACTCGGAAGCAAGAAGCTTTGTCTGCCTCAGCTTTCTCTTTGAGATAAACAATACCCTTGTTTTCTTTTTGAGCAGCTACAATCTGGTCTTTGATAGATGATTGAACTGATATATTGGTCAAACTGCCCTGAGTGCCCATCTGAATACCCAATTTTTCTAACTCGGAACAAAGAGTAAGATCTACTGGTCTGACAGTGATACAGTTGCAACGAACCTTCCTACTAAGAGCATCGGCTACAACATTTGCCTTTCCGGGATGGTAATGCACTTCAAGATCATAATCCTTGATTAGCTCTAACCACCTCCGTTGTCGCATATTCAACTCCGACTGAGTGAATATATATTTCAGACTCTTGTGGTCGGTGTATATGTGACATGTGTTGCCCAAGAGGTAATGACGCCAAATCTTTAAGGCGTGAACAACTGCTGCTAACTCTAAGTCATGAGTTGGATAGTGTTCTTCATGACGCTTCAACTGTCTGGATGCATAAGCTATCACTCTGCCCTCTTGCATCAAAACACAACCAATCCTGATACCCGAAGCATCACAATACACATCAAACGGCTTCTCAATATTGGGTTGGGCTAATACTGGAGCTGTAGTTAAGAATTCTTTTAACTTCTGAAAAGCTTCTTCACATTTATCCGACCAAACAAACTTGACTTCATTCTTTAACAACTGAGTTAAAGGTTTGGCAACTTTGGAGAAGTCCGGAATAAACCTGCGGTAATAACCTGCCATACCCAGAAAACTGCGAACTTGATGGACAGTTCTGGGGGATTCCCATTCAAGGATTTCTTGTACCTTGTCTGGATTCACAGCTACACCTTCGGCTGATAACACATGACCCAAAAATGGAACTTTATCTAACCAGAACTCACATTTACTGAACTTTGCATAAAGCTAATGGTCTCTGAGACGACCCAACACTACTCTGAGGTGTTCAGCATGTTCTGGCGGATTCTTGGAATATATTAGAATATCATCAATGAATACCACTACAAACTTGTCTAGCTCAGGCATGAATACGGAGTTCATTAGGTACATGAAGTGAGCTGGAGCATTGGTCAACCCAAAGGACATGACCAAGTACTCATATAGGCCATATCTGGTGGTGAAAGCAGTTTTAGCAATATCTTCAGGCCTTATCTTTATCTGGTGATACCCCGATCTCAAATCTATCTTGGAAAATACCTTGGCGCCCGCGAGTTGATCAAACAGAAGATCAATCCGCGGTAACGGGTACTTATTCTTCACCGTTACTTCATTGAGCGGACGATAGTCCACACATAGCCTCAATGTTTGGTCTTTCTTTTGGACAAACAAAGCAGGACAGCCCCATGGTGATGAACTAGGTCTGACATAACCTTTATCAAGCAGTTCTTGCAACTGAATTTTTAATTCTGCCAGTTCTTTAGGTGGCATTCTATAGGCTCGTCGAGATATTGGTGCTGTTCCTGGTTTTAGCTCTATGCTGAACTCAACATCACGGTCTGGTGGTAACCCCGGCAAGTCTTCAGGAAACACATCCGGAAATTCACAGACTACTGGAATATCCTGAATCTCTTTAACTGTTGTTGCACAGACGCTGCCGCACATCTGGTCAACGGTTTTCTTGGGAATTGGAAGTTGGATAAAGAGTTCAGAAGTACTATTAGGTATGATCACCCTGACTGTTCTATGCAAGGCATCTAATACTGCCTTCTGCTGGTACATCCAGTTCATCCCTAGGATCACATCTATATCCTGATCCTTGATTACTATCATATTAGTGGGATACGTATGCCCGGCAAATTCTACGGGCACCTGATGCGCCACTTCTTTTGTATATAAACGACCTCCCGGTGTGTGTATAAGGAAATTTTCTTGTGCTTCCCCAGTAGGTATATGATGCTTTTCAACAAAACTCTTACTGATAAAGGTATGCGATGGACCAGAATCAAATAGTAATACAGCAGGATGGTGAGCAACTGAAAACATACCCATCATGACGGGTTCCCCTTCAGGAATATCTGCCGCTTGTGCATAATATACCCGGCCAGTCTTCTGGATGGTCTTATTCTTCTGATTATTATTGTGGCCTTGATTCTGCTGTGGTTGTTGTTGTGGCCGCTGCTGGGAATTCTGACCACCTTGCCCTTGCGAAGTATTTGGAGTAATCTTCTTGGGATATGGGCAATTACGGGAGAAATGGCCCGGCTTCCCACAGTTGTAGCATGGGTAGTTGTGGTTCTGGGGAGTTTGGGTTCGAATGCCAGGGGCATTCGGCTGTCGTGGATAGTTAGAGTTCACAACAGTTTTAGCAGATGACTACCGTGAGCTGGCTTGTTGTTGCTGGGGTGGACGGTACGGTGGATGGTTATGCTGAACTGGGTGATATATGATACGCTGGCGCTTCTTATTGCCACCAAACGATCCAGTCGAACTCCCACCCTTCCTCTTTTTAGCTTCGAGATGCTTGAAATGCTTCTCTTCTGCAGATATTGCTTTATTCACTGCATCATTGAAAGAGATATTATCATCACACATTGCCAGCATCTTTTGCATCTTCGTATTCAGCCCCCTCATGAAGCAACTGCGCTTCTTGTCATTGGTGTTCACATGATCCAAGGCATACTGAGACAGATGATTAAACTTGCCAATATACTGTTGTACTGGATGATCCCCTTGCCTGAGGGCTAAAAACTCTTCGGCCTTCATCCGCATCACACCCGCTGGAATGTAGTGAGCTTTGAAAGCTCTCGAGAACTCATCCCAGGTAATGCGGTGTTGTGGAGCTTGTGCAGCTTCAAAGTTTGCCCACCAAGTTCCCGCAGCTCCCCTCAACTGCTGGGCTGCGAAGGCTGTCTTCTGAGTTTCAGTGCAGTGGATTAGCTCAAACTTCTGATTCATAGTACGGAGCCAATCTGTAGCTTCTAGAGGTTCCTCAGCCTTAGTGAATACCAGCGGCCTGGTCTCTGTGAAATCTTGATAAGTACTTTCCTGGACCTGATGATGATGTCGACCACGCTGCCCATATGGTGCATTCTGAACTAGGCCCTGTAGCAGACGTGCATTGTCTGTTGTAGCACGCATGAGTGCCGCAAAGGCTTCTGCCAGCGTTGGTGGAACTGGGGGTGCGTTGGAAACACCCTCCCCATCATGAGACGAACCAGTCCCATCAGCAGCACGGGTACGAGGCATCTGCTCATAAACAAACCAAACTTTATTGAGCTCTGGGTTATGATACAAAAACAGTAACTGCTTACACACTCATGTTACATTATTCATGCATAACAGAATTGATACATGATTCAACTAGCTTAAGATCATGTTCAGCTAAACTATTACACAGCCCTTACCCCCTAGGGTTTAAGATCCACGCCTGACACTCTAGTGGGAGACGACTCACTCGTCACCCTCACTCTCACTGTCGCTGTCATCAGCAGACTCAACCACATCAGGATCTTCCTCACTTTGCCCATCTACCTCTCCATCATCAATGATTGTACCCATCTCATCTTCAGCTGCATCTTGAGGTGGAGGTGGATGGAGTTGATCATACAGCACATGGACTTCCTCATGCAACTGGTTATTGAACGCTTCTATATCTGTCACATATGCCTCCAACTCATGCAAACGGACTAACACGACATCTTCTCACTGCCAAGCGGTGTTCCGTTCTCCAAGCATTTTAGTCATGAGTTTTTCTGCATTGACCACACTTCTGTTGGCCCCCTCTAGCTTGAGTTTCATGCCTCCAGCTTTGGCAAGTGCTAAACTCTTCTCCCGAGAGGTGGTGGCCAACTGGGATTTCAACTCACGAACCTCTGCCCGTAAGTCCTCGTTGATCTCCTGACTCCTGCTGGACTCTTCCTCCTTGCGGGATGCGAGTTGGTGCATGGGTACACCATGAGGACCTGTACTCTTGCGAGGTGTTTCTTTACCGCGCGGCATCCTAGTGAGATAAGATTTTGAATTAGGCAGATAAAAGAAAATACTTTTTGGATAGCAAGACAGGATTGGATTCTAACCCTTACCCAGCTATACCATATACCACAAGTTGGTTAAGCATGATGCATGAAGCGTACTTACGCATAAAGCATATAAAATTTAAATTATACTCCCTTATATATAGGAGTAGAAATTTAACAACAATTTCAAGTTAAGGCTTAACTTAACATGCTGCTCCACTTAACAATCTACGATCTACTACTTAAGACAGAACATAGATCGAATAGCATGAACAAGGTAAGTCAAAAGCATTTTGGGATCAAACTAGATTTCAAATAGTTTTGACTCAAATCATTTTGAAGTTTTGCAACAATACTACAAGACTGCTGCAATGATCGCTCCGATACCAGCTGTGATGGAACCTCCTGGATTATTAAGGCCCACGTGTACCTGTCCTTGTCCTACAGACCTTGGACAGCCATACACTGTGCCCCAATAGCCCAAAAGACCCACCACGTGTCATCGGGTAACCCGATTCATCCACGTTTTCTTACACTACCAGGATCATTGCAAGAGTCATTGCAGTATTACAACATTTCACAAATAATATATATCAGAGATAAAGTGCGGAAGTACTACACCATAAGTTTTACAAACCAGTTGTTCAAACTCACGTCGTTATTACAACCCATAGTTTCAAACTTTATCCTAGGTAGTGGAAGTAGCATTAATAAAACTGTATAACACACAAACAACCCCGCCTAAGGGTTGCATTACTCCTCCCCGGACAAGTCCTCCTCAACGACTGTCACGCAACAAGCCTCAAAGCAAGGCTGCTCGTGAACGTCACCTGCAACAGGGGATTAACAAACCCTGAGTACAAAGGTACTCAACAAGGCTGACCCGACAAGAGAAGAGAAAAAACCGGTATGCTGGCTTGGGTAGGCTCAACAAAAATTTTCATTTGCATAAAAGCTTACTAAAGTAGTTCTAGATCCAAATTTTACTTAATCATTTAAGTACTTGGTAAGAACTGAAAGTGAACATTAGTGAAAGGTCATCATCATTCTTTCATAAACCAGTTCCATTTTCATTCTACGGTGCGGGTCGAAAGATTGAGTCTCCTTAACCGAGGAGCACGACGATTCGAACCGATTCAACCAGATCTGGGAGTTTTCCACGATCATACGATATATGTAGACCTGTGATCACACATATACCAACCCCAACCTCGGATCCTCCAAACAAGACCGGGTCCTGCGGATACATGGGTGTATGCCGAGTCTCTGTGTGATGAGTGATTGTCAATGGAGATGATGCGCATGTTCTTTGGCTTGTGTTGTGCAGGTGTCGAGCACGGAGACAGTGATCGATGGCGGGTGAAGGTCAAGTTGCGACGTGCCGTGCCGACGGACCGGGCGCGATGAAGGATGGGCGTGCCGTGCGGCGGACGTGCCATGCCGATGTATCGGACGGTGAAGGGCGGACGTGGACTTGGACTGATGGACTGGAGGCCGGAGGATCAGCTGTGGTGGCTGGCAGCCTGCGACAGCGACAGGCGGAGAAGTGCGATCATGTCGGTGGAAGGGGTGCACAGGCGGTGCATCCCCTCTACGACGCCGGTTTGTTGGTAGAGCCCGGGAAAAACCAACGGTGGACGGTTTCCAGGTTTGGGCCTCAAAACCTGGGTGCTGGGTTTCCAGGTTGAGCCACAAAACCTGGGCGCGACGGTTTCCAGGTTGAGCCTCAAAACCTGGGCGTGGGCCGGTTTCCGAGTTTGGGCCTCAAAACTCGGGCGCGGACGGTTTCCGAGTTTGGCCACAAAACTCGGGCTGGAGGCTGGTTTCCCGGTTTGGGCCTCAAAACCGGGGGCTGATGGAAAAGGCTGGTTTCCCGGTTTGGGCCGCAAAACCGGGGGTGCAGAATGGTGGCGGCACGTGGCGGCGATCTGAAGGTTGCGTGGAGGCGACGCGGAAGACCGTGCGGGCGTGGCCGTCGGATCTACCTACCACCAGCGGGTGGACTAGAATAGCCTTAGGGTTAGGCTGGTCCGCTCTGTAATTAGAGTAGAGAGGGGTAGAGTAGGAAATAGACTTAGGCTAGGTTAGTATAAGTAGTCTAGGGGAGACACCCTCCTCCCTATCTCAATCTCAGTTAGAGCTTTCATTTCCTAGGGTTTCCACTCTCCCACACCCCTGCTTTAGCTAGTTGAGATCCGCAGAGAGACTCCACTCTGTGTACTGTTGATTCGAGGAAGTGAGGCCGTATCCTCACCTTGGATCCCATCTCTTGGTGTCAATTCGCGTTTTGATTTCATGTTCATCATGTTCTTCGCGGATTGCTTTGTGCCTTGAGTTTTCCCGTCGCTTGATCTTTGTGCTCGGTTCATCTTTCACGATTCCGTTTGAACTGAGTTGCTCTAGATCGTGAGGCACTTCTTTCCACCGAAAGAAATCATCTCTAACCTCACGGTCTAGGAGATCGATCAAGTTTTAGTTTCGGGTCTCTTTTTCTTCTTTCCCCCGAATTCCTTCGATTCACCGATTTGGAGTTAGGTTCGAGCCATGATCTCTTAGAGATAGCTCACTAACCTCCTTGTGACTCCTCAGATCGAATCCCAAGCCTAGAGCACTTGATTCGGAGGAGATCGGGTTGAATCGCCGGAGTTTCAGTGCAGTCGCGGGGTGACCGGACGCTACGCTTGCACTGTTCCCGTGTCATTGTCTCATCTGACCGGACGCTCAGTGAACGACCGGACGCTTGAGCTCCGTGCGTCCGGTCGCGAACAGAGAGCTCCCAGAGCTGTTTTCTGACGACCGGACGCGTCCGGTCCCTGCTGACCGGACGCAGGCCAGAGTCCGGTCGCTGCAGTTTCGCGCGTCTTCGTTCGCGGTTCGTTCGTTCTTGATCGGATTTGAGTTCCGTCTTTTGGGTTGGCTTTCTAGGGTTGTCTAGTGTCCCGCTGTGCTTCTAGGAAGCATCCACCCTACATCTAGGGTCGTGGACATTAGCAAGCTCTAGGTTTCGCTTTTGGGGTTGATCTTGGGACAGTGGCATCTAGTTTCCGAAAGGAAATTTTTGAAGCTCCCATTCACCCCCCCTCTGGTCGCTTTCGGGTAGCTTCTCGGTCCTTCAATTGGTATCGGAGCGGGTTAAGGATCTTTCACCTTAGCCGGTTCCAGATCCACCGAAGGCGACATGGATCGCGGCGTGGGCAAACCGCCGTTTTTCGATGGGACGAACTATGCGTATTGGAAGATACGTATGTCGGCCTATTTACAGAGCTTGGGCGTTTCGATCTGGGATATTTGCAACTCCCCTGATTACGTGGTCTTGGCTGCTCGTGTGACTCAACAGCAGGTCGATGAGCACGATGCCAATAGCCGAGCCCGTAATGCTCTTTTCTCTTGTTTGAGCATGGGTGAGTTTGATCGTGTTTCTCACCTCGCTACGGCTCGGGAGATCTGGGACACTCTCATGCGTTTTCATGAGGGCACCTCTCAAGTCAAAACCCGACTCTACGAGTCGTTCAAGCGAGAGTATGAGAACTTTAGACATCAACCTGGCGAGAGCATAGAAAGTTTATTCGCTCGCTTTCAGGTGATTGTCAACAGGATGAGGGCTAACAGAGAGCAGTTGCCATTTGACGATCATGAGCGTGCTTTGAAGCTTTTGCACACTCTTGACCGTTCGATGTGGGACTCCAAGGTTCAGGCAATCATCGAATCGCCGAACTATGAGACTCTCACCTGCGACGAGCTCTTCAGTAAGCTCAAGTCCAGTGAGATTGATGCTATGGCGAGGGCTTCTTTTGAAAATCCTTCTCGCCCGTCCATGGCTTTGGTTTCCGGCTCTTCCTCTAACCCCTCAGCTGGCTTTGCGCTTTCTTCTCTCTTCTCTGTGACAGAGGACCAGCTGGAGTCTTTGGGAGACGACGAGTTGGCTTTGCTTGCCAACCGGTTCTCGCGGTTCCACAACAACCGCATGAACCGTCGTCGCGGAGGAGGACGCACCGGATGCTACGAGTGCGGCGACCCCGACCACTTCATCGCCGACTGCCCCAAGAAGAAGAACAAGCATCTTGGGAAGGGTGATCACGGCCACAGGCGCGACTCCAAGTACAAGGAGAAGCACGTTCCCCCAAGGCACAAGAAGCGGGGCGGCTTCAACAAAGAGTACATCAAGAAGAAGTACTTGGAGAAGCAGCAGGCTGAGCAGCGAGCGTTCTTCGCCACGCTCAGCGACGTCGACGGCTCGGATGACGACTCCGCTCGATCGAGTGATGACGAGTCCGAGAAGAAGAAGCTGGAGGACACGTTCAACGGCTTGTGCTTCTTCGCCGGCGACGAAGGCCTGTGTACCATGGCGCTCGGAGATGAGGTCGACGGCGAGCCGGAGCGTACCCCTCGGAACGACGACGACGACGACACCTCCCAGGTATCTCTCACCTACGACGAGCTTTCCTCCGAGGTTGAGAAGTTGACTGCTGCCCTCCTTAGTCAAGACAAGTTGCTTAGGCGTGCCGCTAGAGAGCGCAAGGAGTTTAGGCAGAAGTGGGAGGACACGGTGAAGGAGCTTGAGTTCGCTCGGTCCACCGTGGTTGTGTCGGAGGAGTTGGAGTGCGAGAGTTGCGCCGCGCACATGACGGATCTTCTCACTCTGAGGAGTAAGCATGCTGCGCTGGTAGATGAGGTGGATGAGCTCCGAGCTAGACCGCAGCTGTTGGGTGCGTGCAAGACTTGTCCTGTCTTGCAATCCGAGTTGGCAGAGAAGAATGCCAAGCTTGAGTCTTTTGAGAAGGCCGGCTCGGATAGCACTTGTGTCAAGAGATGTGCTTTGTGTGAGGGCCTGGAGCAGGAGATGGCCAATGTGAGGCATGACAAGGTGCGTACCGAGGAGGAAAACACATACCTTCGGACCGTCTTGTCATGGGTGTCTTGTGGTGAGCCTCAGCTCGGGATGATGATCTCCCAATTCAAGCGAGCTGCTGGGGCTCCTGGTGTAGGTCTTGGCCAGAGTGTTGATCTTTCAGCTTTTGGTAAGATTGGAGAGTCTAGTGGTCTGAACCCCTGTGAGAAGCCCAACTCCACCACTACTCCCAAACTAACCAAGCTTCCACCCAAAGAGCCTGCCAAGCCTGTCACCAAGGATGGAGTTGTAGTTGAACCCCCCAAGGCTCCACCCAAGAATCCACAATGGCAACCCAAGCCCAATCACCTAAAGAACAAGCTTGACACAATGCCACCCATCCGAGAGGAGTTGCCACAGAAGGGCAAGGGCAAGGTGAACCATACCCACATCCCTGCAAACCAACAACCCCCTTTGCGCGCGGTGAGGTTTCAGTGTGACTTTTGTGGGCGGGATGGTCACCTGAGTGAGTTCTGCTTCAGGCGCAGGAGAGAGGCGCGCCGAGCTAGGGAGATGCAGAACCCGGACATGTTTCACCCAGCTCGTGGTGGACATGCTCCGAAGCCTCAGGGGAGAGCTGCTAGGTCTGGAGGGAAGCATACCCAGCCTAGGCAGCAGGAGAGAGCCCCTAGGAGGGAGACTAGGCCTAGAGGTAGAGCACCTCAGTTTGTGAGGCCTAGGCAGGAGAGAGCTCCGAGGAGAGACGCTAGAGTTGAGCAGCAGGCTCCTAGGCGTAGACCTCGTAGAGAGCGTGCCCGACGGGGTCCTGCTTTTGCAGGTAACGGACCCCGTGGCGGAGGCTTTGTTGAGCGCTTTGTCCCACCGCAGGTAGAGTTTCGCGGTGAGCGCTTCTTCCCCAGCGGACCACGTTTTCCTGTGCGTGGTGATCGCTATCCCCCTAGACAGGATGGTTTTTACACTGACCGTTCTTTTGAGCAGCCGGCCCAACACTGGTTTCCTTCTTATCTTACTAACCCCAGTGTTGGACCGTATGTTCACCCTATGTCTTTTTATTGATGTAGGAGGAACGGTTGGAGGACATTTGGCTTGTGGATTCCGGTTGCTCGAGGCACATGACCGGAAATGCCAAATGGTTCTCCAGCCATAGTCCGGTCGCCGGAAAGGAGTACATAACCTTCGGCGACAAAGGTAAGGGCAAGGTATTGTCCGTTGGTGCAGTGCGGGTTAATGAGCACTTTGTGTTGCGCGAGGTTGCTCTTGTTTCTAACCTGCATTTTAACTTGCTTTCTGTTTCGCAACTTTTTCGTGAAGGCTATGAGATTCGTTTCAAACCGAACCTTAGCCGGATCTTAGATCCTCAGGGTGATCTTGTATGTCTGATTTCACCCTTTGGGAATGTCTTTCGCGCGAATTTCTCAAAGTCGTTTGGATCTTCTCGCTGTCTTTTGGCTAGTCCTTCTTCTTTTGATCTTTGGAAGTGGCATAGGAGGCTCGGTCACCTGAGTTTTGACTTGCTTGCAAGACTTAGCTCACTTGGCTTAATCCGAGGATTGCCCAAGCTTTCGTTGGAGAAGGATCTAGTTTGCCATGCTTGCCGGCATGGAAAGATGGTTGCTGCTCCCCACCATCCTTTGACCAAGGTTATGACCTCGCACCCCGGAGAGCTTTTGCATATGGACCTTGTTGGTCCGGCTCGGGTGAGCTCGGTTGGTGGGAAGTGGTATGTGCTTGTTATTGTTGACGACTTTTCGAGGTATTCGTGGGTCTTCTTTTTAGTTGAGAAGTCCGAGACATTCTCCTTCGCTCGCGATCTGATTTTGCGTCTTCAGAACGAGTTCCCTTTGAACTCGATGCGAGCGATTAGAAGTGATAATGGTTCCGAGTTTAAAAATTCGGATTTTGAGAAGTTTTGTAAATGCCTTGGTTTGGAGCATCAGTTTTCTTCTCCCTATACACCACCCCAAAATGGTGTTGTAGAGAGGAAGAATCGGACCCTTGTTGAGATGGCCAGGACGATGCTTGATGAGCATAGGACTCCTAGGCGCTATTGGGCCGAAGCTATGAACACTGCATGCTATATTTCGAATCGCATTTTTCTGAGAGTGTTTTTGAAGAAGACCTCTTATGAGTTGCGTTTTGGTCGCCAGCCCAAGGTGAGTTATTTTAGAGTCTTTGGTTGCCACTGTTTTATATTGAAAAAGGGCAACCTAGACAAGTTTGAGTCTCGTTCTTCTGACGGTGTGTTTTTGGGTTATGGCACTCACACTCGAGCTTATCGTGTACTTAACCTTGACACTAACCGAGTCATGGAGACATCAGATGTCACCTTCGACGAGACTCTTGTTTCTCCTTCTTCTCGTTTTGAGCGTGCAGGTGATCACGAGGTTGGAGAGCCTCTTTTCGATGACGAGGAAGAGGGTGCTGAAGGTATAGATGATCCAGCACCCCCTCCGCCTGCCGCGCCGCCGGGAGCGGCTTCGACGACGACCCGTGGCCCCGAGACGTCTTCTTCCTGGGGGCCGTGGGATCCACCTCGCGCGGTACCTTTTGTACCCGGGGTGGAACCAGCTACTGTTGAGGGGGAGGTTACTTCTTCCCGGGAGGCGCCACGACACATCCAGCGCCAGCACCCCCCTGAACAGATGATCGGCGACATCGACGAGCGAGTTACTCGCTCCAGGTCACAGCACATCTCGCACTTTGCTCATTCTGCTTTCGTTGCGTCTTTTGAGCCCCGAGATGTTGGACACGCATTGACGGATCCGGATTGGGTCAATGCCATGCATGAGGAGCTAGAGAACTTTGAGCGAAATCGGGTTTGGGTTCTAGTGCCACCACCTCCTGACTGTAAACCTATTGGGACAAAATGGGTATTTAAAAACAAGCAAGGAGAGGAGGGCCACATTGTGAGAAACAAGGCCCGGCTTGTAGCGAAGGGTTATAGTCAGAAGGAGGGGATAGATTATGAGGAGACCTTCGCTCCTGTAGCTCGTTTGGAGGCTATTAGGATACTCTTGGCTTATGCTGCATCCATGGGTTTCAAACTTTTTCAAATGGATGTTAAGAGTGCCTTCTTAAACGGCTATATTGAGGAGGAGGTCTATGTCCAGCAACCCCCCGGTTTTGAAAATCCCAAGTTTCCAAACCATGTCTTTAAACTCCACAAAGCTTTGTATGGTTTGAAACAAGCCCCTAGAGCCTGGTATGAGAGATTAAAAACCTTTTTGCTAGCTAAGGGTTTTAAAATGGGATGTGTAGATAAAACGCTCTTTCTCCTCAAGCAAGGCACAGATACTCTCTTGATCCAAATTTACGTGGATGATATCATTTTCGGTGGTTCTTCTCACGCTTTGGTTGCCAAGTTTGCAGATACTATGAGCAGGGAGTTCGAGATGAGCATGATGGGCGAGCTGACTTTCTTTCTCGGGTTGCAAATTAAGCAATCCCGAGAGGGGACGTTTGTGCACCAGGGCAAGTACACAAGGGACTTGCTGAAGCGGTTCGACATGGGTGAGGCCAAGCCTCTTCCAACGCCCATGTCGACGACGACTGCCCTGGATGCTGACACGGATGGAGAAGCAGTGGACCAGAAGGAGTACCGCAGCATGATTGGGTCGCTGCTCTACCTGACGGCGACACGGCCGGACATTCAGTTCGCCGTGTGCTTGTGCGCGCGCTTTCAGGCTTCGCCACGCACTTCTCACCGTCAGGCGGTGAAGCGCATCTTCAGGTACCTTCGTTTCACGCCTGAGCTCGGGATTTGGTATTCTGCTTCTTCCACCCTCTCGCTTTGTGGCTTTTCTGATGCTGATTTTGCTGGTTGTCGCATTGAGCGCAAGTCTACTTCAGGGACTTGCCAGTTTATTGGATCTTCTCTTGTGTCGTGGTCTTCTCGCAAGCAGTCTAGTGTCGCTCAGTCTACCACGGAGGCTGAATATGTTGCTGCGGCTAGCTGCTGTTCCCAGTTACTCTGGATGATGGCCACTTTGCGTGATTTTGGTTTGAGCTTTACTCGAGTTCCTTTGCTTTGTGACAGCACGAGTGCCATTAGCGTTGCTAAGAACCATGTGCTTCACTCGAAAACCAAACACATTGATGTGCGCTTTCATTTCTTGCGAGACCACCAGGAGAAGGGTGATATCGACCTTCGCCATGTCGATACTCATCACCAATTGGCTGATATTTTCACCAAGCCTTTAGACGAATCAACCTTTAATAGGTTGAGGGGTGAGCTTGGTGTGTGTTTCCCCTTTTAGATGGGGGAAGCATTTTGAGATGTACAGACTGACTCTTTTATTTTGAGGCTCTTTTCTTTTGAGTTTCTTGAGTCTCTCCTTTTGGTATCTTCTTTCCTTCAGTTTTGTGTCGGGCATACGCATTTACATTCTGAGCTTCATGTCTATATTCACTAGAATGTAATTATGCTCTTGTTAGTATTGCTCCGATACTTATGATGATGCTTGTAGCTTATGCTCTTTCTGATCACTGTTACATGTTATGAGCGAGCTATTTTTTTTGGAATGGTGAATTATGCCTAATGTATATAAATCTGAAAATGTTCACCATTGAGATATGCAACTAGCATGTGTAGGGTGTGTTGAGTCCATTCCTGCTTTTCATATATGCTAGGTTGCTATGTCTCTAGTTCTGAGTCATTCACTTGCTTGGTTGTTTATAACTTGCTTAAAATCTGAACCAAGTATTGTTGAATTGAAAAGATCGAGATGGGATTGCTTGTCAACACCTCATGGTATTGAGACTGTTTCTCATTGCACTTTGAGTTAAACTTGAGCCATGTAGTGTATGACCGAAACCGTTGCTTTAAGCTTCTGATTGCTTCGGCATAGGCTTCGCACGGTTGAAAAGTTAGGCGATGACAAGCTTTCAACCTCTCGCAATCACATGCTAAAAATGAACTTGTGAATTCTTTTACCGCTGCAACTCCGATATGAATTTGAAATCACAAGTATATGTTTCATTCCTATGCATGATGATTGAACTTTGCTAGGGGTAGTTCACCTTGTATATATGCTTAGCACTTGTTTGGATTCCTTCTATACATGTCTAGTGCTATGTTGATGGTGACTATCCTTTTTGGCTTAAAACTGCTCACATGCTCATATGCTTCATATTTCGTATAAGTGATCAGTTTGAGCCTTTGCTATTTGAGTGCTTAATTGAGATGTTGGAGCTATACTGATTAGAGCATCTTTGCACTCTTTTGACTATATACTTGAAGCTCCTAACTTGCATTTTGACTTCATATGCATTGTGGAAGGAGATCTTGTGTTCAGGGGGAGTTTATGTGAAGAGAGTTGCTTCTCCGATACCTTTTGGCCTTGATAAGTGCATTTTCAACTAGGGGGAGAAATTTACGCAAATCATATGCCCTGAAAATCTTTTGTCTTAGTTGCTTGCATTTGTCGAGGGGGAGTTTGCTAGTTGTGTTGAGCCGTTGCCTCTGTCTTGAGGGACTAGCAAACGTTCCTAGCTTCTCATGAGCTTTCATAAGCTTTCTCATTTGGCTTTCAATTGGTATCGTCTGGTGTGCTTTCCCATTTGGTTTGGGTTGATTTTCAATTGGTTCGGAGTGATTTTCTTGCTAGTTGTGTTGAGCCTCTGTGCCTCTATCTTGAGGGACTAGCATTTTGCTTCTGTTGTCCTCCGATCTTCAATTGCTATCTGCTAGCGGTGTTGAGCCTGTTCTACCTCTTCTTGAGGGCTAGCTTTGCTTTACTTGGTTGCGTCAAGCCGTTGCCCATGTCTTTGGGGACCAAGTTTTTGCTTCATCCACTTGACCTTCTTCGGCTTTGGTTAAGGCTTCTGGGTCATCTGGTTGGGTTTTCTCTTCCCACTCCTTCCTACCTCCTTCTTCTTATTCATGATTTGTTGTGGAGTTGACAATGCACTCATCAAGGGGGAGATTGCGGATACATGGGTGTATGCCGAGTCTCTGTGTGATGAGTGATTGTCAATGGAGATGATGCGCATGTTCTTTGGCTTGTGTTGTGCAGGTGTCGAGCACGGAGACAGTGATCGATGGCGGGTGAAGGTCAAGTTGCGACGTGCCGTGCCGACGGACCGGGCGCGATGAAGGATGGGCGTGCCGTGCGGCGGACGTGCCATGCCGATGTATCGGACGGTGAAGGGCGGACGTGGACTTGGACTGATGGACTGGAGGCCGGAGGATCAGCTGTGGTGGCTGGCAGCCTGCGACAGCGACAGGCGGAGAAGTGCGATCATGTCGGTGGAAGGGGTGCACAGGCGGTGCATCCCCTCTACGACGCCGGTTTGTTGGTAGAGCCCGGGAAAAACCAACGGTGGACGGTTTCCAGGTTTGGGCCTCAAAACCTGGGTGCTGGGTTTCCAGGTTGAGCCACAAAACCTGGGCGCGACGGTTTCCAGGTTGAGCCTCAAAACCTGGGCGTGGGCCGGTTTCCGAGTTTGGGCCTCAAAACTCGGGCGCGGACGGTTTCCGAGTTTGGCCACAAAACTCGGGCTGGAGGCTGGTTTCCCGGTTTGGGCCTCAAAACCGGGGGCTGATGGAAAAGGCTGGTTTCCCGGTTTGGGCCGCAAAACCGGGGGTGCAGAATGGTGGCGGCACGTGGCGGCGATCTGAAGGTTGCGTGGAGGCGACACGGAAGACCGTGCGGGCGTGGCCGTCGGATCTACCTACCACCAGCGGGTGGACTAGAATAGCCTTAGGGTTAGGCTGGTCCGCTCTGTAATTAGAGTAGAGAGGGGTAGAGTAGGAAATAGACTTAGGCTAGGTTAGTATAAGTAGTCTAGGGGAGACACCCTCCTCCCTATCTCAATCTCAGTTAGAGCTTTCATTTCCTAGGGTTTCCACTCTCCCACACCCCTGCTTTAGCTAGTTGAGATCCGCAGAGAGACTCCACTCTGTGTACTGTTGATTCGAGGAAGTGAGGCCGTATCCTCACCTTGGATCCCATCTCTTGGTGTCAATTCGCGTTTTGATTTCATGTTCATCATGTTCTTCGCGGATTGCTTTGTGCCTTGAGTTTTCCCGTCGCTTGATCTTTGTGCTCGGTTCATCTTTCACGATTCCGTTTGAACTGAGTTGCTCTAGATCGTGAGGCACTTCTTTCCACCGAAAGAAATCATCTCTAACCTCACGGTCTAGGAGATCGATCAAGTTTTAGTTTCGGGTCTCTTTTTCTTCTTTCCCCCGAATTCCTTCGATTCACCGATTTGGAGTTAGGTTCGAGCCATGATCTCTTAGAGATAGCTCACTAACCTCCTTGTGACTCCTCAGATCGAATCCCAAGCCTAGAGCACTTGATTCGGAGGAGATCGGGTTGAATCGCCGGAGTTTCAGTGCAGTCGCGGGGTGACCGGACGCTACGCTTGCACTGTTCCCGTGTCATTGTCTCATCTGACCGGACGCTCAGTGAACGACCGGACGCTTGAGCTCCGTGCGTCCGGTCGCGAACAGAGAGCTCCCAGAGCTGTTTTCTGACGACCGGACGCGTCCGGTCCCTGCTGACCGGACGCAGGCCAGAGTCCGGTCGCTGCAGTTTCGCGCGTCTTCGTTCGCGGTTCGTTCGTTCTTGATCGGATTTGAGTTCCGTCTTTTGGGTTGGCTTTCTAGGGTTGTCTAGTGTCCCGCTGTGCTTCTAGGAAGCATCCACCCTACATCTAGGGTCGTGGACATTAGCAAGCTCTAGGTTTCGCTTTTGGGGTTGATCTTGGGACAGTGGCATCTAGTTTCCGAAAGGAAATTTTTGAAGCTCCCATTCACCCCCCCTCTGGTCGCTTTCGGGTAGCTTCTCGGTCCTTCAGGTCCGCGCCACCCGAGAGTACTTGTACACCTCCAATCCGGGACTTTAACCCACGAGGGTAGCTAGTACACTCGCCATCTCTCCACTCCCAGTGCACGATTAGCCGTTCTCATTTAAGAACCACCAAGGTAGGGCTTACCGTAGCATATGATCGGTACTTCACAGTTTCTCAATCTAGCAGGCCAACAACGGTTAACCCTAATCCGACACATCCGAGTCACCATACACCGATCCCAGGGTCGATGCATGTGCCCGTCTGGTCTTAACCATCATTCTTTCTCATTATCATTCCAAAACGATAAATATTGAAAATATTTATCAAAATCTTCATAAAGCAAGGCTAAGCATTTCTAGCATTTTCATAAAGCAGGTAGCAAGGAATGGTATATCGATAACAAGGTTGATCATGCATCAACAGGTTTAAAGCATTTATTTGATAAACATTTAATGCATTAGGTTATTGAAAATGAGTGTAATTGTAAATCCAAGGAAATGGTTAAATGAACCGGGGCTTGCCTTCGTTGACTGAGAAAGTCTCCTGATACTCCGGATCAGCAGGACACTCCGAACTCTCTGGACCAACCTCGACCTGACAAACGACCTCTTCGGAAACTACACGATAAAGGAGTGCATGCTTGATGAGATGCTCATGTCATGATCATGGTAAAGATGGAAATTTTGTAAGCTATAACATTTAACTTAAAACAACTTTCCCTCACGGTAAAGTTGCAAACCAACAAAACTAACTTACATAAATATACATGGTTTAAGTGAGTGATTCTTGCTTGCATCAAGTAGCAGATCAAGATAATTCACTTATCTTAACCTTCAAATCTACCATAAAAGATCTTAGATTTTTAGGTTTTATAACCTTATTTAATCATAAAGAAAGCAATTTAATTAACCGGAAATTAAGTTGTGAAGCAAACTATGCTCAAATTAGTTCAAACTTGGTACATAGATTGGTTATGATCCAGATAGTGCACAAAATAAATTTCAGCATTTTTGGAGTTAAACTTGATTTTATAAAAATCATTGAATCCTTATTCAAGAATTAAGAGGCATAAATTTTACTGCAAAACAAAATACAGAAACATGCACATATTATATTTTTCATTAAAACTACACATTTCATAGAACATGTACAAAAATTTTCATAATTTTTGGCTCAACAGATTAATTTATACAAAAATAACAAAATCAGCATTAACATGCACAAATCAGAAAATAGATTAAAACGTTTCAAAAAAAACAAAACCCCAAAAGGCCTAAACTGGCCCACTCGGCCCATCCCGCGCGCAAGGCGGCCCAACTCGGGCCGGCCCGCGCCTGCACGGCCGATCTTGCAGAAAAGCCCTCCGGCTTTAACAAAACTACAACCAATCCCTTGACACTATTGAGCACTATTCCTCTGAGTCTAGGACTTTGCACTTAGGCCCTCGGGTTTAGTTGAATTCTCGTCGACACATCCCCGACTCCACGGCCGACGGCGGCGAGCTTCGGCTTGCGCACGCCGGAGCAACATGACCTTCTCCGGCCAAACCAACTAGCTCAATGCCTTCCCGTTCACCTCGCGGTCTCGCTGAACCCTCAAACTCCCTCCCTCGACCTCTCTCTACCCCGACGACGACACATGCGGACGCGGCAGCACGGCGGCGGCACGCCGGCCAATTGAGAGCTCTACCGAGTCTATGGACGTGCACATCAGCACCAAGGGCTCACCACGACTCTAACGGACTAGGTCTCCGAAGATGACGCGGCTCCGAACGGTGATGACGACGACGACGGCGGATCTCAGCGGTGCGGCTCGACGGCGACGACCTGTTCCGGCTGAGACAGAGGGAGATAAGGTCAATGACCTGGGATTAGAGCATCAAGAACCGATAAGAAAGAGAGAACGAGGCTCAGGTGAGGATGATAGGGCTCCGAGCTTGCCGACCACGGTGTGAAGGACCGAGAATGCAAAAGCAAGGCGACCAGAGGGGGGTGAATGGGAGCCAATAAAATTTCTCTCGAAACTTTGGCCAAGTGTCCCAAAATCAATCCCCAAGAGCTACTACCGAAAACGTGATGCCCACGACCCTTGGAAGAGAGTGGATGATCCCTAGGATCACAGCGAGGCACCACAAAAACTTCCTCACCCAAGTTCACGCAAGTCAACTAGTGACAAGATGGGTTTTGGGTAACCTCAACCTCCCCCGAGCAACGCGAGGGGGATTCAGGCTATTTTGTAAAGCGGGAAGCCCAAATTCTGTAGAGCACGAAGTTAGGAATCCAACGCACCAAAGGGATCTCGAATCGAAAGACGGACGAACAAACTGCGGACGAAAACGCGTCGAATCAGCACTGACCGGACTCTGCCTGCGTCCGGTCGCTGACCACCGGACGCGTCCGGTCGTGCAAAAACAGTTTTCGGAGCTTACTGTTTCTGACCGGACTCACCAGAGACGAGCGTCCGGTCGAGAGCAGTGCGTCCGGTCACAAAAAACAAGCCAAGTGAACAGTAGAATGAGCGAGTCCGGTCACTTAGCGAAAGGTGCGTCCGGTCAAGTCACGAACCGAACACAGCGAAGGTGTTCATCGACCAGACTCACTGACAGCGTCCGGTCGTTGAACAAGCAGCGTCCGGTCACCCCGATTCAGGCTGTTAGTTCACCGATTCGACTCGATCTCACCCAAAACAAATCCTCTAGGGATCAAACTTGGTGAGAAGAGTCACAAAGAGTATAGTGATCTATCTCTAAGAGATCATGGCTCGAACCTATCTCCAAATCGATGAATCGAAGAATTTCGGGGGAAGGGAGAAAACTTGACCCGAAACGAAAAATCGATCGATCTCCTAGACCGTGAGGTTAGAGGATGATTCCTTCGGTGGAAAGAAGTGCCTCACGATCTAGAACAAACTAGTTCAAACGGAATTGCAAAAAATGAACCGAGCAAAGAGATCAAGCGACGGGAAAATCGTGGGGAAAAAGGATTCCGCGAAGAACACGAACAAAACGCGAATCACACCCACGAATTGCAAGCCGAAGCGCAAACACACGCTACGACAAGGAGGTTACGGCCTCCTTTCCTCAAAATCAATAGTACACAGAGTTGCAAGTCTCTCTGCGGATCTCAGCTACAGCAGGGGATGGGAGAGCAGGAAACCCTAAGTGCAGGAAGCAAATGAGATGGCTAAAACTGAGATAACTGAGATAGGGGAGGAGGGTGTCTCCCCTGACTACTTATCCTATTCTAGTCTAAGTCTACTTCCTACTCTACCCCTCTCTATTCTAATTACAGAGCGAACCAGCTAAACCCTAGGGTTATTCTGGACCAACTCGGTGGTAGGTAGATCCAACGGCCACGCCCGCACAACTCGTCCGCGTTGCCTCCACGCAACCTTCCGATTGCCGCCACGTGCCGTCCTCGCTCTGCACCCCCGGTTTTGTGGCCCAAACCGGGAAACCAGCCTTTTCCAGCAACCCCGGTTTTGAGGCCCAAACCGGGAAACCAGCCTCCAGCCTGAGTTTTGTGGCCCAAACTCAGAAACCCGCAGCGCACGAGTTTTGAGGCCCAAACTCGGAAACCGGCCCATCACCCGAGTTTTGTGGCCAAACTCGGAAACCATCCGCGCCTAGGTTTTGTGGCTCAACCTGGAAACCGAGCACCCGAGTTTTGAGGCCCAAACTCGGAAACCGTCCACCCGGTGGTTTTTCTCTGGCTCAACCAACAAACTGGAGCTGTAGAGGGGATGCACCTCCCGTGCACCCCGTCCACCGACACGTGTCCCCAGGTCCTCGACCCGAGCAACACCGTGCCCCGCAAGTCTCTGCTTGTCGCTGTCCCAGGCTGCCAGCCACCACAGCTGATCCTCAGGCACTCCGGTCCCTCAGTCCAAGCCTCACGTCCGCCCTTCACTGCTCGATCCATCGGCATGGCACGTCCGCCGCACGGCACGCCCATCCTTCATCGCACCCAGTCCATCGGCACGACACGTCTCAACTTGACCTTCACCTTGCTCTCGATCACTGTCTCCGAGCTCGACACCTGCACAACACAAGCCAAAGAACATGCGCATCAAACCCGTTGACAATCACTCATCACTCAGAGACTCGGCATACACCCATGTATCCGCAATCTCCTCCTTGATGAGTGCATTGTCAACTACACACACAAATCATAAAATGAAAGAAGAAGGTAGGAGGAAGGAGAGGAAGAGAACTCAACCAAATGACCCAAAAGCATAGCAGAGCCGAAGAAGGTCAAGTGGAAGAAGCGAGAACTTGGTCCCCAAAGACATGGGCAACGGCTCGACGCGACCAAGCAAAGCAAAGCTAGCCCTCAAGAAGAGGTAGAACAGGCTCAACACCGCTAGCAGAAAACCAATTGAAAATCGGAGCAAAAAAATGGCAAAGTGCTAGTCCCTCAAGATAGAGGCACAGAGGCTCAACACAACTAGCACGAAAACCACTCCGAACCAATTGAAAAACAATCGAAAAGTCTTCGAACCAATCGAAATCAAACTCGATGCCAAATGATGCCAAATGAGGAAAATGTTTGCTAGTCCCTCAAGATAGAGGCAACGGCTCAACACAACTAGCAAACTCCCCTCGACAAGTGCAAGCAACTCGGGACTCCCCCTTAGGTCCAACAAGAGAAGAGCATAAAGATCTGAAAATCTCCCCCTTAGCAAAAACTCCCCCTTAATTGAACGTCAGGAGACATATGATTTGCAAAAACTCTCCCCCTTAGTTGAAAATGCACTTATCAAGCACAAACTCTTCCCTTGAGCCAACAAAACTCCCCCTTCTAAAATGCATATGAAGTCAGAAATGCAAGTTAGCAGCTTCAGGCATATAATCAAAAGAGTGCAAAAATGCTCTAATCAGTATAGCTCCAATGGCACAACTAAGCACTCAAATAGCGAAGGCTCAAACTGATCACACATACGAAACATGAAGCATATGAGCAAGTGAGCAGTTTTTAGCCAAAAAGATAGTCACCATCAGAATAGCACTACACATGTATAGATAGGAATCCAGACAAGTGCTAAACATGTATACAAGGTGAACTACCCCTAGCAAAGTTCAATCATCATGCATAGGAATGAAGCATATACTTGTGATTTCATTTTTATATTGGAGTTGCAGCGGTGAAGACTTCACAAGTTCAATTATTTAGCATGTGATTGCGAGAGGTTGAAAGCTTGTCTTTGCCTAACTTTTCAACCGAGCGAAGCCTATGCCGAAGCAATCAGAAGCTTGAAGCTACGGTTTCGGTCATACACTACACGGCTCAAGTTTAACTCAAAGTGCAATGAGAAACAGTCTCGATACCATGAGGTGTTGACAAGCAATCCCATCTCGATCTTTTCAATTCACTAAAACTTGGTTCAAATTTTATACATGATATGAACAGACCAAGCAAGTGAATGACTCATAACTAGAGACATAGCAACCTAGCATATATGAAAAGCACGAGTGAACTCAACATATCCTACACATGCTAGTTGCATATCTCAATGGTGAACATTTTCAGATTGTAAGTTATTAAGTAAATTCACCATTCCAAAATAGCTCAGCTCATAACATGTACTAGTGATCAGGAAGAGCATAAGCTACAAGCATCCATATAAGCATCGGAGCATACTAAATAGAGCATAGTTACATTCTAGTGATTATAAACATGAAGCTCAGAATGTAAATGCGTATGCTAAAATGCAAACGAAAAGAAAGACAAAAGAGTCAGTCAAATATACAAGATCCAAAATGTTTCCCCCATCTAAAAGGGGAAACACACACCAAGCTCACCCCTCAACCGATTAAAGGTTGATTCGTCTAAAGGCTTGGTGAAAATATCAGCCAGTTGATGATGAGTATCGACATGGCGAAGGTCGATATCACCCTTCTCCTGGTGGTCTCGCAGAAAATGAAAGCGCACATCAATGTGTTTGGTCTTCGAGTGAAGCACGGGGTTCTTAGCAACGCTAATGGCACTCGTGCTGTCACAAAGCAAAGGCACGCGAGAAAAGCTCAGACCAAAATCACGCAAAGTGGCCATCATCCAAAGCAACTGGGAACAGCAGCTAGCCGCAGCAACATATTCAGCCTCCGTAGTGGACTGAGCGACGCTAGACTGCTTGCGAGAAGACCACGAAACAAGAGAAGAACCAATAAACTGGCAAGTCCCAGAAGTGGACTTGCGCTCAATACGACAACCAGCAAAATCAGCATCCGAATAACCGCAAAGGGAGAGGGTGGAGGAAGCAGAATACCAAATCCCGAACTCAGGCGTGAAACGAAGGTACCTGAAAATCCGCTTCACCGCCTGACGGTGAGAGGTGCGCGGCGACGCCTGAAAGCGCGCACACAGACACACCGCGAACTGGATGTCCGGGCGTGTCGCCGTCAGGTAGAGGAGCGACCCGATCATGCTGCGGTACTCCTTCTGGTCCACTGCTTCTCCATCCACATCTGCATCCAGGGCAGTCGTCGTCGACATGGGTGTTGGAAGAGGCTTGGCCTCACCCATATCGAACCGCTTCAGCAAGTCCTTGGTGTACTTGCCCTGGTGCACAAATGTCCCCTCTCGGGATTGCTTGATTTGCAACCCGAGAAAGAATGTCAGCTCGCCCATCATGCTCATCTCGAACTCCCTGCTCATAGTATCTGCAAACTTGGCAACCAGAGCATGAGAAGAACCACCGAAAATGATATCATCCACGTAAATCTGGACCAAGAGCGTGTCTTTGCCTTGCCGGAGGAGAAAGAGCGTTTTATCTACACATCCCATTTTAAAACCCTTAGCAAGCAAAAAGGTTTTCAACCTATCATACCAGGCTCTAGGGGCTTGTTTCAAACCATATAAAGCTTTATGAAGTTTAAAAACATGGTTTGGAAACTTGGGATTTTCAAAACCGGGGGGTTGCTCAACATAAACCTCCTCCTCTATGTAGCCAGTTTAAGAAGGCACTCTTGACATCCATTTGAAAAAGTTTGAAGCCTTTGGATGCAGCAAAAGCCAAGAGTATCCTAATAGCCTCCAAACGAGCTACAGGAGCAAACGTCTCCTCATAATCTATCCCCTCCTTCTGACTATAGCCTTTCGCTACAAGCCGGGCCTTGTTTCTAACAACGTGGCCATCCTCTCCTTGCTTGTTTTTGAAAACCCATTTTGTCCCAATAGGCTTACAGTCAGGTGGAGGTGGAACTAGAACCCAAACCCGATTTCGCTCAAAATTTTCTAACTCCTCATGCATGGCATTAACCCAATCCGGATCCGTCAAAGCGTGTCCAACATCTCGGGGCTCAAAATTAGCAACAAAAGCAGAATGAGCGAAGTGCGAGATTTGATGTGACCTGGACCGAGTGACCCGTTCGTCAATGTTGCCGATCATCTGCTGAGGCGGGTGCTGGCGCTGGATATGTCGTGGCGCCTCCCGAGCTGAAGTAGCCTCCCCCTCAACAGCAGCTGGTGCCTCCCCGGGTACAAATGGTACCGCTCGGGGTGGCGGATCCCACGGCCCCCAGGAAGAAGAGGTGTCGGGGCCGTGAGTCGTCGTCGAGGCCGCTCTTTGCGGCGCGGCAGGTGGAGGGGGTGCTGGATCATCCATACCTTCAGCACCCTCGTCCTCGTCATCAAAAAGAGGCTCTCCAACCTCATGATCACCTGCACGCTCAAAACGAGAAGAAGGACAAACAAGAGTCTCGTCGAAGGTGACATCTGATGTCTCCATGACTCGGTTAGTATCAAGGTTAAGTACACGATATGCTCTAGTGTGAGTGCCATAACCCAAAAATACACCGTCAGAAGAACGAGACTTCAAATTTGTCCAGGTTGCCCTTTTTGAGTATAAAACAATGGCAACCAAAAACTCGAAAATAACTCACCTTGGGCAGTTTGCCAAAACGCAACTCATAAGAAGTCTTTTTCAAGAAAGCTCTCAGAAAAATGCGATTGGAAATATAGCATGCAGTGTTCATAGCTTCGGCCCAATAGCGCCTAGGAGTCCTATGCTCATCAAGCATCGTCCTGGCCATCTCAACAAGGGTCCGATTCTTCCTCTCTACAACACCATTTTGGGGCGGTGTGTAGGGGGAAGAAAACTGATGCTCCAAGCCAAGGCGGTTACAAAACTTCTCAAAATCCGAATTTTTGAATTCGGAACCATTATCACTTCTAATAGCTCGCATCGAGTTCAAAGGGAACTCGTTCTGAAGACGCAAATCAGATTGCGAGCGAAGGAGAAAGTCTCAGTCTTCTCAGTCAAAAAGAAGACCCACGAATATCTCGAAAAGTCGTCAACAACAACCAAAACATACCACTTGCCACCAACCGAGCTCACCCGAGCCGGACCAACAAGGTCCATGTGTAAAAGCTCTCCGGGGTGCGAGGTCATGACCTTAGTCACTGGATGGTGGGGAGCGGCAACCATCTTCCCATGTCTGCAAGAATGGCAAACTAGATCCTTCTCCATCGAAAGCTTGGGCAATCCTCGGATTAGGCCAAGTGAGCTAAGTCTTGCAAGCAAGTCGAAGCTTAAATGACCGAGCCTCCTATGCCACTTCCAAAGATCAGAGGAAGAAGGACTAGCCAAAAGACAGCGAGAAGAACCAAACGACTCCGAGAAATTCGCTCGAAAGACTTTCCCAAAGGGCGAAATCAGACATACAAGATCGCCCTGAGGATCTAAGATGCGACTAAGGTTCGGTTTAAAACGAATCTCATAGTCATCATCAAAAAGTTGCGAAACAGAAAGAAGGTTAAAATGCAGGTTAGAAACAAGAGCAACATCGCGCAACACAAAGTGCTCATTAACCCGCACCGATCCCACGAGACAATACCTTACCTTTACTATTGTCGCCGAAGGTTATGTACTCCTTTCCGGCGACCGGGCTAAGGCTGGAGAACCACTTGGCGTTTCCGGTCATGTGCCTCGAGCAACCAGAATCCACCAACCAAATGTCCTCCAACCGTCTCACCTACATCAATAAAAAGACATAGGGTGAGCATACGGTCCAACACTGGGGTTAGTGAAGTAAGGAGAATACCAGTGTTGGGTCGGCTGCTCAAAAGAACGGTCAGTGTAAAAACTATTCCTAGCCTGTCTACGGGGGGTAGCGATCACCACGTACAGGAAAACGTGGTCCGCTGGGGAAGAAGCGCTCACCGCGGTACTCAAACTGCGGTGGGGGAAAGCGCTCAACTAAGCCTCCGCCACGGGGTCCAGTTACCTGCAAAAGCAGGACCCCGTCGGGCACGCTCTCTACGAGATCTACGCCTAGGAGCCTGGGGCTCAACTGCTCTAGCGTCTCTCCTCGGAGCTCTCTCCTGCCTAGGCCTAACAAACTGAGGTGCTGGACCTCTAGGCCTAGTCTCCCTCTAGGGGCTCTCATCTCCTGCCTAGGCCGGGGACCTTGACGTCCGGACCTAGCAGCTCTCCCCTGAGCCTTCGGCACATGTCCACCATGAGCTTGGATGGTACATGTCCGGGTTCTCCATCTCCCGAGCTACGGCGCGCCTCTCGCTTGCGCCGGAAACAGAACTCGATCAAGTGACCATCCCTCCCACAGAAATCACACTGGTACCTCACCGCACGCAAAGGGGGTTGTTGGTGACCAGGGCTGTGGGTGTGGTTCACTTTGCCCTTCTGAGGCAAACACTCCTCTCTAATGGGTGGCATAGCATCAAGCTTGTTCTTGAGGTGGTTTGGCTTGGGTGCCCAAATTTGGTTCTTGGGAGGAGCTCTCGGGGGTTCCTCAACCACACCATCTTTGGTGGTAGGCTTGGCAGGCTCTTTGGGTGGAAGTTTGGCAAGCTTGGGAGTAGTGGTGGAGTTAGGCTTCTCACATGGATTCAAACCACTCGACTCTCCAATCTTCCCAAAAGCAGAAAGATCAACACCCTGAGCAAAACCTACACCAGGAGCCCCAGCAGTTCGCTTGAATTGGGAGATCATCATCCCGAGCTGCGGCTCACTACAGGAGACCCATGACAAGATGGTCCGAAGGTATGTGTTTTCTTCCTCGGTTTGCATCTTGCCATGCTTCACATTGGCAATCTCCAGCTCCAAGCCCTCGCACAAAACGCACCTCGCCACTCCAGTGCTACCTGAGCTGGCCTCCTCAAGAGACACAATCTTGGCATTCTTCTCTGCCAACTCAGATTGCAAGACGGGACAGGTCTTGCATGCACCCAACAGAGAAGGTCTAGCCTTCAGCTCATCTAGCTCTCCTACCAACGCAACATACTTACCTCTCAAAGTGAGAAGGTCAGTCATGTGCGCGGTGCACGACTCACACTCCGCCTCCTCCGACACAACCACGGTGGACCGAGCGAACTCAAGCTCCTTCACCGTGTCCTCCCACTTCTGCCTGAACTCCTTGCGCTCTCTAGCGGCACGCCTAAGCAGTTTATCTTGGCTAAGGAGGGCAGCGGTCAACTTCTCTACCTCGGAGGAAAGCTCGTCGTAGGTGAGAGATACCTGGGAGGTGTCGTCGTCGTCGTCGTTCCGAGGCGTATGTTCCAGCTCGCCTCCGACCTCATCTCCGAGCGCCATGGTACACAAGCCTCCGTCGCCGGCGAAGAAGCACAAGCCGTTGAACTTGTCCTTCTAGCTTCTTCTTCTCGGACTCGTCGTCGCTTGATGAAGCGGAGTCGTCATCCGAGCCGTCGACGTCGCTGAGCGTGGCGAAGAACGCACGCTGCTCAGCCTGGGCCTTCTCCAAGTACTTCTTCTTGATGTACTCCTTGTCGAAGCCGCCCCTCCGCTTGTGCCTCGCGGGGACGTACTTCTCCTTGTACTTGGAGTCGCGCTTGCGCCCTTGATCGCCCTTCCCCGAATGCTTGTTCTTCTTGGGGCAGTTGGCGATGAAGTGGTCGGGGTCTCCGCATTCGTAGCATCCCGTGCGTCCTCCTCCACGACGGCGGTTCATGCGGTTGTTGTGGAACCGCGAGAACCGGTTGGCAAGCAAAGCCAACTCGTCGTCTCCCAACGTCTCCAGCTGGTCCTCTGTAACAGAAAAGAGACAGGAAAGAGCAAAGCCAGCTGAAGGGTTAGAGGAAGAGCCGGAAACCAAAGCCATGGACGGGCGAGAAGGATTTTCAAAAGAAGCCCTCGCCATAGCATCAATCTCACTGGACTTGAGCTTACTGAAGAGCTCGTCGCAAGTGAGGGTCTCATAGTTCGGGGATTCGATGATCGCCTGAACCTTAGAATCCCACACCGACCGATCAAGAGTGTGCAAGAGCTTCAAAGCACGCTCGTGATCGTCAAAAGGCAACTGCTCCTTGTTAGCCCTCATCCTGTTGACAATCACCTGAAAGCGAGCGAATAAACTTTCTATGCTCTCGCCAGGCTGATGTCGAAAGTTCTCATACTCACGCTTGAACGACTCGTAGAGTCGGGTTTTGACTTGAGAGGTGCCCTCATGGAAACGCATGAGGGTGTCCCAGATCTCCCGAGCCGTAGCAAGGTGAGAAACACGATCAAACTCACCCATGCTCAAACAAGAAAGAGAGCATTACGGGCTCGGCTATTGGCATCGTGCTCATCGATCTGTTGCTGAGAAACACGAGCAGCCAAGACCACGTAATCAGCAGAGTTGCAAATATCCCAAATAGAAGCACCCAAACTCTGCAGATAGGCCGACATGCGTATCTTCCAATACGCATAGTTCGTCCCATCAAAGAACGGCGGTTTGCCCACGCCGCGATCCATGTCGCCTTCGGTGGATCTGGAACCGGCTAAGGTGGAAGATCCTTAACCCTGCTCCGATACCAATTGAAGGACCGAGAATGCAAAAGCAAGGCGACCAGAGGGGGGGTGAATGGGAGCCAATAAAATTTCTCTCGAAACTTTGGCCAAGTGTCCCAAAATCAATCCCCAAGAGCTACTACCAAAACGTGATGCCCACGACCCTTGGAAGAGGGTGGATGATCCCTGGGATCACAGCGAGGCACCACAAAAACTTCCTCACCCAAGTTCACGCAAGTCAACTAGTGACGGGATGGGTTTGGGTAACCTCAACCTCCCCCGAGCAACGCGAGGGGGATTCAGGCTATTTTGTAGAGCGGGAAGTCCCAAATTCTGTAGAGCACGAAGTTAGGAATCCAACGCAACAAACGAATCTCGAATCGAAAGACGAACGAACAAACTGCGGACGAAAACGCGTCAAACCAGCACTGACCGGACTCTGCCTGCGTCCGGTCGCTGACCACCGGACGCATCCGGTCGTGCAAAAACAGTTTTCGGAGCTTACTGTTTCTGACCGGACTCACCAGAGACGAGCGTCCGGTCGAGAGCAGTGCGTCCGGTCACAAAATACAAGCCAAGTGAACAGTACAATGAGCAAGTCCGGTCACTTAGCGAAAGGTGCGCTCCGGATCAAGTCACGAACCGAACACAGCGAAGGTGTTCATCGACCGGACTCACTGACAAGCGTCCGGTCGTTGAACAGGCAGCGTCCGGTCACCCCGATTCAGGCTGTTCGTTCACCGATTCGACTCGATCTCACCCAAAACAAATCCTCTAGGGATCAAACTTGGTGAGAAGAGTCACAAAGAGTATAGTGAGCTATCTCTAAGAGATCATGGCTCGAACCTATCTCCAAATCGATGAATCGAAGAATTTCAGGGGAAGGGAGAAAACTTGACCCGAAACGAAAAATCGATCGATCTCCTAGACCGTGAGGTTAGAGGATGATTCCTTCGGTGGAAAGAAGTGCCTCACGATCTAGAAACAAACCAGTTCAAACGGAAATTGCAAAAGATGAACCGAGCAAAGAGATCAAGCGACGGGAAAATCGTGGGGAAAAAGGATTCCGCGAAGAACACGAACAAAACACGAATCACACCCACGAATTGCAAGCCGAAGCGCAAACACACGCTACGACAAGGAGGTTACGGCCTCCTTTCCTCAAAATCAACAGTACACAGAGTTGCAAGTCTCTCTGCGGATCTCAGCTACAGCAGGGGATGGGAGAGCAGGAAACCCTAAGTGCAGGAAGCAAATGAGATGGCTAAAACTGAGATAACTGAGATAGGGGAGGAGGGTGTCTCCCCTGACTACTTATCCTATTCTAGCCTAAGTCTATTTCCTACTCTACCCCTCTCTATTCTAATTACAGAGCCCGAACCAGCTAAACCCCTAGGGTTATTCTGGACCAACTCGGTTGTAGGTAGATCCAACGGCCACGCCCGCACAACTCGTCCGCGTTGCCTCCACGCAACCTTCCGATTGCCGCCACGTGCGTCCTCCGCTCTGCACCCCGGTTTTGTGGCCCAAACCGGAAACCAGCCTTTTCCAGCAACCCCCGTTTTGAGGCCCAAACCAGGGAAACCAGCCTCCAGCCTGAGTTTTGTGGCCCAAACTCAGAAACCCGCAGCGCCCGAGTTTTGAGGCCCAAACTCGGAAACCGGCCCATCACCCGAGTTTTGTGGCCAACTCGGGAAACCATCCGCGCCCAGGTTTTGTGGCTCAACCTGGAAACCGAGCACCCGAGTTTTGAGGCCCAAACTCGGAAAACCCGTCCACCCGGATGGTTTTTCCTGGCTCAACCACCAAACCGGAGCTGTGAGGGGTGCACCTCCCGTGCACCCCGTCCACCGACACGTGTCCCCAGGTCCTCGACCCGAGCAACACCAGTGCCCCGCAAGTCTCCGCTCGTCGCTGTCCCAGGCTGCCAGCCACCACAGCTGATCCTCAGGCACTCCGGTCCCTCAGTCCAAGCCTCACGTCCGCCTCACTGCTCGATACATCGGCATGGCACGTCCGCCGCACGGCACGCCCATCCTTCATCGCACCCAGTCCGTCGGCACGGCACGTCTCAACTTGACCTTCACCTTGCCCTCGATCACTGTCTCCGTGCTCGACACCTGCACAACACAAGCCAAAGAACATGCGCATCAAACCCGATTGACAATCACTCATCACTCAGAGACTCGGCATACACCCATGTATCCGCACGGTGGCGGCGTCGATGGAGGGTTCGGGACCGGAGACGAAGACGATGACCACGCGGGCGGCTGCGGGGGCGAGCGAGGCTACGACCTAGCTCTACAGCTCCGCAACGACGAGGCGAACACGGTGACGCGGTTGAATGGGACGAACAAGCGCTCACGTGGCCAGCGTAGCTGAGCAGAGGGACGGCAGCGGCGGCGAGCGATAGGGAAAGAAAGGTAAAGCACGGGCGCGACTGCAGCGTTTTATGGGCGAAGGAGAGGGCGGCGGCGTGAAGAACTCGCGCACGCAGCTACCAAGCAGCTCGCTGGCGTCGGGCATGCTCTCTAGCGCGAGCACGGCGCTGGCGAAGCAGCTCGCTGGCGAGCTGGACGTTCCCCCCCCCCGCCTTAGCACTGTTCAAAGCTCAACTTCCCTTTCTGAATTTCGAAATTACTTTGAAATTTGAACTATACTTCAAGTTTGCCAAAATATGAAATGTAGAGTTTGAAAAGTTGTACAACTTTGCTTTAACAACCTATGGCTGATCAAATGGAAATAAGTCAATTGATCAAAACAGTTCAAATTGACTTCAAATTAGAAATTTGAAAGGGACAGATTTAGGGTTTTGTATTAGAAGCAAAATTACTTTTGATTTTGCAATGACACTTGAAAAATGGTCAATGTATGAAATGTTCCTTTTGAAATTCTCTACACTTTGATGTAGATCTCAAACTCAGATCTCAACTAGTTTTGAAATGCAAGTTTAAAATCAAAAGGGGACCACTTTTAGGGTTTGAATAGATTCAAAATTACTTTAAATTTTGTACAGAAACTTTGAAAACTTTGAATACCAAAGTTGTACTTCTCTCCAAGATCTACCAAAAAGCTTTTAGGGTCAACCCCTAAATATGCACAAATTTTGAGTTACTAGAAAGGGCTAATTAACTTATATAGAAATTTAAATGATTTTCCCCTTCTTAAGCTAGATGAATTTGTATTCTTTTGAAATGTTGAACTTGGTTTCATGCCTTTACATGACTTTAGTCAAATAGGAATGAACACAAGTTATTTCATAATGACATTCCAAATTAGGGTTTGAGCTACCTCACAAGCAATAACAAAATGCTCACACATTAGGAATTAAACTCATTTTAGTGAATGCATCTCAAGGTGAGCTAGCACATGATGCTATGGAATGCTTATGATGGCATGACAAATATTTTATTCATGTAAACACCTGAGGTGTTACAACCATCAGCAGAAGTCTCTACAAAAACTATTGACCTGGGAACCGGCGATCCCTCAAAGACGGCTGTTATCAGTGCTCATCTATCCAAAGAATAGGAACTCGCGCTCACCAAGTTCCTCAGGACAAACAAAGATATTATTGCCTGGAAGCAGCTGACATGCCAGGCGTTCCAAGGAACTTGGCTGAGCACAAATTGGAGTTAAAAGAAGGCTCCAGACCTATCAAGCAAAGACTACGAAGATTCTCACCAGAGAGAAAGAGGCAATCAAGAAGGAAATACTAAACTGCTAGCAGCAGGGTTCATCAGAGAGATCCTCCACCCTGAGTGGCTAGCCAACCCAGTATTAGTAAAAAAGAAGAACTCAGCAGAGTGGCGCATGTGTGTCGACTACACAGACCTCAACAAGCACTGTCCAAAGGATCCTTTCGTTACCAAGGATAGAACAAATAGTTGATGCCACTGCAGGTCTGCTCTTTTATCCTCCTGGATTGTTACTCGGGATACCATCAGATTGCTCTCAAAGAAGAAGACCAACCAAGACATCGTTTATAACTCCGTTTGGTGCCTATGTTATAAAACCATGTCCTTCGGATTGAAGAATGCAGAGCCACTTATCAACGAGCTATCCAAGATTGCCTAGGCCATCAAATTGGCCGCAATGCGGAAGCTTACATTGATGATGTGGTTATAAAGACAAAGGATCCGACTACCCTCATATCAGATTTAGAGGAAACTTTACCCGACTGCGCACTTACAAATGGAGGCTCAACCCACAAAATGTGTATTCGGAGTACCTTCAGGCCAACTACTCGGATTCCTTGTTAGCCATTGAGGCATTGAGGCTAGTCAAAAGCAGATCACGGCTATCATCAGTATGAAACCTCTAGCTCGGTCAGGGATGTTCAGAAGCTCACCGGTGCATGGCCGCACTTAATAAATTTATCTCACGGTTAGGAGAAAAGGGCCTACCTTTCTTCAAGTTACTCAAAGTCGGTGATAAATTTTAGTGGACAGAGGAAGCGGAGAGGGCCTTTGAACAACTCAAAGGATACCTAACCAGCCCTCTTATACTAACGCCGCCAGAACTCAGGAACCAATGATGCTATATATGCAGCACCACACATGTTATAAGCGCACAGCAATAGTAGTGGAGCGCAAAGATGAGAAACACATTTACAATAACCAAAGACCAGTATACTATATCAGCGAGGTACTCTCCGACTCAAAGTTCAGGTACCCGCAAGTTCAAAGTTGTTTTATGCTTTACTCATATCATCAAGAAAGCTACGGCACTACTTTGAAACCCACAAAATCACAGTTGTCACGGATTTTCCCTTGGGAGAAATCCTCCACAACCGTGATGCCACAGGCAGAATTTCCAAATGGGCAGTCGAGTGGGGCACTTAATATCAAGTTCACTCCAAGAAAAGCAATCAAGTCGCAAGCCTTGGCCGATTTCGTCGCCGAGTGGACGGGATTCCAGCATGTTCAAGACAATGCTATTCCAGAACATTGGAAGATGTACTTCGATGGGTCCTAAAACTCGGAGGAGCAGGTGTCGGAGTTCTTCTTGTATCACCCGCTGGGGAGCAACTCAAGTACGTTCTACAAATTAGTGGCCAGCTACCAACAATGAAGCAGAATATGAGGCACTACTACATGGGTAAGGCTAGCAGTCACATTGGGCATCAAGCGACTCCTAGTCTATGGCGATTCTTCTGTGGTGATTCACCAAGTCAATAAAGATTGGGACTGCACCAATGAGATAATGAACGCCTATTGTGTCGAAGTCCGCAAACTAGAGAAAAATTTCTTGGGTTTGGAACTTATTCATATCACCAGGGATCTCAACGTAGCTGCAGACATCGTAGCAAAGTCGGGATCTGACAGGGCCCTAGTCCCTAGTGGCACCTTTATACATGAGTTATCCAAACCCCTATCCAAGAGAAGGAAGAAATCGACCCAACACCCCCGCACAGATTTTAACCTTATCATCCGACTGGACTAAGGTTTTCATTGACTACTTCAAAGAACACACATTGCCAAGTGACAAAACCGCAGCAGAGGAAGTCACCAGACATAGCAAAAACTATGTTCTAGTCGGGGACAAGTTATATCGACGTGGTACCTCATCAGGAGTCTCCTTAAGTGCATTCACCAGAAGAAGGCAAAGAAATATTGAATGAGGTCCACTCCGGGTGTTGCGGCAATCACGCGACCTCAAGGACATTAGTCGGAAAAATCTTCAGATCCGGGTACTATTGGCCCTCTGCCCTGAAAGACGCAGAAGACATAGTCCGCCGCTATCAATCATGTCAGTTCTTCGCCAAACAATAGCATGGTCCCGACTCATGAGTTGATTGCATCCCACCCATCACGGCCCTTCTCATGTTGGGGACTCGACAGGTGGGGTCCTCTAAAGCGTGCTCCAGGTGGGTTTGAGTACGTTTACGTGGCGATCGACAAATTCACCAATGGATCGAGTACATGCCATTGGTCAAATTCAACGCATCAAAGTCAGTTCAATTCATGCAAAGCATCTTTCATCGCTTTGGGATGCCACATAGAATTATCACTGATCTTGGTCTCCCTTTACGGCAATTGAATTCAAGACATGGGCCAGCGACTGCGGAGTAAGATAGACTATGCATCAGTAGCTCACCCACAGTCAAACGGCCAAGTCGAAAGAGCCAACGCCCTCATCCTAGCCGGTCTTAAGCCAAGATTATTTGACCTTCTAAAAGACCATGGCGGAAAGTGGGTCGAGGAATTGCCCAAGGTAGTCTGGGCGCTACGAACACAGCGAAGCAGGGCAACAGGGCAAACTCTCTTCTTCCTCGTCTATGACACAAAAGCAATTCTCCCAGCGGACCTAATCTGGAACTCTCCGCGAACGGAGCAATACATGAAGGAGAGGCTGACGATACAAGGCGACTAGAAGTCGACAGTCTTGAAGAGGCTCGAATAAACGCACTCTTCCAATCAGCAGATATCTCCAAGGGATGAGGTGCTACTACGACAAGAACGTCCATCACGCACTTTCCAAATAGGCGACATGGTCCTGAAGAAGATTCAGAATACTACTGGATGCCACAAGCTTATGAGACAAGGGAAGGACCCTACATAGTATCTAGAGTAACAAGATCCGGGTCATTTGAGCTAGTCACTGAGGATGGTTCTCCATTGCCAATTCAGGAATATTGAGCATCTAAAAAGATACTATACCTAAGGACTATGTTATAAATACGACTCAGGGCAATTTTGTATCTACTTATACATATTAATAAAGATTGGTTTCCATCAGAAACACAAAGTGTCACAAACTCCTTTCCAAGCTATTAATTTATCACAAATACTTAGTCAGATACATTCTTCCACAACATACAATAAGCTCTAGCTATTGTATCCCACCGACTAATATATAATATTACTCGGATGGACCCTTCTTGGTTCAGAGGTAACCATATTTGAGTTACGAGCTACGAGCTCAATACAACTCACCCGCTAGTACGGCTTAAAAACCAGCTACAAACCTATAGAGAATACGATATCTTGCAGAGAAGATATTGGTTCCTATAGGTACAACAAGGGGAGCACTCCTCACCTTGTTGATTACAATCAGACGAAGGAGAGTTAGACTTCGCACTCAAGCTACGACTATCAAGAGGATATGATCACCCGACAGGAACCATCGTATTGGTCCTCAAGAGGTGCTTCATCAAATTTATCCTTGAAACAGGGTACTAAGAGTAGTACTCAGGCAAGACTAAAGTTTTCTAAACAAGTCGCCAAGACTATAAGAGAAACAAAGTCGTATGACCCAACATCGAGTGCCCAAGAGCACTCGGATAGACCCGTCTATAAGACGCCTGGTCATACATCCATTAAAAACAAAAAGACCCATTGACAATATATTTCTTGCAATGACGAGTCGATAAGATAAAAATGCTCAAAAACCATCATAATACTTGTTTACAGGAGATACAAATTCTGGCCAAAGACTAGGAAGAACTACTACTCTACAAGATCCAGTATCTGAGATTACTCCTCCTCAACGGCCTTGACCTCCTCCTGCACGGCCTCATGGTCTTCATCACTCTTTCCGTCAGGAAGCCTCATGATGGACGACAGATCAAAAGACGGCATATGAAGATGCAGAGTAGCCAGAAGACCACACGCCACCGAAGTCGCCATATCCTTGATGTACTGAGTAAGTCGCACGGGTGCAGCCTTAGCTCGATCAATCAAGGATTCTTGGCTCCTTCGGGGCATGGAATCAAGTCCAGGACGGGCTCCACAACCTGCTCTAACGCCTTCAAAGAATCTTGAGAGGTCTTCAAAGACTCTTGGGACTCCTTCAGCTGCGCTTGAACCGCCTCCAGAGCTTCCCGCGACTCCTTCGTCGACCTCAAAGCCTGCAGCAGGTCTCGGTCAGCACCTTCACTAATCAATTTGGCTTCTTGAAGAGTGGTTTGCGCGTTAGCAAATACCTCCTCAAGTTCCGCCTCCTTCCGGTTGAAACCGTCTGCCATCCAGTCGCCAATTTCTGTGATTCTGAAAAGACAGATAAAGGACCGGATGAGTATCATCAGCTTAAAATTACAAGGACTTTGGAAGGTTTTTTACTAACCAGTGAGTTGCTTCTTGGAAGTTTTCAAGGCCTCCTTGTGCATTTGCTCTGAGGTGGCATGCTGGAGAGTAGCTCAATCACACGATGATTGGCCGCATCGCGCTCATCAACACAACCTTAAGATTGTGCTGAAGCTCGTTGATGCGGTTATGAAGCACTTCGGTGGCTACCTTCTGACTGATCTGATCTTGAGAAATATAATTCTTGAGCTTCTAGTTCTCAAGAGACAACTCCTGACGAATCCGAGTGATCTGCTCGGTCACCTTTACATCAAAACCCTAAGCAGAGACAATAAATAAGTACTCGGATACGGTAATACAGTATACAATGGACTTCAAGGAATTACCTCAATAAATTCCTTTAGTGCTACGGCTGGTGTCATCACTTGCTCACCCAGCTCCTTCAGACGGATGAGGTCTGGGTTGTACCCACAACATCAAGCTTCGAACCGTGGTGGAGGACTTGGGGGCATCTTGCAACTCCGTCTGCGGTAGAAACGTGGTCTCAACCCCCTCCAGCACTGTCTCAGCCCGGATCATCTCAAGAGTGGGCTCATCAGGCTGCCTGGTACGAAAAAACCAGTCGTTCATCACCCGGTCAAGCTCTAATTATGCGGGAGATCGAAAGATGGAGAAGGGAACACAAACCTGAGGCAAGGAGGAGCATCGGCTTCAGGAACTTTGTCGACTTGAGTATGGGAGGGAGAAGAGTCTGGCATGGTATTCACCTGGCTACTAATAGGAGGAATGCTTGAATCCACTTCCCCTGCGCTTCCGACTCTTCCCCCATCAGGGTTTCAGACCCACTTCCTGAAGTAGCATCGATGGGCTTCACCTTCCTACAATGAACAAGTATTGATGTCAGTACTAAATCAAGAAATTATCTTATAAGGGGGTAATAAGACTCACTTGGCTAGCCTCAAGGTCAAGGGCAACATCAAGATCGGCTTCTTGGCTGCGATTCTGGGAGCGGGCCTCTTCAGGAGAAGCACCTCTAGAAGCCCCCTAAGCCACCTCGACGTCTGTATCAAACAAAGATATAAGAAAGGGGCTTATTAAACCAAAAGCGCAGTCTATAAAGTACTAGGGTTTTCCCTTACCAGGAGCACCCGGTTTACAGTGCCTTTCAGCCAACTCTTTCATAAAAGAACTTTTTGACAAGCACGGCGATTACCAGTGCGAGCCTTCTTCGGAATTGGATCTCCGGCTTCCTGGAGTGGACTCGGTGACCACTTTCGGCTACTCTCGGCCTCAGGATCTAGGAGCATGACATCAGAGTCAGTTGAATCTGAGTCTAACCAGTCAAGATCACTAGGGGAGCTTGACTCATTGTGAAGGTCCTCACTTCAAATGGGACCCTTGAGAATGATGCCTCCTCCCTCTTCTGACGCTAGGGGTAGAGGTGGACAATCGTTGTTATTCCGCCCTTGAGTCTATCAAAATAAGGGAAGGGAGAAATATTTAGTTAAGATGATAACTAATCCAAATGACGGATATTACAACTACTCACCTCCATGGGGGATTGATGGCAGAAAAGTTGTCATCATTGGAACATGATGCTCACGACTCTTCAATAGCCGGTTCATCCTCTTCAAATCTCCTCATTGGACAGCTGCTCGGCAGAATGTCGACTAGGGCCTTCACGCCAAGATACTCGAAGCCAAAATTGGCTCGTTGTTGCAGGGATGGACTCGACGACCAATAAAGTCTTGGCCGACGGTATACCCGTCAATCCACTTAGCTTTAAAGCGCTATCATATCAAACAAAAGGTTGAATGGCTTCCACTTCTTCGGAAGGGATCTTGTCTTTCCATTCTCGGGTCTTCTGGGGCGGCCATCCATCATGACGATGAAGAGCTGGGGGTGGGTTGGCTATGTAAAACCATCCACTAGCCCACTCTCGAACGGACTCCGACAACACCACAAAGATGTATTGAGAAGCTACTTCTAGCTTAAGCTGGATACTAGCTCCTCCGACTATTTCCACTCTCGCATCACTGGGTTGACACTTTACCCAGAAGAAATAGCGAAAGAGGGTAAAAGAAGGGCAAATTCCTAGCAAAAGCCTCGCAGAGGTGGGAAAAAATTGCGATATGAAAGCAAGAATTTGGAGTGATGTGTGGTTGAGGGTCAAAACCATAATAATGCAGCAATCCTCTCAAGAAATCGGATGCTGGAAGACCTAATCCACGTTCAACGAATGACTTGAACATCACAATCTCCGTCGTATTTGGGGCCGGAGCGCGATGATCCACTGGGACCCTCCATCCATCTATCGGTTGTGACCGAAGCAATCTTTGTTAATGGAGGAAAGCCAACTCCACTTCCTTGGTGTCGGGTGCTTTCCAAGCAAGGATGTCAGTGGGAGGGCATGGGTGTCATGGCTTTCCGCCAGCAATCCTCTTCTCTTCTCCTCCTGAGTTTGTTTCTTGGGACCCATGTTGATGACAAGGGATTTCCTACGCATCAACTATCAGGACTATAGGAATTTTTTCTCTCAAAGGCAAGGGCTTGATGAACGAGTGAAGAATTTGTGAAGCAAATGGCGGCTTATTATAGATCTGTTTCGGCAAACCGTTCAGTTTCTAGACGGTGTTACAGAATCTTCCAAAACCCTAACGGTTAGAAGGCTTTCCTAGACGGCGTCAGTAACAAGAAACAGACAACCGGCAAGCAGACAACATCATTTTCGAAGGATGTATTTAGTACTCTGAAGCAATGACAAAGGACTAGGAAAACATTCCAAGTACCCAGATCTTAACAATTATTATCGGAATTAAACAGAGATACATGATTACATCTTGAGTTACAGCTGTCTTCAGTACAGGCTCAGTCAGGCTGTAGAACACTACTCTAGTATAATCAAGGTATAGAGTCTTGATGCACAGCGCTCTAAGGCACGGGTTCCGTGAGTCGCAGTAAAGCAGACACAGTACCTTGGGTAGACACTATCTTTTCAGTGCATCCCAAGGTGCGTTTAAGGCTCTACTCTAGTACACAAGGAACTTGATAGTCAGCATTAACCCTAACGCCTTTTGACAACCTGTGACCCCGAGGTTGCCCGCGATGCGGGAGTCACAAGATTTCTTCTAGGCGCCACTCTGTATCCCTCTGCTCCCGACCACTTGGAAACCACCCTAATGGATGGTCCTTTCACAAGAGTTCTTCTAGACACTTCAACTAGCCTACATAAGGAAGATAACGGGGGCTCGGACATCTCCGCTATGGACACTATAACACTCATGGGAATAAGAGAAGTCATATACTCAGTAAGGTGTGACATCCTTGCTTCCCAAGCAGAGTATTTATAGGCAATTGCTCTTGGTCCATGGACTCAGTTCACAGATACAATTGCGCAGAGTTCAATAAAGGCACCCATGTGCGTACTGTAACACATGTGAAGCCTGGCCTCACTGATCGGCTATATCCTTCACGTGCTTCACGTGCATGTTTCAAGAAGAAAAAGACAAAAGCGCTACAGTTGCACAAAATGACTAGGAATCATCAATATGGACAGGTGATACAGTCACTGGTCAATTATTATTGTCCTTTATAGTAATATTTATTCAGTGGGGGGTGAAAAGGGATGTTTGATGAAAACATTACCCACCTGAAGCCGAACAATTATTACTCGGAAGGATTACACATCATATACGTGTCATGTATTAACCTCTTATAAGATTTACCCAGATGATATATTGAAGACCGCAAGTCACGACTACTTGGGTACTCGGAACTCAGGCTCGGGGGCTACGGGGTATATATCATTAAGGAATGTTTTCTTAACTAAAGGATTACTTGGAAAAGGGCTCAAAGATCCTCAAAGTTATTAAAATAACAAGAGGCTCGGGGGCTACACCCTATGGGTGCACTTTTCTGAAAAAGTGCACACCATGGAATTCTTTCATCTAAACAGCACGTCAAGATTTCTCAAGACATTACTCGGATATTCTCAAAGGAAACCAGAAGATTACATTTTAGAGAAATGTTGAAGAGCTCAGGGGCTTGACGGATCAGGATGTCAGAGACACATCAGAAGATGATTACTCGGAGTAGTCCTAGGTGTCACGGGAGATCCGAAGACATGATACGAAGTCTACATGGATTAGGACTCTCTTTATAACTTAGTCGAGTTTCTAAAGGAAGTCTTGTAATTAGAATAGGATTCCTCTATTGTAACCGACTAGGACTCGGTATGCGCTAAGCTTCACCCGAATATAGAAGGGGAAGCAGCGCATACCCCTATCATTGAATCTTGAATCATAACACAAGGCACACGCTGCCACTAGACGTAAGGTATTACGCTATTAAGCGGCCTGAACCAGTATAAATCATTGTCCCTGTGTACTCGTCGAGTTCTACGAACGTCGATCCCCACCGAACAAATCGTCTAGGAATCCCCAAGATGAGTTGCCGGTTAAAACACACCGATAGCAGCGTGGCAATCAACACACTCAGCAGTAGAAGACCAACCAGGCTCTGTGCCAAGGCACTCCCAATAACACCCCCATGAAGAACAGTGCACCTAGCACTCCCAACAAGTGCTTTGTCTGTGGTTATGTTGGTCATCTCTCCTACAACTGTCCCCATAAGCAAAACCAGCATACCTCGCAGAATCAGAACAACAAGGGACGTCCAAATCCATCCCCCAACTCATGCAAGGTGAATCACGTGTCCGCAGAGACCGTGCAGGAAGCGCCAGAAGTCATGCTTGGTACGTTCAGCATCAGCTCCATCCCTGCTACAATTCTTTTTGATTCTGGTGCATCGCATACTTTCATATCACATACATTTGTTAGAATGCATAATCTACCTGTTAGCCTCATGAAAACCCCCATAGTGTTTACCTCACCGGGTGGAGATTTGCAAGCTACGCTTCAGTGTATGCCTTTGGATGTGTCCTTAAGGGGGGTAGACTTCTCAGTATCCCCCATTGTGCTGAAGACTGCTGGTATTGATTTGATACTGGGTATGGACTGGATGAAGAGGTGCAAGGCAGTGATTCAGTGCCAAGAAAAGGTTGTGTCAATCACTACCGCGAAGGGTGACAAAGTCAGTTTTGATGTAGTGCTACAACCATCACCAATAGCCACCGTGAACCAGTTGAATGAAGAGGTTTTCCAGGAAGATCTAGTGGTGGATAAGTTCTCAGATGTGTTCCCTGATGACTTGCCAGGTATGCCACCCAATAGCGACATTGAATTTATTATTGAGCTTTTACCAGGAACTGCACCCACAGCTAAAAGACCATATAGAATGGGAGTACCCGAATTAAAAGAACTTAAGAAACAAATAAAAGAGTTACAAGAAAAAGGGTTCATTCATCCTAGCTCGTCACCTTGGGGAGCTCCTGTTATCTTTGTTGACAAGAAGGATGGTGGTCAGAGGATGTGTGTTGACTACTGTTCGTTGAATGAGGTTACTATCAAGAACAAGTACCCGTTGCCAAGGATTGATGATCTGTTCGACCAGCTCAGAGGTGCCTGTGTGTTTTGTAAGATTGATCTACGTTCTGGTTACCATCAGTTAAAGATTCGAGTATCTGATATTCCAAAGACAGCTTTCACTACCAGGTATGAGTTGTATGAGTATATGGTCATGTCTTTTGGATTGACCAATGCAACTGCCTACTTCATGTATATGATGAACAAGGTGTTCATGGAGTATCTCAACAAGTTTGTTGTGGTGTTTATTGATGATATCCTGGTCTACTCCAAGAACAAGGAAGATCATGCCGAACATCTTAGACTAGTGCTGCAGAAGCTTAGAGAGCACAAGTTGTATGCCAAGCATAGCAAATGTGAGTTCTGGTTAAAGGAAGTTTCCTTGGACATGTTGTTTCTAATGGAGGTATCTCAGTAGATCCAAGCAAGGTTGAAGATGTGCTAAACTGGACGCCACCGACAGATGTGACTGGGATCCGTAGTTTCCTTGGATTGGCTGGTTACTACATAAGGTTCATAGAAGGATTCTCCAAGCTTGCTAAGCCAATGACAGCGCTGCTAGAGAAGAATGCTAAGTTTGTCTGGTTCGACAAATGCCAGGCTAACTTTGAGGAGTTGAAGAAACGTCTAACCACAGCTCCAGTGTTGATACTACCAGATCTAAGCAAAGACTTCTCCATTTACTGTGATGCATCTCGTCAAGGTCTGGGTTGTGTTCTTATGCAAGAAGGCAGAGTTGTGGCATATGCGTCTAGGCAGTTGAGAAAACATGAGTTGAATTATCCCACACATGATCTTGAGTTAGCAGCTGTTGTGCATGCATTGAAGATCTGGAGACACTATCTCGTGGGTCACAAGACGGACATCTATACTGATCATAACAGCTTAAAGTACATATTCACCCAGTCTGATCTGAATTTGAGGCAACGCAGATGGTTAGAATTGATTAAGAAATATGATTTGGAGATACACTACCATCCCGGGAAAGCCAATGTCGTAGCAGATGCCTTGAGCAGGAAGAGCTATGCCAATGAGGTTCGAATCGCCCCTATGCCAGAAGAGCAGTGTGCTGAATTTGTGTACCTAAATCTGGGAATTGTGACTAACAGCATGGAATTGGTACTAGAACCAATGCTGATGCAAGAGATGCGTAAGGGTCAGATGGTAGATGAGAAGTTGAAGCAGACAGAAGATAATATTGTTTTCGGAAAATCATCAAGTTTCTGGTTAGATGATGATGGTACGTTATGGCATGGAAATAGGTTATGTGTGCCTGAAATCAAGGAGATACATGAGACTATGCTACGAGAGGTACATGAGTCAGCTTACTCCATTCATCCTGGAAGTACTAAGATGTATCTTGATCTTAAGAAGAAGTATTGGTGGGATGGTCTGAAATGAGATGTGGCTGAGTATGTAGCTCTGTGTGATACCTGTCAGAGAGTGAAGGCAGAACATCAGAGACCTGCTGGTTTGTTGCAACCAATGAAGATACCTGAATGGAAGTGGGAAGAAGTCAGCATGATGAGAGAGAATACGACTCTATATGGGTAATAGTTGATCGATTGACTAAAGTTGCTCACTTTATACCTATCAAGACTACCCACCATGGACCGAAGTTAGCAGAGCTATATATGGAAAGGATTGTCTGTCTACATGGAGTTCTGAGAAAGATTGTGTCTGATAGAGGTTCACAGTTTACTTCACACTTCTAGAAAGGTATACATGAATCATTGGGTACACGTTTGAATTTCAGTATTGCTTATCATCCACAGAATGATGGACAGACTGAAAGAACAAATCAGATTCTACAAGACATGTTAAGAGCTTGTGCATTACAGTATGGAACTAGTTGGGACAAGAGTTTGCCTTATGCAGAGTTCTCGTACAACAACAGCTACCAAGAGAGGCTTAAGATGGCACCGTTTGAAGCTTTATACGGAAGACCATGTAGAACGCCGCTATTCTGGGATCAGACAAGTGAAAGTTAGGTGTTTGGACCTGATTTGTTGAGGAATGCAAAGGAACATGTCAGAATAGTCAGAGATAACCTGAGAGCAGTTCAATCCCGACAGAAGAGTTATGCAAACAACCGTCATCGAGACTTATCCTTTAAAGTTGGTGATTATGTCTACCTGAAGGTGTCACCGATGAGAGGTGTGAAAAGGTTCAATAAGAAAGGGAAGTTAGCACCAAGGTATATTGGATCGTTCAAGATTCTTGAGAGACGTGGTGAAGTGGCATATCAGTTAGAGTTGCCTAAAAGCTTGTCAGGAGTTCATAATGTGTTCCATGTTTATTAGCTGAAGAAGTGCCTACCAGTGCCCGAAGAGTAGATACCTTTGGAAGAGCTCATAGTTAAGGAAGATCTGACTTATGATGAATAACCGACTAAGATTCTGGAGACAACTCAAAGAGTTACCAGGAGCAGAGAAATAAAGATGTGCAAAGTTCAGTGGAATCGTTACTCAGAAAAAGAGGCAACGTTGGAAAGAGAAGAGGACCTGAGGAAGTCTTACCCACAGTTGTTCAAGTAAGCACCACTGGAATGTCGAGGACGAGATTCTTTAAGGGGGGTAGATTTGTAACACTCCAAATTTTGCATCATTTTGAAATAGGCAAATTGATTTAATATTGCATTTGGTGTGTTGCATAAAACCTAGACAATAAATAATATTTACAAAAGCTCAAAATATCCTAGGCCCAAGATCTGGTGCATATTTTATTTTGTGATGGGTTCTTTTGTTCAAAACTTGTTTGAATTCAAATTTGGATTTCAAGTTGCTTTTGAAAACTCAATTCAGAAATGAAAAGCTATTTCTTTCTCCCTCCCCCCCCCCTTTCTCCTTTTTTGGCCTGGGTCGCCCAGCGGCCGGACCCCCTCCCTCCTCTCGGCCTTTCCCGCCGGCCCGCCTCCCCTCTCCATTTCTTCGGCGCGTGGCCCACGTGGCTCGAGGCCTCCCCGCGTGGCCCACGTCGGCTCGAGGCCTCGCGTGCAGCGCCCCTCTTCCGCTGACGCCGGTGGCCCGCATGTCAGCGTCTTTTTCCCCCTGAGTCCGACCAGGAATCGAGCCCGAGCCTGACGCCGACCCTGGGCACGCGCCCCTGCCAGCCTAATCGATCGTGCCAACCGACCCATAAAACTCGCCCTTCCCTGCCGCCTCTTTCTACGCAAGAAAACTCATGCTCCCATTCCCTAGAAAGCCCTAGCGCCGAGCTTCACTGCTGCCGAAGGTCCGCCATCGCCAACCTCGTCGATTCATCGCTTTGCCGTCGTTCCAAGGTGCCCTCCGAGCTTTGCAACGACTTCACCGAGTCGCTTAACCTCTCCCTTCTCTTTCTATTCGTCTATCTTGCTAACTCGAGATCGTCGTTGTTCACAAGGAACCCGCCGCCGCCAACCTGCAATACCACCACCGTCAAGCCGTCTCCAATGTCATCATCACCTCTGGTGAGTCTGCCTTGATCTCCTCTTTCGATTGGACCAACTCCCGTAGTCTCTAATGCCTCCTAGACCTAACCCGAGCAAGCGCCGCCCGGTTCCGGCAATGGTGCCGCCGCAGACGCCGTTCTCGTCCCCAACTCTGGCGTTCAGCGCCACCGAACCCTCCCCGATCTAATCTGGATCGTCCATCTATGATTCGACGCCCCAAAGCCTCCCGTATCCCTTCGGTGTCGATTTCTCAGAAAGGCCCTTATAATTTTATAGGTCTCAACCCGCCGTCCTTTGCTCCCTGTTCAATGAGTCTCTGCAGACTTGCCTTGAAGCCCCTGCGTTTTCACCTATTTGAGGCGCAGTCCGATCCAATCTGCAATGCCAATTTAAATTGATTTAAATTCAAATTCAATTTCGATTTATTTACAGTATTGCCATCAGATTCAAATGCTTATAACTCCTTTGTTTTAAATCCGTTTTAGTCCATTCAAATTGTGTTAAATTCATTTCGAAAAGATCTATCTAGCTGTGTGAAAATATATACTATTTTCTGTAAGTAAAATTTGAGTTAGATCTAATCCACTAATTAAGGTTTTAAATCTTGTTTAGCTCATAACTTCTCCGTTATAATTCCATTTTTCTTGATCTTCGCGTTTGTGTGACCGTAGTAGATCGTAGATCTGTTTTCAAATCTTTTTATATTATTTACTTGTTGTTGGTGTAATATTCTAATTATAGCTTGTTTGCTGTGCATGATTGTTATCCGGATGATTGTGTGTTGATGTGGTAATCGAGTATAGACAGTGAGACATACGCTGGTGATCAGGAGCTCTACTTCGACAACCTAGAGCAGCAAGAGTTCGTGGATCAAGGCAAGTATAGCATGGGATCCTGCTTGATGTCCTAATAACCTTAATTCACTATAATTATCATATGCATGTGTCTACCTTGATGCTTATTTAGATTTATCCTAGGTTTTGATCTTATGCCTAGTTATACTTGGTATGCATTGGGTAGATCCATGCTAGTGCTCAACTTAAACTTTGATCATATGAACCTGATTTAATGAGACCTGATAAAATTGGCTTTTATAGCAACATGGCTTAGGAACTACTATAAGTGATCACCCGAGACATACAGTGCAACCATGAGGGCTATATGGCTCTGACCTTAGCTTAGTATAAGGACCTTTTCTAGCTTGTTAGTGGTTACCCGAAAGGGCGCATAAGGCGCTTGCCGAGATGGGTATAGTGCGGCTTCTGTCCACGTGTGTATAGGCTGCATGTTATTGTGCCACCTGGAAGGAGGGCTCTACATCCCCTTGCCTTAAGACCTAGCGGCCCTAACTTGTTAGACGAACCTTTGAAAGGCTTCACAGTGTATCTTGCCCGCTCAGCTTGGAAGTGTTATGGGAGTAATTAACCCGGGCATCTGGATATCACGAATCATCGGGTAAAGTGTACAACCTCTGCAGAGTGTAAAACTGATATATCAGTCGTGCTCACGGTTATGAGCGGCCTGGAATTCTTATAGTATAGTTGTTGTTTAATAATGTTTAATATGATGTTACTTTACTGTTCAATGAATTCGTGTTCACAATGATCATATGTTTAACTTGGGATGGATATCATTGATGCTATTTAATGCTAAAACTGTACCAACTAAAAGCTACTGCAGTTAAACCCGTGTCAGCTTTATTTGAGCCTCATGAACCTCATGTTACACATGTTAAGTACGAGATGTACTTATGCTTGTTTATTTTCTCTACTTGGATAAAAATCTGGGATGGGTAACAGATTGCTGTGGTAATGATGATTTTCCTGAAGAGTTCTAGTCTTGTGGTCAACCAGTCAACTTCCCTGTGATGGAGCTGCTGCAAGAGTTATCTTATTTATCCGCTGCTATGTAAAGACTTTGAATAATATTCATTATGTAATAAACATATGTGATGGTACTCGTTAATTTGTTGGCTTATGTGTGTGATTGATCTAATATTCATTATGTAATAAACATATGTGATGGTACTCCTTAATTTGTTGGCTTATGTGTGTGATTGATCTTTGGGCGCACATAATATATTGCATTCAATTTTATCCTTAAAATTGAGTGTGACAGACGGGGCACAGCAAAAAACCGCGAACTAAAAAAAAATGCCCATCCAGGAGTCGAACCAGCGACCAGCTGCCTCGGGCCACAAGAAGCAACCCAATCGAACTACGGAAACAATCTTTCCAGATCCCACGCGCAAGTGCACTTAACAGGGGCAAAGTAGGAAAATTACCCTGTAATTAACCACTCCTTGGTTACCACAATCGTGTCCTAAACGTCTATTAATTCGGGTATGGAGGGAGTATCTTTTTATTTCTTGCTCCAAAAATAACAAATAATATATCCATTTTGATCAACGCGACAAGCTCTACGCAATGGTGTACTCCGATTTGCCATCTGAGATAGTTTTATTTGGTTAAAAATTCAATATCTTTCAAAACAGTGGAGAGCACCAAAACTCGTGGAACTCGTTAGAATCAACCCTACAACTACGCTTTGTGGTTCATGTCGTGTTAATTCATGCAATAGTTGATCCTATAATATTGACTATAAGGACCGTCAACAACGGCCTGAGAGGCTGGCCTGGTAAACCAATTCATTTACAGACAGGGTCCGCAAGCGCACGGGATTACCATTGTAGCATTTCACCAGGAGTATTCTAGGTATCATTATTTATATTTTACCACTGGGAAGGCTAGGTGTGAAAGGATTCGAGATATATCCATGACAAGAACATAATAAGTGCATAGCTGACTAATTAACCAAAGCAGGAGGATAAACAGTGATTTGGATAGTGGGATCAACACACACATTGCCTAAGTTATATGGAGCTTCTACGAGGATAGAAGAAAGAATAAAAGAATAAAGAATATCCTACGGAGCATGGATGTTAACAATGTTATGTAAATGAATCAAGTTAACATTAGTGCTAAGTACTAGATGGATTAGGAGACCCGGAAACACTGGTCTGCCAGTAGGATACACCGGGCAATTTAGACTCCTACCCCAAAGCCGAACGTGGGGATTACAAGGGACAGACAGGTTTGTCACCACCTGCCACCCACTACAAGAAATGGTTGGCTTTTTGACATAAAATTCATTTGTGACGCTGGCTTTTTGACATTAATTATGTATGGTTTATGATATAATAAGTTTGTTATGACATGAGTTTATGTCATAATACGTTAGTTATGACATCAGTTGAAGGACAATCATCTTTTGACATTGCACTTTGTCATAATACACATATCTGATGTCATAATTCACAAAACTAATGTCATAATTCACATAACTATATCATATTTAACGCCAAAACGCCAGCGTTGCAAATGGATTTTATGTCAAAAAGCCAACCATTTCTTGTAGTGGCCTACCCCTCAACTGTGGACTAAGCCAGGCATTCACCCATCCCCATATACCCGAGAACCACTCTCGCGTACATGAAGAACACTTGCACCCCCTTGGGTCCCCAACCCAATGGATTGACAGGAAAAGGGCACAAGTGCGCCCAACGGCACGGCAAAACACCATCCAACAAGTATCACTAACCTATCAGGATCTAAGCATGTCGAATGAAGAACAGTATTCATGTTCATCATGAACAAGGATCTAAAACTATGAACTAGCTCTAGAACGATGAACGATGAACAAGAACATAGCTCTAATTCAAGAACACAACAATGTTGATCATAAAATAATAAGAACAAGTATGAAAAGAGGAACTTAGTATTCATACCAATTAGATCTTTACAACTCTTCCTCCTCTCTTGCATGTAGTACTTTCTCCAACTACTAGAAGATCTAAACTAAGGTAGAGAGCTCCAAATACAAGTGGAATGAAATGACAAATGTGTTGAATGTGTGATTGACGTTGAAGAGGGGGCTCTACCCCTTTATTTATACTAGTACATGGTCGGTTTGGAGAAGCTAAGTATGGTAACCACCTAAACCGCCGTATGCATGCCGCCATGCAACCGCCTGAGGAGTTCGGTGGCCAGTGGGGCCGGGGGCGGTGCGCACGCACCCCTGGTGGGCCCACTGGCCACCGCCTTTGTGTGGTGGGCCCTTGGCGTAGTGCATGTTGCGTCTTTGATGGTTTCCAGCCCAGATGTATTCTTTAGGTGGGCCTGTTCCTTGTTTGTTGGATTTACGCTTTGTCGGAAAGCGTATTCCTCTCGCCTTTTCTACTGTTTTCATGTTTGATACCTGAAAAGCAATGATTCTCCAATACAAGTGGAAATAGATCGAGGTGATAACATATGTATGCAAGTATGCCTTGTTTTGTCCTTGGTTGGCTTATAAAAGTGGTCGGCAAACACCGACAACAAAATCCCCCAAGCTTACCCCTTGCTCGTCCCGAGCAAGTAGTACAACTTTAGGTTGTTGATCAGGAGTTGTTGCAATGCCGATCATTTTTCAATGTTTCTATGTTTATAATTGAGAATTCTTCTTTGATTTAAATAAATTGGCATTCTACTCACCCTTTTACCTTGTTGCTTGCGGGGCGTTGTAGCAATCTCTGAGTCTTTGGCTGTTGCAAAACCGACCGATTTCCATAGACCTGCTTATCCTTCATTCTTTGATCTATCAATCCGGAGGTTTTAAAATATTTTGAAATTGCAAAAGATAGTTCCTCAAATAATTCACTCGGTTGCTCTTTGTGCATTAGATCCTTACCAAAGGCTGGGCATACTTGTGTTACATATTTTGCTATGTCAAAGACCGAACCACATGGAGATTCAAGTCATATACCCTGATCGAGATGTGCAAGTGTGCGAAAATATTTTTATTTGGAGCTCCTTAGTCAAATCTCTCTTTCTTTTTTAGAATCTTGAGAGTATGGGCTATCTTTTTTTCTTATCTTTCTCTTTTTTTCAGGTGGGTATTGAGTATACCCATAATTCTACATCGGGCACTTGCCAATTTTTTCCAACATGCCTTTTGACATGGTTTGTTTTTTCATAGCTCGTAACTCTTTTTGGACTTTTTGTGTGAGAGAGAAGTGACATGTGGATGAAGCTTTATTTGGTGGATAAATGGATGGCATGTTGTGCGTAACTCTTGGTATAAGAGATAGCAATGTTTTGTGGAGTGTACATGAATCTCGGATCATGGGTGTATGACAAGAATCTCAACATAGGTCACAAACAATTTGAAAAGACTCGATGTAATTACAAGTAGCATATGAGTGCAAGGTTTTCAAATAAGTAACTCATATGGCTCTGGTAGGATATATGATCATTGAGGAACTTGTAATTTTAATATTTTGAAAATGAAAACTCCGGATGTCAAGTATCACTTAGAACAAAGTTATAGCAGAGTCTATTTCATCGAATCAAATCAAGCTACAACTTTAGACAAGGATCATGCTTATGCTACGCACCAGTTTCAAGTTTCATAGGATGAACAGTTTTAGCCAATAAACTTAAATGTCAGGGAATTCAAAATCATAAACTAAGCAAGATTTTGAAATATGAAATACAACAACTATTCATCGTTTCAACAAGGACGTAACAAAAAGCATTCTTGACATACAGATGTGAGTGGAATCAATTTTTTAAATATGGAATTGAAAATTCAAATTTAAATATGCAATCCAAGGTTTAGAAAAGGGAAACATGCAATGCAGATACAAGATACAAGGTACCTAGCTTGCAGCTATGGACCCCGGGGATAGTACCCCAGCGACGCCCAATACGCCAGTTGCTTCTCTTGCTGCTATCGAAGCAATGCATGGACTTGGCACATTTCTTCGAGTGATTCTGCTTGTCTGGCGTCGAACTGGTCCTGTCTGGCATCCCATCGTTGGTTCCACTAGGCTTGTTCATTCAGGGAACCCTGAATATTGTCAGTACGGATTTCCAGCCCCTCAATCCTCGTGTTCAGGCCTCCAAAGTGATGGATTGCCTTGGCGGGACTGGAGGTGGTAGCCCCTCGGAATCTGATGTCTCGACCCATGTGCCTTGATCCCAAGCCACATGGCTTCCTTCAGTCCACTCCGTACCAGTTGTAGACTGCCGGGGTAGGTTGTCCCAACTAGGCTGATATGCGGGAGTAAACCCAGGTATGATGGACCGAATTGGCGACCAGAGGGGGTGAATGGCAGCCTCAAATTTCAACTCATGAAACAGATGGCCCTTGTCCCAGAAAATCACCCCAAAAGCGAAGACTCAAATAATCGGTGAGTTCACGACCTACAAGTAGGTGGATACCCTTGGAGATGTCCTAGTGGTACCGCGGAACTACCGGAGAACCCCCAAAACCAATTGCTAAAGCCTCAGAGCAAAACTGCACAATCAGCAGGTTCCCGGACTGTCCGCGGTCAGAGTCCCGGACTGTCTGGTGAACGGTGGACTATCCGCCACGGGAGGTCGGACTGTCTGCAGGCAAAAGCTTAGAAACCAAAGTGTTATGAAACTCTGCTGGACAGGTCCCGAACTGTCCGTGGGTTTGTACCGCGGACTGTCTGTCAGTCACCTGATGGTGAATAGTCAGGGGGCTACGCCTGACCGCCTGCCCTCAACCCTGATGCGCGGACTGTCCGTGACCTTGGCGGTGGAGTGTCCGCAAATGCCCAGAAAGTGCAAAACTGCACGGGGTGAATGTGACAGAACCGACCAATTTATAAGAGGACAAGTGTGAAAACCTCTGCCGGAGCAGTTGAATTAGCACACTTGAGCCCATGTAAACCCGGTAGTCCATGAAATCCTGAGGGATTTCAAACCTTTTCAACATCTTAGCCAAGATCGCATGGTCAAACAAATACAAATCATGTCCACGGACACTGTACCACAACCAATCTATAGCGTCTCCAAAAGAGTCGCTATAAGCCGTCATAGCGACCCATCATCGGTCGCTATAACGTTATAGCGACCGATTTATAAGTCGTTGTAAGTGGCGTCGCTATAAGTCTATAGCGACCGACATGTTTTATAGCGACCGATAGTTGGATACAAAATTTATACCGACCAATTGTTTGTAACATGTTTTAGCGACCAATGGTTTGTGGCTATTAAACTTTTTACCAACCAATAATCTGTCACTATGAACCAGCACAATAATATACACAACATACCATATAATTTTAGGCTTGTTTAACATCCAATACAAGTTCACAGTACATTTGAACCACATAATTGTATAAACAAATACCATATATTCATTGAAATCAATATTTGTATAATTGTACTTTGGATAAATTCTGCAATGCACCTACCACACAGGCACACAACCCATAAACTTCTAAAGAGTTCACTATACAGAAGACCAAGCCTATGGGCTTGTTTGGTAGGGATTCAGATTCACCAGATTCGGATTCATGAGCTAGGATTCAACAAACTATTTGCCAAACACATCAGATCCACCAAATTCAGATTCACCAAAATAGTGGATCTGAGGGCCAGATTCACCATTTTGGTGGAGCTCCTCAAGGGGTGCTCCACCAACTCAAGTTTAGTGGAGTTGGAGAAAATTACCCACCAATGCCACTGATTACATACATACCGCTTCGTTTGTTTTTCTTTCTCCCCACCAAACGTTTCTTCTCTGAACTCGAGCTCGCCGGATCACAATGAGACGCCCCCACTGTCTCGAGCTCCAATGCACGCCCATACCGTCCCGCCCGCTGACCCTCGCTGATTCGCCCTACCGCCATTCCGGCGGGCGCCCGCTGGTCTTCGCCGTCCCGCCCTGTTGCGCTCGCACGGCCACCCACCGGCCCTCGCCGACCGCGGTGTCCCAGGTTGTGTGGCCGGTCTAGCGCGTCCGCTCCGTCCAGCCGTGGGAGCCGCCTGGCTTCCCCGTGGACACCCGCCCTACTCGCCGGCCCTCGCCGTCCTGCTCTGCCGCGCTCGCCCAGCCATTCGCCGGCCTTCGCAGACGCGGCGTCCATGGCCCCGCACCTGCCCTGGCGAGTCTACGCCGCTCCAGCCATGGGAGCAGTTGGTGCCCGCATGAACGCCCTGCCCTGCTCGTCGGCCCTCGTTGTCACGCCCTATCGTGCTCGCGTGGCCGCCCATTAGCCTGAGCAGGTCCGTTTGCACACGCGAGCGGGAGGAAGAAGAAAGCCTGATTATTTTTTGGCATTTTTTCATTATTATGTCCCTGACTAGTGGGGCCCAAATGGAAGAGAGATGGAGCTGTTGCATTGACTGTGGGCAAATATGGCAATTCATGTGAAAATGCCCTTGCATGAATCTGGATCTATTGTATTAGCCAAACAGTTTTCTCGCAGATCCACGGTTGATCTCAGATCCACGGCGAAGCTGATCCACGGTTAATCCCAGATTCAAATTCACTTTTTACTGTGGTGAATCTCTACCAAACAGGCATTGGTGGATCTGCGATCCAAATTCAGTATTTTGGTCCACGGTGAATCTCTATTCAAATTCAGTATTTACTCTAGCAATCCAAAAACTATGGCTAGAAACACATCTGAGTGCTCCACACCTTTTAGCCCATCTTCCATGAGAACTCAAGTTAGCGTGTCGACACCATCAAGCATGCTGCTCACTAGCACCTCTCAGAATTACAAGCCTGAAATCCACATGCAATACAATATAAGTATTCTGGTATTCAGCTACTTCCAATAAGTAGACGAGAAGGTCCACATGCAATCCAATACAAGTATTATGGTATTCAGCTACAATCCAATATGTATAAAAGAGAATGTGCAGTAAGAATAGATCACTCCTATGGTTGTAAGTGTAAATTTGATAATCTGATAAGAAATATAAATGTAAGATGACATACCCCATAATTTTATAACAGACAAAGAAAATATATATATGAAATGAAAGTGGACTCACTTGAATGAATGTTTAACTAGTTCAAGTGAGACCATATATGGGGCACGAGTAACATATGGGTTGTTCTTTCTGTAGCATCAAGTGCAGTGATCTCTCTCAGATGGCAATACTTTGCAAGTGTTTTTACTGGATTAACAATGGCATCATCTACAATGGCAATACTAAGTGTTTATAATGGCTTAATAATGGCATCATAAGGATGGTCATGATTTTAGAAGAATGTTTCACTGCTATTGCGTTACCGTACAAAAATCAGTTACCATACCTTGCAAAAGTTATGGATACAGTGCGGCGGCGGGGATTGGACTCGGTTGCCGCTGCTGCGTGGGTGCAAAAGTTAGGGTTTTGGTGATGCATCTCCTAGGTGGGCCACGAAATTACCTTGCACGTGAGTGGGCTGGGCCGAGTGTGGCCTAATAAGCCGGGCTATAGTGACCGATCGTTTGATTCTAGTAGTTTAATATATATAGTGACCGATGTTGAGTTGGTACATGAAAAAATAGCGATTGATAATCTGTTACTAATTTATAGCGACCAATTGTTCATCACTAATAATAAGTTTTAGCGACCGTTGTCCAACGCTCTAGATTGGTTGTGGTATAGTGGGAGCTTTGCAGCGGAAATAAAATTACAAACAACATAGCTTTGAAATGGATACCATAACATAAGTTGAAATACTTTGCTAGCTTGAGTGACATCCTCCAACAACAGCATAAAGAGAAGAAGTAGGGAACTGCCGAGCCCACCGGCACTGACCATCACCTTTCGGCAGGCCTAACCTTCACCTGCAATAAGGTGGGATAAACCCTGAGTACTCGAATGTATTCAGCTAGACTTACCCGTCGGAAACCAAAAATAAAGTGACACCAAGGAGTATGCAAGGCCGATATAAATAGTGGGGCTGGTTAAATTTATTTGCAAAAGGAGCTTAAGTAAAAGGGTTCATCATTTTACTTATATAAGCAGTAATCTTTTATCCTATTGCTTAAACTCTAGGTTTTGCACCTGTACTAGTGCACTCACTTGAATCTAGCAAACAATATCATAATACCATATCAGGTTTGCTTTGTCAATATTTTAGTTGAACCATCAATGTCACATGGAGTTGTATCGTGGTGAAGCTCGACATAGTTTCCCACTAACAGGGGGAGACAGCGACTCGAATCGAATTACAAACCAGCTGGCGAGAAACCTTTAATTCAAACCCACACTTTCCCCGTCGGGTCCATGCATTGGGTCACCACTCGATACTGTTCGTGGTGGTAATCGTCGCGATTCAAGCACGGACCGCCCAATTGGAACCTGGCGATGGTCATTCCGAGGTAGATCGCATTTCTATACTAGAGGGCACGACTCGGGTTGAATCCGGCCCGAACAGCGTTTAACCGGCTTCGGGGTCCGGAATACATAACCGGCACCCTAAGTAAAAGGGCGCTTTCAAAAATGAATGAGGGCCAACATCGATACAAACGATCCAACGGACGAACTGCCCCCAAGTTCCAACTTGGTGCCTTGCCTTCTAGTTGACCATATTTCATTACTACTCAGGTTCTTTTCCACAATAGCAAATATAGCCAACCGTGATCCGCATTCTTGCCTTCTAGGTTAGTATTTGTTAGGTGATACTCGCTTGGCGAGCATCTCCGTCGTAGCACTTGCTTAACTCCGCATTCTTCGGGATAATCCACCAAACACCGTCTTCAGGTTTAGCCTCATCATCACCTCCTTCACGATGTATATACCGTTACCTAAATGAGATACACAATGCAAGCGTACGAATGCAAGGAAAATACTTACGAAGCAAACACAAACATTACTAATTACTTTACATAAGCAATCAGGATAACTACTAAAAGAAGACATAGTTCTAACACACAACGTAGCATAAACACTTCGGCATGTTATACATATAATGAGGTGCGACACACGTTCATTAGGCACTCATGGTGGCTAATTATAACAATCTATCAAGACTATGTTACACACATCACACAATGGAACACATGTATGCGCATACAAATCCTATATTAGTTAAGCATGTCAACCATCATTATTTAATATATTTATATAATACATCAGGTTAATTAATTTAATAACATAGTATGCACAAACTAAACATTATCAAGTCATGACATAGCATCAAAGATCACATAATCAATATTAAGCTATAGCAATCAAGTTTGGTTCATTTAGACAGTTTGGACAGAACACAACATGTACTTAAAACAGACATAACTAGAGCTACACACATCTAAACAAGGTGATCCTAGACTTTCTGGAAAGATAATAAAATTATCTACAACTTTGTTATTATCACTTAAGCATGATTCAGCAATTAAAAAGGTCAAACATAACAGACAAACACTTCTGTCCAAACTTTGGACAGAATATTACATTCATCTTCAAACAGCTATAACTGAAGATCTAAAGCACCAAAAGACTTGACATAAGGCTTATTAGAAAGATTATTAAGTTGTCTACAAGTTATTTATAATCATCTCAAGATGATTAAGCAGTTATCAAGGCTATTCAACTCAAACAAGTAAATCTGTTCAGACTTGGACAGATTCTGACTTCTAATTTTAAACACATGTAACTCAAGTTCTAGATCACCAAAAATAGTGATCCAAGACAATTCAGAAAGCTTATGAAATGCAATACAACTATTCTATTAACACAAAGACATGATTCATAACTTAAACTAGCCAAACAATTCATTCTTTCAGATCTGCTCAGAAAGTATGCAAAACCTGACAGTCAACTTACAAAAACTATAACTCCAAAACAACATGGCCTAAAATCATGAAATTTTAGGACAACAAGATAAAGAAGTTATCTACAACTTTCATATAGAACACATCTACAGAAAACATCATTTTCTTTACGAACTAATCACCACTACAGAAACTGCTCTAGCAGCCATATCAGCATATTAATAAACTCATTTTACTTATTTGATTAACATGTGAGCATACAATTAAACTATTAAAACATTTCTAACATTCAAGAACATGAACATATAATAATCATCTCAGATTAATATACAACAAAGATAATCATTTACACATGTATATTTTTATTTATCACTATACTTTCATTAATTAAATAATCAACAAACGTAGACATTATTTTTAAGTGATGTTGTAAACATAAAATTTGGGGATCATATTTTTACTGATGATAGATAATGCCAAATCATGACTACTGTAAAAATATTACATGCTCAGATATTATAATTTATTTATTAAAAACAGGGCAAGTTTTATTAACAAAATACATGTGAGAGCAAGATAAATTCACAAATCATATTTTCTGTAAGCACATGACCATAATAAAATTACCTAAGCTACAACAATATCATAGAAAGGCAGTGGAGCCACTTTTTCTATTTTTACATGCAAACACTTACCACAATTTATTTTAATTCATTTAATAGGATGCAAGCAAAATAAATTCATAACTGAAACATACATGCACCAATAAATCTAAAATTTATATCACAACACACATATCACAAGACAAGCCTACCATAAAAAATTCATAGCATTTGGACCATCACAACAGCAGGTATGACTTTATTCCTACCAAACCCTATTTAACAAAGATAAATCGAGACAGCAAAAACTTTGAACTAAAACATATCATATTATAACTTCACGGCAAAGAACTACTCACAAGGATTCTAAAAGGTCCACTTTTACTATTTTACGATTTTTCTACTAATTACTACGAATTTACCAAGTTTTAGCCAGATAAAAGGAAAAAGAAAAAGAAAAACACTTGGCACTATTCACATGAGTCATCGACATCGCAGAAAACCCCCTGTATTCCTTGGAGATAGCGCACAAGGTCCTTCTTCTTCCAAACTTCCTTTTTCTTCGTGCTGCACACAGGAACAGAGCCATGGCCGGCTTGCTTGCTGGCCACCGACGGCTCCGGCACTGTTGCTGTTGCTTGTCGATACCGCACACTGCTGCTCGCTGCTTACTGCACACTATTTGTTGCTGCTCACCATGGGAGAGGAGGAGAGGAGCAGCAACGAGGGGAAGAGCGTTGCCTTGGCTGGTTGCAGGAAAGAGGAAGCAGGGAGAGCAAGGAGGAGGCGCTGCTGCTTGCTGCTATGGTGGCCGACGGGAGCAGAAGTGAGAGCAAGAGAAAGAGAGAGGGAAGAAGAGATGGGATGCGAGTGGAGAGGTAGTGGGAGGCGCTCTGGTGCTCGACTTCGGTCTTTGGGATGAAGGCAGGGGCAATGAAGCAGCTGGAAGCCATTGGGGGGGGCGGGCTTGCTCTGTGCATGCCGACCACGATATCTTTTCGTCGAACACATGGCACGCGACGATGGGAGATCTTGGGCAGTGGTTTTGGGGTGGATCGAGGCCGAACTGGGCTTCGGGCCTTTAAACAAACTTGTTTATCTCGGGTTGCTCTGTAACTTTGCTTAAGGGGTCATAGCCACTAGAGCCACAAATTGGCTGGTAATTAGTTCTAAACATGACAGTGTCAACGGTTTAATGACAGTCAACCTTGCTGCGATCAAATCCAAAATTCTCAGTCCAAACTTGCTCAAATAGAGTGCAACTTTTAGTATGCCCTTCTCCAAAGAATTGCCTACAACTCTTATTTTTGGACCAACTGAAGTTACTTAACAAAATTTGGAGAACGTGGCTTGCCAACGTGATTGACACTGCATTTCAGACAGCCAAATTTTTCAGGCTGGAAACAGCAGCAGATTCAAACTTTGAATCTCTATTTGACAAGGTTAGAAATAGATTCAGCTCTGGACCTTTTAACAAAGTTTGTTGCGCGCTTCATGATCTCTAACTTTGCTTTAAGGTCAAACCTCAGAATATGAATATAAGTTGTACTTTCATGTTGGTCAAAGCAGCAAGTTGATATGACCTCAATTTAGGGTTTCAGGCCGATCGATTGGGGCATTTTCTTGACATTTGCTCAACACGAACCCTTCGTAACTTTTGTTCGTGAGTCCATATAGAGTTGTTTGGGAGTAATTGCAAGACTTGGTTGAACTCAAATATTCTCCTTCACTTAATTCATGATTATAGGCAAAGTTGTGGCTCGTCATTTCATGTGACTTTATGATTCCAAACTTCGCGAAACTTTTCCACCCGTCACTATAGATAGGAACTGAAGTGGGGCACATGAAAAATTCATGCTTAGCATTATTCCCAAATATTCTTGAATTGGGCAACCATTATTAACTGACTCCACTCATCGACTATATTATTATGCTTGAGATGAATTCTGCATAGACATAGGCAGAGAATATGGATGATGCCAAAACCATTGATTTTGATGATTTGGTGCAAATCTCCAGCTTGACAACTGCTTGTTGAATGTTCTTCTCTCCTTTGCCTTTGTTGCACTACTTGCTTGAGCATCATCTTTCTGAACTTGGATACTTCCTTTAGGAACCCACACCAAGCCTTTTTCTTTCAACTTCTCTACCCTAAGCTTCTCCAACTTCCTTTCTTGCCACTTTGGTAAACCAATTGAACATATTGGTTTTATTTCTGTTTTGGACATGGGCAAATCTTTCTTGATTTTAGGCACTCTCACTTTCTTTTGTTCAGATTTGGCACCTAGAATATCAGTAGATGATTCTTCTATTTCTATGCCATCAATAGCCAGATTTTTCAGGACTGCAATCGGCTTTTCAATAGTTGAATTTAGATCTGGACTTTTATATTTGTGGCCATCATATTTCACACGGTAAACCTGTTTTACCACTTTCTTCTTATGCTGGGCTCCGGACCGATTTAGATCAAAACGGTCTTTGTAAGATGATGACCTTTCTAAGTGTCTAGGTGCTGCATATTGTGGCCGAGAATATAGTGGAATGTGTGCCTCTTGATCAAACCAGCCCCAAGATGAATAAGTATGAAAATATGTGGGTTGCGGTCCATATGACATAGGAATTGGTCGCTCAAAAGGGAAATGTGTTGTTACTGTTTGAGATTTATTCCCTTGCCAAATCCGATCTTGAGATTTGTGTTTTGGAGGCAATCTTGGTGTTCGGACCTTCTTTGGCCGATTGGTGACATTGGCTTTTGCTAAGTTCTCATACTTAGCTAGAAGCTCCTCGAAGCTAAGCTTCGGTCTTCCACTCTTTTGCTTGTCATGACCTTTACCTCCAAAAGCTTTATGAGCATCCTACTTCTTTTCTCTATCTTGATAGATATGCTCCAAAGGAGGATCCTTAGCCGATTCCCCTTGCTCAACGGGATCAATCGACTTTTGTTTTAGCTAGAAAGATTCTACCTGCCCCCAGTGTCTTCTGGAATTGTGATTACTTTGTTGTCCTCTGGACAACAACCTTGTCTTCACTTGAGGGCTCCACATCTCTCTCTTGGGCATTCGAGCATTGAGCTTTGAGTGAATCGGCTAATGCAAGCCGATCCAAAACTTGCTTACCATTAAGACCAATTGAATTCAATTGGTCCATTTGTTGAGCTTCAAAAAATCTCAATCGTCCTTTATTAATGGCCGATTGGATCACTCGACGAAACACATTGCAATCAGAAGTATTATGATCAAAAGAATTGTGCCACTTGCAATATGTAAGCTCTTCTAAGTTTTGAATAGATGACAAAACATTGTGATCAATGATTCTAATAAAATTATTCTTTAACAAGATATCAAAGACATGATCACAAAAAGTAAAGTCAAAGGTGTACTTTGATTTCTTCAGCCGATTCTTTTGTGGAGTCGGCTTTAAAGCTAGGCAAACGAAGGGATCAGATTTAATATCAATCCATTCGGCCACACCTTTGTAACTGCTTTTGGGAAGCTTTATCTTTGACAAACTACAACTATCGACCTTGTCATATGGCACAATATGTTGGCCGATAGAATCTGAATTTGTTTTAACATTACCAAATAAAATGCTACTCTCAATCGGGTTTTTACAACTACTAGCAAGAATATTGCCTATGGACGCAGAAATTGAAATAGTATGACCAGATTGGAATTTGAGCAAAATATTCATATTTGGTACCTTATTGATCATGTCGGAGAAGCGTAAGCTCTTGGTTTGAATGACGTTGTTCTTCATCTCCAGAGAACGATCAACAACAGGTGTTGAATCACCCAAAAGCGCTTCGGTAGTGATGAGGGACGACCCGATCTTCTGAGAGGTAGCGATAGATTCGTTTGGTGGAGAACTCGACGTTTGCGATCCGGCTTCAAATCAGACACGATTTGAACCCTGCAACCGTTACACCACTGCTCCGTTGGTTATCAACCAAGCACAACTTGATTGACCTCGCCAATAAGGCTAATCCTGCAAGCGAATCGAAGAACACAAGCAAGAGGTTAAAGCACGCAATCTGAAATTGCAAATATGAATTTATCCGAATATCAATAGAGGGTTCAAGAACTCGGTTCCAAAGAACTAATCGACATAGTGGAGGAGATCAAGAATGGGGGCCCTGGATCACTATAAAAGGATTCAACACCACAGTTACCATGAACGATTCAGTTCCTCGATGGAAAACTAAACACTAAACAAAACCCAAGACCAAACGATGACGGCGGCGGCAAATTATAGGGTTTAGGTCGTCGCCCCTGCTGGACGCACCCCCTAATGGGCTCTAAGACGATACACGTCCCATCGGACCAAAAGACGGTGTCGCAGCACCGTGGCAGATTCTGGACGCTAACTTGTTTCGACTATTCCCGTTGACTCCGGATGTATTTTGATGTGATTTCAAAGCCATTGGTTAGCTTATCAAACTATCTTTCCAAGCATATCTGGTTCGTTGAAAACGGAGTCAGTATGCGTCCGGGACGTTGATTTTACCCGGGACTGCTCCTGAATTCCAAGGGTGACGTGGTAGCTAAGTTGGAGACGGATTGCAACTTGGGAAAGACCATGGCGTCGGTGTGTCCAGCGTGGCGATGTCCTCATCATCCTCCCCATCTTGAATTGGAGTCGTCCTCGACTCCATCTTGGCGATGTCCTCATCATCCCCTCCTCCTAGAATTGGAGTCGTCCGCGACTCCATGTCATCTTCAAGCTCCTGCAAAAGGTTAGTGACCGCACAACGCGAAACACAAGGCATAGGAATATGTGCAGCAACACTAACATATCGACAAAGCATAGTATAACAAGGAGCATAATTATTATCATTAGTTGTAGCTAGAAAAGCACCTCCTTTTAACTTAATCTCATTATTTTTAGCAATGTCTGTAGGGGGTTTATTTTTATTTTTAATCTCTTTAGCATGTTTAATAATATTCGTAGGAGACAAAGGCAGCAAAGTAATTTTCTTGTCCTTATGTGTGATAGTGTATGTATTAGTTCTACCATGGTGTAAAGCATCATTATCAAATTCTCATGGATGTCCTAACAAAATGGAACAAGCTTGCATAGGAACAACATCAAAATCAGCAGTATCATGGTAAGAACCTGTGAAAAAGCTAATGCGTGCTGATTTAGTTACCTTAGTCATACCATTATTATTGAACCATTTAAGTTTATATGGATATGAATGTTGTCGTGTGGTCAAGCCAAGCGTCTCAACCAAATCTGAAATCACCAAGTTGTTGCAACTCCCGCTATCAATGATGGTGAGAACACGACAACCCTGCACAATGAGATACATGTGGAACAAATTATGGCGTTCAATCTTCATCTCTTCTTCTTCATGTCCCACACGTGTACTCAACACTCGCTGCACAAGAAGACTAGGATAGTCTGCAGCAGCAGCCACAGAGTCAATGGTGATGGTCTCCTTGTCTTGATCGTCCTCGGTGGAATCTGCAGCAATGTTAGCAGCAAGAGCTAAATCATCTTCAACATCACTAGTACTTACATATCCATCCTCGGTGGCAATGAAAGCACGACGACTGGGGCAATCCTTCATGACATGTCCCATGCCTTTGCATCGGTGGCAAATGATTGTAGAGCTGGACGAGGAAGATCTAGTAGAAGCACCCGAAGTGGCACCTTTCTTGAATTGTGGAATCTGCACATCAGACAATTTACTTACCCCTGAAGATGTACATGGCTATGGTGCTGCAGGAAGCGTGGGCGTCTCCGGCTCGGAACGTTCCTGAAAAGGCCTCCCATTGTTATACCTAAAAGGTTGGTGTTGTTTACGTCCCTGTACTTCTCGTTCAGCTTTAAGAGCAAGATGATATAATTGGCTGAACCTATTCCAATCTTTGTAATCAAGAATATCCTGGATATCACGATTCAAACCACCAAAGAATCTAGCACTAGCTTCATCATCATCTTCATGTATACCACAATGTGCTAAACCAATAAGCAATTCTTGATAATATGCCCCTACTCCTTTATCACCTTGTTTTAAAGTTTGCAGTTTCAAACGTAAATCACGTTGGTAATAAGGAGGAACAAAACGAGATTTCATGCGTTGCTTTAAAGCATTCCAAGTTTGAGGCACAGCAGCAGCATTATTAGCATTGCAAAGATCACTCCACCAGAATAAAGCAAAATTAGTAAACTCACTAGTAGCAAGTCTAACTCTATGCTCAGCGGAACATTATGAGAATCAAATTTTTGTTGAACAGCAAGTTCCCAATCTAAATATGTCTCTAGATCCATATTACCAGCAAAAGGAGGGAGGCTAAATTTAATTTTAGCAAAAGGATCATTATTATGATTATTACCTCTCATACCACGACGATTGAAGTTGAGGCGGCGGCGGGGACCAGCATCAGCATCTGCATCATCATCACCAAAAGCATCCGCATCTTCATCATCACGATGAGGTTGAGGGCGTTGCTCAAGCTGTTCAATGCGGTTGACCAGATTGTTTACGTTGCGCGTTAGCTCGGTCATGAGGTTGTGTTGTTCATTCATGAATGTTGTAAGCTCGCCTTTGGACACGCGCTCATTGAAGTCCGTCGGAATTCCTGCCATTGTTTGAAGATAGAAAAAGACAACAACAAAGTATTATCTCTATCAACTAAAAGGAACCAAGTGGTGGTGGTGGTGAAAGTGGAATGCAAAATCACAGGCGGCTTACAACCGTCTTGCCTGTATTCTTACCAACGCCAAACAAGATCAAACCAAAGTGACGAAGCAATCTGTTGTTCAGTGTAGGTAACAGTTGCAAGATGAACCTGTGCTGACAGAAGTATATGTGGAACTATAGGTAGGCATAATATGACAGCAAGGATTAGCAATTAACGAATACAGATTAGCAAAGTTCAATAAGTATCCAAAGCACAAGTCACAATTGCTTGCTAAGACGTGTGTAGACGTAGCGCAATAAGATAAAACAAAGAACGATGGAAAGAACTCATAGAACAAGCAAAGAGCACTGATTTTTCCTTTTTCGTGAATTTTCCCTTGATTTTCCAAAAAACTACTAGTAGGAATCAAACTTTTTTATTTTTTCACCATTTTTTTATATTTTTCCCTGAACAAGGATCACAAAATATGTAACCACAAAAATTGGCACCTTCAACTGAGGTGGGATGTGGTGTACAGAAAATCAGCAAATTCTCTGGAAAGCGTGCTGAAACCTTGTCAATTTTTTTTATTTATTTTCCCCATTTTTTTGGCAATTTTGAGGGGACCAAACAGGTCAAACGGTGTCAAGAATCTCCACAAAAAAATTTCAGATTTTTCGGACCAATGAGCGAAAAGTTATGCTTGTTTTACTGAAGGTATCTCAAGTTATGTTTTCTGAAGGCACGACACGAAAACGACAGTTAGGGCAACTCGGCAGTAGCAGTTAGGGCAAATCGACCGTAAACTCCAACACCGATCACAAGAGCAAGCGTCCTTGTGACTAACAGCAGGTGGTAGATGTGAGATGATGCAAGGAGGGTTGTGATGCAGGCAAAAATTAGGGCGGTTGGTAACCTATCTAGGTAGGGTTTGCGCGGCGGCGAGAAGTTACACAAGGTGGCTAGCGGGGCAAGTCGAGTAAAGTGGTGGCTTCGACTTGTTGTTTAGGAACGGTGGATGGGATAATGGCGAAAACAAAGAAACAGCAACGGGCACGTTGAACTACGACGACGAACACAACCTAAACCAGCAACAAGACTCGACCACGGACACAAACTCAACAAAGCGAATCTGAAACGAAATTGCAAAGGCACAAAGGGCGATGGGACAGCGGAAATTGAAATATTTTTAAAGGCTTTTTGTGGACTGTAGGTAATAAACAAAAATGAATCTAAGGGCAAACGAGATTATACCTCGCGGGGAACCTGAAATATCCGATACCAATTGATGAGGGACGGCCCGATCTTTCGACAGGTAGCGATAGGTTCGATTGGTGGAGAACTCGACGTTGGCGATCCGGCTTCAAATGAGACACGATTCGAACCCTGCAACTGTTACACCACTACTCCGTTGGTTATCAACCAAGCACAATTTGACTGACCTCGACAAGAAGGCTAATCCTGCAAGCAAATCGAAGAACACAAGCAAGAGGGTAAAGCACGCAATCTGAAATTGCAAATATGAATTTATGCGAATATCAATATAGGGTTCAAGAACTCGGTTCCAAAGGACTAATCGACATAGTGGAGGAGATCAAGAACGGGGCCCTGGATCACTGTAAAAGGATTCGACACCACAGTTACAATGAACGATTCAGTTCCTTGATGGAAAACTAAATACTAAACAAAACCCAAGACCTAACGACGACGGCGACGGCTAATTATAGGGTTTAGGCCGTCGCCCCTGCTGGACGCGCCCCCTAATAGGCTCTAAGACGATACACGGCCCATCGGACCAAAAGACGGTGTCGCAGCACCATGGCAGATTCTGGACGCTAACTTGTTTCGACAATTCCAGTTGACCCCGGACGTATTTTGATGTGATTCTAAAGCCATTGGTTAGCTTATCAAATTATCTTTCCAAGCATATCTGGTTCGTCGAAAAAAGAGTCTGTATGCATCCGGGGCATTGATTTTACCCGGGACTGCTCCTGAATTCCGAGGGTGACGTGGTAGCTGAGTTGGAGACGGATTGCAACTTCGGAAAGACCATGACGTCGGTGTGTCCAGCGTGGCGATGTCCTCATCAGGTAGTTGCTGGAACAGAGAAAGTCGGTTTAGCCGATCGGAAGTCGGCTCGGACGACTTGGGCACTAACAGATAAGGCAGCAACAGGGAGAGTCGGCTTAGCCGACTTAGAAGTCAACCTAACTGACTCTGGGTAGGTAGTAATCAGCTCAGCCGACTCTAAAATCGGCTTAGCTGATCTAGGGCAGGCAAGCGATCCTTCTTTCTTGCTTGTAGGGATTTGATCTCCATCAATGATGTGGTAATCACTGGATAAGCGTATAACCCCTTTAGCTCTTGAAAAATCAAGTCTAGCCATTTTCTGGCGCTTTTCATGTTTTTCAGTAGCAAGACTTGCTTTTTGAGTTGTGATCAGTTCAGAATGGATATTATGCTGTTCGGCTTTAGTAGTCGAACTTTCGCTTACATCCGAACTGACTCTTTCTTTCATGCCCATTAACAATGCCCTTTTAGCCGATGACTCAGTAGTAATCGGCCTTTTGTCATTGGTCTTTCCAAAGTATTCATAAAATAACTCCTCTAATCTAGACCATGACCAAACAGTGCATTCGGGTAAACATGTAAACCATGCAAAGGCAATACCAGTGAGAGATAAAGGAAAATTTCGCACTTTCATATAGTCCTCTTTACCGGCAAAAACCAATTGTGAGAGATAAATATTAATGTGTTCGACAGCGGTCTTATCATCTTCACCACTAAATTCTTAAAAATTAGGGACCCGCCAACCAGCAGGATCTTCTAAGTAATCAATGTGTAACGGGTATGGTCTATGATAAGCGGGCACTCTCCATTTAGAGGAGCCATATGGATTTCTAGCATGAGCTAAATCTTCATCGATTCGGCTTGATTTAAGAGCAACATATGAAGCTGAATCACAATTGTTAGCATGCACACTCATTGCAGATTTTTTATTGATTCGGCCATAGTTATCGGTATCATGTGGAACCGAATCATAAGTTTTTGCACTCGAATACCTTGCTGGAATTTCACTAATTCAGCTATGATTTTGAGTTAAATTTGAAGCCGAATTGTGAGGAATGATCTTTGCATAAGGTGCTGAATTTTCATTAATTCGGTTATGGTTAGTAGTAACACGTGAAGCCGAATCATAAATACTTGCACTTAAATGCTTTGCTGAATTTTCATGCATTCGGCCATAGTTATTACCAACATAGGAGGCCGAATTATGAGTAGTAGCACTTGCATTTGATGCTGAATTTTGAGACCAATTGGCTAAATGATTATTACTGTCGTAGCCAATTCTCTCATTCATCGGCATGTCTTGTAGTGGAGACACATATTGAAGGACCGAGAATGCAAAAGCAAGGCGACCAGAGGGGGGGTGAATGGGAGCCTAAAAAATTTCTCTCGCAACTTCGGCGTTTATCCCAAAAATCAACCCCAAAAGCTTTTACCGAAACGTGATGCCCACGACCCTTGGAAGAGGGTGGATGATCCCTAGGATCACAGCGAGGCACCACAAAGCAAGAGCGAATCAAACACCAAAAGTACCAGCTCTAGTTCGACCCCAAACAACCGACTCCCAAACGTAGATAGAGAGCTACGTCGAGAAATCTCCAAATACCTATGCTAACAAGTAGCAAAGATACCTAGAGAGGTTTCTTGGTCAACTCTAGGGCCAAACGAGAAGTCCGGAAACCAAGCAAAGAAGCCGGGAGAGCAAACGCACTAAAGCTCAGCTTACAGCCGATTCCCGGACTATCCGGACTCCCAGTCCCGGACTGTCCGCGGCATGGGCAGACTGTCCGCGGTCCACTGGCGGACTGTCCGCTGGCCAAAAAATGGAAAACAACACAGCTGCTGAAATCTCCCTGCTCGGTCCCGGACTGTCCGCGACTTTGAACTGCGGACTGTCGACCAGTATCCTGAGCCCAAAGCACTGGAGCGCCCAGCCACTAGTCTGGCTCAGCCCCGACGCGCGGACTGTCCGCCGGTCAGGTGGCGGACTGTCCGCTACCGACCAGAGAGGGCGATTTTGATCGCCTCTCTCCCAAATCTCCCCAAATTTGATCCAAATCAAAATCCTTTGTTCCCAAACTTGGAGAAGATGATCACGTGGTAGTTAGGAGACTATCCCCAAGAAATCATCTCCTCAAATCGACTTAATCAACGGGAATTTGAAAGGGAAGGAATATGAACCGAAAAAGCGCCACGAAAATTCAATCGACCCGATCTACTTGTTCGTGAGGAGTTAGATGAATTCCTTCGGTGGAAATGATCTCCTCACTATAAATAACAAGTTGATTCAAGTGGATTTCAAAAAGGCGCAGTAGAGAGGGAGATCGAGTGACGGGAAAATCACGGAGAAACAAAGAACGCGAAGAACAAAAGTCAAAACGCGAATCAAGACATCGATCTGCAACCGTGTGGCTACCACACGCTACAACAGTGAGATTATGGTCTCACTTCCTCAAAATCTCATGAACACAGAGGTATGGTTCTCTGCGGATCTCAGTTGCTACAGTAGGGGATTGGGAGAGCAGGAAAACCAAGAAAGCAAAGAGCAAATGACTGAGATAGTTTGGGAGGTGGGTGTCTCCCCCTACTTATCCTAATTCTAATTACCACTCTACCCCTAACTAATTACAGAGCGAACCAGCTAAACCCTAGGGTTATTCTGGACCAACTCGAAGAAGATGCTGATCCGACGGCCACGCCCGCACAATAGGTAGCGTTGCCTCGACGCAACCTCACCGATTGCCGCCACATGCCGCCACCGCTCTGCTTGTCCTTTTCACGGACTCTGCCCCCGGTTTTGAGGCCCAAACCGAGAAACCAGCCTTCACGATCAACCCTCGGTTTTGAGGCCCAAACCGGGAAACCTGTCGTCCATTGCTTGAGTTTTGTGGCCCAAACTCAGAAACCCGCCAGCGCCCAGGTTTTGAGGCCCAAACCTGGAAACCGCCCTCAGCCCGATTTTTCTGGCCCAAACTCGGCAAACCTGCAGCACCCAGGTTTTGTGGCCCAAACCTGGAAACTGTCCACCGATGGTTTTTCTGTGGCTCAACCACCAAACCGAGCCGTAGAACGGATGCACCGCCCGTGCACCCCATCCACACGCAAGTCTTCGCTAGTCGTTGTCCCAGGCTGTCAGCCACCACAGCTGATCCTCAGGCCACCGGTCCCTCAGTCCAAGCCTCACGTCCGCCCTTCACCGCTCCCGGTCCATCGGCACGACACGTCTCTACTTGACCTTCACCTTGCCTTCGATCACTGTATCTGTGCTCAAAACCTGCACAACACAAGCCAAAGAACATGCGCATTATCCCAGTTGACAATCACTCATCACTCGAGACTCGGCATACACCCATGTATCCGCAATCTCCCCCTTGATGAGTGCATTGTCAACTACCAACACAAATCATAATGGAATAGAAGAAGGAAGAAGGAGAAGTTGAGAACTCGACCAAATGACTCAAAAGCGTAGCAAAGCCGAAGAAGGTCAAGTGGAAAGAGCAAGACAACTTGGTCCCCAAAGACATGGGCAACGGCTCGACGCAACCAAGCAAAGCAAAGCTAGCCCTCAAGAAGAGGTAGAATAGGCTCAACACCACTAGCAGGAAAGCTCGACACCAATTGAAATATCAGTTGACAATCAAGCAAAATAGAGCTAGCCCTCAAGAAGAAGCAGAGCGGGCTCAACACCGCTAGCGAGAAAGCTCGATACCAACTGAAGGAATGCCAACTGAAAAGCAAAAGAGCTCGATACCAAGCGAAGAGCATATAGGCAAAGTCGCTAGTCCTAGCCCTCAAGAAGAAGCAGAGCGGGCTCAACACCGCTAGCGAGAAAGCTCGATACCAACTGAAGGAATGCCAACTGAAAAGCAAAAGAGCTCGATACCAAGCGAAGAGCATATAGGCAAAGTCGCTAGTCCCTCAAGAAAGAGGCAAAGGCTCAACACAACTAGCTACCAAAAATGCTCCGAACCAATTGGAAATTCCTGAGACAAAACGAGAAACCCCCCCCCCTCCAATAGTGCACACCCCCTTATGATTTGACAAAATTTCTCCCCCTTAGTTGATAATGCACTATCAGGCAAGCTTCTCCGTTTCAAATGCATATGAATCAAGAATGCAAGTTAGCAGCTCCAGGAATATATTCGATAGCATGAAAAGATGCTTCTACAAAGTTCTGATCCGATGACTCAACAACAAGCATACATGTCAGCAAAGGCTCATGCTGATCACCAAATACGTAATATGAACATATGAGCAAAGTGAGCAGTTTTAGTCATTCAGAAAAGGATGTTCACCATAGAAATAGCACTGAACATGTATAGATAGGAAGTCAGACAAGTGCTAAACATGTATACAAGGTGAACTACCCCTACCAAAGTTCAATCATCATGCTGTAGAATGAAACATATAATTGTGATTTCAGATTTTTAATCGGAGTTGCAGCGGTGAAATTTCACAAGTTCAAAAATCAGCATGTGATTGCGAGAGGTTGAAAGCTTGTCATTGCCTAACTTTTCAACTGAGCTAAGCCTATGCAGAAGCAATTAGAAGCTTAAAGCTTCAGTTTCGGTCATACACTACACGGCTCAAGTTTAACTCAAGGTGCAGTGAGAAACAGTCTCGATACCGTGTTGTGTTGACAAGCAATCTCATCTCGATCTTTCCAAATCACTTAACTTAGCAACCACTACTAGAGAACAGGCCTTTGGACGATTTTCAAAATCAGCTTTAGTCACGGAAAAATTTGCGTCTGGGACTAGAAAGGTCTTTAGCCCCGGTTGGTAACACCAACCGGGGCTAAAGTTCCCCTGCCCAACGGCTCATTTGTTAGAGGGACCTTTAGTCCCGGTTGGTGTCACCAACTGGGGCTAAAGATTGACCTTTAGTCCTGGTTGGTGACACCAACCGGGGCTAAAGGTTTTGCCCCGGTTGCTGTATCCAGCCGGGGCTAAATGTTGGCATTTAGCCCCAGCTAGGAACAAGGGTCGGGATTAAATGTCCCTCCCTATATTTGAACTATTCTTCCACCTTCTTCACCCCTGCCCGAGCTCTCTCAGTCTTTATTTTTTTCATTGAGTTCTTGCTTTGCTGCTTGTTTGCTCTCTTCTCCGGTGATTTTTGTTTGTTAACATATCTTCGGCGATTGATCTATTTCATCACATCTACGTCGACATCGACTCGTTCAAAGGTTATTAGCTTCAGGTTTTCATACTTTTAGCTGCTATATATATATATATATATGTGGTTTTTGAAGCTATTTTGAGTTCATTCACTTGATAGTTTAAATTAGTACCCTAAAAACAAAATGTGACCAGTTTAATTAGTTTATTTTAATTTTTTAGAGAAATAGAGATCATTTAAATCATTTGTTTACAGAAAATAGAAATATATAATACTTTAGTTTACAAAATGTGACCGGTTTAATTAGTTTATTTTAATTTTTGGAGAAATAAAGATCAGTTAAATCATTTGTTGATAGAAAATAGAAATATATAATACTTTAGTTTACAAAATGTGACCGGTTTAATTAGTTTATTTTAATTTTTTGGAGAAATAGAGATCATTTAAATCATTTGTTTACAGAAAATAAAAATATATAATACTTTAGTTTACAAAATGTGACCGGTTTAATTAGTTTATTTTAATTTTTTAGAGAAATAGAGATCATTTAAATTATTTGTTTACAGAAATTAGAAATATATAATACTTTAGTTTACAAAATGTGACCGGTTTAATTAGTTTATTTTAATTTTTTGGAGAAATAGAGATCATTTAAATTATTTGTTTATAGAAATTAGAAATATATAATACTTTAGTTTACAAAATGTGACCGGTTTAATTAGTTTATTTTAATTTTTTGGAGAAATAGAGATCATTTAAATCATTTGTTTACAGAAATTAGAAATATATAATACTTTAGTTTACAAAATGTGACTGATTTAAGTAGTTTATTTTATTTTTTTGGAGAAATAGAGATCATTTAAATTATTTGTTTACAAAAATTAGAAATATATAATACTTTAGTTTACAAAATGTGACCAGTTTAAGTAGTTTATTTTATTTTTTGGAGAAATAGAGATCATTTAAATCATTTGTTTACAAAAAGTAGAAATATATAATACTTTAGTTTACAAAATGTGACCGGTTTAATAAGTTTATTTTATTTTTTTGGAGAAATAGAGATCATTTAAATCATTTGTTTACAAAAAAGTAGAAATATATAATACTTTAGTTTACTGCTCAACTACAAATGCAGAAAGATGCCTGCTTGGTATGTTGTTTTTGAGGGCACCAAGCCAGGTATTTACACCAGCTGGGCTGAGTGCAGTCATTATGTCCTCAAAGTTAAGGGAGCTGTGCATAAAAAGTACAAGTCTTTTGAGGAAGCTTCTGCAGCTCTAGAGGCTTTCAACTCAAGAATCAACTCAATTCCTACTACACCTACCCCTACCTTACCTTCCTATCAGGTTGGCGTGGCAGGCAATCCATCTTGTTGGACTGTAATGTGGGAAAAATGTGCAGGTGTTGTTAGTTGCTTTGGTTGTGGCCAAGTGGATGAGGCTGCACTGTTATGTTGATGTAATAATTAATTAGACAAGTTCAACTGCTACTACTTATATGCCACCAGTGATGCTTACTAAATTTGGGTGTCATGAACTTGTTTATAAATTTGAGCTAGAAAATTAAATTTGTTTATAAGAATAAGAGATATAATTATGTGATATGTCATATAATGCAGACGATGACACGTCACTGGATATACAATGCTGATCGTCGCTCAAAAGAGTTCATTGATGGCGTGCATTATTTTTTAAGAGTGGCCGAGGCAAACAAGCGGAATGGTTTTATGTGCTACCCATGTGCCCTTTGTAATAATTCGAAGGAATATTCTAGGTCAAGTAGTCTTCACTCACACTTGTTCAAGTCGGGTTTCATGCCAAACTATAGTTGTTGGACGAAGCATGGAGAAACTGGGGTTATGATGGAAGAAGGTGAAGAAGAACAATTGGACCCTGACGATGACATTATTGCTCAATACGGTGACTTTGGTGATACTGCAATGGGGGAAGGTGAAGAAGAGGCAAGTGCAGAAGACACACTCGCTGAAGATGATGCTCTTGGTGATGTCATTCGTGATGCACAAAGAGATTGCGAAAGTGAAAAGGAGAAGGCTAAGTTTGACTGTATGCTAGAGGATCATAGGAAATTACTATACCCGTCTGCTGCAGATGGACAAAAAAAGTTGGGTACAACACTTGAGTTGCTACAATGGAAGGCACAAAATGGTGTATCTGACAAGGCATTTGGACAATTATTGAAGATTATAAAACAAAAGATGCTTCCGAAGCCTAACGAATTGCCCGCCACTATGTACGGAGCAAAATAAGTCGTCTGTCCTTTGGGTTTAGAAATCCAGAAGATACATGCATGTCCTAATGACTACATCTTGTACCGTGGCAAGGAATACGAGAATTTGGATGAATGCCCTGTATGTATAGCGTCACGATATAAGATTAGGCGAGATGACCCTGGCGATGTTGAGGGTGAAGAACGTCCCCGGAAGAAAATCCCTGCCAAGGTTATGTGGTACGCTCCTATAATACCACGCCTGAAACATCTGTTCAGAAACAAGGACCATGCAAACTTGGTGCGATGGCACAAAGAAGACCGTAAGGTAGACAACATGATGAGACACCCTGCTGATGGGTCCCAGTGGAGAGCAATAGACAAAGAATTCCCGGAATTTGCAAAAGACGCTAGAAACTTAAGGTTTGCTTTAAGTACGGACGAGATGAATCCTTTTGGGGAACAGAACAGTAGTCGTAGCACGTGGCCTGTTACTCTATGTATCTACATCCTTCCTCCGTGGTTATGCTTGAAGCGGAAGTTCATTATGATGCCAGTGCTCATCCAAGGCCCGAGGCAGCCTGGCAAAGACATCAATGTCTACCTGAGGCCATTAGTTGAGGAACTCCTACTTTTATGGAGTAAATCAGGTGTACGTGTGTGGGATGATTACAAACAGGAACACTTTGACCTGCGAGCATTGTTGTTCGTAACAATCAATGATTGACCTGCTCTAAGTAATCTTTCCGGACAGACAAAAAAGGGATATAATGCATGCACATATTGTTTTGATGACATGGATAGTATGTATTTGAAAAAATGTAGAAAGGTAGTGTACCTTGGGCATCGTCGATTTCTTTCTGTGAATCACCAGGTTAGAAAGAAAGGCAAGCATTTTAAAGGTGAGACAGACCACCGGAGCAAGCCTCGCAACAGAACTGGAGAAGATGTACTTGAGATGATCAAGGATGTGAAAGTAGTCTTTGGAAAGGGGACAGGCAGTGAACCTATTCCGAAAGACGCTACAGGCCTTTAGTCCCGATTCCTTAGCCCCGGCTCCATGTCCGGGGCTAAAGGCCAAAATGGCCCGGGGCTAAAGGCCTGTTCTCCAGTAGTGAACCTAGCATATATGAAAAGCACAAGTGAACTCAACACATTCTACACATGCTAATTGCGTATCTCAATGGTGAACAATTTTCAAATTTTATGTTCATTAAGCAAGTTCACCATTCATAAAATAGCTCAGCTCACAACATGTATCAGTAATCAGAAAGAGCATAAGCTACAAGCATCATCATATAGCATCGGAGCATACTAGATAGAGCATAATCACATTCTAAAGATTATATATATGAAGCTCAGAAAGAAAAGATGCATGATGGAATGCAAACACTAACAAAAACAAAATGAAAGAAAAGGAGTTAGTCTTATGATACAAAAGACAAAATGTTCCCCCATCTAAAAGGGGAAACACACACCAAGCTCACCTCTCAACCTAGCAAAGGTTGATTGATCCAAAGGCTTGGTAAAAATATCTGCCAACTGATGATGAGTATCGACATGGCGAAGATCGATATCACCCTTCTCATAGTGGTCTCGTAGAAAATGAAAGCGCACATCAATGTGTTTGGTCTTAGAATGCAGCACGGGGTTCTTAGCAACGCTTATAGCACTCGTGCTGTCACAAAGCAAAGGAACACGAGGAAAGCTCAGACCAAAATCACGCAAAGTGGCCATCATCCAAAGCAGCTGAGAACTGCAGCTAGCCGCAGCAACATATTCAGCCTCTGTGGTAGACTGAGCGACACTAGACTGCTTGCGAGAAGACCAAGATACAAGAGAAGAACCAATAAACTGACAAGTCCCAGAAGTGGACTTGCGATCAAGTCGGCAACCAGCAAAATCGGCATCAGAATAACCGCAAAGGGAGAGGGTGGAGGTAGCAGAATACCAAATCCAAAACTCTGGAGAGAAGCATAAGTACCTCATAATGCGCTTGAATGCCTGACGGTGAGAGGTGCGCGGCGATGACTGAAATCGCGCGCAAAGACACACCGCGAACTGGATGTTCGGGCGTGTCGCCGTCAGGTACAGCAGCAATTCGATCATACTCCGGTACTCCTTCTGGTCCACAGCTTCTCCATCCACATCCGCATCCAGGGCCGTCGTCGTCGACATGGGTGTTGGAAGAGGCTTGGCCTCACCCATATCGAACTTCTTCAGGATGTCCTTGGTATACTTGCCCTGGTGCACAAACGTCCCCTCTCGGGATTGCTTGATTTGCAACCCGAGAAAGAATGTCAACTCGCCCATCATGCTTATCTCAAACTCCCTGCTCATAAGATCTGCAAACTTGGCAACCAAAGCGTGAGAAGAACCACCGAAAATGATATCATCCACGTAAATTTGAACCAAGAGAGTGTCATTGCCTTGCTTGAGGAGAAAAAGTGTTTTATCTACACTTCCCATTTTAAAACCCTTAGCAAGCAAAAAGGTTTTCAACCTATCATACTAGGCTCTAGGGGCTGGTTTCAAACCATATAAAGCTTTGTGAAGTTTAAAAACATGGTTTGGAAACTTGGGATTTCAAAACCGGGGGGTTGTTTCACATACACTTCTTCTTCTATGTAGCCGTTTAAGAAGGCACTCTTGACATCCATTTGAAAAAGTTTAAACCCTTTGGATGCAGCAAAAGCCAAGAGTATCCTAATTGCCTCCAAACGAGCTACAGGAGCAAAAGTCTCCTCATAGTCTATCCCCTCTTTCTGACTATACCCCTGGGCTACAAGTCTGGCCTTGTTTCTCACAATGTGGTCATCCTCTCCTTGTTTGTTTTTGAAAACCCATTTTGTACCCATAGGGTGACACTCAGGAGGAGGTGGAACCAAAACCCAAACCAGATTTCTTTCAAAATTTTCTAACTCCTCATGCATGGCATTAACCCAATCAGGATCAGATAAAGCATGTCCAACATCTCGGGGTTCAAAATCAGCAACAAATGCAGAATGAGCAAAGTGAGAGATTTGTGGTGACCTTGACCGAGTGACACGTTTGTCGATGCCGCCAATCATCTATTGAGGCGGGTGTTGGCGCTGAATATGTCGTGGCGCCTCCCGAGCTGAAGAAATCTCCCCCTCAACAGCAGCTGGTGCATCCTCGGGTACAAAAGGTACAGCCCGAGGTGGCGGATCCCACGGCCCCCAAGAAGTCGACGAAGAGGGGTTGGGGTCGTGAGTCGTCGTAGTAGAAGCCGATGCTTGCGGCACAGCAGGTGGAGGAGGTGCTGGATCATCCATCCCTTCAGCACCCTCGTCCTCGTCATCAAAAAGAGGCTCACCAACCACATGATCACCTGCACGCTCAAAACGAGAAGAAGGACAAACCATGGTCTCATTGAAGGTGACATCGGATGTCTCCATGACTCGGTTAGTATCAAGGTTAAGTACATGATATGCGCGAGTATGAGTGCCATAACCCAAAAATACACTGTCAGAAGAACGAGACTCAAATTTGTCCAGTTTGCCTCTCTTAAGTATAAAATAGTGGCAACCAAAAACTCTAAAATAACTCACCTTGGGCTGTTTTCCAAAATGCAACTCATAAGAAGTCTTTTTCAAGAAAGCTCAGAGAAAAATGCGATTGGAAATATAGCATGCAGTGTTCATAGCTTCGGCCCAATATCGCCTAGGAGTCCTATGCTCATCGAGCATCGTCCTGGCCATCTCTACAAGGGTCCGATTCTTCCTCTCTACAACACCATTTTGTGGCGGTGTGTAGGGGAAAGAAAACTGAAGCTCCAAACCCAAAGAGTTACAAAACTTCTCAAAGTCTGAATTCTTTAATTCGGAACCATTATCACTACAAATAGCTTGCATCGAGTTAAAAGGGGACTCGTTCTGAAGACGCACAATCAGATTGCGAGCAAAAGAGAAAGTCTCAGTTTTCTCAGCTAAAAAGAAAACCCACGAATATCTTGAAAAGTCATCAACAACAACAAGCACATACCACTTCCCCCCAACCGAGCTCACCCGAGCCGGACCAACAAGGTCCATGTGCAAAAGCTCTCCAGGGCGCTTAGTCATGACTTGGTTCACAGGATGGTGGGGTGCGGCAACCATCTTCCCATGTCTACAAGAATGGCAAACAAGATCCTTCTCCATGGATAACTTGGGCAATCCTCGGATTAGGCCAAGTGAACTAAGCCTTGCAAGCAAGTCGAAGCTCAGGTGACCAAGTCTCCTATGCCACTTCCAAAGATCAGAGGAGGAAGGACCAGCCAAAAGACAACGAGAAATGCCAAAAGACTCCAAGAAATTCGCACGAAAGACTTTCCCAAAGGGCGAAATCAAACATACAAGATTGCCCTGAGGATCCAAAATATGACTGAGATTCGGTTTAAAACGAATCTCATAGTCATCATCAAAGAGTTGCGAAACAGAAAGAAGGTTAAAGTGCAAGTTAGAAACAAGAGCAACATCACGCAAAACAATGTGCTCATTAACTCGCACAGACCCACGAGACAACACTTTACCTTTGCTATTGTCGCCGAAGGTGATAAACTCCTTTCCGGCAACAGGACTAAGACTGGAGAACCACTTGGCGTTTTCGGTCATGTACCTCGAGCAACCGGAATCCACCAACCAAATGTCCTCCAATCGTTTTACCTACATCAATAAAAAAACATAGGGTGAGCATACGGTCCAACACTGGGGTGAGTAAAATAGGAGTTATACCAGTGTTGGGCCGGCTGCTCAAAAGAACGGTTAGTAGAAAAATCATTCCTAGCACGTCTACGGGGAAAGCGATCACCATACACAGGAAAACGTGGTCCGCTAAGGGAAGAGCGTCCATCGCGATACTCAAAACGCGGTGGTGGAAAATGCTCAACTACAAAGCCACCGCCACGGGGTTCATAGCCCACAACTGCAGGCTCCCGCCGGGCACGACCTCCTCGTGGCCTAGGCCTAGGAAGTTGAGGCACTCGACCTCTAGGCCTAGCAACACGCCTTTGAACATTCGGCACATGTACATCACGGAAAGGATGGTACATGTTCGTGTTGTTCATCTCCTTTGCACAGCGCTCCTCTCTCTTGCGCCGAAAGCAAAACTCCCTCAAGTGTCCATCTCTCCCACAGTGCTCACAATGATACCTCACCGCTCTCATAGGGGGTTGTTGGTACTCACGGTAGTGGGTGTGGATCACTTTGCCCTTCTATGGCATGAGCTCCTCCTGGATAGGTGGCATTGTGTCTAGCTTGTTCTTGAGGTGGTTTGGTTTTGGAGCCCATGTTTGTTTCTTGGGTGGAGCTCTCGGAGGTTCAACAAACACCCCATCCTTGGTATTAGGCTTTAGAGGCTCTTTGGGTGGAATCTTGGTCAGTTTGGGAGTAGTGGTGGAGTTGGGCTTCTCACTCGGATTAAGACCACTCGACTCTCCAATCTTACCAAAAGATGAAGCACAATCAACAACCTGAGCAAAGCCTACACCTGGACCTCCAGCAGCACGCTTGAATTGGGAGATCATCATCCCAAGCTACGGCTCATCACAAGACACCCATGACAAGATGGTTTGAAGGTATGTGTTTTCTTCCTCGGTTTGCATCTTATCATGCTGTACATTCGCAATCTCCATCTCCAAACCCTCACACAAAACACATCTAGACACACAAGTGCTACTGTTGGTAGTTCTTAGCTTCACTAAAGATAGAGCTAGGCAACTATCCCTGGTAACGGCCCAGAGATGCTTGTTGGCACTCGCTAACGTTGTTACTAGGAGTAGACTATGGAGTCTATCCCCGGCAACGGCGTCAGAAATGCTTGAAGCAAGACCGGTCACTATACCTAAAGGAGTGGAGCTAAAGCAGTTGTCTACTAATCCCAAACGGGGTTGTCAATCCCGACACTAGTAGGAGCTAACTAGAGAGATTGCAATCTACCAAGAGGAGATTCTGCAAACGCACAGAACTATCGTAGTAGCACTTCGCCTGGGAGTACCAGGTGATGATTTATTTGATCCCAAGGGAAGGCTAGGGTGGTGTATGAGTTGAGTCAAGGAGGGGATGAGAGTCGAAGAAAAGAGAAAAGGGAAAAGGGGAAAAGAGAGGAGATGAAAGGCTACAAAGAATATATGGGTGGATAGGTAAGGATGAAATGGATGGCTAAGGTAAGGTGGATGGATAGGTAGATAAAGGGGATAGCTAAGGATAACTAAGATAACTAACTACTAACTAATAACTATTCCTAGATAACTACAAAGCAAGATAACTACGAAGCAAGATAGTTACGAAGCAAGGCAGGCAAAAGTCAATAAAGCAACTAAGTTGAGTATAGTTTTATTCCTATCTTATCAAGTATCGAGGCGTACTAGCCTTTACCACTTACTTAGGTTGAACGCTAGCACAACAAGCCTTACAGTTAAACTAGGCCAACTACGTGGTGGAATTCAGGGCGCACAGGGCTGTCACCACCTGCTTGCTACCACAGCTATCCGGGGGTCCAGCCGTATCTGAAGGTAAGTCTATAACTAAGCACCACGCTTAACTATATTCTAACTATCTCTACCCTAGCTTTGAATAGAGACACCCTTGCGGACATCAGAGCAAATACTTGACTTAATAAGATAAACACTAAACTAACTAAGCAACCTATTGGCAAAGATCAATCACTAAGCACACTAGAGATTAACTACTATGGCTAAGTGAATTGAACTGTAGGATAGCTAGGTCACACTCAAGGTACTTGATAAAGTAATACTGAAAGTAATACTAAAAGTAATGCTTAAAGTAATACTGAGATAGAGATAAATGTACCTGAGATACAAGAGAGCAAACCAGACTAGAGACACCGGGAAATCAACCGACCTCCGATGCCAGTCGCTCGCACCCGCTTCTCTCTTAGCAAGCTCTACGCTAATTCTGCCAAGGACTTAGGCTAAGCTGTGCTAAACTAAGAGCCGCGCCGTAGCGAGGGCACTAGAGCTATACTCTCTCTACTAGCTACCTGTTGGTAGTTCTTAGCTTCACTAAAGATAGAGCTAGGCAACTATCCCCGGTAACGGCCCAGAAATGCTTGTTGGCACTAGCCAACGTCGTTACTAGGAGCAGACTATGGAATCTATTCCAGGCAACGGTGTCAGAAGTGCTTGAAGCAAGTCCGGTCACTATGCCTAAAGGAGTGAAGCTAAAGCAGCTATCTACTAATGCCAAGCGGGGTTGTCAATCCCGACACTAGTAGGAGCTAGCTAGAGAGATTGCAATCTACTAGGAGGAGATTCTGCAAGCGCACAGAACTATCGTAGTAGCACTTCGCCTGGGAGTACCAGGTGTCGATTTATTTGATCCCAAGGGAAGGCTAGGGTGGTGTATGAGTTGAGTCAAGGAGGGGATGAGAGTCGAAGAAAAGAGAAAAGGGAAAAGGGGAGAAGAGAGGAGATGAAAGGCTAGAAAGAATATATGGGTGGATAGGTAAGGATGATATGGATGGCTAAGGTAAGGTGGATGATAGGTAGATAAAGGGAATAGCTAAGGATAACTAAGATAACTAACTACTCCTAGATAACCACAATGCAAGATAACTACGAAGCAAGATAGTTACGAAGCAAGGCAGGCAAAAGACAATAAAGCAACTAAGTTGAGTATAGTTTTATTCCTATCTTGTCAAGTATCGAGGCGTACTAGCCTTTACCACTTACTTAGGTTGAACGCTAGCACAATGAGCCTTACTGTTAAACTGGGCCAACTACGTGGTGGAATTCAAGGCGCACAGGGCTGTCACCACCTGCTTGCTACCATAGCTATCCGGGGGGTCCAGCCGTATCTGAAGGTAAGTCTATAACTAGGCACCACACTTAACTATATTCTAACTATCTCGACCCTAGCTTTGAATAGAGACACCCTTGCGGACGTCAGAGCAAACACTTGACTTAACAAGATAAACACTAAACTAACTAAGCAACCTATTGGCAAAGATCAAACACTAAGCTCACTAGAGATTAACTACTATAGCTAAGTGAATTGAACTGTAGGATAGCTAGGTCACACTCAAGGTACTTGATAAAGTAATACTGAAAGTAATACTGAAAGTAATGCTTAAAGTAATACTGAGATAAAGATAAATGAACCTTCGATACAAGAGAGCAAACCAGACCAGAGACGCCGGGAAATCAACCGACCTCCGATGCCAGTCGCTCGCACCCGCTTCTCTCTTAGCAAGCTCTATGCTAATTCTGCCAAGGACTTAGGCTAAGCTGTGCTAAACTAAGAGCCGCGCTGTAGCGAGGGCACTAGAGCTATACTCTCTCTACTAGCTAACCTACTTGCCTAAGCTCTCAGAGCTTCTAACGTGACCCTCACTTGCTTCTCTTGCTTGTGTGTTGCTTGATGTGGGATATCAATGAAGTGATGCCACCAGGGGGTATTTATAGCCCAAATGAGTGAGGGGGTACTTATAGGGGGCAGCCAGCCGACCTAGGGCTAACCCTAGTGGCGGGCGCCAGCCCTAGGTGGCGGCCGCCACCTCCCTCACCGTTGGATGCACCGCCTTGGCTTCAACGGCATCCAGGTGGTTGTCCAAGGCAGTTTGGAGGTCGGTTGCATGTCCTAGCAACCGCCATTCAGCCTTGATCCATGCCATTCCATCCTGAGCCGTCTGATGCCACTGACCTAGTGACCAAGGGCCAAGATTTGGCCTTGGGGAGGTCACACGGATCGGTGACATGGCAGGGGGTGAAACTTGGGCCAACCCAAGTGGCGGGCGCCACTTAGAGGTGGCGGGCGGCACCTAGGGGTGGCGGGCGCCACCCCCCTTAGGCCCATTTGGGCCCTGCTGAGTGGGCTTCGCCTCTGGTGGGTCCAAATGTCCAAATTTGGTTCAAATCCTGCATTCAAATAAAATTCTATGGACATGTGGAATTCGGTTAGTTTGAAACCTATTTGACTACATTTCATGCCTTTTTGGTGGACTTTAGGGTCAAATGTTGATGGTAAAACAGGTGTTTAAGGACCATCAACACTACCCTACTTGCCTAAGCTCTCTGAGCTTCTAAACCAACTCTCACTTGCTTCTCTTGCCTTTGCTTCTCTTGGTGTGGTACTTGATGGTACTGGTACCTCCAGGGGGGTATTTATAGTCTTGAGGAGTGAGGGGGGTACTTATAGGGGGCAGCCAGCTGACCTAGGGCTAACCCTAGTGGCGGGCGCCAGCCCTAGGTGGCGGCCGCCACCTCCCTCACCATTGGATGCACCGCCTTGGCTTCAACGGCATCCAGGTGGTTGTCCAAGGCTGTTTGGAGGTCGGTTGCATGTCCTAGCAACCGACATTCAGCCTTGATCCACGCCACTCCTCCCTGAGCCGTCCGATGCCACTGACCTAGTGACCGACGGCCAAGATTTGGTCTTGGGGAGGTCACACGGATCGGTGACGTGGCGGGGAGGGGAGCTTGGGCCAACCCAAGTAGCGGGCGCCACTTAGAGGTGGCGGGCGCCACCTAGGGGTGGCGGGCGCCACCCCCCCTTAGGCCCATTTGGGCCCTGCTGAGTGGGCTTGGCCTCTGGTGGGTCCATATGTCCAAATTTAGTTCAAATCCTGCATTCAAATAAAATTCTATGGACATGTGGAATTTCGTTAGATTGAAACCTATTTGACTACATTTCATGCCTTTTTGGTGGACTTTAGGGTCAAATGTTGATGGTAAAACAGGTGTTTAAGGACCATCAACAAGCTCCCCCAAGCTAACCTGTTGCTCGTCCTCGAGCAACAATGCGGTTTAAGCATTGAGCATGAAATGGATAGCAACTTAAGATGTCTGCAAGTGTATATTGTATAGTGAGAAATAACTTAGCATATATCATTAATCATAGCAATGTGGGGCTTATAGCTTTTCACTTCAAATATGCAAGAGTGAAATAAAGTAGTAGATAGGAAACTTTTATCTTGCTTAGGTTTGACTAGGATTCTGTCTGGAGGTTTTTCAAGGTTTTCAAAAGATAACTACTTGCTTAAGTCCTCCAAGATTCACTCAATCACTCAATGGTGTTTAAATCCTCACTTAGGCCAAAATGTAGCCTCTCCTATTTCTAAAGAATGATATGTGGAGTTATAGGTAGGCTAAGAATCATGAGCAAATTGCCTGATGTTTATTGCTAAGCTAGACACTCAGATCATCAGGAGCAGCAAATCATAAAAATTGATCAAGATGTTCATGTGTGGTTATGTGGAAGTGTATAGAGAGATATCTCATAATCCTTCCTAGTTAATTTCTGGGGTCTAGAGCAAATGATAATTCTCTCTCTCTTTTTTTTGGATACATAGTGAGTAGACAAAAGATGTGTCCTCACATTTTGTTAGGACATAGTCCTCTTTTGAGCTTCTTTGCTCACTCTTTTTTTCAGGACATAGTCCTTTCTTGAGCTACTTTGCTCATTTCTCTCTCTCTCTCTCTCTTTTAGCTCTAGATTTCCCCAGATTATCTATAGGAAAGGATTTTTGAAATGAGTAGGGAAAGGGAGAGAAATGCTTATTCCCAGTGTAGGAATAGCATAAGGCTAGCAATGGGATGTTTGGCAGGGTATTGCATATCTCCAGTGTAGAGAATAAGCAATTTATTTGGTGGTTGCAAACTTCCAAAGTGGAGAGTAGGCAATTTATGGTGGGTGGGTGTGAATCTTGATTCAAAAGATATGATAAGCTTCTCTACTAAGATCTATGAGGTCTAACAAAGCTCAACACAAACAAAGCTCTTTGTGGTTTTGACTAATGACTAACAAATATTTGGCTGGTGGTGGGATGGGATAAAATCTAGGAGGAACTTTTAGCAAGGTTTTCATAATTTTTAAAAGAAATCCTCCAAATTAGGTCCTAATTTCACCTTAGCAAGTTTAAAGAATTACTCCATTGCTTACTAACTTTACTCACTAAGCATGATTTCAGTTAAAGCATGTGCAACCCACAAAAGCTACAACTTAGATAAGACTAGTCATTCAAACCATAACAATAGCATTTGCATGACATATTTCAAATCTTATTCAGGTTTCAACTTATTTAAGCAGATTTTATCAATTTTATTCATAGAGTGGTTATTTAGGCAAGCATGTGACATTCAAAAGATATAGAATTTAAGAACTGAATGTAAAGTGTAGGCTTGAGACATACCTTATCGGAGCGGGAGTCTCCCCCAAGCTGGCTTCTTGCTTGGTGAAGGGTCTTCTTCTTTCTCGGTCGGAGCTCTTGTTCTCATTTTATTAAAAGGGAAACTATCTAATATTGTGAAAAGGGAAACTATCCTATTATGATATTTTATTATTCTAGCTAAGTTAACATATACCTATGCATATAACTAATGATAACTGGTTTTTTTTAGTTTCATGCATGACATATGTTATTTATTCGAAAAAGGGAAAATTGAAGGGAAAAAAATAAAAATAAAACCATACCTTAGGTCCATGGAATTTCATCCTTATCAGGTGGGTCTTCTTCTTCCTTGGGCACTTTTTTTCTCAGTACTTCATCAGGTTCTTCTTCTTTTGGCACCTCTCCTTTGTTATGTGAATTACACAACTTAGGAGGAGGTGGTTCTCTCTTTCTGCTCCACCCTGTTCTTGGGCGCCTCTTCTTGGTACGAACGGGTTCTGCTTCCTGCATGTTAGCGGCATATGCGGGACCACGGGAAAAGGAGAATATTTCCTTCCTCCCTCCTAATGTCATTTGAATTTTACCACTTTCCACATATATGCATGCATCAACAGTGTTCAAGAAGGGTCTACCTAAGATTAGAGGCACATCTTTCCTATTTCCCATATCTAGTATTATGAAATCAGCAGGAACATAGGAGCCTCTAATATGAATAGGTAAATCATTAACTATTCCTTCTACATAGCTAGTGGATTGATCAGCTAGCACAACATAGGCAGATGTGGATGACATGGGTGGAAAGAACGAGTTTTCATAGAAATCTTTAGATAAAATGTTCACACTCGATCCTAAATCACACATGGCATTTTTAAAGACTTCACCAAAGATTGAGCATCTAATTATGGGACTACCAGGATCACCCTTTTTAACAGTCATGGTTTGATCTTCATAATATTTTATTTTAACCATATTTGCAGTTTCCATGTCAGGTTTGGCAGGAATTTTGCCAGTTTCAAAAGATGGTATGATAGCAGTAAGTTGAGCTAATTGGGTTTCTAACATCTTATTAAGGCTTAATTGATTTTTCAGAGCAGATGAGAAATCTTCCAATTTAGCATTTATATTCTCAAGGGTTTTATCATTCGACATTAATTTCTTATTCAAGAAATTAGTAGTTCTATCTTGTGAGTAAACTAAATTTTTCAAGAATGAGAGACTATTAGAATTATGAAAATTAGAGCGGGGGAATGAATTGTTACCTTAAGAAGTTGCAGGCTGATTCCATCCTTGATTCTGTTGACGGAAACCGTTGTTGTTGTTGATGAAGTTCAAATCTTCATGTAGCTCGGGGCAGTGGCTCCCAGAATGTCCGGTTTCTCCACAGACTTCACAAGTCATGTAGGATTCCAGAGATTGGACACTCTCTTGTTGGTTCATCTTCCCACAGCTGTCCAGCTTCTTTGCCAGCAGGTCCATCTTGGCCACGATTATGTCGGCCTCCTTAAGGGAATGCATACCTCGCTTACGGGGCTACAGTCTCTCGTCATTCCATCCTTGGTTTGACACCATCTTCTCTATGAGAGCCTTAGCATCTGCAACATTCAGAGAAAAGAATGCACCACCGGCGGCGGCATCCAAATGGCTTCTAGAGAGTGGGGTTAGGCCATGGTAGAAGTTCTGGATCAATAGCCAGTCCTCCATACCATGGTGCGGACAAGCAGCGACATACTCTTGCATTCTCTCCCAAGCCTCGGGAATAGATTCCTCGGCTTGTTGCGTAAAGCTGGAGATTTTGTTGCGCAGAGCATTCGTCTTGCCCATAGGAAAGAATTTGGCGAGAAAATCATTGGAACACTTGCCCCATGTGTCTACAGCATTGCGATCGGTATAAAACCATTGCTTCGCTTTTCCTAGCAAAGAGAAAGAAAAGAGACGAAGACGGATGGCTTCTTGGGTTATCCCCTTAATGGTGAAGGTGCCGCAAATCTCCAAGAATTGTTGGAGGTGAGCATTGGCATCCTCATGAGCCTTGCCACACGGGCTAGCTTGGACCATCGTGATCAGAGCCGGTTTCAACTCAAAATTGAGGTTGGCATCGATCACGTTTGGTCCTATCGCTACATTAGCGGCAGAAGGAGCAGAAAACTCACGAATGGTCTTGTTGGCCATCGTGAAGATAGAATGAGATAAGAAAGAAAGAAGTTGAAGAAGATGAAGGAAAAAGATAAGAAAAGTTAAGGAAAGAAAGAATGGGGTAAGATGGGATTCGCTAAGCGGGAGCTTGAGCGAAGATAAATTCAACACGGACTCAACCGACACACCGATTGCCTTCCCCGGCAACGGCGCCAGAAATACTTGTTGGTAGTTCTTAGCTTCACTAAAGATAGAGCTAGGCAACTATCCCTGGTAACGGCCCAGAGATGCTTGTTGGCACTCGCTAACGTTGTTACTAGGAGTAGAGTATGGAGTCTATCCCCGGCAACGGCGTCAGAAATGCTTGAAGCAAGACCGGTCACTATACCTAAAGGAGTGGAGCTAAAGCAGCTGTCTACTAATGCCAAACGGGGTTGTCAATCCCGACACTAGTAGGAGCTAACTAGAGAGATTGCAATCTACCAAGAGGAGATTCTGCAATCGCACAGAACTATCGTAGTAGCACTTCGCCTGGGAGTACCAGGCGTCGATTTATTTGATCCCAAGGGAAGGCTAGGGTGGTGTATGAGTTGAGTCAAGGAGGGGATGAGAGTCGAAGAAAAGGGAAAAGGGAAAAGGGGAAAAGAGAGGAGATAAAAGGCTAGAAAGAATATATGGGTGGATAGGTAAGGATGAAATGGATGGCTAAGGTAAGGTGGATGGATAGGTAGATAAAGGGGATACCTAAGGATAACTAAGATAACTAACTACTAACTAATAACTATTCCTAGATAACTACAAAGCAACATAACAACGAAGCAAGATAGTTATGAAGCAAGGCAGGCAAAAGTCAATAAAGCAACTAAGTTGAGTATAGTTTTATTCCTATCTTGTCAAGTATCGAGGCGTACTAGCCTTTACCACTTACTTAGGTTGAACGCTAGCACAACGAGCCTTACTATTAAACTGGGCCAACTACGTGGTGGAATTCAAGGCGCACAGGGCTGTCACCACCTGCTTGCTACCAAAGCTATCCGGGGGTCCAGCCGTATCTGAAGGTAAGTCTATAACTAAGCACCACGCTTAACTATATTCTAACTATCTCTACCCTAGCTTTGAATAGAGACACCCTTGCGGACGTCAGAGCAAATACTTGACTTAATAAGATAAACACTAAACTAACTAAGCAACCTATTGGCAAAGATCAATCACTAAGCACACTAGAGATTAACTACTATGGCTAAGTGAATTGAACTGTAGGATAGCTAGGTCACACTCAAGGTACTTGATAAAGTAATACAGAAAGTAATGCTTAAAGTAATACTGAGATAGAGATAAATGTACCTGAGATACAAGAGAGCAAACCAGACCAAAGACGCCGAGAAATCAACCGACCTCTGATGCCAGTCGCTCGCACCCGCTTCTCTCTTAGCAAGCTCTACGCTAATTCTGTCAAGGACTTAGGCTAAGCTGTGCTAAACTAAGAGCCGCGTTGTAGCGAGGGCACTAGAGCTATACTCTCTCTACTAGCTACCCTACTTGCCTAAGCTCTCTGAGCTTCTAAACCAACTCTCACTTGATTCTCTTGCCTTTGCTTCTCTTGGTGTGGTACTTGATGGTACTGGTACCTCCAGGGGGGTATTTATAGTCTTGAGGAGTGAGGGGGGTACTTATAGGGGGCAGCCAGCCGACCTAGGGCTAACCCTAGTGGCGGGCGCCAGCCTTAGGTGGCAGCCGCCACCTCCCTCACCGTTGGATGCACCGCCTTGGCTTCAACGACATCCAGGTGGTTGTCCATGGCGGTTTGGAGGTCGGTTGCATGTCCTAGCAACCGACAATCAGCCTTGATCCACGCCACTCCTCCCTGAGCCATCCGATGCCACTGACCTAGTGACCGAGGGCCAAGATTTGGCCTTGGGGAGGTCACACGGATCGGTGACGTGGCAGGGAGTGGAGCTTGGGCCAACCCAAGTGGCAGGCGCCACTTAGAGGTGGCGGGCGCCACCTAGGGGTGGCGGGTGCCACCCCCCCTTAGGCCCATTTGGGCCCTGCTGAGTGGGCTTGGCCTCTGGTGGGTCCATATGTCCAAATTTGGTTCAAATCCTGCATTCAAATAAAATTCTATGGACATGTGGAATTTGGTTAGTTTGAAACCTATTTGACTAAATTTCATGCCTTTTTGGTGGACTTTAGGGTCAAATGTTGATGGTAAAACAGGTGTTTAAGGACCATCAACAGCTACCCGAGTTGGCCTTCTCAGGAGACACAATTTTGGCATTCTTCTCTGTCAACTCGGATTGCAAGCCTGCACAAGACTTGCACGCACCCAGCAACCTTGGTCTAGCCTTCAGCTCATCCATCTCTCCAACCAAAGCAGCATACTCCCCCCTCAAAGTGAGAAGGTCAGTCATGTGCTTGGAGCACATCTCACACTCATCCTCCTCAGACACAACAACGGTGGACTTGACAGATTCAAGTTCCTTCACCGTATCCTCCCACTTCTGCCTAAACTCCTTCCGCTCTCTAGCAGCACGCCTAAGCAGTTTATCTTGACTCAGAAGGGCGGCAGTAAGTTTCTCGACCTCAGTAGAAAGCTCGTCGGGGGTCTGAGATATCTGGGAGGTGTCGTCGTCGTCGTCGTCGTTCCGAGGGGTCTCCTCCAGCTGCGTGTCGACCTCCTTGCCGAAGGCCATGGTGCAAAAGCCCTCGTTGTCGGCGAAGAAGCAGAGGTCGTTGAGCTTGTCCTCGATCTTCTTCTTCTTCTCGGACTCATCGTCGCTTGAGGAAGCGGAGTCGTCATCCGAGTCGTCGATGTCACTGAGCATGGCGAAGAAAGCACGCTGCTCAGCCTGGGCCTTCTCCAAGTACTTCTTCTTGATGTACTCCTTGTTGAAGCCGCCCTTCCGCTTGTGCTTCGTGGGGACGTACTTCTCCTTGTGCTTGCCGAAGTCGTACTTGTGGCCACGATCGCCCTTGCCCGCCACTTGCTTGTTCTTCTTGGGGCAGTTGGCAATGAAGTGGTCCGGGTCACCACACTCAAAACACCCAGCACGTCCTCCTCCACGACGTCGGTTCATGCGGTTGTTGTGGAACCGCGAGAACCGGTTGGCAAGCAAGGCCAACTCGTCGTCTCCCATGAACTCCAGCTGCTCCTCTGTGATAGAAAGAAGAGAGGAAAGTGCAAAGCCTCCAGAGGGGTTAGTAGAAGAGCCAGAAAGCAAAGCCATAGACGGGCCAGAAGGATTTTCAAAAGAAGCCCTCGTCATGGCGTCAATCTCACTAGACTTGAGCTTACTGAAGAGCTCGTCGCACATGAGGGTCTCATAGTTAGACGATTTGATGATCGCTTGGACCTTTGAGTCCCACAACGACCGATCGAGAGTATGCAAAAGCTTCAAAGCTCTCTCATGATCGTTGAAAGGCAACAGCTCCTTGTTAGCTCTCATCCTGTTGACAATCACCTGAAAGCGAGCGAATAAACTCTCTATGCTCTCGCCAGGCATGTGTCGAAAGTTCTCATACTCCCGCTTGTGTGACTCGTAGAGTCGGGATTTGACTTGAGAGGTTCCCTCATGAAAGTGCATGACGGTCGCCCAAATCTCACGAGCCATGGGGAGATGAGAAACGCGATCAAACTCAGAAACAGTCAGACAGGAGAAAAGAGCATTACGGGCTCGGCTATTGGCATCGTGCTCATCGATCTGCAGCTGAGTAACACGAGCAGCCAAGACCATGTAATCATCCTTGTTGCAAATCTTCTAGATAGAATCACCCATGCTCTGAAGATAGGCCGACATGCGTATCTTCCAATACGCATAGTTCGTCCCATCGAAAAACGGCGGTTTGCCCACGCCGCGATCCATGTCGCCTTCTGTGGATCTAGAACCGGCTAAGGTGGAAGATCCTTAACCCGCTCCGATACCAATTGAAGGACCGAGAATGCAAAAGCAAGGAGACTAGAGGGGGGTGAATGGGAGCCTAAAAAATTTCTCTCGAAACTTCGGCCTTTATCCCAAAAATCAACCCCCGAAAGCTTTTACCGAAACGTGATGCCCACGACCCTTGGAAGAGGGTGGATGATCCCTAGGATCACAGCGAGGCACCACAAAGCAAGAGCGAATCAAACACCAAAAGTACCGGCTCTAGTTCGACCCCAAACAACCGACTCCCGAACGTAGATAGAGAGCTACGTCGAGAAATCTCCAAATACCTATGCTAACAAGTAGCAAAGATACCTAGAGAGGTTTCTTGGTCAACTCTAGGGTCAAACGAGAAGTCCGGAAACCAAGCGAAGAAGTCGGGAGAGCAAACGCACTAAAGCTCAGCCTACAGCCGATTTCCGGACTGTCCGGACTCCTAGTCCCGGACTGTCCACGGTAGGGGCGGACTGTCCGCGGTCCACTGGCGGACTGTCCGCTGGCCAAAAATGAAAAACAACACAGCTGCTGAAATCTCCTTGCTCGGTCCCGGACTGTCCGTGACTTTGAACTACGGACTGTCCGCCGGTATCCCGAGCCCAAAGCACCGGAGCGTCCAGCCACTAGTCTGGCTCAGCCCCGACACGCGGACTGTCCGCCGGTCAGGTGGCGGACTGTCCGCGACCGACCAGAGAGGGCGATTTTGATCGCCTCTCTCCCAAATCTCCCCAAATTTGATCCAAATCAATATCCCTTGTTCCCAAACTTGGAGAAGATGATCACGTGGTAGTTAGGAGACTATCCCCAAGAAATCATCTCCTCAAATCGACTTAATCAACGGGAATTCGAAAGGGAAGGAATATGAATCGAAAAAGCGCCACGAAAATTCAATCGACCCGATCTACTTGTTCGTGAGGAGTTAGATGAATTCCTTCGGTGGAAATGATCTCCTCACTATAAAGAACAAGTTGATTCAAGTGGATTTCAAAAAGACGCAGTAGAGAGGGGGATCGAATGACGGGAAAATCGCAGAGAAACGAAGAGCGCGAAGAACAAAAGTCAAAATGCGAATCAAGACATCGATCTGCAACTGTGTGGATACCACACGCTACAACAGTGAGATTACAGTCTCACTTCCTCAAAATCTCATGAACACAGAGGTATGGTTCTCTGCGGATCTCAGTTGCTACAGGAGGGGATTGGGAGAGCAGGAAAACCTAGAAGGCGAAGTGCAAATGACTGAGATAGTTTGGAAGGTGGGTGTCTCCCCCTACTTATCCTAATTCTAATTCCCACTCTACCCCTAACTAATTACAGAGCGAACCAGCTAAACTCTAGGGTTATTCTGGACCAACTCGAAGAAGATGCCGATCCGACGGCCACGCCCGCACAATAGGTAGGGTTGCCTCGACACAACCTCACCGATTGCCGCCACGTGCTGCCACCGCTCTGCTTGTCCTTTTCACGGACTCCGCCCCCGGTTTTGAGGCCCAAACTGGGAAACCAGCCTTCACGATCAACCCCCGGCTTTGAGGCCCAAACCGAGAAACCTGCCGTCCATCGCCTGAGTTTTGTGGCCCAAACTCAGAAACCCGCCAACGCCCAAGTTTTGAGGCCCAAACCTGGAAACCGCCCTTAGCCCGAGTTTTGTGGCCCAAACTCGGCAAACCCGCAGCACCCAGGTTTTGTGGCCCAAACCTGGAAACCGTCCACCGATGGTTTTTCTGTGGCTCAACCACCAAACCGAGCCATAGAAGGGATGCACCGCCCGTGCACCCCGTCCACACGCAAGTCTTCGCTAGTCGTTGTCCTAGGCTATCAGCTACCACAGCTGATCCTCAGGCCACCGGTCCCTCAGTCCAAGCCTCACGTCCGCCCTTCACCGCTCCCGGTCCATCGGCACATCACGTCTCTACTTGACCTTCACCTTGCCTTCGATCACTATATCCGTGCTCAACACCTGCACAACACAAGCCAAAGAACATGCGCATTATCCCAGTTGACAATCACTCGAGACTCGGCATACACCCATGTATCCGCACGTATTGTGAATTTATAGCCGATGAATAAGAATTTACATGTTGTATGTTGCTAGTAGCATCAAAACTTAAAGAATCTATAGTTGACATCTGCCCTTGACCTTAATATGCATGAGTATGATGCGTATGATGAGGAGTATTAACAAAAGTATTAATCGATGCAACATATCTACTATCATTATTACTAGCAACACCAACATGAGAGTTCATAGAACTTGCAAAATAATTATTATAACCATAAGATGTATTTGCAAGTTGTACCTTGGGGTAATTGTAGTAGTTTTGTGATGTAACACCTTGGTACTCCATGATTTAGAGCTTGACCGCCTTGCTGAATTTTCCAATATCAAGCACGCCGTGTTGCAAAATAGCAAACGAGATCATAAGGGGTCAAAACCAGATGTGATCGGTCTGTTGGGCCGAATGCAACGGTAATGGCGAGCGCAAGAAGATAGATCAGTGAAGAATAGGGCTAGGGCAAGAAGATTCGGCTACAAAGTAGAGCCGAAACAAATTCTTTCCCCAGCGGAGTAGGCAAAAAGTGTGTTGACGCCGAAAGTGTTCCGGATCACACACCAGCTAGGGCATTGGACGCCCGGGTCGCCACGGACCAAAGAAAGCAGCGAGGAGGTCACACTTATGCAGTGAAGGACGGCTAGGTTTACAAGCAAACTGGCAAAGGATAGCTATCGCACTTACATGGTGAAGAACGACTAGTTTTCGGGCAAACTAGCAAAGGAACCGTCGAAGCTCTTGCCCGGGAGGGACCCCGTCAGGGCTTGGACGTCGTCGGGTTGCCCTAGGTTGGCCGATGAGCCTTGGGCGCCACCTTGGTCATAGGATCAAGGGATGAACAGCATGAGGTTGGAGAAGAGGGTAAAAGGGTTGTAGTCGATTGATTTGACGATTGGATAGATGGGATCTCAATCGGTCGTCACCCTTTATATTTATAGGGCGGTTGGTCTTCCCGTAACCGAATAGGACTCTTGACCGAATAAAACTCCAAATAGGACTTGTTTATTCGGTTATGGCATGTACATGCAATTTCCATCTTGTACGTATATGCAGGTTTAGTGGAGCTGGTCTCTATTGCTGTCTTGCCACCTCCGACCAGTTTTACCTGGTCGGAAATCTCTCAAGAGACCTGGTCGGAAGTCTCTCAAGAGGTCTCAGCCACCATGACGACAAAAACTTGACGGTGGAGTCCATTATACGCTTGGGACACTTTTGAGTGTCAACAGTAATTCTGTTCCATGATTATTTTCTTGCAATCATGAGAACTAGAGTTATATGAATTAAAAGTTTATGAAACCAATTTTTATACCTCACTAGTATCATGTTGCTGCAAGAAAAATGTAAAACTTGCTGTTGACAAGATTAAATAGTTTAAACCTATTTAAGTTGTTTTAAGCATGTTTACTTGCTAGATTTGTGTAGGCTGTTTTGCTTGCTCAAATAGGCTGAAATGCTTGCAATAGCCTACTAAATGCATGAGTGAGCCGCCATAATGAAGGACCGAGAAAGCACTAGCAAGGCGACCAGAGGGGGGGGTGAATGGGAGCCAACAAAATTTCTCTCAAAACTTTGGCCTAATGTCCCAAAATCAACTCCCGACAGCTACGGCCGAAACCGTGATGCCCACGACCCTTGGAAGAGGGTGGATGATCCCTAGGATCACAGCGAGGCACCACAAAGCGATAGCAAACCAAACACCAAAAGCACCGGCACAAGTTTGTCCCTTGAAAACCGAGTCTCGAACGTAGATTGAAGGCTACGTCGAGAAATCCCCAAATACCGATGCTAACAAGTAGCAAAGATACCTAGAGAGATTCCTAGGTTAACTACAGGGCCAAACGAGAAGTCTGAAAACCAAATGGAAAAGCCGGGAGAGCAAACGCACTAAACCGGAGGCTTCAGCCAAATCCCGGACTGTCCGGCAGTACGGTCGCGGACTGTCTGCCCAGTGGCGGACTGTCCGGGCTCAGGTCGCGGACTGTCCGCCGGCCAAAAGAGCAAAACCGCAATGCTGCTGAAGTCCCCTGGACAGTTCCCGGACTGTACGCGAAAAACCAACGGCGGACTGTCCGCCGGTCAAGGAACAGTAAAACAGCCGAAGAACATAGCCACTGATCTGGCCTGCCCCCGACGCGCGGACTGTCCGCCGGTCAAACTGCGGACTGTCCGCGAACGCGCAGAGAGGGCGATTTCAGTCGCCTTCTCCCCAAATCTCTCCAAATTCGATCCAAATCAAAATCCCACGTTCCCATACTTGGAGAAGATGATCGCGGGGTAGTTAGGAGACTATCCCCAAGAAATCATCCGCTCAAATCGATTCAATCACCGGGAAATCAAAAGGCGAAGATCAAGAACAAAAAAGCGCCACAAAAACGAAATCAACCCGATCTACTTGTTCGTGAGGAGCTAGATGAATTCCTTCGGTGGAAATGATCTCCTCACTATAAAGAACAAGTTGATTCAAACGGATTTCGCAAAGACGCACTAGAGAGGGAGATCGAGTGACGAGAAAAATGCGAGGAAACGAAGAACACGAAGAACACGAACCAAAACGCGAATCAACACATCGATCTGCAACCGTGTGGCTACCACACGCTACAACAGTGAGGTTACGGCCTCACTTCCTCAAAATCTCTAGTACACAGAGGTATGGTTCTCTGCGGATCTCAGCTAGCTACAGCAGGGGATTGGGAGAGCAGGAAACCCTAGAAGCAAAGAGCAAATGACTGAGATGAATGGGGAGGTGGGTGTCTCCCCCTACTTATCCTAATTCTAACTATTCTTAATTCCCACTCTACCCTTAACTACTTACAGAGTGAACCAGCTAAACCCTAAGGTTATTCTGGACCAACTCGTGGTAGGTGGTGATCTGACGGCCATGCCTGCACAATAGGTAGCGTTGCCTCGACGCAACCTCACCGATTGCCGCCACGTCCCCTTCACGGACTCCGCCCCCGGTTTTGTGGCCGAAACTGGGAAACCAGGCCTTCACGTCCACCCCCGGTTTTGAGGCCCAAACCGGGAAACCAGCCTCCAAGTCCATCCCCTGGTTTTGAGGCCAAAACCAGGAAACCCGCCAGCGCCCAGGTTTTGAGGCCCAAACCTAGAAACCGTCCTCAGCCCGAGTTTTGTGGCCCAAACTCGGCAAACCCGCAGCACCCAGGTTTTAAGGCCCGAACCTGGAAACCGTCCACCCGATGTTTTTTCTCTGGCTCTACCACCAAACCGAAGCTGTAGAGGGGATGCACCGCCCGTGCACCCCATCCACCGACACGTGTCCCCAGGTCCTCGACCTAGGCAACACCATGCCCGCAAGTCTCCGCTCGTCGCTGTCCCAGGCTACCAGCCATCACAGCTGATCCTCGGGCCACCGGTCCCTCAGTCCAAGCCTCACGTCCGCCCTTCGCCACTCTCGGTCCCTCGGCACGGCACGTCTCTACTTAACCTTCACCTTGCCTCTGGTCACTGTATCCGTGCTCGACACCTGCACAACACAAGCCAAAGAACATGCGCATTATCCCAGTTGACAATCACTCATCACTCAGAGACTCGACATACACCCATGTATCCGCAATCTCCCCCTTGATGAGTGCATTGTCAACTACCAACACAAATCATAATGAATAGAAGAAGGAAGGAAGAAGGGAGAGGAGAGAACTCGACCAAATGACCCAAAAGCATAGCAAAGCCGAAGAAGGTCAAGTGGAAAGAGCAAGACAACTTGGTCTCCAAAGACATGGGCAACGGCTCGACGCAACCAAGTAAAGCAAAGCTAGCCCTCAAGAAGAGGTAGAACAGGCTCAACACCGCTAGCAAATACCAAGTGAAAAATCGAAGCAAAATGCTAGTCCCTCAAGATAGAGGCACAGAGGCTCAACACAACTAGCAAGAAAGCTCGATACCAAAACCTTACGGCCAATAAAAAACAAACTCCCCCTTGCATGGTGCACACAACCGATTCTTCTCCCCCTTAGTTGAACATGGGAGGCATGATTTGACCAAATTCTCCCCCTTAGTTGAAAATGCACCATCAAGTAAAAATCCCTCGCCCTTAGAAAATGCACCATCAAAAAGTGCCAACAAGAGAATTTCTCCCACTTCCAAAATGCATATGAGTCAAAAATGCAAGTTAGCAGCTTCAGGAATATAGTCAAGAGAATGCAAAGATGCTCCACACAGTATACCTCCAATGACGCAACTGAACCACACATGCTAGCAAAGGCTCAAACTGATCACTATATACGAAATATGAACATATGAGCAAAGTGAGCAGTTTTAGCCAAAGAAGGTATTCACCATCAAAATAGCACTAGACAAGTATAGACAGGAAGTCAAACAAGTGCTAAACATGTATACAAGGTGAACTACCCCTAGCAAAGTTCAATCATCATGCTATAGAATGAAACATAGACTTGTGTATTCAGATTTTATCGGAGTTGTAGCGGTTGAGTTACACAAGTTAAAATTTCAGCATGTGATTGCGAGAGGTTGAAAACTTGTCTTGCCTAACTTTTCAACTGTGTGAAGCCTATGCAGAAGCAATCAGAAGCTTAAAGCAACAGTTTCGGTCATACACTACACAACTCAAGTTTAACTCAAGGTGCAATGAGAAACAGTCTCGAAACTGTGATGTGCTGACAAGCAATCCCATCTCGATCTTTTCATTTCACTTAACAACTTGGTTCAAATTTTATTGACAGAACATGAACATACCAAGCAAGTGAAGGACGCAGAACTAGAGACATAGCAACCTAGCATATATGAAAAGCACGAGTGAATTCAACACATCCTACACATGCTAGTTGCATATCTCAATGGTGAACATTTTCAAATTTTATGTTTGTTAACCAGGTTCACCATTCAAAAATAGCTCAGCTCACAACATGTATTAGTGATCAGTAAGAGCATAAGCTACAAGCATCAACATATATCATCGGAGCATACTGAACAGAGCATAATTACACTCTAAAGATTATATACATGAAGCTCAGAATGTAAAAGCGTATGCAAGATGAAATGTAGAAAAGATGCAAGAAGAAACCAATTGAAAAACAAAGAGTTAGTTTATAAAACAAGAACCAATATGTTTCCCCCATCTAAAAGGGGAAACACACACCAAGCTCACCTCTCAACCGATTAAAAGTCGATTGGTCCAAAGGCTTGGTAAAAATATCAGCCAACTGATGATGAGTATCGACATGGCGAAGGTCGATATCACTCTTCTCATAGTGGTCTCGCAGAAAATGAAAGCGCACATCAATGTGTTTGGTCTTCGAGTGAAGCACGGGGTTCTTAGCAATGCTAATAGCACTGGTGCTGTCACAAAGCAAAGGAACGCGAGAAAAGCTCAGACCAAAATCACGCAAAGTGGCCATCATCCAAAGCAACTGAGAACAGCAGCTAGCCACAGCAACATATTCAGCCTCTGTGGTAGACTGAGCGACACTAGACTGCTTGCGAGAAGACCACGATACAAGAGAAGAACCAATAAACTGGCAAGTCCTAGAAGTGGACTTGCGATCAATACGGCAACCAGCAAAATCGGCATCAGAATAACTGCAAAGGGAGAGGGTGGAGGAAGCAGAATACCAAATCCCAAATTCTAGAGAGAAGGATAAGTACCTCATTATGCGCTTGACCGCCTGATGGTGAGAAGTGCGTGGCGACGACTGAAATCGCGCGCACAGACACACCGCGAACTGAATGTTCGGGCGTGTCGCCGTCAGGTAGAGCAGCGACTCGATCATACTCCGGTACTCCTTCTGGTCCACAGCTTCTCCATCCACATCCACATCCAGGGCCATCGTGGTCGACATAGGTGTTGGAAGAGGCTTGGCCTCACCCATGTCGAACTTCTTCAGGATGTCCTTGGTGTACTTGCCCTGGTGTACGAACGTCCCCTCTCGGGATTGCTTGATTTACAACCCAAGGAAAAACGTCAACTCGCCCATCATGCTCATCTCAAATTCCCTGCTCATAGTGTCTGCAAACTTGGCAACCAAAGCGTGAGAAGAACCAACGAAAATGATATCATCCACGTAAATCTGGATCAAGAGTGTGTCATTGCCTTGCTTGAGGAGAAAAAGCGTTTTATCCACACATCCCATTTTAAAACCCTTAGCAAGCAAAAAGGTTTTCCACCTATCATACCAGGCTCTAGGGGCTTGTTTCAAACCATATAAAGCTTTGTGGAGTTTAAAAACATGGTTTGGAAACTTGGGATTTTCAAAACCGGGGGGTTGTTTCACATACACCTCCTCTACTATGTAGCCGTTTAGGAAGGCACTCTTGACATCCATTTGAAAAAGTTTGAAACCTTTGGATGCAGCAAAAGCCAAGAGTATCCTAATTGCCTCCAAACGAGCTACAGGAGCAAAAGTCTCCTCATAGTCTATCCCCTCCTTCTGACTATACCCCTAGGCAACTAGTCTGGCCTTGTTTCTCACAACATGGTCATCCTCTCCTTGTTTGTTTTTGAAAACCCATTTTGTCCCAATAGGATGACAATCAAGAGGAAGAGGAACCAAAACCCAAACCCGATTTCGCTCAAAATTCTATAACTCCTCATGCATGGCATTGACCCAATCCGGATCAGATAAAGCGTGTCCAACATCTCGGGATTCAAAATCAGCAACAAATGCAGAATGAGCAAAGTGAGAGATTTGTTGTGACCTTGACCGAGTGACACGTTCGTCGATGCTGCCGATCATCTGCTAAGGGGGGTGTTGGCGCTAGATGTGTCGTGGCGCCTCCCGAGCAGACGTGATCTCCCCCTCAACAGCAGTTGGTGCCTCCTCGGGTACAAAAGGTACCGCTCGAGGTGGCGGATCCAACGGCCCCCATGAGGAAGAGGTGTCGGGTGGTGAGTCATAGTAGAAGCCGCTCCTTGCGGCACAGCAGGTGGAGGGGGTGCTGGATCATCCATAACTTCAGCACCCTCATCCTCGTCATCAAAAAGAGGCTCACCTACCTCATGATCACCTGCACGCTCAAAACGAGAAGAAGGACAAACCATGGTCTCGTCGAAGGTGACATCTGATGTCTCCATGACTCGGTTATTATCAAGGTTAAGTACACGATATGCGCGAGTATGAGTGCCATAACCCAAAAATACACCGTCACAAGAACGAGACTCAAACTTGTCCAAGTTGCCCTTTTTGAGTATAAAACAATGGCAACCAAAAATTCTAAAATAACTCACCTTGGGCAGTTTTCCAAAACGCAACTCATAAGACGTCTTTTTCAAGAAAGCTCGGAGAAAAATGCGATTGGAAATGTAGCATGCAGTGCTCATAGCTTCGGCCCAATATCGCCTAGGAGTCCTATGCTCATCGAGCATCGTCCTGGCCATCTCAACAAAGGGTCTGATTCTTCCTCTCTACAACACCATTCTGTGGCGGTGTGTAGGGGGAAGAAAACTGATGCTCTAAACCCAAAGAGTTACAGAACTTCTCAAAATCCGAATTCTTGAATTCGGAACCATTATCACTCCTAATAGCTCGCATCGAGTTCAGAGGGAACTCGTTCTGAAGACGCAAAATCAGATTGTGAGCAAAGGAGAAAGTCTCGGTCTTCTCAGCTAAAAAGAAGACCCACGAATATCTCGAGAAGTCGTCAACAACAACAAGCACATACCACTTCCCCCCAACCGAGCTTACCCGAGCCGGACCAACAAGGTCCATGTGCAAAAGCTCTCCAGGGCGCTTGGTCATGACCTGAGTCACTGGATGGTGGGGAGCGGCAACCATCTTCCCATGTCTACAAGAATGGCAAACAAGATCCTTCTCCATGGATAACTTGGGCAATCCTCAGATTAGGCCAAGTGAACTAAGCCTTGCAAGCAAGTCGAAGCTCAAATGTCCAAGTCTCCTATGCCACTTCCAAAGATCAGACGAGGAAGATCCAGCCACAAGACAACGGGAAATCGAAAGACTCTGAGAAATTCGCATGAAAGACTTTTCCAAAGGGTGAAATCAAACATACAAGATTGCCCTGAGGATCCAAAATACGACTGAGATTCGGTTTAAAACGAATCTCATAGTCATCATCAAAGAGTTGCGAAACAGAAAGAAGGTTAAAATGCAAGTTAGAAACAAGAGCAACATCACGCAACACAAAATGCTCATTAACTCGCACCGACCCATGAGACAAAACCTTACCTTTGCTATTGTCGCCGAAGGTGATAAACTCCTTTCCGGCGACTGGACTAAGACTAGAGAACCACTTGGCGTTTCTGGTCATGTGCCTTGAGCAACCGGAATCCACCAACCAAACGTTCTCCAATCATTTTACCTACATCAATAAAAAGACATAGGGTGAGCATACGGTCCAACACTGGGGTTAGTGAAGTAAGGGGAAAACCAGTGTTGGGCCGACTGCTCAAAAGAATGGTTAGCAGAAAAACCATTCCTAGCACGCCTACGGGAGGAGCGATCACCACGCTGAGGAAAACGTGGTCCGCTAAGGGAAGAGCGTCCATCGCGATACTCAAAACGCGGTGGAGGGAAACGCTCAACAAAGCCTCCGCCACGGGGTCCGTATCCTGCAAAGTCAGGACCCCGTCGGGCAACACCTCCCTGACGCCTAGGACCTTGAGGCACTGCACCTCTAGGCCTAGCAGCTCTCCTTGGAGCTCTCCTCTGAACATTCGGCACATGTACATCATGGAAAGGATGGTACATGTCCGGGTTGTTCATCTCCCTTGCATGGCGCGCCTCTCTCTTGCGCCGAAAGCAAAACTCACTCAAGTGTCCATCTCTCCCACAGTGCTCGCAATGGTACCTCACCGCTCTCAAAGGGGGTTGTTGCTACTCACAGTAGTGGGTGTGGATCACTTTGCCCTTCTGTGGCATAAGCTCCTCCTGTATGGGTGGCATGGTGTCCAACTTGTTTTTCAGGTGGTTGGGCTTGGGATGCCATGTCTGCTTCTTGGGTGGAGCTCTCGGAGGTTCCACAAATACACCATCCTTGGTGTTAGGCTTAAAAGGCTCTTTGGGTGGAATCTTGGTAAGCTTGGGAGTAGTGGTGGAGTTGGGCTTCTCACACGGGTTCAGACCACTCGACTCTCCAATCTTCCCAAAAGTTGACACATCAATACCCGGAGCAAAGCCTACACTTGGACCTCCTGCAGCACGCTTGAATTGGGAGATCATCATCCCAAGTTGCGGCTCACCACAAGACACTCATGACAAGATGGTCGGAAGGTATGTGTTTTCCTCCTCGGTTTGCATCTTGTCATGCTTCACGTTGGCTATCTCCATCTCCAGGCCCTCACACAAAACACACCTGGACACACAAGTGCTACCCGAGCTGGCCTTCTCATGAGATACAATCTTGGCATTCTTCTCTGCCAACTCAGATTGCAAGACAGGACAAGTCTTGCACGCACCCAACAACATGGGTCTAGCCCGGAGCTCATCCACCTCTCCAACCAACGCAGCATACTTACCTCTCAAGGTGAGAAGGTCAGTCATGTGCGTGGTGCACATCTCGCACTCCTCCTCATTGGTAACAACTACGGTGGACTTGACAGATTCACGTTCCTTCACCGTATCCTCCCACTTCTGTCTAAACTCCTTGCGCTCTCTAGCAGCACGCCTAAGCAGCTTGTCTTGACTAAGAAGCGCGACAGTAAGTTTCTTGACCTCAGCGGAAAGCTCATCGGGGGTCAGAGATACCTGGGAGGTGTCGTCGTCATCGTCGTTCCGAGGAGTGTCCTCCAGCTCACCGTTGACCTCCTTGCCGAGGGCCATGGTGCAGAAACCCTCATCGTCGGCGAAGAAGCAGAGGCCGTTGAGCTTGGCCTCGATCCTCTTCTTCTTCTCGGACTCGTTGTCGCTTGAAGAAGCGGAGTCGTCGTCCGAGTCGTCGACGTCACTGAGCGTGGCGAAGAAAGCACGCTGCTCAGCCTGGGCCTTCTCCAAGTACTTGGTCTTGATGTACTCCTTGTTGAAGCCGCCCTTCCGCTTGTGCCTCGCGGGGACGTACTTCTCCTTGCGCTTGCCGGAGTCATACTTGTGCCCAAGATCGCCCTTCCTAGATGTGTGCTTCTTCTTGGGACAGTTGGCGATGAAGTGGTCGGGGTCGCCGCACGCAAAGCATCCTCAGCGTCCTCCTCCGCGGCGACGGTTCATGCGGTTGTTGTGGAACAACAAAAACCGGTTGGCGAGCATCGCCAACTCGTCATCCCCCAAAGACTCCAGCTGGTCCTCTGTGACAGAAAAGAGTGAAGAAAGTGCAAATCCTCCAGAGGGTTAACAGAAGAGCCAGAAACCAAAGCCATAGTCGGGCCGGAAGGATTTTCATAAGAAGCCCTCGACATGGCGTCAATCTCACTAGACTTGAGCTTGCTAAAGAGCTCGTCGCAAGTGAGGGTCTCATAGTTAGACGATTCGATGATCGCCTGGACCTTTGAGTCCCACACCGACCGATCAAGAGTGTGCAAAAGCTTCAAAGCCCTCTCATGATCGTCAAAAGGCAACAACTCCTTGTTCGCTCTCATCTTGTTGACAATGACCTGAAAGCGAGCGAATAAACTCTCTATACTCTCGCCAGGCATGTGTCGAAAGTTCTCGTACTCCCGCTTGTGCGACTCATAGAGACGAGATTTGACTTGAGAGGTTCCCTCATGGAAGCGCATGAGGGTCGCCCAAATCTCATGAGCCGTGGGGAGGTGAGAAACGCGATCAAACTCGGACATGCTCAAACAGGAGAAGAGAGCGTTACGCGCTCGGCTATTGGCATCGTGCTCATCCATCTGAAGCTGAGTAACACGAGCAGCCAAGACAATGTAATTGTCCTTGTTGCAAATCTCCCAAATAGAAGAGCCCATGCTCTGAAGATAGGCCGACATCCGTATCTTCCAATACGCATAGTTCGTCCCATCAAAGAACAGCGGTTTGCCCACGCCGCGATCCATGTTGCCTTCAATGGATATGGAACCGGCTAAGGTGGAAGATCTTTAACCCACTCCGATACCAATTGAAGGACCAAGAAAGCACTAGCAAGGCGACCAGAGGGGGGTGTGAATGGGAACCAACAAAATTTCTCTCGAAACTTTGGCCAAATGTCCCAAAATCAACTCCCGAAAGCTACGACCGAAACCGTGATGCCCACGACCCTTGGAAGAGGGTGGATGATCCCTAGGATCACAGCGAGGCACCACAAAGCGATAGCAAACCAAACACCAAAAGCACCGGCACAAGTTTGTCCCTTGAAAACCGAGTCTCGAACGTAGATTTAAGGCTACGTCGAGAAATCCCCAAATACCGATGCTAACAAGTAGCAAAGATACCTAGAGAGGTTCCTAGGTTAACTACAGGGCCAAACGAGAAGTCTGAAAACCAAATGGAAAAGCCGGGAGAGCAAACGCACTAAACCGGAGGCTTCAGCCAAATCCCGGACTGTCCGGCAGTACGGTCGCGGACTGTCCGCCGGCCAAAAGAGCAAAACCGCAATGCTGCTGAAGTCCCCTGGACAGTTCCCGGACTGTCCGCGAAAAACCAACGGCGGACTGTGCGCCGGTCAAGGAACAATAAAACAGCCGAAGAACACAGCCACTAATCTGGCCTGCCCCCGACGCGCGGACTGTCCGCCGGTCAAACCGCGGACTGTCCGCGAACGCGCAGAGAGGGCGATTTTAGTCGCCTTCTCCCCAAATCTCTCCAAATTCAATCCAAATCAAAATCCCACGTTCCCAAACTTGGAGAAGATGACCACGGGGTAGTTAGGAGACTATCCCCAAGAAATCATCCGCTCAAATCAATTCAATCACAGGGAAATCGAAAGGGGAAGATCAAGAACGAAAAAGCGCCACGAAAATGAAATCAACCCGATCTACTTGTTCGTGAGGAGCTAGATGAATTTCTTCGGTGGAAATGATCTCCTCACTATAAAGAACAAGTTAATTCAAACGGATTTTGCAAAGACGCACTAGAGAGGGAGATCGAGTGACGGGAAAAATGCGAGGAAACGAAGAACGCGAAGAACATGAACCAAAACGCGAATCAACACATCGATCTGCAACTGTGTGGCTACCACACGCTACAACAGTGAGGTTAGAGCCTCACTTCCTCAAAATCTCCAGTACACAGAGGTATGGTTCTCGGCGGATCTCAGCTAGCTACAGCAAGGGATTGGGAGAGCAGGAAACCCTAGAAGCAAAGATCAAATGACTGAGATGAATGGGGAGGTGGGTGTCTCCCCCTACTTATCCTAATTCTAACTATTCCTAATTCCCACTCTACCCCTAACTACTTACAGAGCGAACCAGCTAAACCCTAAGGTTATTCTGGACCAACTCGTGGTAGGTGGTGATCCGACGGCCACGCCCGCACAATAGGTAGCGTTGCCTCGACGCAACCTCACCGATTGCCGCCACGTGCCGCCACCGCTCTGCGTCCTCTTCACGGACTCCACCCCCGGTTTTGTGGCCAAAACCGGGAAACCAGGCCTTCACGTCCACCCCCGGTTTTGAGGCCCAAACCGGGAAACCAGCCTCCAAGTCCATCCCCTGGTTTTGAGGCCAAAACCAGGAAACGCGCCAGCGCCTAGGTTTTGAGGCCCAAACCTAGAAACCGTCCTCAGCCCGAGTTTTGTGGCCCAAACTCGGCAAACCCGCAGCACCCAGGTTTTGAGGCCCAAACCTGGAAACCGTCCACCCGATGGTTTTTCTCTGGCTCTACCACCAAACTGAAGCTGTAGAGGGGATGCACCGCCCGTGCACCCCATCCACCGACACGTGTCCCCAGGTCCTCGACCAAGGCAACACCGTGCTCGCAAGTCTCCGCTCGTCGCTGTCCCAGGCTGCCAGCCACCACAGCTGATCCTCGGGCCACCGGTCCCTCAGTCCAAGCCTCACGTCCGCCCTTCGCCACTCTCGGTCCCTCGGCACGGCACGTCTCTACTAAAAGAGTTATTTACTCTATAATGGATAGGTAGAGCCAAAGAATGTGAACTATACAAGTTCACAATACCTTTTGATGAAATGAAAGAAAGGGCTCCGGTGGACCTTCACCTTGCCTCTGATCACTGTATCTGTGCTCGACACCTGCACAACACAAGCCAAAGAACATGCGCATTATCCCAGTTGACAATCACTCATCACTTAGAGACTCGGCATACACCCATGTATCCGCACATAATCTTCCTAGAATTCTCTGGGAGTAGATTAAAATAGCTCTATGTCTCACCTTGCTAAAGTAGGTAAATTAATAAGTGCATGTAAGAAATTTAATTTGGGTAAACCATGAACCTCTCTAACTTGTTTAAGATGTATCTAAACTGTTTTCATGCATGGTTATGCCTAGAATTATGTTATTATGTGCATCATGCCTTGTAATTGCTCTCTAACCTAGCTTTAATTTATACTAAGCTCATAGGCTTGTGAGAATTAAATGTTGCAAACAATTTAAGTGGCTGCAATTTGGCTTTGCTAACATGTTTAGAATGTTTTAAACTGTTATTGATTGTACCCAAAAATCAAGTTGTTGCATGCTGCTTGTTAGTTGTTGTTACCTAGTGTCTGTTTATTCCTTCTTGGAATGCAGACTATGCATGAGTTTGTTGCTTGTTGTTAGCTTCATATGCTAAATAAATGAGTTGTAACTTAAAATTGTAAACTGCTTATAGTTAATAAACAAGTATGCCCTAGTTTGCTTGGTATGTTTGCTCCTAGATATAGAGTTGTGCTCCAATCTAGTAAACATGAAATAAAATAATGACAACCTCTATTCATCATGTTTTGCATGTCTATATTTGCTTATGTGCTATAGATAGATGCTTGTCTAGTTTGAGCTTGGTGATTAGTGTTGATTGCTTAAGTTGATTGTTTGTGTGTTCCAAAAGCTTGTTAAGGCTATGTGTAGATGTTCTGTTATCTAATCGATGCTTTGGTTTGTCAACCTTTGTCCTCAGTGAGTACATACTCGGTTTGTCAACCTTCGGCTAGAATCGTGCTCAAGCCCTCTTGACCTTCCGAGATGCCTTTAGTTGAACCCTTGTTGCTTAAAGGCCTGTGTTTGTGTGTCTAGTTTTGATGGTTTAGAATGCTTGTGCCAAAAACCTAAACCTATGACTGTCCATGCCTTTTTGTTGGACTAGTTAGCCCTAGTTAACCTTCCAAAAATCCTAGTTTCGAACCGGGGTATGCCTTTGCTTGTTATGTAGCCATGCCTCTAACCAACCTGTAGATCCAAGTTTGGCCTTAGAGTGTTTCCCAAGCCATGGATGTTTGGTACCCTTTGTTGTGAAGGCCCTTGCTTGTTTGACCAGCCAAGTTAAGTTCCTGCTAACCTCAGCCTTTGGCCGTAGTTTGTCTTGCTCAGTTGTGGAGACCATGTCCAAACCCATGTATTCCCTCGGTTACCTTTTTGTTGCTGCTTGGCCAAACCAAGTTCATGAAATCTTTCATCTTGTCATGACCTTGATGTGCACCAGACGAATCCTTGTTGTCTTGTGCCATGTTCTGTCCTTGAAATCACCTCCGTGTTGATTTCCAAACCTTGTGATTATCCTTATTTTGCAAGCTTACGCCTTGCATGTGATGCTTATCCACGCAAGAATTATCTGCGTCATGTGGGATTTCTCATTGGTTATGGATTCAATAATGGTGTCTTGGTTAAAAACTAATGGTGTCGCAACGAAACAGAAAGCCTCTTGTGGCGGCCGACACAAGTTTGTGCTGCTCGGCACGCGCTGGTATCGTGGGTTCTAATCAAGATCTATTATAGGACTACACCAATGTGTTATCTTTCATGAAGCTTTCTCCTTGTTATCTCCTATGTTCCTTCAGAAAAATCCTTATGTCGGCTCGAATAAGGCAGTGTTTCTTTCTGAAAATGGCAAAGAGGATGACTTTTCAAGAATCGGTCAAAGATGAAAGCAATAACGGACTATAAGAGGTGGTAGACAAAGGATTCTGTTTGATCAAAAACACAAGAGTGAGCATCGTATATGGTCATAGTGAAGTAAAGCGACACAACATACTCGAGGTGGACAAGTAACAGCTAAGGAGTGAGCAACAGAAATGATATGTTATTGAGCCAGATACCTGAGGTCCAGAAGCTTTTTGTCTGAACTTGATACATATATTTGCATGATGACCTTGTAGTCAACCCAATCTTCTCAGATGTGTCAGATTCTCTGTTGACTTTGGTGGTGACTATGTGCATTGATATCAGACAGTGCTTGCAGTAAAAGTTGAAACCTTGGAGTTTTTAGTGTTGAGAGGCAACTAATTAGTTTCTGCCATTAAAAAGCTAATCTCCAGTTCAGAAATGACACTTTGGTAGCTATGAAGGCTATGTCTCACAGAACAATGATATGCCAGAAGTCTGTAAACCCACTGATATTGTTTGCGGCCCTCGTACATCCAAGTCTCTGACATGTTCCAGCTAACTCTATCTTGGGAAAATTTTCAATGGTAATACAAGATATTACACCAGCCTAGTAACTCAGTCAGAATTATACCTGGAGTAAGGACTGCTTTGTGATACGTTTGGCTACTATGAAAAGGTTATTCCAGATTATTTTGGATGAAGCTAGAAAGAGCATTCAGAGTCAGTCTTTTATTCTTGAGCAGTTAAGGTGTTCTACCAAAATCAACTTTTAAGTTATGCAAATTGATAACAAATTCAAGTGTCAAACGTCAGATTTCTGATTATGCTCCTGCATTGCTGAGAGAATTTGAGAAGATCGCTCTATGACCCAATTAGTACAACAAGTCAGTTCTACTAAGTTGCAACTGCATCACAAAGAAGAATGATGTCTGTCTGCTTAGTAGTACAGAGATTCGGTAATTTGGTATTTTCACCCAAGAGGTTGCATCAAATTTAACCTAAGTTACTATCGTAGCTTAAGAAATAAGACTTTCCGTAAAGGAGGATCAGTGAAAACATGGGATTGGTAGAGTCAACTATCACATTCACTCCTCTCTTATCAGTTTCAGATAATATAGTGTTATCATCAGAGAAAGAGAATTGCACACATGGAACCTTATGTAGCTTTCCATCGATTGGTATATGATTAATCAAACATTCACAGTACTATAAATAGTGGTTGCCGTCAGTCAGTTCCTGACCATCTCAAGGGATGAATATTCATTATAGTCTCAATCAGGCAAAGATCTAATATTTGAAGTAATATTATCTTGGATTCCTCCCAATGTAATAATGCAATTTTGTTTTTTGTCAACCTAATAGTAATGTATTGAGTGCACCTCAATGTTTAATGGGAATCAGTGAAGAAAATTCTTCAGATAAGAGTAAATAGAAAATGACATGAAAGATCGGAAAGTTGCTCTGTTTATAGCAGTTTCGGTTCTGTCGAGAAGTCAGTATCTTGAGCTACCGATAGCCTTAAGGATGGGTGCTATGTATCTCTTCCCTTGAAAAGCTTTCATCCGGAATCTCGGGACAAGATTCTTTTAAGGGGAGAAAGGTTGTAACATCCAAGGTGTTCGCCGTCAGTTGAGCAGTCAGTTCAGCACAGACATGCTATATCAAGTGACAATGAAGAAAATCAATTGGGTTTAACCAAGTGTCACGAGTTGCCCAATCAATTTTATATGGACTCACGATCAAAAGTTATGAAAGTTCCGTGTTGAGCAGACGACCGAAAAATGTTCCGACCGACGAGAAACCCTAATTTGCATCCTACCGGGTGACTGCTTTGACTAGCGTTGAACGGTATTTTCAGATGTTTGTATGTCAGTGCGCCTTAAACGAAAGTTGTAGTACAGATTGAGAGAAACACATTTCGTTTTATGGCCGAGACCTGGATCGGTGCTGAAATTAGTGAAAACAAGCTCGCAAGATGGAGTAGAACGCAGTTTTCAGGTTCCAGAAATCAGTTAAGTCTGTACTGTGAAATTGGAATTTCGGTCACCGCGAAGCTTACGTCAACGATCGTTACCGGACAAACCATTGGGAATTTGACTGAGTGCCTTTAACGAAAGTCGGAGTACTCATCGAGACGGCGACAAAAAAATTGGTTTCATCAAATTCGGGGTTCGTTTGATCAGTGATCGCAATTTTGGAGTTTGACCGAAAGTTTTCGGAAACTCGCCATTTTGGGAAAGAAATTTTGGGGAAAAATGTCGTGGTCGACCGGCCTCTCTCTTCCCGAGGCCATGCTCTTTTTCCCCCGACAGAAGGCCGGCGCCCTCTATCTCCCTCTCATTTTCTCCCTCGGTTCTTCCCCTTTCTTCTTCCGTCTTTCTCCTTCCTCCATGGACAAAGCAGCAGACCAGCAGCTGCTCCAGCCATGGCCGCCTCCTTCCTCCCTACTGCTCGCCTCCAGCTAGTGCGGCAGCCGCTATTCCTCTCTGGCCGGTTCCCCTTTTTCCCCTCTCTCTCTTTCCCCCTCCCTGTTTTTCCCCTCCATGGATGAATAACAGGAACCAGCAGCAGCCATGGCCGACTTTGCAGCAGCTCCTCTAGTGCTCCTCCTCATTTCCATGGCGCACCAGAGCAGCCGGTTGCTCCTCTTTTCTCTGGCTGGTTTCTCCATCCTTCGTCCTTTTTTCTCTCTTCCTGCGCTCTTTCCTGCGTGCGCCATTTTCTGGCCGAAGCCGCGCCAGGAGCCGCGTGCCTCTCTGGCCGCGACCTGCAGGGCAGCAGCGAGCACCGGAGGCCAGCAGGAAGCAGAGGCCAGCGACCAGCCCCAGCGCCCCAAGCCCTAGCTCCAGCCTGGAGCCGTGCCTCCTCTGTGCGAAACCGGGTGAGGCCGCGACTGCCTGGCCGCGATCCTTTTGCCGGCCGTGCAGAAACAGCGCAACAGCAGCCCGAGCCGGGCAGCAGTAGGCAGCAGCTTGCCCAGCAGTGGCGCAAGGCAGCCCCAAACCCTAGCCCGACGTCCGCCTTGCAGAAGCCGAACTTCCCCCTCAGTTCCCATCGTCTTCCCGAGTTTCTCCCGTGATGTTTTGTGCAGATCTGGACGGTCCAAATAAAAAACATTTTTTGTTTTTGTTTTTGGTTAAATGGCAAATCTGACTGAAATTTGTGAAATGCATAATAAATTGTGTGTTTGTCCAAAAATTGCAAGTGAGCACTTTTTGGAATCCTTGTGAGTAGATCTGTGCAGTAAAAGTATAATATGATGTGTGTGAGCTGATAGTTTTTGCTGGGATGATTTATCTTTGTTAAATAGGATTAAATAGGGAGAAAATCATATCTGTTGTTGTGGTGCTTTGTTTCCTGTGAAAATTTTATGGTAGGCTTGTCATGTGCTATGTGTACTGTGATAAAACTGTCAGAATTTATGGTGCATGTATGAATTAGTTATGTATTTATCTTGCTTTCAGATAATTAAATGGATTAAAATGATTTATGGTAAATGTTTGCATATAAAAATAGAAATGGTAGTTCCACTGTCCTTCTATGATATTGTTGTAGTTTAGGTAATTTTATCATGGCTATATGTTTACAGAAAATATGATTTGTAGATTTATTTTGCTCTCACATATATTTTTTGAATAAAACTTGCCCTGTTTTTAATAAATAAATTATAATACCTGAGCATGTAATATATTTGCAGTAGACATGATTTGGCATTGCCTATCACCTGTAAAAATATAAGCCCCAAATTATATGTTTGCAACATCACTTAAAAATAATGCCTATATTAGTTAATTATTTAAGTAATAAAAGCATAGTAATAAATGAAAATGTATATGTTTATGTGCTTGTCTTTGTTGCATATTGATCTAAGTTAAATGATGTGTGCTAATGTTTATAAGCATTTGATGTTATTCATAGCTCATATGTGTGCTCACATGTTAACCAAATAATTAGTAAATTGGATTTATTAAATTGCTGAAATGGCTGCATGTGTAGTTTTCTGTTGTGGTGATTAGTTCATGATGATAATTATGTTTGCTGAATATGTTTTCTATACAAAAGTTGTAGATAACTGCCTAATCTTGCTTGTCCTCAAATTTCATGATTTGGGAGTTATATCTTTTAGAAGTTTGTTGTCATGTTTTCATTGCTCTTTGGACAGATCTGGAAGAGTGAACTGTTTGATGTTAATAGAAGAGTCGTAGTACTTTTCATAAGCTTTCTAAATTGTCTTGGATCACTATTTTTGGTGATCCAGAACTTAAGTTACATGTGTTTGAAGTTAAGATTCAAAATCTGTCCAAGTCTGGACAGAGTTTCTTGTTTATATTGTTTGACCTTGATAACTGCTTAATTAACTTGAGATGATAATAAATAAGTTGTATACAACTTAATAAGCTTTCTAACAAGTCTTATATCAAGTCTTTTGGTACTCTATATCTCTAGTTATGGCTGTTTGAAGGTAGATGTAATATCCTGTCCAAAGTTGGACAGAACTGACTTACATGTAATGTTTGCCCTTTTTAAGAGTTGAATCATGTTTGGGTAATAATAGCAAAGTTTTAGATAATTTCATTAGCTTTCCAGAAAGCCTAAAATCATCTTGTTTGGATGTGTATAGCTCCTGTTATGATTAAATTAAATGCTTGTTGTATTGCTGTCCAAATTTGGTGTATAGACCTAAATTGCTTGCTTTAGTTTGATGTTGCTTATGTGATGCTTAATGCGATGTCAAGAATTGATAATGATTAGTTGTGCATTCCATTTTATTAAATTAATCAACCTGATGTCTTATTTAAATCTGTTAAATAATGATGGTTGACATGCTTAACTAAGATAGGAGTTGCATGCGCATACATGTGTTCCATTTGTGTGACGTATGTAATGTAGTCTTGATTGATCCTGATTGCTTATGTGATATAGTCAGTAATACTTGTGTTGTATGCCTATGTTGCATTGTGAGTGTTTGCCTTGCATTCATACGCTTGCATTGTGCATCTTATTTAGGTACGATAGATGCATCGTGAAGGACGTGATGGTGAGGCTAAACCTGAAGAAGGTGTTTGGCGAACCCCACAAGTTTCTGGAGCAGTGATATTCCCGAAGTTGGTGCCAACTTACACTAGCTTAAGTGTTGTTCCCAGGCAAGCCCCGGAGCATTCTAAGTCTCCTACCATTCTTTTATAAGTGCAATCGAGTCAATGTAATGATTGTTGCATTAAGTTATAGGAGTTGAATGATACTGTTGATGCATTACTTACCTATCCTTGTCCACCAGCAATTATTATCTTCATATCCCTATTAGGTCTTAGATCGATTATATGCTTAGCCCTGCTTAGACCGGTAAAAGTCGGGTGATTTCCTGTCTCCCGCATATAGGTGGATACTGATCATGACTAGCCTGGTGCTATTATGGAGATAACCATGTGATAATTAAACTGAGACCGGGCGGGATGTAGGAGCAGCAGGGCATGGGTTCTGTGTGCTAGTAGTCTCCCATCTGTGTCGCTTAGAACCCGTTCGAGTGCGCACCTCAGTCGATTTGAACGCGTCAATCACTTAACGGAGTAGGTCGGAGTACCTCCCGTGAAGCCGAGTAAAGTTATTCGAGCCGATGATGGAGATGTTGACACCTAACACCCAGGGCCTCAGATGTACCGTGAGAAACTTTACTGAGCAACCTGGCATGGTCTGTGTGTAGGCAAGGCCTAATCGACCCGACATGACCGTGGGCAGAATTGCTTGAGCGACCTGGCACTGAGATCACCCCCGGTGTAGAAGGGCCCATGGTCGTCCCGCGATTTGTTCTCGAATTTCTTGAAGGGCAGCTGACGTCTACCTTTGGCCAAGAGTGATCGGGCGAGTGTGCGATATTTTATCCCCAACTGGGTAGGAATCGATTATAATCGCCATCGCTCCTAGACAGTGAGTAACTTGACTGACATGCGTTACCGTAGTAACTTATGGAACTAAAGATGGTTGTGATGTTGAATCTGAAAAGCTATTGATGAAATAGTCACTCTTGCTTGTTAATTAGCCAACTGATTGCTCTAGATCAGGTGCAAATCTAGTTAATCAGGTTGATTACATAAAATTGACTGCTAATACCCTAATGATGATTATTAATAATGAAAATGCTTTTATGCAAAAAGGGTAAGTATAGCCAACCCCAGATACAGCCTTGCATACTCCTTGTTGTCACTTTATTTCTGGTTTATGACGGGTAAGTCTAGCTGAGTACATTTGAGTACTCAGGGTTTATCCCACCTTGTTGCAGGTGAAGGTTAGGCCTGCCAAAAGGTGATGGCCAATGTCGGTGGGCTCGACAGTTCTATATTTCTTCTCTTATGCTGTTGTTGTAGGATGTCACTCAAGCTAGCAAAGTATTTCAACTTATGTGGTATTCATTTCAAAGTTATGTTGTTTCTTCTAAATTAAGTGGAACTCAACTTGTATTATTATTTACAAACTTTATTGTAATATTATTTCCGTTGTAAATCTCCGTGGACATGATTTGTATTTGCTTGACCATGCTATCTTGGCTGAGATATTGGAAAAGTTTGAAATCCCTCAGGATTTCACGGACTACCGGGTTTATATGGACTCAAGTGTGCTAATTCAGCTGCTCCGGCAGAGGTTTCCGCACTTGTGCTCTTATAAATTGGGCGGTTCTGTTACAGTTAAAGGGACATCGGACGCTCCAATGCCTGGCATCGGACGCGCCGATGCCCTGTCCAATGGTCGACTGTACTAGCTTGTCAGAATACACATCATGTGACATCGGATGCTGGCAACGTCCGATGCCTCCATCTCGGACGCGTTCGATGCGGAAATGACCTCACTGGAATCTCTATGGACCTGCATCAGACGCTGGCCCTCATCGTCCGATGGCAGCGTCCGATGTGCCTCTCGAGACATGCTCTTATGAATAGTGCTAACGTAGCGTCCGATGCACCTCCATCGGTGCTTCCGATACCACGGTCCAGACACTCCCAAGTCTAGGAGACATCGGACGCGCATTCGATGCCACCCAAGCTAGCGTCCGATGCCTTTTTCAGGGCCAATCATCCTCATGACATAAGGGCTCTCTCTGAGCTACCTAGAGCTATGAAATACCAAGTGTGCACCACACCTACCTCAATAGACTTATCTAGGTCAAGTTACTAATTCACGCTCCCCTTTATAGTACAACCAAAGGAAAAAACAAAGACCTAAGACTACCTAAGTGTCCTCTAACACCATATGACACTTAGTGCTAGTCTATCACCGTCTTCGTCGTTCGTTCTTTGAAAACCGAATCGATTTCCATCGCTAAGGGACATGAACGCCATATGCCCGTATCGTCACCATTACTGTAAGCTAACTCATCTCTGTTTCTACAAAACACACGTTAGTCACAGTAATCTCGTGTTTCACCCAATCATCGAAACCCACTAGGGGCCTAGATGCTTTCAAGAAGCTAGTGGCACATGAGAAACAAAGTTATCAGGGGCATTGAAATCCTTTGTCATCCACATTTCACACCGTTAGTGCTGAAAACAGACGGAATGACGTGAGAGAGAACTTTTTAGACCCAGGGACAAGAGTATTAGAACCCATCTTCAAAGGACATGGACGATTACACCATCTTTTTTAATGGCATACAAGTAAAAGACTCATATTATTGTGGATCAAGAGGTCACATTATGATTATGTTTCCCTTAATTGGTTCACATTAAAGGAATGCTCCACAAACTCTAAGGTTTCTTATGAGGAGCAGTTCTAACAGCTCTTACGTGGTGTTTGGTGCACGAAAATGTAACGTAAACGTAAAGGATAATAAGTTGTGAATGTTACCGGCGGGAAACACATTTGAACTAATTTTGTTTACGTTTTCATTATCGTGGAACTAACCAAACAACACCTTAATGTGTTCCGTAGCGTTAACATGTGCAATATACTAGTTCGATGTAACAGCAAAAACATAGCGAGATAACTTACCATCATTGTTGAGAATCATGTATGCTCCACATTTGCGAGATGATGTAGAACTAAGGGCGTCCGCAATGGTGTTCAAATCGCTAGCTATTTGGTCTCTAGGAAGAATGCTATTGGCTCTCAATGGCAACTTACAAATAGCTAGCTAGATGAGACATAAAAATAAATACTATTTTGATGAGGCAACTTATAAAAGTAGCACTTTTATTGGCTATCGAGGAGAGAGATCAAATAGCTAGCTATTGGGAAGTCGATAGCTATTTGATCTCTCTCCTCGATAGCCAATAAGAGTACTACTTTTTTATTATTTTTATACGTTATCTCGTTAGTTATTTGTAAAGTGCTATTGAGAGCCAATAGAATTCCTCCTACCTAAATATTTGACAACCATTGCGGATGGCCTAACAGGTGGTTCAAGTGGTTAAAACTGTGCCAAAAAAAGATGGGAAGGCATTGGTTGAACTGAAGGAGTGTAGAAGACAACTAAACATTCATTGCATGGCGTGAACACCTGTAACAGGACAACTGATTAGGATATGCACAGAATTAAAAGCGACTGATGCAACAGCAACTCCATGATAGCCATCGTAGCTCTAGATCTAGCGTAGGGAAATGCGTTTTAACAGGAGGCAAGCACGTATAAATTGAGACGAAAATTGGAAGATTATATATAAATGGTATCGACATTTAACTGCATATATATCTTCTGCAAAAAAGAGGAAATATATCCTCTGCAAAAATGAGGAAATAAAAAGAGAAAATGCAAAATTTGCACTTTGACCGTGCCCAAGTTTTCTAAATAAGGGAGCAAAAATTTGTCTGGCAGGAGCCTAAAATTTTGCCTTGTAAGACTGTCTCCAACAGGTACCCATATGAGCACCCAAACACAAAATAGGTAAGAGGAGACCTAAAATCAGCCTCCAACAGAGTACCCATACAAAAGACTCATTTTGGGTTGCTTGAGAGACATAACCTAAATATGAGTTTTCTCTTTCCTGGGAACCCATTTGCAGAAATGATTCTCTTTTAGGTCTTATTGTTGGAGAAGATGTTAAATGAGTATTGAAACTTTTCACTGTAGCACTACCTAAACTTTAAATAGGTATTGTATTTGGGTGTTGGTTATTGGAGATAGTCGGCTGTCTGCTTTGGAGACCCATTTGGGGACCCAAAGTCAAAAAGAGTCTCCAACACAATACCTATAGTCTCCAACAGAGTATCTATATGGAAGACCCATTTTAGATATCATAAGAGACATAACCTAAATTTGAGTATCCTTTCACCTCGAGACTCATTTGCAGAAAGAGTCTTCTTTTCGGTCTGGTTGTTGAAGAAGACTAAAAATAGGTATTAAACCCATTGACTGTAGTTGTCGGGGGTCCGCAAAAGGGGTACCCCCAATCAACGCAAACAAATAGGGTAAACCTAGAACACCGGTTAATAACAGACCTAACTAGTCTAACCCCCTAAAAAGCCGACCCCCCGAGGCCTACGACGCTGGCCCACCGAGCCGAGCCCTCCAAGCCAGGCCTCGGGCGCACGTTCGTTTTCCGTCTCGCCCGAGCCCTCCAAGCCAGGCCTCGGGCGCACGTTCGTTTTCCGTCTCGCCCGAGCCCTCCAAGCCAGGCCTCGGGCGCACGTTCGTTTTCCGTCTCGCCCGAGCCCTCCAAGCCAGGCCTCGGGCGCACGATCATCTTCCGTCTCGCCCGAGCCCTCCAAGCCAGGCCTCGGGCGCGCGATCGTCTTCCGTCTCGCCCGAGCCCTCCAAGCCAGGCCTCGGGCGCACGCTCGTCTTCCGTCTCGCCCGAGCCCTCCATGCCAGGCCTCGGGTGCACGTTCGTTTTCCGTCTCGCCCGAGCCCTCCAAGCCAGGCCTCGGGCGCACGATCGTTTCCCGTCTCGCTCGAGCCCTCCAGGCCTCGGGCAAGCGCTCCACTACCCTTCGAGCCCCCCACAGCCGAACACCACACCTCGAGACCCCACGCGGGGACCTCGAGCCTCTCTGGCACAGCGGCCTATCCCTCGAGACGCGTTATGCCTCCCTCGAGCGGTGCAGACATCGGATGCCAGCCCCATACCGCGCACTTAATTCATCCACCTACTCCAGCCACGTCCTCTGTAACACAACGTGTGCCACAGTGGTCCGGGGCAGAGTCAAGTCTCGTTTTCACCACAGGTATGGGCGAAAAGGCGCCAGTGAAGCACTGTTAACCCACGCCCTACACTATGGCACGTCCAAGCCACGCCTCGAGGCCCAGATGCCTGCCGCTCAATCGATTTTCACGGGACTTGCCCATACCTGCGGGGACTCGAGCCCCCCGTAGGCGCCGCCTCGAGGCCGGCTCCGCGCCCCTCGAGCCCTAACTACTTTCATGCTATTGGAGGACAGGTACCCCAAGACCCGGAGGGACCCCGCCGCGTCGTGTACGTTCCGGGATGGGCGTTGTACGGCTTCCACCTCGCCGCGCCTCCACGTCCGCGCCCAGGATGGAGGCCACGCTTCAAGGACGCTTCAATAGCAACGCCCACGTCGGCTACAATGTCTTCGACAAGACAGGGTTCCTACCCTTCTTCGTAAGGGACACAATACACCCCGACACCCGTAATACCCTTGTGTAACCCTGGCCTCCCCTTGCTCTATAAAAGGGGACACCAAGGCCCTCATTCCTTCGGTCGGGAAGAGACACTTTAAGACACAAGTCCACACACACACGAGTCCGGACTCCGGTCCACGCTCACTGAGCTTGTATTCGCCCCTGTACAAGCACTTAGGTGCAAGTAATACAAGAACATCCTCCACCCGCTGGACGTAGGGCCTTCTTTGCCCGAACCAGGATAAATCCTTGGTCCCTCTTGCATCACCATCCAGGAAGAGAAGCACGCGATCATATTACTCGTTGGTGTCATACCCCCGGTTTCGAAACACCGACAGTTGGCGTGCCAGGTAGGGGCCTTCGCGTGTCGAGTCGGTTTCTCGCCGTTTCCTGGATGGCTGCTTCGACTCCTTCATTCTCTGCCGGTGCCGTCATCTGGTTCGGGAGCCTCGAGTTCCTGGCCACTGACAACGGCAGCGAGCTGACCTTGCTCTCCGCGGAGGGCCCGAGTGGAGGGCGTGTCGCGCCGCCCCGTGCGAGGAGCATGGCACGTCGCCCACACCATCACGCGTCGCCACCCCATGAGCGGCGCCGTCGTCATCATCGTCGCTAGGCACAGGCGGTGCCGGCGGCATACACCCACTTCCCCGCGGCCGGCGCGGAGTTCCCAAGGACGAGCTTGCCCAGCGCACGGCCGGAGACTTCCCGGGCGCGCCCGCGCCCGCCCAGCGACTTCGCGTTCATCATGCGCACGGACCAGGAGCCAGGCCAGAGGCCTCCGAGCCGTGCACCGTCGACGCCGCCCAGCCTCCTCCCGCACGGGGTGTACCGCGCTCGACACCGACAGTTCCCGTTCGGCCTCGACAGCTCCGCGGCAGCCTACGCCCGCCAGCTCAACGAGCGCAGTCGGGGCCGACAGACGGCGGAGCAGGAGGAACGCCCGGGCGTGCTGCTGCAGGCCATGGCCAACCTGGAGATTGTCCACCCCGCACGCGTCGACCGCGACCTCTCACGAGCCGTCGGGCCACCTCGTCAAGCCACCTTCGGGGAGTGGTACCGCGAGCTGCAGCCCCGGCACGAGCCAAGGCGGCGCGGCATCACCAGCTCCGACTCCGACGAATACGACTACCACGACCCCGACCTCTGGGATCCCACCAGGGAGTGCTTCCAACTCGAGGGGGTCGTATGCGACACCGAGGACGAGGGCGACGACGGCAGGCCGACGCTCAACCTCGAAGGGCCCAGAGACGTGGCTGCGGCAGGCGGGTCACGTGTTCACGAGAGGAACGAACCCCCGGCACCGGCTGCACCATCCCAGCACAGCGACGACCGAGCGGCGCAGCTCGCGTAGCTGCGGGAGGCCATCGCCAAGGCTGAGGAGGACCGACAACGCCTGCTGCAGCTCGAGAAGACCCTAGCACAAGAACCAGCCCAGCCTCGAGGTGCCGGCGCTCGTGGCCGAGCTCGAGAGGTCCACCGGCAGATCCTCGAGGACGGGGCGCCAGCACGCCCCGAGGTGTGTTTCCCGTGAGCGTGACAGAACGTGGTGGCGGCGGCGATGCTGCTCCGCGATCTGCCCGCCGTCTCCAACCCTGACGCCAGGCGCATGCTTGGGGAAATGAAGAACCTCCTCGAGACAGCCGCTGTGCAGCAAGCCGAGAGCTCGGCGTCACGATGACGCGGAGCAGCCTCGGGGAAGCCGGCGGACACGCCCCGCAACGAGCGCGAGGCATCCGTCCACCAACCTGACGCCTCTCGAGCTAGGCCAGTCCGCGAACGGATCATCGACAACCGGCCACCTCGAGACCCCAACGACGCCCGCAACGACATCAACCGCCGGCGCAAGGACAAGGGGGCCCAGGAGCGTGGCTATAGCGCCCATCGAGGGGGGCGCTACGACAGCGACGAGGACCGGCAAGTCCTCGAGCCCCCGGGCCCCAGAGTCTTCAGCCGGGCCATCCGCAGCTCAACCCTCCCCGACCGCTTCCGACCGCCGACCAACATCATGAAGTATGACGGGGAGGTCGAGCCCAAGCTCTGGCTCTCGGACTTCCGCCTAGGCTGCCAACTGGGCGGAGCGAAGAACGACGACCGTGTGATCATACGCCAACTCCCACTGTACCTCTCGGACACCGCCCGCCGGTGGCTCGAGGGGCTCCCGCCGGATCGGATCGATGACTGGGCCGACCTAGTCAGGGTCTTCGACGGGAATTTCAAGGGGACTTGCGTGCGCCCAGGCAACCCCTGGGACCTACGGCGTTGCAGGCAGGCGGCGGACGAGCCCCTCCGCGACTTTGCTCGGCGGTTCTCGAAGCAGCGCCTCGAGCTCCCCCACGTGCCTGACGAGGACGTCATCTCAACGTTCCTCGCGGGCACGACATGCCAAGAGCTAGTTCATGAGCTAGGACGCTACCGTCCCAGGACGGTCGAGGACCTGATGGATCGCGTCACCAGCTTTGCCTCAGGCGACGAGGCAGTGGGGGCCTTCTTTGGCCGTTCTACGGACAAAGGTAAGGCGGTGACCGCGCCGGAGGGCACGAACAAGGGCAACGACGCCAAGAACGACAACAATAACGGCAACAAAAAGAAGAAGAACAAACGCAAGGGTCAGAAGGCGAAGCGCGACGCCAATGACGACGACGACGAAGAAGTGCTCGTAGGCGCCCTCGAGCCTAAGAAGCCCCGAGGCCCCCCTGACGGGGCTGTTTTCGACCAGATGCTCGAGGACCCCTGCACTTATCACAGGGGCCCCGTAAATCACAAGTTAAAAGACTACCGACTGCTAAAAGGCTACTACTCCAAGCTCGGCGATAAGAGAGAAGACGCGCCTAAGGGCAAGGATACCAATCGACGCGGCGGTGGGGACGCGAACGGCGACTTCCCCCCGGTGCGCGACTGCTACATGATCTACGGGGGGCCGACCGTCGGGCTCTCGGCTCGAGAAAGAAAGAAGGAGCGCCAGGAGGTCTTTGCACTCTGCCACGACGCCCCCCGGTATCTTGACTGGTCTGATGCGCCGATCACGTTCGACCGTGACGACCACCCGGACCGTGTCATAAACCCGGGGGCGTACCCCCTCGTCGTCGACCCCGTCATCGTCGACGTACGGTTCTCCAAGGTGTTGATGGATGGGGGCTCGAGCCTCAACATCATATACCTCGAGACACTCGACCTCCTGGGGATTTCAGAGGGTCAGCTCCGGCCCAGCGCCGGGGGGTTCCACGGAGTCGTACCGGGGAAGAAGGCCCACCCCCTCGGGCGCATCGACCTGCCGGTTTGCTTTGGCACGCCGACTAACTTCCGCCGAGAGACGCTCACCTTCGAGGTGGTTGGGTTCCAAGGGGCCTACCATGCCATCATCGGCCGGCCAGGCTACGCCAAGTTCATGGCGGTTCCCAATTACACGTACTTAAAGCTCAAGATGCCGGGGCCAAAAGGGGTCATCACCATCGACACCTCCTACGAGCACGCATACCACTGCGACGTGGAGTGCGTCGAGCGTGGGGAGGCCAACGTCCACCTCGACTCGCTCGAGGCCCTAGCCGCCCTGGCCACCGAGGAGGCTCCTGAAGCGAAGCGTCACGCTGGCAACTTCGAGCCGGCGGAGCACACAAAGCGGATACCCGTCGACCCGACCTCGACCGATGGCAAGACGCTGGCCGTCAGTGCCAGCCTCGAGCCTAAATAGGAAACAGTGCTCGTCGACTTTCTCCGCGCGAACATCGACATGTTTGCGTGGGGTCCCTCGGACATGCCGGGCATACCAAGGGAAGTCGCCGAGCACGCCTTGGAAATCTGGGCCGGTTCCAGACCGGTGAGGCAACGCCTGCGCCGCTTCGACGAGGAGAAGCGCAGGATCATCGGCGAGGAGGTGCACAAGCTTTTGGCGGCCGGGTTCATCAAGGAGGTATTTTACCCAGAATGGTTAGCTACCCCTGTATTAGTTAGGAAAAAGAATGGAAAATACGGATGTGTGTAGACTACACTGGTATGAATAAAGCATGTCCAAAAGTTCCATTTCCTTTACCTAGAATTGATCAGATTGTCGATTCCACTGCTGGGTGCGAAGTGCTTTCGTTCCTTGATGTGTATTCCGGCTACCACCAAATTAAGATGAAAAAATCCGACGAACTCGCAACCTCTTTTATCACGCCATTTGGTATGTATTGCTATGTTACGATGCCCTTCGGCCTACGAAACGCCGGGGCAACGTATCAACGATGTATACAGCACATCTTTGGCAAGCACATAGGCAGGACCGTCGAGGCCTACGTCGATGACATCGTGGTTAAAATCAAGAAAGTCGGGAACCTCATCAGCGACCTCGAGACCACATTTGAGTGCCTCCGGGCCTAGAATGTGAAGCTCAACCCCGAGAAGTGTGTCTTTGGTGTGCCTCGAGGCATGCTACTTGGCTACGTTGTCTCACAACGGGGGATCGAGGCAAACCCTGAAAAAATCTCAGCAGTCACGAGGATGGGCCCGATTCGAGACCTCAAGGGTGTGCAGAAAGTGACTGGCTGCCTAGCCGCTCTCAGCAGATTCATCTCGAGGCTAGGGGAAAAAGCGCTACCCCTCTACCGCCTGCTGAAGAAGACAGAACACTTTGCGTGGACTATCGAAGCCAAGGAGGCCTTAGCCAAGTTGAAGGGGTTGCTGACTTCCGCACCAATCCTCGTGCCACCGCGACCAGCCCAGGATGGCGATTCCCCCGAGCCTCTCCTCCTCTATGTAGCCGCAACCACTCAGGTGGTCAGCGCGGTCGTAGCCGTCGAGAGGCACGAGGAGGGTCATGCATTGTCGGTCCAACGACCGGTGTACTTCACCAGTGAGGTACTCTCCGAGGCCAAGGCCCGGTATCCGCACATCCAGAAGCTGCTCTACGGCATCGTCGTCACAAGGCGCAAGCTCCAGCACTACTTCCTCGCACATCCCGTAACGGTGGTGTCATCCTTCCCCCTCGGTGAGATCATCAACAATCGGGAGGCCACGGGGCGCATCGCCAAGTGGTCCGCCGAACTAATGGGGGAGACCATCACCTACGCCCCGCGAAAGGCCATCAAGTCGCAAGCGTTGGCGGACTTCGTTGCTGAATGGACCGACACTCAGCTCCCGCCGGCGCAGATTCAAGCCGAGCTCTGGACCATGTACTTCGACGGATCCCTCACGAAGACGGGGGCAGGCGCAGTCCTGCTCTTCATCTCACCCCTCGGAGTCCACATGCGCTACCTGCTACGCTTGCACTTCCCCGCCTCCAACAACGTCGCCGAGTACGAGGCCCTCGTCAATGGGCTGCGCATCGCCCTCGAGCTCAGGGTCCGACGCCTCGACGCCCGAGGAGACTCGCAGCTCGTCATCAACCAGGTTATGGAGGCATACTGCGGGGAGGTGCGCAAGCTGGAAGATAAGTTTTACGGCCTCGAGCTCAACCACATAGCTCGAAAGTACAACGAGGCCGCAGACGAGCTGGCAAAGTTGGCGTCCACGCGCGGCACGGTACCACCAGACGTCTTCTCGAGGGACGTCTTCGAGCCATCCGTCGAAATCGGTCGGCGGGCTGGCCCTTCGACGCCACCCTTCGAGCCAGACACGGGGGCTCGACCTTCGACACCGCGCCCCGAGGGCGATGCCTCGACACCCGATGAGTCAATGCAGATCGACGCACCCGCCTCTTCTTCACCACGACCCCTCGACTGGCGCACGGCCTACCTCGACTACCTGACGCAAGACGTGCTACCAGAAGACAAGACGGAGGCCCGACGCGTTGCTCGAAGGGCCAAGACCTACGTCATCTACGGCGACGAGCGGGAACTGTACCGACGAAGTCCGACCGGGATCCTTCAGCGCTGCATCCCACTCGAAGAAGGGCGCAAGCTCCTCAACGACATGCACTCGGGGGCTTGCGGCCACCACGCAGCGCCAAGGACCCTGGTTGGGAATGCCTTCCGGCAAGGCTTCTATTGGCCGACCGCCATTGGAGACGCCAAGCGCTTGGTACGGGCATGCCATGGGTGTCAATTCTACGCCAAGCAGACGCACCAACCCGCACATGCCCTGCAGATGATCCCAATTACTTGGCCATTCGCCGTTTGGGGGCTTGACCTTGTAGGTCCCCTCAAAAAGACAAGCGGAGGGCACTCACACGTGCTTGTGGCCATCGACAAGTGCACCCAGTGGATCGAGGCTAAGCCGATAGGCGACCCCACCTCCGAGAAGGCTGTCGAGTTCATCGCCAACATCATGTACCGGTTTGGGGTGCCTAACGTCATCATCACCGACAACGGCACCCAATTCACGGGCAAAAAGTTCACCAACTTCTGCGATGACAACAACATTCGCGTAACCTGGGCCTCGGTCGCATACCCTCAATGCAACGGGCAGGTCGAGCGCGCCAACGGCATGATACTCCATGGGCTGAAGCCAAGGCTGTTCAAGACTCTCAAAAATTTCGGAAAGGGATGTGCGGATACATGGGTGTATGCCGAGTCTCTGAGTGATGAGTGATTGTCAACGGGTTTGATGCGCATGTTCTTTGGCTTGTGTTGTGCAGGTGTCGAGCACGGAGACAGTGATCGAGGGCAAGGTGAAGGTCAAGTTGAGACGTGCCGTGCCGATGGACTGGGTGCGATGAAGGATGGGCGTGCCGTGCGGCGGACGTGCCATGCCGATGGATCGAGCAGTGAAGGGCGGACGTGAGGCTTGGACTGAGGGACCGGAGTGCCTGAGGATCAGCTGTGGTGGCTGGCAGCCTGGGACAGCGACGAGCAGAGACTTGCGGGGCACGGTGTTGCTCGGGTCGAGGACCTGGGGACACGTGTCGGTGGACGGGGTGCACGGGAGGTGCATCCCCTCTACAGCCCCGGTTTGTTGGTTGAGCCAGAGAAAAACCAACGGGTGGACGGTTTCCAGGTTTGGGCCTCAAAACCTGGGTGCTCGGTTTCCAGGTTGAGCCGCAAAACCTGGGCGCGGATGGTTTCCGAGTTTGGCCACAAAACTCGGGCGATGGGCCGGTTTCCGAGTTTGGGCCTCAAAACTCGGGCGCTGCGGGTTTCTGAGTTTGGGCCACAAAACTCAGGCTGGTGGGCTGGTTTCCCGGTTTGGGCCTCAAAACCGGGGGTTGCTGGAAAAGGCTGGTTTCCCGGTTTGGGCCACAAAACCGGGGGTGCAGAGCGAGGACGGCACGTGGCGGCAATCGGAAGGTTGCGTGGAGGCAACGCGGACGACTTGTGCGGGCGTGGCCGTCGGATCTACCTACCACTTGAGTTGGTCCAGAATAACCTTAGGGTTTAGCTGGTTCGCTCTGTAATTAGAATAGAGAGGGGTAGAGTAGGAAATAGACTTAGACTAGAATAGGATAAGTAGTCAGGGGAGACACCCTCCTCCCCTATCTCAGTTATCTCAGTTTTAGCCATCTCATTTTGCTTCCTGCACTTAGGGTTTCTTGCTCTCCCATCCCCTGCTGTGGTTGAGATCCGCAGAGAGACTTGCAACTCTGTGTACTGTTGATTTTGAGGAAAGGAGGCCGTAACCTCCTTGTCGTAGCGTGTGTTTGCGCTTCGGCTTGCAATTCGTGGGTATGATTCGTGTTTTGTTCGTGTTCTTCGCGGAATCCTTTTTTCCCCACGATTTTCCCGTCGCTTGATCTCTTTTCTCGGTTCATCTTTTGCAATTCCGTTTGAACTGGTTTGTTCTAGATCGTGAGGCACTTCTTTCCACCGAAGGAATCATCCTCTAACCTCACGGTCTAGGAGATCGATCGATTTTTCGTTTCGAGTCAAGTTTTCTCCCTTCCCCCGAAATTCTTCGATTCATCGATTTGGAGATAGGTTCGAGCCATGATCTCTTAGAGATAGCTCACTATACTCTTTGTGACTCTTCTCACCAAGTTTGATCCCTAGTGGAATTGTTTAGGGTGAGATAGAGGCAAATCGGTGGACGAACAGGGCTGCTGCGAGTTGACCAGACGCTCGGTCTGTGAGTCCGGTCGATGAACAGCACATAACCGTGTTCTTCACTTTGACCGGACGCTCTGTTCACATTTTGACCGGACGCACCGCTTCCACTGTTCATCGTGTTTGTTCGCTTCTGACCGGACGCACTGCTCTCGACCGGACGCTCCGTACTCGTGAGTCCGATCGCGAACAGTAAGGTTCCAGAGCCAATTTTTGTTGACCGGACGCGTCCGGTCCCTGCTGACCGGACGCTGGCCAGAGTCCGGTCGATCCAGTTTCGCGCGTTTTCGTTCGCGGTTCGTTCGTTCTTGATCGGATTCGAGTTCCATCTTTTGCGTTGGCTTTCTAGGGTTGTCTAGTGTCCCGCTGTGCTTCTAGGAAGCATCCACCCTACATCTAGGGTCGTGGACATTAGCAAGCTCTAGGGTTCGCTCTTGGGGTTGATTTTGGGACAGTGGCATCTAGTTTCCAAAAGGAAATTTTGAAGCTCCCATTCACCCCCCCTCTGGTCGCTTTCGGTTAGCTTCTCGGTCCTTCAATTGGTATCAGAGCAGGTTAAGGATCTTCCACCTTAGCCGGTTCCAGATCCACCGAAGGCGACATGGATCGCGGCGTGGGCAAACCGCCGTTCTTTGATGGGACGAACTATGCGTATTGGAAGATACGCATGTCGGCCTATCTGCAGAGTTTGGGTGCTTCTATTTGGGATATTTGCAACTCTGCTGATTACGTGGTCTTGGCAGCTCGTGTTTCTCAGCAACAGATCGATGAGCACGATGCCAATAGCCGAGCCCGTAATGCTCTCTTTTCTTGTTTGAGCATGGGTGAGTTTGATCGTGTTTCTCACCTCGCTACGGCTCGGGAGATCTGGGACACCCTCATGCGTTTCCATGAGGGCACCTCTCAAGTCAAAACCTGACTCTACGAGTCGTTCAAGCGTGAGTATGAGAACTTTCGACATCAGCCTGGCGAGAGCATAGAAAGTTTATTCGCTCGTTTTCAGGTGATTGTCAACAGGATGAGGGCTAACAAGGAGCAGTTGCCTTTTGACGATCATGAGCGTGCTTTGAAGCTCTTGCATACTCTTGATCGGTCGGTGTGGGACTCTAAGGTTCAGGCGATCATCGAATCCCCGAACTATGAGACCCTCACTTGCGACGAGCTCTTCAGTAAGCTCAAGTCCAGTGAGATTGATGCTATGGCGAGGGCTTCTTTTGAAAATCCTTCTCGCCCATCCATGGCTTTGGTTTCCGGCTCTTCCTCTAACCCTTCAGCTGGCTTTGCACTTTCCTGTCTCTTTTCTGTTACAGAGGACCAGCTGGAGACGTTGGGAGACGACGAGTTGGCTTTGCTTGCCAACCGGTTCTCGCGGTTCCACAACAACCGCATGAACCGCCGTCATGGAGGAGGACGCACAGGATGCTACGAGTGCGGAGACCCCGACCACTTCATCGCCGACTGCCCCAAGAAGAACAAGCATTCGGGGAAGGGCGATCAAGGGCGCAAGCGCAACTCCAAGTACAAGGAGAAGCACGTCCCCCCAAGACACAAGAAGCCGGGCGGCTTTGACAAGGAGTACATCAAGAAGAAGTACTTGGAGAAGCAGCAAGCTGAGCAGCGTGCCTTCTTCGCCACGCTCAGCGACGTCGACGGCTCGGATGACGACTCCGCTGGCTCCAGCGATGACGAGTCCGTGAAGAAGAAGCTAGAGGACAAGTTCAACGGCTTGTGCTTCTTCGCCGGCGACGGAGGCTTGTGTACCATGGCGCTCGGAGATGAGGTCGGAGGCGAGCTGGAACATACGCCTCGGAACGACGACGACGACGACACCTCCCAGGTATCTCTCACCTACGACGAGCTTTCCTCCGAGGTAGAGAAGTTGACCGCTGCCCTCCTTAGCCAAGATAAACTGCTTAGGCGTGCCGCTAGAGAGCGCAAGGAGTTCAGGCAGAAGTGGGAGGACACGGTGAAGGAGCTTGAGTTCGCTCGGTCCACCGTGGTTGTGTCGGAGGAGACGGAGTGTGAGTCGTGCACCGCGCACATGACTGACCTTCTCACTTTGAGAGGTAAGTATGTTGCGTTGGTAGGAGAGCTAGATGAGCTAAAGGCTAGACCTTCTCTGTTGGGTGCATGCAAGACCTGTCCCGTCTTGCAATCTGAGTTGGCAGAGAAGAATGCTAAGATTGTGTCTCTTGAGGAGGCCAACTCAGGTAGCACTGGTGTGGCGAGGTGCGTTTTGTGCGAGGGCTTGGAGCTGGAGATTGCCAATGTAAAGCATGGCAAGATGCAAACCGAGGAAGAAAACACATACCTTCGGACCATCTTGTCATGGGTCTCCTGTAGTGAGCCGCAGCTCGGGATGATGATCTCCCAATTCAAGCGAGCTGCTGGGGCTCCTGGTGTAGGTTTTGCTCAGGGTGTTGATCCTTCTGCTTTTGGGAAGATTGGAGAGTCGAGTGGTTTGAATCCATCTGAGAAGCCTAACTCCACCACTACTCCCAAGCTTGCCAAACTTCCACCCAAAGAGCCTGCCAAGCCTACCACCAAAGATGGTGTGGTTGAGGAACCCCCGAGAGCTCCTCCCAAGAACCAAATTTGGGCACCCAAGCCAAATCACCTCAAGAACAAGCTTGATGCTATGCCACCCATTAGAGAGGAGTGTTTGCCTCAGAAGGGCAAAGTGAACCACACCCACAGCCCTGGTCACCAACAACCCCCTTTGCGTGCGGTGAGGTACCAGTGTGATTTCTGTGGGAGGGATGGTCACTTGATCGAGTTCTGTTTCCGGCGCAAGCGAGAGGCGCGCCGTGCTCGGGAGATGGAGAACCCGGACATGTACCATCCAGCTCATGGTGGACATGTGCCGAAGGCTCAGGGGAGAGCTGCTAGGTCCGGACGTCAAGGTCCCCGGCCTAGGCAGGAGATGAGAGCCCCTAGGAGGGAGACTAGGCCTAGAGGTCCAGCACCTCAGTTTGTTAGGCCTAGGCAGGAGAGAGCTCCGAGGAGAGACGCTAGAGCAGTTGAGCCCCAGGCTCCTAGGCGTAGACCTCGTAGAGAGCGTGCCCGACGGGGTCCTGCCTTTACAGTTGACGGACCCCGTGACGGAGGCTTTGTTGAGCGCTATCCCCCACCGCAGTGTGAGTACCGCGGTGAGCGATTCTTCCCCAGCGGACCACGTTTTCCTGTGCGTGATGATCGCTACCCCCGTAGACAGACTAGGAATGGTTTTTACACTGACTGTTCTTTTGAGCAGCCGGCCCAACACTGGTATCCTTCCTATTTCACTAACCCCAGTGTTGGACCGTATGCTCACCCTATGTCTTTTTATTGATATAGGAAAGACGGTTGGAGGACATTTGGTTGGTGGATTCCGGTTGTTCGAGGCACATGACCGGAAACACCAAGTGGTTCTCCAGCCTTAGCCCGGTCGCCGGAAAGGAGTACATAACTTTCGGCGACAATAGTAAAGGTAAGGTATTATCCCGTGGGACGGTGTGGGTTAATGAGCACTTTGTGTTGCGCGATGTTGCTCTTGTTTCTAACCTGCATTTTAACTTGCTTTCTGTTTCGCAACTTTTTGATGATGACTACGAGATTCGTTTTAAACCGAACCTTAGTCGCATCTTAGATCCTCAGGGCGATCTTGTATGTCTGATTTCGCCCTTTGGGAAAGTTTTTCGCGCGAATTTCTCGGAGTCGTTTGGTTCTTCTCGCTGTCTTTTGGCTAGTCCTTCTTCCTCCGATCTTTGGAAGTGGCATAGGAGGCTCGGTCATTTAAGCTTCGACTTGCTTGCAAGACTTAGCTCACTTGGCCTAATCCGAGGATTGCCCAAGCTTTCAATGGAGAAGGATCTAGTCTGCCACTCTTGCAGACATGGGAAGATGGTTGCCGCTCCCCACCATCCAGTGACTAAGGTCATGACCTCGCACCCCGGAGAGCTTTTACACATGGACCTTGATGGTCCGGCTCGGGTGAGCTCGGTTGGTGGCAAGTGGTATGTTTTGGTTGTTGTTGACGACTTTTCGAGATATTCGTGGGTCTTCTTTTTGACTGAGAAGACTGAGACTTTCTCCTTCGCTCGCAATCTGATTTTGCGTCTTCAGAACGAGTTCCCTTTGAACTCGATGCGAGCTATTAGAAGTGATAATGGTTCCGAATTCAAAAATTCGGATTTTGAGAAGTTTTGTGACCGCCTTGGTTTGGAGCATCAGTTTTCTTCCCCCTACACACCGCCCCAAAATGGTGTTGTAGAGAGGAAGAATCGGACCCTTGTTGAGATGGCCAGGACAATGCTCGATGAGCATAGGACTCCTAGGCGCTATTGGGCCGAAGCTATGAACACTGCATGCTACATTTCAAATCGCATTTTTCTGAGAGCCTTTTTGAAGAAGACCTCTTATGAGTTGCGTTTTGGTTGCCAACCCAAGGTGAGTTATTTTAGAGTCTTCGGTTGCCACTGTTTTATATTGAAGAAGGGCAACCTGGACAAGTTTGAGTCTCGTTCTTCTGACGGGGTATTTTTGGGTTATGGCACTCACACTAGAGCATATCGTGTACTTAACCTTGATACTAACCGAGTCATGGAGACATCAGATGTCACCTTCGATGAGACTCTTGTTTCTCCTTCTTCTCGTTTTGAGCGTGCAGGTGATCATGAGGTTGGAGAGCCTCTTTTTGATGACGAGGACGAGGGTGCTGAAGGTATGGATGATCCAGCACCCCCTCCACCTGCCGTGCCGCAAAGAGCGGCTTCTACGACGACTCACGGCCCCGACACCTCTTCTTCCTGGGGGCCGTGGGATCCGCCACCCCGAGCGGTACCATTTGTACCCGGGGAGGCACCAGCTGCTGTTGAGGGGGAGGCTACTTCAGCTCGGGAGGCGCCACGACACATCCAGCGCCAGCACCCGCCTCAGCAGATGATCGGCAACATCGACGAACGGGTCACTCGGTCCAGGTCACAGCAAATCTCGCACTTCGCTCATTCTGCTTTTGTTGCTAATTTTGAGCCCCGAGATGTTGGACACGCTTTGACGGATCCAGATTGGGTCAATGCCATGCATGAGGAGTTAGAAAACTTTGAGCGAAATCGGGTTTGGGTTCTAGTTCCACCTCCACCTGACTGTAAGCCTATTGGGACAAAATGGGTTTTCAAAAACAAGCAAGGAGAGGATGGTCATGTTGTTAGAAACAAGGCCAGGCTTGTAGCGAAGGGTTATAGTCAGAAGGAGGGGATAGACTATGAGGAGACGTTTGCTCCTGTAGCTCGTTTGGAGGCAATTAGGATACTCTTGGCTTTTGCTGCATCCAAAGGTTTCAAACTATTTCAAATGGATGTCAAGAGTGCCTTCTTAAACGGCTACATAGAAGAAGAAGTTTATGTTGAGCAACCCCCGGTTTTGAAAATCCCAAGTTTCCAAACCAAGTCTTTAAACTTCACAAAGCTTTATATGGTTTGAAACAAGCCCCTAGAGCCTAGTATGATAGGTTAAAAACCTTTTTGCTAGCTAAGGGTTTTAAAATGGGATGTGTAGATAAGACGCTCTTTCTTCTCAGGCAAGGCAAAGACACGCTCTTGGTCCAAATTTACGTGGATGATATCATTTTCGGTGGTTCTTCTCACGCATTGGTTGCCAAGTTTGCAGATACTATGAGCAGGGAGTTCGAGATGAGCATGATGGGCGAGCTGACATTCTTTCTCGGGTTGCAAATTAAGCAATCTCGAGAGGGGACGTTTGTGCACCAGGGCAAGTACACGAAGGACTTGCTGAAGCGGTTTGATATGGGTGAGGCCAAGCCTCTTCCAACACCCATGTCGACGACGACTGCCCTGGATGCGGATGTGGATGGAGAAGCAGTGAACCAGAAGGAGTACCGCAGCATGATCGGGTCGCTACTCTACCTGACGGCGACACGTCCGGACATTCAGTTCGCGGTGTGTCTGTGTGCGCGCTTTCAGGCGTCGCCGCGCACTTCTCACCGTCAGGCGGTGAAGCGCATCTTCAGGTACCTTCGTTTCACACCTAAGTTCGGGATTTGGTATTCTGCTTCCTCCACCCTCTCTCTTTGCGGTTATTCGGATGCTGATTTTGCTGGTTGTCGTATTGAGCGCAAGTCCACTTCTGGGACTTGCCAGTTTATTGGTTCTTCTCTTGTATCGTGGTCTTCTCGCAAGCAGTCTAGTGTCGCCCAGTCTACCACGGAGGCTGAGTATGTTGCAGCGGCTAGCTGCTGTTCCCAGTTACTATGGATGATGGCCACTTTGCGTGATTTTGGTTTGAGCTTTTCTCGCGTGCCTTTGCTTTGTGACAGCACGAGTGCTGTTAGCGTTGCTAAGAACCCCGTGCTTCACTCGAAAACCAAACACATTGATGTGCGCTTTCATTTCTTGCGCGACCACCAGGAGAAGGGTGATATCGACCTTCGCCATGTCGATACTCATCACCAACTGGCTGATATTTTCACCAAGCCTTTAGACGAATCAACCTTTAATCGGTTGAGGCGTGAGCTTGGTGTGTGTTTCCCCTTTTAGATGGGGGAAACCTTTTGGATCTTGTATAGACTGACTCTTTTATTTTGAGTTTCTTTTCTTTGCATTTTAGCATACGCATTTACATTCTGAGCTTCATGTTTATAATCACTAGAATGTAACTATGCTCTATCTAGTATGCTCCGATGCTTATATGGATGCTTGTAGCTTATGCTCCTCCTGATCACTAGTACATGTTATGAGCTGAGCTATTTTGGAATGGTGAATTTACTTAATAACTTACAATCTGAAAATGTTCACCATTGAGATATGCAACTAGCATGTGTAGGATATGTTGAGTTCTCTCGTGCTTTTCATATATGCTAGGTTGCTATGTCTCTAGTTATGAGTCATTCACTTGCTTGGTCTGTTCATATCATGCATAAAATTTGAACCAAGTTTTAGTGAATTGAAAAGATCGAGATGGGATTGCTTGTCAACACCTCACGGTATCGAGACTGTTTCTCATTGCACTTTGAGTTAAACTTGAGCCGTGTAGTGTATGACCGAAACCGTTGCTTTAAGCTTCCGATTGCATATGCATAGGCTTCGCACGGTTGAAAAGTTAGGCAAAGACAAGCTTTCAACCTCTCGCAATCACATGCTGAAATTAAACTTGTGTAATTTCACCGCTGCAAACTCCGATATAAAACTGAAATCACAAGTATATGCTTCATTCCTATGCATGATGATTGAACTTTGCTAGGGGTGGTTCACCTTGTATACATGTTTAGCACTTGTTTGGATTCCTATCTATACATGTATAGTGCTATTTTGATGGTGACTACCTTTTTGGCTATAAACTGCTCACTTGCTCATATGCTTCATATTTCGTATGTGTGATCAGTTTGAGCCTTTGCTATTTGAGTGCTTAGTTGTGCCATTGGAGCTATACCGATTAGAGCATTTTTGCACTCTTCTGATTATATGCCTGAAGCCCCTAACTCGCATTTCTGACTTCATATGCATTTTTGAAAAGGGGGAGATTTTGTTGAGGGGGAGACCTTTACTCGGTTCCTGGTTCTTGATAAGTGCATTTTCAACTAAGGGGGAGAAATGACAAATCATATGTCTCTTAGGGGGAGTTTTTGCTAAGGGGCGAATTTTTAAATCCTTGTGCTCTTCTCTTGATTGGACCTAAGGGGGAGTTTGCTAGTTGTGTTGAGCCGTTGCCTCTATCTTGAGGGACTAGCAAACATTTTCCTCATTTGGCATCGAGTTTGATTTCGTTTGGTTCGAAGACCTTTCGATTGTTTTTCAATTGGTTCGGAGTGGTTTTCGTGCTAGTTGTGTTGAGCCTCTGTGCCTCTATCTTGAGGGACTAGCACTTTGCCATTTTTTAGCTCCGATTTTCAATTGATTTTCTGCTAGCGGTGTTGAGCCTGTTCTACCTCTTCTTGAGGGCTAGCTTTGCTTTGCTTGGTCGCGTCGAGCCGTTGCCCATGTCTTTGGGGACCAAGTTCTCGCTTCTTCCACTTGACCTTCTTCGGCTTTCCTATGCTTTTGGGTCATTTGGTTAAGTTCTCTCTTCTCCTTCCTCCTACCTTTTTCTTTCATTATGATTTGTGTGTGTAGTTGACAATGCACTCATCAAGGGGGAGATTGCGGATACATGGGTGTATGCCAAGTCTCTGAGTGATGAGTGATTGTCAACGGGTTTGATGCGCATGTTCTTTGGCTTGTGTTGTGCAGGTGTCGAGCACGGAGACAGTGATCGAGGGCAAGGTGAAGGTCAAGTTGAGACGTGTCGTGCCGATGGACTGGGTGCGATGAAGGATGGGCGTGCCGTGCGGCGGACGTGCCATGCCGATGGATCGAGCAGTGAAGGGCGGACGTGAGGCTTGGACTGAGGGACCGGAGTGCCTGAGGATCAGCTGTGGTGGCTGGCAGCCTGGGACAGCGACGAGCAGAGACTTGCGGGGCACGGTGTTGCTCGGGTCGAGGACCTGGGGACACGTGTCGGTGGACGGGGTGCACGGGAGGTGCATCCCCTCTACAGCCCCGGTTTGTTGGTTGAGCCAGAGAAAAACCAACGGGTGGACGGTTTCCAGGTTTGGGCCTCAAAACCTGGGTGCTCGGTTTCCAGGTTGAGCCGCAAAACCTGGGCGCGGATGGTTTCCGAGTTTGGCCACAAAACTCGGGCGATGGGCCGGTTTCCGAGTTTGGGCCTCAAAACTCGGGCGCTGCGGGTTTCTGAGTTTGGGCCACAAAACTCAGGCTGGTGGGCTGGTTTCCCGGTTTGGGCCTCAAAACCGGGGGTTGCTGGAAAAGGCTGGTTTCCCGGTTTGGGCCACAAAACCGGGGGTGCAGAGCGAGGACGGCACGTGGCGGCAATCGGAAGGTTGCGTGGAGGCAACGCGGACGACTTGTGCGGGCGTGGCCTTCGGATCTACCTACCACTTGAGTTGGTCCAGAATAACCTTAGGGTTTAGCTGGTTCGCTCTGTAATTAGAATAGAGAGGGGTAGAGTAGGAAATAGACTTAGACTAGAATAGGATAAGTAGTCAGGGGAGACACCCTCCTCCCCTATCTCAGTTATCTCAGTTTTAGCCATCTCATTTTGCTTCCTGCACTTAGGGTTTCTTGCTCTCCCATCCCCTGCTGTGGTTGAGATCCGCAGAGAGACTTGCAACTCTGTGTACTGTTGATTTTGAGGAAAGGAGGCCGTAACCTCCTTGTCGTAGCGTGTGTTTGCGCTTCGGCTTGCAATTCGTGGGTATGATTCGTGTTTTGTTCGTGTTCTTCGCGGAATCCTTTTTTCCCCACGATTTTCCCGTCGCTTGATCTCTTTTCTCGGTTCATCTTTTGCAATTCCGTTTGAACTGGTTTGTTCTAGATCGTGAGGCACTTCTTTCCACCGAAGGAATCATCCTCTAACCTCACGGTCTAGGAGATCGATCGATTTTTCGTTTCGAGTCAAGTTTTCTCCCTTCCCCCGAAATTCTTCGATTCATCGATTTGGAGATAGGTTCGAGCCATGATCTCTTAGAGATAGCTCACTATACTCTTTGTGACTCTTCTCACCAAGTTTGATCCCTAGTGGAATTGTTTAGGGTGAGATAGAGGCAAATCGGTGGACGAACAGGGCTGCTGCGAGTTGACCAGACGCTCGGTCTGTGAGTCCGGTCGATGAACAGCACATAACCGTGTTCTTCACTTTGACCGGACGCTCTGTTCACATTTTGACCGGACGCACCGCTTCCACTGTTCATCGTGTTTGTTCGCTTCTGACCGGACGCACTGCTCTCGACCGGACGCTCCGTACTCGTGAGTCCGATCGCGAACAGTAAGGTTCCAGAGCCAATTTTTGTTGACCGGACGCGTCCGGTCCCTGCTGACCGGACGCTGGCCAGAGTCCGGTCGATCCAGTTTCGCGCGTTTTCGTTCGCGGTTCGTTCGTTCTTGATCGGATTCGAGTTCCATCTTTTGCGTTGGCTTTCTAGGGTTGTCTAGTGTCCCGCTGTGCTTCTAGGAAGCATCCACCCTACATCTAGGGTCGTGGACATTAGCAAGCTCTAGGGTTCGCTCTTGGGGTTGATTTTGGGACAGTGGCATCTAGTTTCCAAAAGGAAATTTTGAAGCTCCCATTCACCCCCCCTCTGGTCGCTTTCGGTTAGCTTCTCGGTCCTTCAATTGGTATCAGAGCAGGTTAAGGATCTTCCACCTTAGCCGGTTCCAGATCCACCGAAGGCGACATGGATCGCGGCGTGGGCAAACCGCCGTTCTTTGATGGGACGAACTATGCGTATTGGAAGATACGCATGTCGGCCTATCTGCAGAGTTTGGGTGCTTCTATTTGGGATATTTGCAACTCTGCTGATTACGTGGTCTTGGCAGCTCGTGTTTCTCAGCAACAGATCGATGAGCACGATGCCAATAGCCGAGCCCGTAATGCTCTCTTTTCTTGTTTGAGCATGGGTGAGTTTGATCGTGTTTCTCACCTCGCTACGGCTCGGGAGATCTGGGACACCCTCATGCGTTTCCATGAGGGCACCTCTCAAGTCAAAACCCGACAGAACGCTTACTCCGGTGTCTGCGGCCGTTCCGAGGGGCCGTTCGCAGGAGGAGAAGGGGGAGACGGCAGCGCCTCAGTAAGCGTGGTAGCGGCGGGCTCGATGCCGTGAGCTGAGGCCCCTGCAATACGAGATGACATTGATATCAGAATCAAGAGGAATGCCTCGACCCCTGCGGTCGACTGCGACGGTCTCACCAAAATTCGCGACGATCATCTGACCACCTCGAGCCATGGCAGCTCGAGCCTTCTCCAGCCAAGCGGCTTCTCTAGCGGAGGAGGGTGCCATACCTCGAGGTGCTTGTGCCTCGACGGGGCTCGAGGCCTTCGCCCGCTTGGACGCAGCAAGGTCCACCTCCGGGTAGGAGCGCTTCCCCCTGAGAGACCAGAGATGGCATGCATCATCAAAAGTAAAGAGGTCAAGCCTCGCTGCCGACAAGGTCCAAGAAAAGTACTCACCCAAAGCGGCGTCTGGGCTTCTTCCCGGAATCGCCGGACCCACTCGGGGGCTTCGAGCCCACCCCACGGCTCGAGCCCTGCGCCTGGGCCATCTCCGCAGGGCTGGGATGGGGGGAGGGCTCCCGACGCCTCCCGTGGCTTGACCTCGAGGGAGAGCCCTCCTTCCGCCCCACGTCGCGGGAGGGCGACCGTACCTCCCTCGTGCTGTCGTAGCGGCGCCCGCCCCGGCGCGGGCTCCGGGACCCGCTCCGGCGCTCGCGCTGGCGGACGCGCCCTCCCGCGTCCGCTTCTGTGTCCCGGCGGCGGTGCGGCGACGGACTCCGGGGACGCTCACGCCCCTGGTCACGAGACGCCCGGGGGCTCCCTCCCCGAAGCTCGTGATGGCGCGGGCTCGACGCCTCCTCCTGACGCCCGCTCCTCCGCGGGCTCGACCGCGCCCTTGACGGCTCGCGGCGGTCGGGCCCAAAATCCTTCTCGACCTGTCGGCCGCTTCTCGAGGCCCGGCCCGCCTCCAGACCTCCCGCTTGGGCTGGCGCGGGGGCGGCCTCCGTTGGTGTTGTGGCGGAGGCGCTCCGGGTTCGGGGCTTCCTCACGACCGGGGGCACGTCCGCCGCAGAGCTCGACGGACCTCGGGCCCCCGACAAGGCAGGAATCGGCGCCGCCTTCCGCGGCTGCGTCCCGCGCGGTCCCTTCGCCGGGGGGACCTCCAGCATACCCTCCTGCACAGAGGAGCGGTCAGCCCTGTCATCGACGACCCCCGCGCGTCTCAGGCGCGCATCCATCCCCTCGTCGTCGCTCTCCTCCTCATCACCGCTCTCCTCCTCCGAGCTCGAGGAGCTCAGCTCGGGGGACCCGTCTCCAGGCTGACGGTTGCGACGAGCCTTCGCAAGTCTCTGCTCCCGAGCCAAGCGACGCAGGTTTTTGTTTTTTCTCTTTCTTCTTCCTGGCATCCTTGCTCTCCTTGTCTTTCTGAGCAGAGAGGCGCCTCACCTGAGTATCCACGGCGTCCTCCCTCACCGGGGGCCTCGACGCACGACAAGTAAACGCCCCCTGAAAAAGGAAGAAGCGTGATGAGACAAACCACAAGAAGAATGCAAAAGGTTCGAAGGGGGAGAAAGGGGGAGGGGGCTCGGAACAGCTCAGCTCGAGGGAGGCTCACCAGGTCGAGACACCCCTCGTCGGGTGCCATGGCGACCAGGTGGGTGTACTCAGGGATGAACGGCCCCTGGATCGTGATTGACACCCGGGAGACGCCCTCATTCCGAGACAGCCTCTCCTCGGCCATCCTCGATCGATTAAGCGCCTCGAGCTTGGCCTCCGGCCCCATCTCGTGCATAAGAAGGGGGCGGTCCGCCAGCGGGAGAACTCTTCGCTGGTGGAACGCCCAAATGACCGCTTGCACAGTCAACTTCTTCTCATCCACCAGCGTCTTCATCATCTTCATCAGCGGGGCCAGGTGGCGTTGCCTGTCCGCCGCGACGCCCCAGGTCCACTTCTCCGGGCGTTGAGCGAGGACCCTGCCGGTGTACTGCGGAAAGAGACCATCTTCATTCCGCAGATAGAACCAATGGTCGTCCCACCCGGCCTGGTTGGTGGAAAGCTTGTATCGCAGGTATTCACGGGGGACGTTGGCCGACGAGGTCCCAGCCCTCGCAGTGATGGCAAGGGAGCCCATGCGCACGAGCCGCCTCCCGCTGGGCTTCAGGGCCTTGATGAAGAGCTCGCCCCGGAAGAGATGGACGAACATCTCCCAGTGCGGCTCCATCTTCAGGTACCCCCTCGCACACCGCGGCGAATATGGCGGCGTGCGAGATGGAGTTGGGGGAGAAGTGCTGCAGCTCCACCTCGAAGTGGTGGGCCAGCCCCCGCATGAAGCGGCTCAGCGGGACGCCGAGCCCCATACAGTGGTAGCGCGTGAAGCTCACCACGTACCCCTCCGGCGGGTGTGGCTCCCGGTGCTCCGCCGACGGGATAACCCACCACGCGGGTCCCTCCTCCGGGTTGGGGCGCAGAAGCCCCTGGGCCACCAACGAGTTCATCTCGCTCTGCGTCACCTTCGACGAGCTCCAGTCTTCGGCCGGCAGCACTTGTATCTGGGCGGCCATGGCGGTGGCGCGGCGCGGACCCGAGCAGCGGACGGGCAGCCGGAAAATCCCCAATCAACTAGCTCGAAGGAGAGGGCACGTGAAGGCTACGACGGCGGTGAAGGCAAAGGCAAAGTAAAGGGTTCCTTTTCCCCTCTCTCGATATTTATAAGGGGAAACCCCGACGGGCGGGGTCTCCCACGACGTAAAAAGGTAACCGCATAGCATTTAATGCGCCCACCTAACTACGTCTCGAGCCGGATGCAGGGAACACGCGGCAACTCACCGTTCGCTCAACTGCCGGGGCCCTCTGCGGCCGCCGCTCCGACTTCGCGCCCGCCGCCCTGGCGCCACGATCTCCACTCCCTGGCGGTTTCCGCCTAAAAAGGCGCGCCCAACGGGCAGAAGGATTCCAAGCGACGAAGGCTTCTTCTGGAAGTAAAAAACGGGCCCCGACCCTAAGTCTCGAAGCAGCGAAGGCTGGCCCTTGAAAAAGGGTTCGACAACCGGCTTCGAGCACCCAAAAACGGGCCCCGGCCCTAAGTCTCGAAGCAGCGAAGGCTGGCCCTCGACGAAAGAGGGTTCGACAGCCGGCTTCGAGCACCCGAGTCAGGGACACCAAGGGGCGCCATTCGCGGCATCACTCGAGGGCGAAGCCCTCGAGGCCCCTCACGTGTATCCAAGGCGGGGAGCTCGACATGCAGTGAGATCCCCTCGGAGGGAGTCATCGAGCCACCGGGTCCTATCGAATGGACCCGACACTCCTGCAGACTGAGCACCCATGCTTTATGAGACCGCCTCCGGGCCACAATCGACCCCTATCGAACGGGGCACGAGCTCTCACTTGGATTCCCCGTTACCAGCTCACCGGGAACCTCGATACTCGCCCACTCGGGGTAGTATGAGGCATCCCCCCTCGCATCCGATCGAAAGGACTCGCGGGATGACAAGCCAGGGCAACCGGTGCGCCGGACAGCTCGAAGAGCCGGCCGGCCGGTTCAGCCTAGCACCCCTCGACGAAAGAGGGTCTAAAAACTCGGGGGCCTGACACCCCTGAACCTAAAAATCGCAACTAAAACTCGCAAAAAGCCCACGAGGAAGTTCTAACCACTCCCTCGTGGCCTCGGGGGCTACACCCGCGGGTGTCGCTCGCACGACACCCACGGAATCAAATCGACGAAACCCTCGAGGCCAGTTAGCTAACCCACGAGATCCCAGTCGGGAGCCCCTGCTCGAGTGCAAGCACTCGAGCAAGGGCTCGGGGGCTACTGTCGGGGGTCCGCAAAAGGGGTACCCCCAATCAACGCAAACAAATAGGGTAAACCTAGAACACCGGTTAATAACAGACCTAACTAGTCTAACCCCCTAAAAAGCCGACCCCCCGAGGCCTACGACGCTGGCCCACCGAGCCGAGCCCTCCAAGCCAGGCCTCGGGCGCACGTTCGTTTTCCGTCTCGCCCGAGCCCTCCAAGCCAGGCCTCGGGCGCACGTTCGTTTTCCGTCTCGCCCGAGCCCTCCAAGCCAGGCCTCGGGCGCACGATCGTCTTCCGTCTCGCCCGAGCCCTCCAAGCCAGGCCTCGGGCACACGCTCGTCTTCCGTCTCGCCCGAGCCCTCCATGCCAGGCCTCGGGCGCACGTTCGTTTTCCATCTCGCCCGAGCCCTCCAAGCCAGGCCTCGGGCGCACGTTCGTTTTCCGTCTCGCCCGAGCCCTCCAAGCCAGGCCTCGGGCGCACGATCGTTTCCCGTCTCGCCCGAGCCCTCCAGGCCTCGGGCAAGCGCTCCACTACCCTTCGAGCCCCCCACAGCCGAACACCACACCTCGAGACCCCACGCGGGGACCTCGAGCCTCTCTGGCAGAGCGGCCTATCCCTCGAGACGCGTTATGCCTCCCTCGAGCGGTGCAGACATCGGATGTCAGCCCCATACCGCGCACTTAATTCATCCACCTACTCCAGTCACGTCCTCTGTAACACAACGTGTGCCACAGTGGTCCGGGGCAGAGTCAAGTCTCGTTTTCACCACAGGTATGGGCGAAAAGGCACCAGTGAAGCACTGTTAACCCACGCCCTACACTGTGGCACGTCCAAGCCACGCCTCGAGGCCCAGATGCCTTCCGCTCAATCGATTTTCACGGGACTTGCCCATACCTGCGGGGACTCGAGCCCCCCGTAGGCGCCGCCTCGAGGCCGGCTCCGCGCCCCTCGAGCCCTAACTACTTTCATGCTGTTGGAGGACAGGTACCCCAAGACCCGGAGGGACCCCGCCGCGTCCTGTACGTTCCGGGATGGGCGCTGTACGGCTTCCACCTCGCCGCGCCTCCACGTCCGCGCCCAGGATGGAGGCCACGCTTCAATGACGCTTCAACAGCAACGCCCACGTCGGCTACAATGTCTTCGACGAGACAGGGTTCCTACCCTTCTTCGTAAGGGACACAATACACCCCGACACCTGTAATACTCTTGTGTAACCCTGGCCTCTCCTTGCTCTATAAAAGGGGACACCAAGGCCCTCATTCCTTCGATCGGGAAGAGACACGTTAAGACACAAGTCCACACACACGAGTCCGGACTCCGGTCCACGCTCACTGAGCTTGTATTCGCCCCTGTACAAGCACTTAGGTGCAAGTAATACAAGAACATCCTCCCCGCTGGACGTAGGGCCTTCTTTGCCCGAACCAGGATAAATCCTTGGTCCCTCTTGCATCACCATCCAGGAAGAGAAGCACGCGATCATATTACTCGTTGGTGTCATACCCCCGGTTTCGAAACACCGATAGTAGTGCTACCCAAACATCAAATGAGTGTTGTATTTTGGGCAGTGGCTATTGAAGACAGTCTAAGCCGAGGTCGTTGAGTATTCATACGTGACATCAAACTTCTTGTAAAGCGAGGCAGGGTATGTAAGATGCGACAGGATTTCGTGAGTAGAATGTCTTTTCTCGAACTGAAAAATGGAGCAACAGCAGAATGGTTATAGCGTGCTCGGGTGAAGAAAACTATGATTGCGGTTCGAGGCGCGAGGCTAACACCAGAACGGCTAGATCATTTTTCACTAAATAAGAAAATGTTTGATCTCAACTTTAGCATGTTTAATCTCTTGCCTGTTCTGCAGATGTGGCCATCTAAGAAAATGTTGACAGGATGCACATTCACTGTATAGCACGGGCAACGTCTAAACATGTACACACTGAAATGTAAATAAACACACTATGTGAAAAAATCATACACATTAAACCAAATATCCGATACGTGTGATGATGTATGAAATCGATTATTTGCTGGCCACGCAGAAGATTTTCCTGAATTTTTGCACAGCCAATTTTAACTTCCATTTCAGCAAATGTGTGCTATCATAGTGGCAAAGTCTTCAAGCACTTCAAATCCCTGCCAAGCCTGTAAACTTGACCCAACGATAAGCTGACGGTGGTTGTCTGGTCCCCATAGTGCAACCTTGCAAGGGAATTCTGCCTGCCGCTAGACCATAGCAAAGCTTCATGTAGGCTCCCTTCCTTCCAGCTGATGTTTACAGTCACACCACCTCGGGCCTTCAGACCTTTAACATAGCCTTGAGGCCACTTGTTGCGGGGTAAAGCTGGGAGAAGGTACAAGTCGGTCCCGGTGCTCTGTACCAGCATTTCCGACAATGCAGCTGGGAACCTGCAAGAGAACCATTTTTTTTTAATAAGAACTCCAAATATATTAATAAAAGCAAAGAAACCAGATTACAAAGGTTTGGGATAACCAATGCCAAAAGACAACACATGTAGCTAAGACTACGACTAAAGAGTCACCACAGTGACTCGAACAGAGGTGTTCCCAAACAAAGTACCAAAGCAGTGCAAAAAATGTAAACCTGCACTTCTGCTATAAGCGACATAGGGCATGTCTTTGTCAGGGGCACGGGGCCTTAAGAAAGAACTGGCCACGCAAAGACACCAAGGATCGTCAATTCCTCATTATCACACTCCAATAGTACAACCAGCACTCCCCTCGGCTATCGGACCTACAGTTGATCATAACAACCTTAGATACAACCGCTGAAAATAGGCTTTTAACTGATGGTGAACAGGAACAGCTGGAGTCAGCACGGGATAATTTGATTAAGCTTTTAAGAGAGGAGCTTAAATATTAGCAACGGGCTAAAGCAACTGACATTCTCCTAGGAGACAATAACACGAGATACTTTCAGATGATTGCAAATGGCAAACATCGAAAGAAATGTATCTTCTCCTTGGAACATGATGGTGGAAAAATGGAGGGACAAAACAATCTCAAGAGCTATATTACCCAATTCTATAAAGATTTGTTCGGACCATCTAAGGAAAACCACCTTACTTTCAACGAGAATAGGACAGATGATATCACTCAAGTTGGTCCGAGTGAAAATGATTTCCTTACGGCTCCTTTCACTGAAAAGGAGATTCGGGATGCAACTTTTGACATGGAACCAAATAAAGCACCAGGTCCGGATGGTTTCCCGGCTGAATTTTACCAGAAAATCTGGGATATCATCAAAGGGGACCTAATGGAAATGTTCCACAACCTTCATAAAGGTGACATACCCTTGTTTAGTCTTTTTTTGAACACGCAGGAGATTTGCGTATCAATATATTAAAAAGAAAGAAGAGTGAAGCACCCAAACACCAGTACAGGTGGGAGAGAAAAACCCGGTCCAAACCCCACCAACATCAGCACTCCAGAAACTCACACACTCGATCACCATTTGCTGATTACATCGACCCAAAGACCAAAAAGATTAACTAGGGGGCTGCAGGATTCCTCGAGCCCCCGCCAAGACCCACGTAAGCATGTCATCCTTGATGGAGGAAAGGAGCTCATTTAGATCAGGCTGCCGTCCATCAAACACACAGCGGTTCCTGCAATTCCAGATAGCCCATGCCACCAAAATTACAACAGAGTTCAGGCCCCGCATTGCTTGATCGCCCACCCTCGTGGACGCCTGATCCCACCAATCTTCAAATGAATGATCACCAGGTTGTGGGGCTAAACTTTGCAGGCCGAATTGTTGTAGGACATTGAACCATATTTGGCGCGAGAAGACGCAGGATATCAAAAAGTGGTTGATTGTCTCCTCCTGGTCACAAAAAAAGACAATGCTCAGAATGTGACAGACCTTTCGTTGCAAGCCTATCAGACATGCAACATTTATTATGAGAGGCCAACCACATGAAAAAACGGCACTTGCCAGGCGCCCAGCTTTTCCATATTCTTTCCCAAGGTTTGAACTGGATGGCACCAATAAACAGTGCTTCATAGGCTGATTTGGCTGAATATTTCCCATTGGATGTGAAACGCCAAGTGTGAGAGTCATTAATCTCAGGCTGCACCACCACCTCAGCCAACAGGTCCCAAAGATCAAGGTATTCCGTCAAGACAGCCATGGTATGATCTCCTCTTATGTCAGCCACCCATTTCCCATCAGTGAGTGCCTCATGAACTGTTCTTTTCTTTGCTTGACTAGAAATTGAACCAAACGGGTGTGGCGCTAGCTTATCTAGACTCTGTCCATGAAGCCATCTGTCAGTCCAAAAGAGGGTATTCCTGCCATTCCCGACCTTAGTGACAGTAGCTACTGAGAAGAAGGCTCTGGCCAAGGGGTGAATCTGGATGGGGAAGAAAGCCCAAGGTTTTTCTGGTTCAGCCTCCTGCAACCACAGCCATTTCATTCTGAGAGCCCATCCTAACTGTTGCAACTGAGATATACCAAGTCCACCCAAATCCAGTGGTCGAGTTACCTTGGGCCAAGCCACCAAGCAATGTCCTCCCTTTACATCTCTCCTACCTTTCCAAAGGAAGCCTCTTCTGATCTAATCAATGGCCTTGAGAGCCCATGGTGGGAGGTCCATGGCCATAAATAAGTAGATTAGCATGGATGTAAGCACAAACTGAACCATTACTTTCCTTCCTTCCTTAGTTAGCAAGTCAGCCTTCCAGCCAGGAAGCTGGTCTGCCACTTTATCAATTATTGGTTGGATTTGGGCCCTAGTCAATTTTTGGAGAGACAAGGGCACTCCAAGATACATACATGGGAATTCCTTCAGCTGGCAGGGAAGGTGTGCCTGTATTACTTGTCTATCCTCCTCTTGGCATTGAATGGGTAGCATGCTACTCTTTTCCATATTGGTTTTAACCTGCTAGCTCTCCCAAACAGGTGCAACATATCCAAAGTAATACCGATGTCCTCAGCAGAAAATTACCACATCATCCGCATAAATGGAAATCCGGTGTTGCAATACCCTTCTGGCCAGCGGCCAACAGACGACGCGGCCTTTTTGAACATGAAGCCCAAGACATCAATGACTAAAATGAATAGCATTGGTGATAGTGGGTCCCCTTGTCTCAAGCCCCTTTTGTATACTATTTTTTTCCCCGGGATGCCATTGAGGATTACCTGTTTGGAGGAAGAAAAGAGCAGGCCACTAATGATGTCACACCAAATTTGTCCAAAACCCAAATTTCTCAAAACTTTGAGCAGGAATGGCCAAGAGACGGAATCAAAAGCTTTTGTTATATCCAATTTCAGCAACATTCTGGCCTGCTTTTCAGATGAAGATAGCGGGCCGTTTGCTGTACAAGCATAACATTATCTTGAATAAATTGACCATTAATAAATGCACTTTCGATTGGAGAAACCAGATCATTGAGCCGTCCAGCCAAACAATTAGCTAGAATTTTTGTAATGAGCTTGGCAAAGGAGTGTACCAGGCTGATGGGTCTGAAATCTCTGATATTCAACGCATCCGCTTTTTTTGGCAGTAATATGATATAAGCTGAGTTCAGTTGCCCAAAATAGCCGAACCTTCTACTCCAAACGGCCGAAGCTGCAGCCATCACATCCACTTTGATTATACGCCAACACACCTTGTAGAATTTGCCAGTAAATCCATCCGGCCGTGGAGGTTTGTCTGGGGGGAGCAAACAGATTGTTTGCCATTTCCTCTTCAGAAAAGGGAGCCTCCAACTCTGTCAGATCATGTCGAGGAATATCTAGGGCCTCTAGGTTGATGGTTTCATCCCATTCCAGATCTTCCCCCAAGAGATTATAGTAGAAGTCAAAAATATTTTCCTCCTCATGGCTCATGAGTACCTGTCCATCATCCGTGGTGAGTTTACATACGAAGTTCTTCCTTTTACGGTGTCTGGCAAAGAGTGGAATAAAGTAGTGTTGGCATCCCCTTCTTTTAACCAACAAGTGTGTGAGCAACTGCGAGCAATTGTGCGCTGTAGCGATGACAGGGCCAGCGAGTGCCTCTTGAGTTGATTCCGCAGCCAAACTTCCTGATTGGACAGTTGTCTGTTATCCTGGGCAATTTCCAACTGATGAAGGACTTCTCTGGCAAGTCCAAGTTGTGAGTATACATGCCCAACTTTCCTATGGCTCCAGCTCTGAAGGCCATTAACTGTTGCTTTGAATTTATTGGCCAGGGTGTCAAAAGGGCATGTATACGCTGGAACAGAGGTCCAAGCTTCTCCTACAGCTTCCGGAAACCCATCATGTTTGGTCCAAAAAGTTTCAAGTGAAACCTGGCCTTTCCAGTCTTGACTACATCCAGGCTAAGAATGAGAGGACAGTGATCGGAGCCATCGGTGGAGGCACTCTGTAATAGATTGTTTGGAAAACATTGCTCCCAATCAGCGATGCACAAGGCTCTATCCAGTCTGACCAAGGTAGGCGAAACCTGCTGATTTGACCAGGTGAACTTGCGTCCACGCATGGACAAATCGAGCAGTCCGAGATCATTAATCATACGACGGAACCTGCCCATCATAGCCCTGTTCAGATTGGCGTTGTTCTTGACCTCGGCCTTGATGATAAAATTGTAGTCCCCCAAAGCAAGCCAGGGTCCATGACAAGCAGCTCGCACCTCTTTCAATTCTTGCAAGAACAACAGCTTGTTATCATCACCTTGAGGACCATACACCCTGGTGAACCACCAGGCTTGACCATTAGCAGGAGAGAATTGGTGTCAAGGGCGGCGAACCCTTGACTGGCCGGACATCGGCTACGGAGCTCGTAGCCGTCGGCCGTCTTCTCCGGTGAGGTTATTCCCCTCTACCGCAGGCTTAACAGAGAGATAGGGAGATTAGGGAATAATTCTTTCTTAACCTCTCAATGTCTGGGTTACACGCATATATGGCCATTGGCCCCAACCGAGAGAGCTAATTGCTCCACAATTATAGCAACTGAAAATATGGAAAGTAAATATCTGGAAACAAACTAATCCTGCCAATTAACTAGCCACTAATGTCGGCCTGGTCCACCTCGGCTTCTCTCTGCCGCGCCTGGGCAGCGCGCTCCCCGGCCCTGCGCACGTCACGGGCACGGCGACGCCTCGTGTACGTCCTCCCCGTCGAGAGGCAGCTCGTCCTCGAGCTGTAGTCCGGGGTGCTTGGCGAAGAAAGCCTCCTGGTCCTCCCAGGTCGCTGAGGCAGCAGGCTCCCCTTTCCACTGCACCAGCACTTGCGCCACTCCACGAGCCAGGCGCGACTTGACGATGCGCTCGGGCTCGGGCGTCACAACACCGTGATGTAGGGCTGGCAGTGGCGGAGGAGCCTCAGGCGGTGCGCCGTGGAACTTCTTGAGCAGGTTGATGTGGAAGACGTCGTGAATGCGTGCCTGGGCGGCAGGCCGAGGCGAACTGCTACCTCGTTGATGACTTCAGTGACCTGATACGGCCCGTAGTAGCGTGGCTTGAGCTTGCCGGAGGTCACCTGGGGCAGAGAGGCGGCCGCACGCTGCCGGAGTCGGAGCAGCACCCAGTCGCCCACCTGGTAAGACACCGCGCGGTGCGTGCGGTCATAAATCCTCTTCTGCACCGCCTGAGCTTGCTCAAGGCGATAACGGACATCAGCCAGGAATTCCGCGCGCTCTTCCGTGGTCTTGGCCACCGCGGCCACTCGGGTGTCCCCCGGTTCGTATGACCGGATGGAGGGGGGGTCGCGCCCGTAGACGACACGGAAGGGGGTATCCTGCAGGGAAGACTGATAGGCAGTGTTAAAGATAAACTCCGCCCATGGGAGCCACTTGAGCCACTGTCGAGGCCGATCCCCAGTCAAGCATCGCAGGTACATGATGATCACTCTGTTGGCCGCCTCGAACTGCCCGTCGAACTGGGGGTGGAAGGCCGTAGTCATGTGGAGCTTAGTGCCCATCAGGCGCATCAACTCACGCCAGAACACGGAGGTAAAGACCGGATCGCGATCCGACACCAGGGACTGTGGCACGCCGTGGAGGCGCACTATGTCGGTGAAGAACGCTTGGGCGACGGACTCCGTGGAGTACGGGTGCGCCAGCGGGATGAAGTGGCAGTATTTGCTGAAGCGGTCCACCACCGTCAAGATGACCGATTTCCCGCGGACGCGCGGCAGTGCATCGACGAAGTCGAGGGCGACATCAGTCCATACGCCCTGTGGCACCGGAAGCGGCACGAGCAGCCCCGCTGGGTGCAAATGCTCCGACTTGTAGCGTTGGCATGTGTGAGGCAAGACCGCACAAAGTCCTGCATAACCTTCTTCATGTTAGGGAAATGAAAATCGCGGCGCAGTCTGTGCAGGGTGCGCTGCACTCCTTCATGGCCTTCCTGATGCACGGCAGCCACGAGTTCCGGCACAAGGGCCGAGTCCGGAGGAATGTAGAGGCGTCCGGCAAACTGCACCATGCCGTCGACCACGGACCACGGCGCACCCCGGCTGCCCGCTCCCACCTCGTCCTGGAGAGCTGCGAGGGCGGGATCGCTGCGCTGAGCTTGGCGGAGGAGGTCGACGAAGTCAAAGCGCGGGGCGGACAGAGCCAGCACCGTCCCAGTGTCCTCCGTGTCGCGGCGCGACAGCGCGTCAGCCACGGCGTTCGCCTTGCCGGGTTTGTACTCGACGGCGAAGTCGAAGCCGAGGAGCTTCCCCACCCAGTGATGCTGGGGAATGGTGGCGAGACGCTGATCCAGCAGATACTTGAGGCTGAAGTGATCCGTCTTGACGAGGAAACGGCGGCCCCAGAGGTAGGGACGCCAGTGCCGGATGGCCGTGACGAGGCCAATGAGCTCCCGCTCGTAGGCGGCGAGGGCGCGATGCCGGGGGGCGACGGCGCGGCTGAAGAAGGCAATGGGGTGGCCCTCCTGCACGAGCACCGCCCCGAACCCGTGCGATGACGCATCACATTCGACGGTGAACTGCTTGGTGAAGTCCGGCATGGCGAGGATCGGGGCCGAGGTGACCGCGGCCTTGAGGGCGTCAAAGGCCGCCGCGGCCTCCCCGGTCCAAGAGAACCCATCCTTCTTGAGTAGGGCGGTGAGTGGCGCTGCGACGGTGCCGTAGTTGTGGACAAATTTGCGGTAATACCCCGCCAAGCCGAGGAACCCGTGCACTGCTCGCGCCGAACGGGGCACCGGCCAGTCGTGGATGGCCTGCACCTTCGCCGGGTCCATGGCGACACCCGAGGCGGAGATGATGTGCCCAAGGTACGCGACGGACGGCGCACCGAAGGAGCACTTGGAGCGCTTGACGAAGAGTCGTTGGCGCGCCAGTTCAGAGAGAACCGCGCGGAGGTGTCGAAGGTGATCCGCCCAAGTCCGGCTGTAGATGAGAATGTCATCAAAGAAAACAAGTACAAAGCGTCGCAGGTACGGCCTGAGGACGTCGTTCATGAGTGACTGGAACGTCGTTGGCGCATTGCAGAGGCCGAAAAGCATGACGAGGAACTCGTAGAGGTCGTCGTGCGTGCGGAACGCCGTCTTGTGGACATCAGCCGGCCGCATCCGGACCTGGTGGTACCCGGATCGCAGATCCAGCTTGGTGAAGAAGTGCGCGCCATGGAGCTCGTCGAGGAGCTCGTCCACAACCGGAATGGGAAAAGCATCCTTGACGGTGAGCGCGTTCAGCGCCCGATAGTCGACGCAAAATCGCCACGTTCCGTCGGGTTTCTTGACGAGGAGGACCGGCGAGGAGAACGCTAAATCACTGCGGCGGACGATGCCCTGCGCCATCATCGCGGCGCATTGGCGCTCGAGTTCGTCTTTGTGAGCCGCCGGGTACCGATATGGCCAGACTGCCACCGGTTGCGCGCCCGGATTGAGGGTGATGCTGTGGTCGCGGCCACGCGGCGGGGGCAGTCCGGTTGGCACGGCAAAGACGTCCGCGAAGCCCGCCAAGAGCTCCTCGAGGAGGGAGTCGCTGGCAGTGGTGGTGCAGAGGCCGGTCAGGGCTGGTGCTGGCACGCCCGTCCAGCAGATGGTACGGCCCCCATGCTGGAAGGCGACGGTGCTGGCCTCAAGGTCCCACACCAGCGTCCCCAGGCCCGCCATCCAGTGCGTCCCCAAGACGAGGTCGTAACCTGCAAGGGGCATGACGAACAAATCGACGGCGAACGCGAGGCGATCGACGGTAAGCGGAGCTTGACGAAGGATGCCCGGGCACTGCACTTTCTCGCCATTGGCGACCGTGGCCGTCAAGCGCGGCCGAGCCTGGATTGGTAACCCGGTGCGGCGAGCGACGTCTTCCGCAATGAAACTATGGGTCGAGCCGGTGTCGAGGAGGGCGACCAGTGACGTTGCGCCCACCGACACGCGGACCTGCACGGTTTTACCCACGGCCACGCCAGCCACAACATGAAGGGAGAAGACGGGGGCCTCCGCGTCCGCAGGGGCGGCTGCTGCAGCGTCACCAGCGTCCTCGGTGTCGTCGATCTCCACCCCGTCGAGGAAGAAGATGCGCCGGCAGAACCGGTTATGGCCGCGGCTGTATTTTTCATTGCAATTAAAACAGAGGCCGAGGCGACGCCGCTCCGCCATCTCATCTAGGGTGAGGCGCCGTTGGTTGCCCTCGCCGCGACCCTGCTGAGCGGCCGCGGCCCGGGCCGGAAGCGCCAGCGGCTGCTGGTGCGCTGGTGCCGCTGGTCGAAACGCTGGAACAGGGAGGAGGCCGCGCGCCGACGCCCGAGGTGGAGGAGCGGAGCGATCGGACTCCATCAGCTCCACCTGACGCGCCAGACTCATGGCCGCCGCAAGGGACTCCGGGTTGTGGATGCGGACGGCGTGGCTGAGCGGCGGCAGCAGTCCGCCGGTGAAGAGCTGAACGCGCTACGCCTCGTCCAGACGACCCACGCGAGGCAGGAGGGCCTGGAATCGGTTGGAGTATTCCTCCACGGTCCCGGTGCGCCGGCACTCGGCGAGCTCGAACAACGGTGCCGATCGGAGGGGAGGACCAAACCGGAGGTTCAGGAGGTCCTTGAATTGCCCCCAGGTGGGGGTACCGTCGTCCTCCTGGATCTGCGTGTACCAAAGTTGCGCGACGTCGTCCAGATGGTAGGACGCCATCCACACGCGCTCCTCTGCCATGGTACGGTGCTGACGAAAATAGGATTCGCACTTGTTGAGGAAGAGCAGGGGATCGGTCGTGCCGTCGAAACGGGGAAAATCCCACTTCTTGTGCTTGGGCGGGTGATCCGGGAGCGGACCCTCCGGCCTGCGCTCCTCGCCGCCGCCAGATGACGACGCGGATTTCTCCTTCTTCATAGCCGCCATGTCGGCCTTCATGGTGGACAGCTCCGCGGTGAGGGTCTTCAGCGACTCCAGAACGTCGGTGATTGTTGGCTCAGACATAGCTTGTGCGTGGGGCGCAGACACGGCAGAGGTTGGCGGCGGCGGCGCGTTAGGGCTGGGGTTGGCGGCGGCGGCTGTGGAAGACTGGGTGGAGCGGGTGGGAGAGGATCGTCGAGACCTTGATACTAGGTTGTCAAGGGCGGCGAACCCTTGACTGGCCGGACCTCGGCTACGGAGCTCGTAGCCGTCGACCGTCTTCTCCGGTGAGGTTATTCCCCTCTACCGCAGGCTTAACAGAGAGATAGGGAGATTAGGGAATAATTCTTTCTTAACCTCTCAATGTCTGGGTTACACGCATATATGGCCATTGGCCCCAACCGAGAGAGCTAATCGCTCCTCAATTATAGCAACTGAAAATATGGAAAGTAAATATCTGGAAACAAACTAATCCTGCCAATTAACTAGCCACCCTGGGCAGCGCACTCCCCGGCCCTGCGCACGTCGCGGGCACGGCGACGCCTCGTGTACGTCCTCCCCGACATGACAATTGGACTGAGATGGAATAATTCTCTCTCCGAATCATAGCAGCAGGACCAAGGTTGTGCTTCCAGGCAATGAAAATCCCTCCACTTGCGCCAATCGCTGGCAGCTCCAGTGAATAAGAATAATCAGAGGCGAGCATGGCCAGAATTCTTCCACGAGAAATCCTTGCCATCTTGGTTTCCAGGAGACAGACTACATCCACCCTTAAAGAATTAACCAAGGTACGAACAGAGTCTTGCCGTGCCGCAGAATTAAGCCCCCGCACATTACCCCTGTTTAGTCTGAACTTTGGCATAATAACCTTACTGCCTAAAGTTCAGGAGGCAAACAAAATTCAACAATATAGACCAATCTGTTTGTTGAATGTAAGCTTCAAGATCTTTACCAAAGTCGCTACCATTCGCATCAACTCAGTAACCAATCATCTGATCAGTCCTACCCAAACAGCATTTATGCGAGCACGCAACATCCTAGAAGGAGTTGTCATCTTGCATGAAACAATTCAGAGCTACACCGGAAAAAACAGAATGAGGTTATTTTCAAAATTGATTTTGAAAAGGCTTATGATAAAGTGTGTTGGTCATTCTTATTGCAAACGCTTCGGATGAAAGGATTCTCACCAAAATGGTTGCGTGGGTCAATTCTTTCATATCAGGCGGTAGTGTGGCAATCAATGTTAATGATGAGATTGGACCTTTCCTCCAAACGAAGAGGGTGATCCCCTATCTCTAATGCTCTTCAACATCGTTGCCGATATGCTTGCAATTTTTATAAAGAGAGCAAAAGCAGATGGTCAAGCGGGTGGTGTGGTGCCACACCTAGTTGATGGTGGGCTATCCATACTACAATACGCTGATGACACGATCCTCTTTATGGAACATAACCTGGAGAAGGCTCAAAACATGAAGCTATTGTTTTGTGCATTTGAACAACTATCAGGTCTAAAAATTAACTTCCACAAGAGTGAAATTTTCTGCTTTGGAGAAGCCAAAGAATTCGAGAACCAATACTTGCAGCTCTATGCAACCCAGGTGCCTTCCCAATGAGGTATTTAGGCATCCCTATCCACTTTAGGAAGTTATCAAATACTGATTGGATCAAGGTAGAAGAAAATTTGAAAAACGCCTCACTAGCTAGAAAGGTAAGAACTTGTCAACTGGAGGTCGTTTGACATTAATCAATTTTGTTCTTAGTAGCCTACCAATGTATATGATGTCCTTTGAGATCCCAAAAGGAGTTCTTAGAAAGCTGGACTACTATAGGTCTCGATTCTTCTAGCAATGTGATGACCATAAAAGGAAATACCATTTAGCCAAATGGGATATCCTCTGTCAACCTAAAGATCAAGGGGGACTAGGGTTCACAACTTGCAAATCAAGAACACAACTTTGCTCAGTAAATGGCTATATTATTTGTTAAAGACAGACGGTACTTGGCAAATATCTAGGGACTAAACCTCTAGTTCAAGTCCAGTGGAAGAGCAGAGATTCACATTTTTGGGCAAGTCTGATGAAGGTTAAACGAGATTTCTTTAGATTCGGCACTTTCCTCATTAAGGATGGATCACATGTAAGATTTTGGGAAGATAGATGGTTATGCAATTCTACTTTAAGAGAACAATATCCCCAACTATACAACTTAGCCAGAAGAAAACAAGATACGGTGGCTGCGGTTTTGAGCACACAACCACCTAATGTATCCTGGCGTAGAGACCTTTTAGGCGACAAGTTAGTGTTGTGGGATAATCTTTCACGTCTTACTTCTATCATTTTAAACCAAGAGGAAGATGAAGTCTTATGGAATTTAGACCAAAAGGGTGAATTTTCAGTAAAATCACATTATCTTGGCCTTATACACCAGAACGTCCCTTTTTTCTCAAAAAAACGCAGGAGATCTGCGTCTCATTATATTAAGAAGAAAGGATGGCAAAAGAGCCCAGAACTTACAAGACACCCCAAACACAACTCACTCACAAACAAATGCTACAACAGCTAAGACACAGATGCACCTCAGCTGGCAGCAAGGCGACCCACAACGACCCCAAGAATTAATCGCCTGGGAGATGGGCAGTCAAGAGGGAAAGCCCTCGAGCCCCTGCAGCAGTCCACAGCCGGCGTTCCTCACCAGCCAAAACTAAAGCCCCAGCCAAACTTGGAGCTGCTCCATCAAAAACACATCGATTGCGATGGTTCCAGAGGGTCCAGGCCCCCAAAATAATAAGGGAATTGACTCCTTGCCTTACCAAATCAGAAGAAGCATTATTAGCTTTCTCCCACCAATCCAGGAAGGAGATACCAGCAGGCTGGGGAGACAGGGCCTGGAGACCAACCTGCCGGAGCAAAATAAACCAAAACTCCCTAGCGAAGACACATTCCACCAGGAGGTGGTTGATTGATGTTGGAAATTATCACAGGTAATTTGGGGCAAATCTGATCTATTAGCCTTAGAGGCAATGATGGAAATTATCACAGATAATTTGGGGCGAATCTGATCTATTAGCCTTAGAGGCAATGAAAACTGCAGGGATACGTATATAGGGCAGCAAACTTGGCTGCCAAGAAGCTGTTGCAAATTCTAAAGTAAATACTAAGCATATTCCTAATGGATAAGCACAAGAGTTAAAAGAGGTCTATCAATCTCCCCCTAAGTCTTGTGTGTATGCTTCTGAGCAACCTGGACCATCCCAATCTTGGCGCGGAGCTCCTGGAACTTGACTCGCCCAAGGGACTTGGTCAGGAAATCAGCAAGCTGGTCTTGCGTGTTGATGTAGCCAGCCTTGATGCTCCCCTCATCCAGGCAGTCTCTGATGAAGTGATACCTCACCCTGATGTGTTTACTGCGCTCGTGGAAGACAGGGTTCTTTGCCAAAGCCAAGGCGGACTTGTTGTCCACCCTCAGCTCCACGGGTGCTGCATCTCTGCCAATGAGATCGCCGAGCAGCCAAGCGAGCCAGATGTCCTGAGTCGAAGCGGTAGTGGCTGCGATGTACTCTGCCTCGCAGCTGGACAGAGCCACCACCTGCTGCTTGACCGACTGCCAGCTGATCAGACACTTGCCAAGGAAGAATAGCGTCCCGCTGGTGCTCTTGCTTGTGTCAATGTCGCCGGCGTGGTCACTGTCGCTGTACCCGATGAAGTACGCCGCACCGGGGCACCTCGGGTAGTGCAGGCCGTAGTCAGAGGTACCCGCAACATAGCGAAGAATCCTCTTGACGGCTTGCTGATGCTCCGCCGTCGATCGCTGCATGAACCGACTGACGTAGCCCACGGCGAACGCCAAGTCCGGCCGCGTGTGGACGAGGTAGCGAAGGCTGCCCACAATGCGCTGGTACCGCCTGGCGTCGACCTCCTCCGCCGTGCTGTCGCGGCTCAGCTTCAGCCTCTCCTCCATAGGAGTGGGCTGGGTTGCAGTCGGTGAGCCCGCCCATCTCGATGATGCGCTTGGCGTAGGCGGTCTGGCGAAGGGAGATGCCGGAGCTGTCCTGGTGGACCTCAATTCCCAGGTAGAAAGAGAGGAGCCCTAGGTCGCTCATCTGAAAGACGGTCTTCATCTCCGCCTTGAATGCCTCAATCTCGTCCTCCTTGGTGCCGGTGATCACCAAGTCGTCGACGTAGACGCCCACCAGCAGGGCGTTGCCACCCTTGCCCCGCCGGTAGATAGCAGCCTCGTGAGCGCTCTGCTGGAACCCCATTTGCTTGAGGGTGGAGTCCAGCTTGCCGTTCCAAGCTCGAGGCGCCTGCCGCAAGCCCTAGAGGGCCTTGCGCAGGTGAAGAACCTTGTTCTCCTTGCCGGGGATTACGAAACCCGGCGGCTGACGGACGTAGACCTCCTCCTTCAAGTCGCCGTTGAGAAAGGCAGACTTGACGTCCATGTGGTGGACGTGCCAGCCCTCCTGGGCTGCCAGAGCGAGTAGCAGGCGAACGGACTCCATGCGTGCAACGGGTGCGAAGGCGTCGTCGAAGTCGACTCCCTCCTGCTGAACGAACCCGCGCGCCACAAGTCGTGCCTTGTGCTTGATCACAGCACCAGCCTCATCCTTCTTGAGCTTGAACACCCACTTCAGGGTGATGGCGCGGTGGCCGGCAGGAAGATCCGCCAGCTCCCACGTGTGGATCCACTCGACGGCGTCCATCTCCTGCTTCATCGCAGCACGCCATGCCGCGTCTCCCTCCGCCTCAGCGAAGGAGCGGGGCTCGTCGTCGTCGTGCGCCAAGTGCAGCTCCCCCTCGAAGTCGTGTTGCGCCAATCCAGGAACGGGCAACTCGCCGAGGAGGTTGTCCATAGTGCGGTAGCGCAGAGGCTCGTCGTCGTGGTAGGCGTCGACGCGGTCCTCATCGTCGGTCAGCGGAGTGGCGAACTCCACCGAGCGCTGCTCGTCGTGGACCGGAGCTGCTGTGGCCAATCCCGGTGGTGTGACCGCCGGTGCAGGAGATGCAAGAGCTAGTGCTGGAGACCCAGAAACCGGTGCTAGAGAGCCAGGAGCCGGTGCTGGTGCAGAGCGGATCGTAGCCGGTGCCGAAGGTGGTGAAGCGTGGGGTGTGGCCGGTGCCGAAGGTGGTGGAGGACTCGCCAGAGCTGGAGGCGAGCGAGGAGTCGAGGCGAGCGAACTCGGTGAAGACGAGCTGCTAGCTCCCCCGGCTCCCTGGATGTGGACGTACTCGACGACGAAATCTCGGAGGGTCGAAGTCGAGCCGTCGTCCACCGCCTTGTCCCATGCCCAGCCTCGTCGCTCGTCGAACACGACGTCACGCGAGATGCGGACGCGCTGTGTCGTGGGGTCGAGGATGCGATAGGCCTTGACGCCCTCCGCGTAGCCGATGAAGACCCCAGGTGCACTCCGGTCGTCGAGCTTGCCGACGTGGCTGAGCTCCTTGGAGAACGAGAGGCACCCGAAGACGCGAAGGTGGCTGACCGTCGGCTTGCGCCCGTGCCAGGCCTCGTACGGCATCTTGCCGTCAAGCGCCTTGGTGGGAGAGCGATTGAGGAGGTGGACAACCGTCATCACCACCTCTCCCCAGTAGATCGTCGGCAGCCCTCTCTGCATGAGGAGGGCGCGGGCAGTGGCCACCACTGTCTGGTTGCGGCGCTCGACGACGCCGTTCTGCTGCGGGGTGTACGGGGCAGAGAAGTGGAGCTGGATCCCCTCATCGGCGCAGTACGCCGCGAACTCAGCCGCCGTGAACTCGCCGCCGTTGTCCGTGCGCAGCACCCGAAGCTTGCAGCCGCACTCCTTCTCGGCAGCAGCTTGATGGCGCTTGATGGCGTCCGCAGCTGCCCCCTTGGTGTCGAGCAGGACAGCCCACATGAAGCGGGACACGTCGTCAACGAGGAGGAAGTAGCGCCGTCCTCCAGGTGTAGCAGGGGTCACGGGGCCACAGAGGTCGCCATGTACAAGCTCCAGCCTCTCCTTGGCCCGGAAGCTCGCCTGGCGAGGGAAGGGCAGCCGGCGCTGCTTGGTGACAACGCAGGTGTCGCAGAATTGCTCCACGTGGTCGACGTGCGGCATCCCCCGCACCATCTTCTTGCTGCCCAACTGCTTCAGGGCCTCAAAATTGAGGTGCCCGAAGCGCTCGTGCCACCGCCACGCGTCGTCGTCGCGGCGGGCAGCAAGACAGAGGGGTTGCGCCACCTGCACGTGAAGGACGTAGAGGCGATTCCTCCCTCTGTTCACCTTGGCGAGGAGCCTCCGACTGCTGTCCCAGATGCGCAGCACCCCGTGCTCGATCTCCACGCGCGAGCCGTTCTCATCCAGCTGTCCCAAGCTGATGATGGAGTTCCTCAGCGTGAGGATATAGTACACGCCAGTGAGCAGCCGGTGCTCGCCGGTCTTAGCGGTGAAGACGACCGAGCCGACTCCCTTGATCTCTACGGCGGAGGCGTCCCCGAACTTGACGGAGCCTCGCACGCCGGAGTCCAAGTCAGAGAAGAACTCCCGCCGCCCAGTCATGTGATGGGTGGCGCCGGAGTCGAGGTACCAGCCGTCGATCCTGTTGTCGCTGGCGGAGCCGAGGAAGGCGTGGGTGCGTGGCTCGTCGAGGTGGAGAAGCGCGGCGGCGGTCGGCGCAGGAGAGGAGCACCGCTCAATGTCCCCGTGGATGTAGAACAGAGCCGGCTCATCACCCTCCTGTGCCTGCGCGACGTGAGCCTGACCGCCGCGCCTCGCCTGCCGGCAGTCCCTGGCCCAATGGCCGGTCTTGCCGCAGTTCTTGCAGATGTCGTCCCGGTTCGGCTTGCGCTCGCCGTCGGCGCCATCAGGAGCGCCACCACGCGCCTGGGGAGCCTTGTCCCGCTTGCGCGGCCGGCGCTTGCGAGTGCTCGACGATGGTGCAGCCTCGCCCTTCCGCCGCTCCTTCTGCCGAGCGAGCCACTGCTCCTCGGTGTAGAGAAGCTTGCCACCGGCGTTGGTCGGCTGCGAGGGAGCCTTTCAACGCTCGTCGATGGCCTTGAGGCGACCCGTCACCTCCTCGATCGTCAGCGAGGTGAACTCGAGCAGGATCTCAATCGACACAGCAACCTGCTTGTACTTGTCGGGGACGACGCGGAGAAGCTTCTCGACAGCCTCCTCCTCATCGAACTTGGTGTCGCCGTACCGCAGGAGCTGCTGCTGCAGACTGGTGAGGCGGATGGCGAAGTCCTCGACGTCCTCGCCGGGCTTGAAGGTCATGTCCCCCCACTCCTTCGGCAGCCGCTGCAGCGTGGATCACCGCACGTGATCGCTGCCGATGCGCGCCGCGGTGATGGCGTCCCAAGCATCCTTGGCGGTGTCCTTGTCCGCAAGGGTGGTCTGCATCTCCACCGGAACAGCGGCGAGAAGCGCCTCCATCGCCCGCCGATCTTCGGTGAAGTCGACGTCGCCGTACCGTACCGCGTCCCACATGTGGCGCGCCTGCAGCTTGACCTTCATCACCATCGACCACTCATTGAATTTGGTCTTGGTGAACATAGGCCAGCCGCTGCCAGCGCCGGCGTCCTTGACGATGGTCTGGACGAGTGGAGGAGTCCCTGGCCGACCACGGCGCCGCTCTGGAGAAGGGGAGGCGCGTCGCCTGTGAGGGCTGCATGCACCAGCGTCCCATCTGCCCAGCTCGCAGTCGTCGAAGGCGTTCAGCTCGCGTCCCTACGGGCCGTGTGCGAGCTGCGCTCGAGCATCACGCGCCCGCATCCCTCGCTGCGCCTCCAGCTGCTCGGCCCGCTCGCGCCTGCGCTGTTCCTCGAGCGCGCGCTGAATGCGCGCTCCAGCCACTAGTTGGCGTCGCGGGCTGCACGGTCTTCCCAGGCGTCCTCGCGCCCGGCCAGCTCGAAGCCACGTGCACGGGCAGGGCCGCGCGCTCCCAGGTCATGCCGACCTCCAGCACGCAGTGCCGCGGCGGCGTCCGCAGCCTCCCAGGCCGCGGTTCTGCCACCCGCGCCCACAGCGGGTCATGGCTGGGGCTAGAGGAATTTCCCACCTCCTCGCCCTGCAGACCTCCACCCCCCCCCCCCCCCTATTTAGTTGTGATCTGGGGTCGTTGCTTACTGTAATAGGCGATTTAGTGTGAGTGGTCGGCGGGGTTCTTTGGACAGGTTTGCACTAGGTTCTAGTGTCACCCCTTGTCCAAAACTCTGTACTATTGACTGGGTTCTGTACCCTTTTTGTTTCCTCTTCTTAATATATTGATACGCAGATCTCCTGCGTTTTTAAAACACCCGCGCCCGCAGCAGCCGCCTCGTGCTCGAAGCCACGTCTGCCGTGGTCGCTGCCGTAGTCGTCCGAGTCGTGGCCGAGACTGCGCGTGTCGAAGTCGCGGCCTTGCGCGCGTCGGCCTTCACCCGTGCCCGCAGCTCCCTGAGCCGCCGCTCCGCCTCCCGCTCGGCGCCAGTCCGACCCCAGGCGCAGAGCCGCCGCCTCCTCTGCTACCGCCTGGGCAGCCGCAGCGGCTTCCGCTGCAACCTGGGCGGCCCGCGCGGCCGCGAGCTCCGCGGCAGCCAGACGCTCCGCCCGAGCCGCTGCCTGCGCCCGCACAGCCGCCTCCTCCTCTCTCCTGTCGGCAGCCGCCTGGGCCGCGCGCGCGTCCGCCGCTCGCTGCTCCTCCAGCGCCGCAGCCCGAGCGTCTCCCGCGTCGAGGGCATGCAGCGCGGATGCGTCGGCTCCGCCTGCTCCGGCTGACCGCCGCCGAGTGTAGAAGATGGAGGGGTCCGAACGGGCTGTGCTGCCCATGGTTGTGGGTTGGGATGGGGAAGGAGAGGGGAAGAACCGGAAGAACCTAAACTAGGCTCTAGATACCATTTGTTGGAAATTATCACAGGTAATTTGGGGCGAATCTGATCTATTAGCCTTAGAGGCAATGAAAACTGCAGGGATACATATATATAGGGCAGCAAACTTGGCTGGCAAGAAGCTGTTGCAAAAGCTAACTTGGCTGCCAAGTTGATGCCAAGTTGTTGCTAAAGTAAAGCATATTCTAAAGTAAATACTAAGCATACAAGAGTTAAAAGAGGTCTATCAATTGATTCCTCCGCTTGATCACAAAGCGGACAGCGATCTGGGTGAGGCAATCCACGACGTGCAAGGCGGTCAGACGTCCAACATTTGTTGTGGGAAACCAACCACATGAAGAAGCGACATTTTGGTGGCGCCCATGTCTTCCAAATTCTTTCCCATGGCGCAAAGAGAGTAGCTCCAAGGAAAAAACCCTCATATGCCGCCTTAGCCGAATATTGGCCATTTGGTGAAAGCCTCCAAATATGTTTATTCTCTCTTTCTGGTTGCAGAACAATACCTGAAAGGATGTCCCACAGCTGGAACACATCAAGCATCACTCCAACAGTTATAGCCCCTTGTATATCTGCAGTCCAAGCCCGGTTATTAAGCGCTTCCTTGACTGTATGCTGCATGATCCTTCTTTTAGAGATGACATCAAATAGCCGAGGGGCCAGCTCTGCTATACATTGACCATGCAACCACCTGTGTGCCCAAAAAAGGGTATGCTCACCATCACCCACTTCAGTAACAACAGCCACTGCAAAGAAGGACTTCACCTGAACAGGGACTTGAATTGGGAGATGCGCCCAGGGGCGGTTTGGTTCTGTTTCTGCAACCATAGACACCTCATTCTCAATGCCCAACCAAGGGTTTTTAAATCTGAAATACCTAGTCCACCCAGCTCAGTTGGGCAACAAACCCTTGGCCATGCTACAAGACAGTGTCCACCCCTCGCTTCCTTGCGACCATGCCAAAGAAAGCCACGCCTTATTTTGTCAATTGCTTTGATAGCCCAAGATGGAAGATCAGACGCCATGACAATGTATATAAGCATGCCAGTGAGCACATACCGAATCTGAATCGTCCTTCATGCCCTTGTCATCAACTCCGCCTTCCACCCTGGCAGTTGATCAGCGATGCGGTCCACAATGGGTTGCACTTGACTCTTAGTTAGCTTTTTCAATGACAGAGGCAATCCTAAATATTTGCATGGGAACTTAGCAAGTGAACAAGGTAGCAGGTTTTGAATAATTGTCAAATCTGAGTCACCACAACTTATTGGCAGAACGCTGCTCTTTTGAAGATTTTGCTAGAGATTGTGAATGGATTGATTAGGCTAACCCTAGAAGGGGTAGCAATATAGTATGTTACATGGGCCTCATGGGCCTAGACACATAAACTCCAACACCCCCCGCAGTCTGAACTACCGGCACAACGGAGTTTCAAGACTGAGGACGAAAAGAAGTACAACACACAAGCCCCCCACAGACTCAACTAGCAACTAGTGATGTTGAGGCTGGAGCGAAACTCGGAGAACGTCGAGGAGGGAAGGCCCTTGGTGAAGATATCAGCAAACTGGGAGGTGGTCGGGACGTGGAGAACGCGAACATCTCCGATGGCCACCCGATCGCGGACAACGTGGAGGTCAATCTCCACATGCTTGGTCCGCTGGTGCTGAACGGGGTTGGTGGAGAGGTACACCGCGCTGACGTTGTCGCAGTAGACCAACGTGCTCCGTGTCAGAGGACTGTGGAGCTCGTCAAGGAGCTGCCAGAGCCAGGAGGCCTCAGCCACGCCGTTAGCAACAGCGTGGTACTCCGCCTCGGCACTGGAGCGGGAGACCACCGGCAAGCGCTTGGACGACCAAGACACCAGGTTGCCACCGATGAAGACAGCATAGTCGGAGGTGGACCGGCGAGTATCCGGACACCCTACCCAGTCGGCGTCGGTGTAGACCACGAGCTCGGTGGAGGCCGACCGGTGGAGGAGCAAGCCGTAGTCGACGGTGCCGCGGAGGTAGCGAAGGAGGCGCTTGAGAGTCGTGAGGTGAGGCTCACGTGGATCATGCATATGGACGCAAATCTGCTGAACGACATATGTGATGTCCGGGCGGGTGAAGGTGAGGTACTGAAGCGCCCCTGCAAGACTCCGGTACACAGTGGAGTCAGTAACTGAGGTGCCCTCGGTCTCTGACAGCTTGGCCTGAGTGTCAACTGGGGTGGAGCAGGGCTTGCACTCAGTCATCCCAGCTCGCTCCAGGATATCAAAAGTGTACTGCCGCTGGTGAAGAAAAAGACCCCCAGGACGAGGCTGAACGGTGAACCCGAGGAAGTGATAGAGCACACCGAGATCCTTCATCGCAAACTCCTGCTGAAGAGAGATGATGATCCGCCGCAGTAGAGTTGGGCTAGAAGTTGTGAGCACAATATCATCAACACAGAGCAGCAGATAAGCAGTCTCCCCGCCATGGTGATATATGAACAGAGAAGTATCTGACTTGGCCTCCACAAATCCCAGGGCAAGCAGGAAGAAAGCAAACCGAGAATACCACGCCCGAGGAGCCTGCTTGAGGCCGTAGAGTGACTTGTTGAGTCGGCATACCAAATCTAGGCGAGAAGAGTCAACAAAACCAGCAGACTGACTGCAGTAGACCGTCTCAGCAAGTGTCCCATGGAGGAAAGCATTCTTGACGTCCAGCTGATGCACTGGCCAGGAGCGCGAGAGAGCCAGCGAGAGAACGGTGCGGACTGTAGCGGGCTTCACCACGGGACTGAATGTCTCATCATAGTCAACACCAGGTCGCTGAGTCAAACCCCGGAAAACCGAACGAGCCTTGTACCGCTCAAGAGTGCCATCAGCCCGGCGCTTGTGTGTCCATATTCACTTGCCGGTGACAACATTAGAGCCAGGTGGATGAGGCACTAGATCCCAAGTCTGGTTGGCGAGAAGAGCCACGTACTCCTCTTCCATGGCACCCCGCCAGTGAGGGTTGGCTAGGGCGTCGCGCGCGGAAGAGGGTACCGGAGAGACCCGCGGCTCGCCGGGCGTCGCTGCGAGAGCCCGAGGCCGCAGTACCCCCCCGCCGCCTGCCGTGTCACCATGGGGTGAATATGACGCAGGTGGCGGTGTAGAAGAGGCGGGTGGTACACGGGCGGCCCGACCCGAGCAGCCGGCGGTGGAGGCGGCGGCGTAGGCGTCGACGGCGGAGAAGAGGCCATGGGAGGTGTCCGAGGTGGCGGCGACAGCGACAGCGACAGGTCCCGCACCGGGGGCGTCGAGACCGCCCGCGCCCGGCGCTGGTAGACCCGCACCGGCTGGGCGAAGCGCGCCGGAGGTGCCAAAGGCGCCAGGCCGGCGCCGGGCGCAAGGTCAGGCCCAGCACCGGGGACTTGGCCACCGGACCGGCGCAGGGCGCAGGAGCCGGCAGGGCCCCAGAGGACGGCGAGCCGGGGCACGTGCCCGGCGATGGGCGCGGGAGAGGACCTGCAGGGTAAAACAATAAAGGTGGCTGGGCCACCGCGTCAGTGGGAAACAAGGAGGAGAGGTCAAGGTCGGAGGTGGGAGGTGGTGTGGTGGTGGGAGAAGAGGTGGTGGTGGAGAAGGGGAAGTCGGCCTCGTCGAACACAACGTGTCGTGAAATGAGGACGCGCCGAGAGGAGAGGTCAAAGCAACGGTACCCCTTGTGATCCGGGGAGTACCCGAGGAAGACACACCGAGTCGACCGGGGAGCCAGCTTGTGAGGAGCAGTGGCAGTGGTGTTAGGATAACACGCACACCCGAAGACACGGAGGTGGTCGTAGCGAGGGGAACCGAAGAGGGCGTGGTGAGGAGTGAGAGCGGGACAGGCAGCGGAGGGTAAACGGTTGAGGAGGTAGGTGGAGGTGTGAAGACACTCGACCTAAAAACAAGCAGGAAGCGAGGCCTGCAAGAGGAGGGTGCGTATGGTGTCGTTTGTGGTGCAAATCATACGCTCGGCCTTGCCGTTCTGGGAGGAGGTGTAGGGGCACGACATGCGCAACTGCATGTCGTGGGAGAGGAAGAAAGCACGAGAAGCGTTGTTGTCGAACTCACGCCCGTTGTCACACTGAACGGCCTTGATGGTGAGGCCGAACTGAGTGGACACCCAGGCGAAGAAGTGAAGAAGGGTGGAGAAAGTATCAGACTTTGCACGAAGAGGAAAAGTCCAGGAATAGTGAGAGAAATCATCCACCAACACTAGATAGTATTTATAGCCAGAAATACTCATAACTGGAGATGTCCACAGGTCGCAATGTACAAGATCAAAAGTATGGGTCGCATGAGAAGAAGAGGTAGGGAAAGGAAGGCGAACATGGCGGCCCAGTTGGCACGCATGGCACAAATGCTCATCGTGAGCCCGAGTACATGGGATGTCGAAACTACGACTAAGCTGCCTCAAAATGTCCCGGCCAGGATGTCCAAGACGACGGTACCAAGTAGTGGAGGAAGCAGTGGCGACGAAAGCTGCTGGCGTGGTGGAAGGCGAGGACGGTGGAAACCGAAGAGTGTAAAGGAGCCCCGTGCTATCACATCGGAGGAGAGGACGCCGGAAAGCCAAATCCTTCACAATAAGACCAGAAGAATCAAATTCAACAGAACATGAATTGTTAGTTATAAAACGACGAATAGAAAGAAGGTTATGAACCATAGAAGGAGCGACAAGAACGTCAGGAAGACGAAAGGAGCCATGAGTGCCGGTAGCACCCACAGATGTGACAGGAAGGCACAAACCATTTGCGACCATGATGGACGAAGGGTGAGAGGAGGAAGGAGGGTGAACGGAGGAGAGTATACCGGGGTCAGGAGTGGTGTGGTAGGTGGCAACCGAGTCGGCGATCCAGTCCAGGCTGACTGGTGGAGTCAGACCCATGGGGCTGAAGGAGCGGGCCAGGGCTGTCGGGTCCCAACCAACAAGCCCGGGCGTGACCCCGGGAGGAGGAGTCCACGACGACGGTAGAGGAGGGACAGCAGCCCCCGGAGCCCACTGGGCACCTGGAACCCCCCCAGCGAGCATGGCCGCCGGAGGACGAGACTCACCGCCAACTGCCTGAAAGGGCCACATGGAGATGCGCCCTGACCATGGGTGGTTGTAGGATGGCCCGGGTGCACCTCGTGGAGGCGCCGGTGTGCTCCCTTGGCTGGACCCTGCACCCCGCCCGCCCCCACGATGACGACGACAGCCACGCCCCTCCCCCCACCTCCGCTCGGCCCGGGAGGGGGAGGACCAAGTAGAGACGACGTAGGCGTAGCGGTGGGACGTGGTGAAGGAGTGGCGGCCAGGGCAGTCGAAGACGACGAGGGCCCCGACGCGGAGAGCGACCCAGGCTGAAAGCCCTGAGTAAGCTCCTCCATGACGAGGTCGTCACGAACCTGAAGGAAGGTGGGGAAACGCCGCTGCCGAGTGATCCACATCCGAAGGTGGCTATAGCGCTCGCTGAGGCCGCGGAGGACGTTGAGGACCAAGAACCGGTCGTCCACGGCGCAGCCCAGGTCACCGAGGGCATCGGCCATGCCCTTCATCCGGCGACAGTACTCACCGACGGAGAGGTCACCCTGGACGAAGATGCGGAAGCTCGCATCGAGACGCAGGGCCCGGGCTTCGGCGTTGCCCAGGAACTGACCTTCGAGGGCCAGCCAGGCACGACGGGCTGTGGCGGGGGGACCCTCAGGAGGAGCGCGGACGAGGTCGTGCAGGTCGAGGGAGATGGTCCCGAGGATCCACGACAAGACGATGTTGTCGAGGCGCAGCCACACAGAGCCGCAGTGTCAGCGAGGACGTGGTCGTCGAGGGCGTAGCGGCGGAGGGTGAGGAGGACCAGGTCGCGCCAGCGGGCGTAGGAGGACGACTCAGAGTCGAGGACGACGGGAACCAGGCTTCGGATGTTCTGGACAGCCCCGGCCTGATAGTGCAGCTGAACGATGAGAGGATCAGCCGGCTCGGGCACTGGGGCGGGAGCAGGCCGGGGAGCTCCCGACCCGGAGGATGTGGCACCGGTGTCGGGGAACCCAGGGCAGCCGAGGAGCTGCTCCGCCTCGGCGAGCTGACGAGCAAGGGTGTCGGCCGCGTCGCGCTCACGCTCCCAGATGAGGGTAGCGGCACGCACCCGTGCCTGTCCTTCCGCAGCAGCGACACGCGCAGCGACGAGAGCGGTAGCGAAGGTGGAGTCGGGCTGTGGAAGTAGTGGCGACGCCGGGAAGGAGCCGCCGGCGCCTGCGCTTAGGGCCAGCGCACCCCAACCTGTGCCTGCGTAGAGGTCAGGAAGGGCGCCGGGCTGCTGGTCGGAGACGTGGCCGCCAGCGGCTGCGCTGAGGAGGCCCACGCCCTCCCCTGGACGGGCGCCAGGAGCAGAGCGGAGGCGGAGGAAGTGGAGCAGAGAGGGAAGGCAGAGGCAGGGGCGGGTCGGGGACGTGGCCGCCCTGGCCGCCGGTCGCGCCCGTGCCCTAGGCGCCGGTCGCACCCGCGCCCTGGCCGCCGGTCACGCCAAGGCCTCCGCCCGCGCCCAGGCTGCCGGGCAGCTGGGCGGCCGTTCCGCCCGCGCCCTGGTCGTCGGGCAGTAGGGAGGCCGCGCCCGCGCCAGGAACGCCGGAGCCGCCTGCTCCCACGCCGGTGCTGGGGCCGCCGGGACCGGAGCCGTCGACGCCGAGCGCCCCTGTCTCGCCGCCCGCGCTCGCAACGAAGGCGGCGGCGGGTCGGAGGGCCGCGAGCTGCGCCCAGGTGGTGGAGGGGAGGGGAGGGAAGGAGGAGAAGCAGTTGGGAGGAGTAGGCGGCCGGCCGCCGGCCATGGCCGCGGCAGCGGCGGCGAGGAGGCGGCGGCGGCGAGGAGGCGGCGGCGGCTGTAGCCTGGAGGAGGAAGGAGGAAGAAAAAAAGAAAACCTAGCTTGATACCATGCTAGAGATTGTGAATGGATTGATTGGGCTAACCATAGAAGGGGTAGCAATATAGTATATGTTACATGGGCCTCATGGGCCTAGACACATAAACTCCAACAGATTTGTATTGAGACCTGAAGCCTCACCAAAGATCTTGAGGATATCCATTGTCACAGAAATGCCACTAGCCACTGGGCGGAGGAATAACATCACATCATCTGCGTACAGAGAGATTCGATGCTGCAAATTTCTTGCTGAGAGATGCTGAAGAAGGCCTTCCCTAGCAGCTTGGGAAAACAAGTGCCCCAATACATCCATGACCAAGATGTATAGCATGGGAGAGAGGGGGTCACCTTGTCGCAGTCCTCGCCGATGGGAAATATATTTTCCAGGGACCCCATTCAATAGAACTTGGGTGGTTAAGAAAGATAGCAGCCCACAAATTATATCTCTTCAGATTTGCCCAAAACCCAAGCGCTGCAAGACCTCTAAGAGGAAGGGCCATGAAACTGAATCAAATGCCTTAGAAATATCCAATTTAAGGAGTATGCGGGGCTGTTTTTGTTGATGAAGACATCTAGCTGTCGTACCAACATAAAATTATCTTGTATGAAGCGCCCTATAATGAACGCGCTTTGATTTGGCAAAACCATTTGCTGGAGATGAGTAGCAAGCCGATTAGCCAATAACTTAGTGATAAGTTTAGCAAAACTGTGCACCAAGCTGATGGGCCGAAAATCCTTGGGCTGATCTGCACCATCCTTCTTAGGAAGCAGGGTGATGTAAGCTGAATTGAGAGTGCTAAAATTCATAAACTTCCTGCTCCAAAGCGCTGAGACTGCCGCCATGATGTCCTCCTTTATGATTGGCCAACAGGATTTGAAAAAACGTCCCGTAAAGCCATCCGGCCTGGGAGCTTTATGTGATGGCAGTTGCATAATTGTCTTCCGCACTTCTTCCACACTAAAGGGAATATCCAAATCAGCTGTCATGTGAATTAATCCCAACCTCAGCCAAATTGACAGTATATGGCCTGTTTGAGCAGCTTCCAAGCAGATTTTCATAGAAATTATCAATGACTTAAGCTTTGTCTTGGTGGCTTGTGCAGATGCGATTCCCTGAAGCGGGATGACCAATAAATTTTTTTCTCTTTCTATGACGGGCATGCAGGTGGAATAGCTTAGTGTTGGCGTCCCCTTCCCGAAGCCAACCAATACGTGACCGCAGCCTATCAATAGTTCTACTCAAGGAAGCAAGAGCAAGGCTGTGTTTCTTCAGATTATTTTTCAGCCATAATTCTCCTGGAGATAGAGGACGATTATCTTGAGCTATCTCAAATTGATGTAAGATTTCCCGTGCCAAGGCAAGCTGAAACTTCACATTACCAATCATTTTGCTGCTCCACCTTTGTAATCCCTTGGCGGTTGTTCTAAATTTCTGGCTTTGAGTTAAGTAGGGGCATGAGCTAGAAGGAACTGACGTCCATGCAGCAGCCACTGTCTCCTGAAACCCATCAATCTTAGTCCAGAACGACTCAAAATGAAATCTGCGCTTTCCTATTTTATTGTCCTGAAGCCCCAATAGAATTGGGCAGTGATCGGAATCCTCTGAAGCCATACTTTGGAGCAAGCAATTAGGGAATTTATCCTCCCAGTCTACAGAACAAAGAACCCTGTCCAACCTTACCAAAGTAGGGGAATCTTGCTGATTAGACCAAGTGTATTTGCGACCATGGAGGGGAATTTCCTTGAGGGCCATATCATTAATGAATCGTCTAAAGCGGCCCATCATAGCCCTATTATAGTTGGCATTATTTTTATCCTCATCTTTGTAAATTAAATTGAAATCTCCTGCTATCATCCAAGGCCCAGGACAGGCTGCCCAGATGTCACGAAGCTCCTGCAGAAACTGAATTTTATCCTCAGTCCCCTGAGGTCCATAAACACAGGTCAACCACCACGCCTGTCCATTATCTGTGGAGAATTGAATCGACATACTGAATCTGTCAGCCCTCTGAACACCAGAAACTCCCACATGACGCCTCCAAGCGACTAGAATACCACCACTAGCCCCGGCTGAGGGCAAAGCTGAATATCCTGTGAAATCGGACCCAGGAGTAGAAAGGATGACCCTTTGAGACATGGCAGTGATCTTGGTCTCCTGGACACAGACAATATCTGCACTAGATGAAATTACCAAAGAACGAACTGCGTCTTGTCTAGCAGTAGAATTTAGGCCCCTCACATTCCAAATCAAAATTTTTGTTGGATCCATTAGAACATATGAAAAAAACGACCATAACACTGATCCAAATCAGACTTACAACACCAGTACATCCACATCCCCGGGCTCTAGATCCTCAGGGAGAGACCAATTAAACAGAGCCATCAGAGCCTGGAGATGGGAATCCGAGAGCGGCTGCCCAAACAACTTGAAATACTCTTCCTGGGCCTGTTGAGTTATGCCTTCATGCTCGTCGATGATGTCGAGGGACCTCATCGCCCTCGTCCTTGGTCTTCCCCCCATGCCTGCAGGGATCACTTCAGCCTCGACACCAACCAGCCGACGACTGCGGCGTGGGAGGCAGATTCTGGGAGGCACGGACTTGTCTCTAAGTCTGCTGACAGCAGGGACAGGCAGTAAACTTGTACAGCATTGAGTTATCTTGTCAAGGAATTTAGCCTGAGCATCAGGTGGCGCAGCATCCCCCACAGCCGCCGAACCCGCAGCCGCCGGAGAAGAGACCGTTGCAGCTGCCGGAGGGGCCATCATCGTAGCCGCTAGAGGGGGCACCGTCGCAGCTACCGGGGGTGGGCCCATCGCAGCCGCCGAAGGGAGCACCGTCGCGGCTACCGGGGATGGGCCCATCACAGCCGCCGGAGGGGGCACCGTCGCAGCTTGCTGAAGCCTGTTGATCGTTACGGCTTGCCACCGTCTGCTCACGTCGCCGCCTCCTTTACTGCCTCTCCTATTCTCGTGAGTATAGAGGGGCCCTTGTTGACCCCCAGTGGCGCGCAACTAAGGCCGAGGAGGACAAGGCCCTTGTCGACAACAACACGTGGCGACTCGTTTCCCGACCACCTGGCGCCAATGTGGTCACAGGAAAGTGGATCCTCAGACACAAGTTCCATTCCGATGGCACACTGGCTCGTCACAAGGCTCACTGGGTCGTCCGCGGCTTCTCCCAGCGCCACGGCATCGACTATGACGAGACGTTCAGTCCCGTCGTCAAGCCTGCCACCATTTGGGTCATCCTCAGCATCGCTGCCTCTCGTCAGTGGCCTATCCACCAGCTGGACGTGAAGAATGCCTTTCTTCACGGTCACCTGCATGAGACGGTCTACTGTCAGCAGCCCCCTGGCTTCCTCGACCCGGCGCGCCCCGACGCCGTCCGTCTCCTTCAGCGCTCCCTCTACGGCCTCAAGCAGGCCCCTCGGGCGTGGCACCAGCGTTTTGCCACGTACGTTCGCCAGCTCGGCTTCGTCGCCTCTGCCACTGACACCTCCCTCTTCGTCTTCACTGAGGGTGGTGCCAGTGCCTACTTGTTGTTGTACGTTCGAATGCTCTACTCCGTTGAATCATCGACTGACTTCACTCTGAGTTCGCCATGACAAACCTTGGGGAGCTACATCACTTTCTAGGGATCTCCGTCACTCGCTCCTCCGACGGGCTCTTTCTCAGCCAGCGGCAGTACGCAGTGGACCTTCTTCAGAAGGAAGGCATGGCCGAGTGTCAATCGACGTAGACACCCATTGACTCTCGTGCCAAGCTCTCTGGCCTCGGAGGGCCTCCCGTTGCCGTCCCCGCCACGTACCGGAGTCTCGCCGGCTCTCTCCAGTACCTGACGCTCACTTGCCCCGACCTAGCGTATACTGTGCAGCAGGTGTGCCTCTTCATGCATGACCCGCGCGAAGCTCACCTCGCGCTAATCAAGTGCATCCTTCGGTACGTGAAGCGCACGCTGTCGGCTGGCCTCCACATCGGCATTGGGCCTATCTGTTGGAGTGTATATGTGTTAGGCCCATGAGGCCCATGTAAGACTACAATATGGCTACCCTCCTAGGGCTGGCCCAATTAATCCATTCACTCTTTCCAACATAGTATCGAGCTAGGGTTTCTCTTCCTCCCTCCCACCCTCTCAAGCCACCAGCCGCCGCCGCCACCATGGCCGGCGGCCATCCTCCTCCTCCCTCCTCCTCCTTCCCTGCTCTCCCTCCCGCCGCGGGCGCACCAGGCGCAGGCCCAGCGGACGCCGCGGGTGCGGACGCTGCAGGCGCGGGCGCGGGCGCAGGCGCCGCGGGCAGGGGCGCCGCCGCCGCAGCCGCCGCGGGCAGGGGGGCGGCCGCCGCCGCCGCTGGAGCTGCGGGCTCTGCGGCAGCCGCCGCCGCGGGCGGCTCTCTGGAGCGCGCGCCCCATCCCTCCTGCTTGGTCACCACTTCCTCCTTGCCCCTTCCATGGCCGGCCGGATCCGACGAGCAGCGGCCCAGCAGCACCTCTGCCTTGGCCGCCTGCTCCTCCCCTCCATGGCCGGCGACCAGCAAGCAGGGGCAGGGCGAGCAATGGCCCAGCAGCAGCTCTGCCTTTGCCGCCTGCTCCTCCCCTCCATGGTTGGCGACCAGCAAGCATCCATGGCTGGCGACCAGCAAGCAGGGGCAGGGCAAGCAGCGGCCCAGCAGCAGCTCTGCCTTGGCCGCCTGCTCCTCTCCTCCATGGTCAGCGACCAGCAAGCAGGGGCAGGGCACTCCTTTTTCCTCCTTCCTCCCATGGCAGCAACTCCATGGCTGGCAGCAGCACGCCTCCCTCTCTCTTGTCGGCCACCAGGAAGATGGCAGCAGGGTCCTTCCTCTCCCTGGTGCCCCTCCTGCTCCCTTCCCTTCTCCTTTGCCACACCAACAAGCAGTGCCAGTGCCCAGCAGCTGTTCGACAGCCGCCGTTTGCCACCAGCTGTGCAGCAGCCCAGCAGGCCAGTCGACCCGGCGCGGCTCTCACCTTTTCCCGCCGGTGCCACCCCTGTCGGGGCCTGTCGTTTGGGATCCCCCCGCGGCTGGTTCGTCGCTTCCCCGACCGTCGCCTCCGCCTATGTCGTCCCTTCTTGGCCCTCCTCCTCCCGGGCCGACCAGGTGTGGGGCGGGCCGTGGGCGTACACCGGTGACCATGTTCGTTGGGGCTGTCCCGGGCTTTACCCCATTCCCGTCGCTGTGGACCCCACCTCCCAGAATCCTATCGGGGCCTGTCGGTTGGGATCCGACGGCCTTGGCCAGCTCCTTCAGCACACAGGGCCTAACACCACCAGTCAGTTCCGACTGGATCGCTGACTCGGGAGCCACCTACCACACCACTCCCAACCCTGATCTCCTCTCTTCCATTCATCCTCCCTCTTCGACTCACCCTTCGTCTATCATGGTCGCGAATGGCTCTTGCCTTCCGGTCACGTCCGTGGGTGCCGCTGACACTCATGGCTCCTTTCTTCTTCCCGATGTCCTTGTTGCTCCCAATATGGTTCACAACCTTCTGTCTATTCGTCGTTTCACAGCTGACAACTCCTGTTTTGTTGAATTTGACCCTTCTGGTCTCACTGTAAAGGACTTGGCTACCCAGCGTTCTCTTCTCCGTTGTGACAGCACGGGGCCTCTTTACACTCTTCGGTTTCCTGCTTCCGCTCCATGGTCTTGGCCTCCCACTCCGTCAGCTGCTTTCGCCACCACCACCTCCTCTACTACTTGGCACCGTCGCCTTGGTCACCCTGGCCGCGATGCCTTGACCCAGCTTAGTCGTAGCTCTTCCATACCCTGTACTCGAGCTCGTGATGAGCATTTGTGTCATGCGTGCCAACTGGGCCGACATGTTCGTCTTCCTTTTCCTACTTCTCATGTGGCCCATATCTTTGACCTTGTCCATTGCGATCTGTGGACATCCCCTGTCCCTAGCATTTCTGGCTACAAATACTATCTTGTGTTGGTGGATGATCTCTCTCACTATTCCTGGACTTTTCCTCTTCGTGCCAAGTCTGACACTTTCTCCACGCTACTCCACTTCTTTGTCTGGGTGTCCACTCAGTTCGGCCTCACCATCAAGGCCGTTCAGTGTGACAACGGGCGTGAGTTCGATAACTCCACGTCTCGTGCCTTCTTCCTCTCTCACGGCATGCAGCTACGCATGTCGTGCCCCTACACCTCCTCCCAGAACAGCAAGGCCGAGCGCATGATTCGCACCACCAACGACACCATCCGCACCCTCCTCTTATAGGCCTCTCTTCCTGCCCGCTTCTGGGCCGAGGGTCTTCACACCTCCACCTATCTCCTCAACCGCTTACCTTCCGCTGCCTGTCCCGCTCCCACTCCTCACCACGCCCTCTTCGGTACCCCTCCTCGCTACGACCACCTCCGTGTGTTCGGGTGTGCTTGTTACCCTAACACCACTGCCACTGCTCCTCACAAGCTGGCTCCCCGGTCGACTCGGTGTGTCTTCCTCGGGTACTCCCCGAATCACAAGGGGTACCGTTGCTTTGACCTCTCCTCTCGTCGCGTCCTCATTTCCCGACATGTTGCGTTCGACGAGGCCGACATCCCCTTCTCTACCACCACCTCTCCTCCCACCTCCGACCTTGACCTCTCCTTGTTTCCCACTGACGCGGTGGTCCAGCCACCTTTACTGTTTTACCCTGCAGGTCCTCCACCACGCGCTCCTCCAGGCTCGTGCTCCGGCTCTCCTACTCTCCCGCGCCCTCCGCCGGGCCCGTGCCCCGGCTCGCCGTACTCCGGTGCTGCGCCGGCCCCTGTGCCCTGCGCCGGTCCGACGACCCCGTTCCCCGGGGTTGCACCTGACCCTGCGCCTTGCGCCGGTCCGGCGGCCACGTTCCCCGGGGCTGTGCCCGACCATGCTCCCGACGCGGGTCCGGCGCCTGCGGCACCTCCCGCGCGCTTCACCCAGCCGGTGCGTATCTACCAGCGACGTGCGCGGGCGGCCTCACCGCCACCGGTGTTGGCTCCGTCACCGTCGTCGCCACCTCGGTCTCCTCCCGTGGCCGCTTCTCCACCATGGACGCCTACGCCGCCGCCTCCACCGCCGCCGGCTGCTCGGGTTGAGCCGCCTGTGTACCAGCCCCCCATTCTTCACCGCCACCCGCGTCATGTTCACCCCATGGTGACGCGGCATGCGGCAGGGGTGTTGCGGCCTCGGGCTCTTGCCGCGACGCACGGCGAGACGCGGGTCTCTCCGGTACCCTCTTCCGTGCGCGCCGCCTTGGCCGACCCTCACTAGCGTCGTGCGATGGAAGAGGAGTACGCGGCTCTTCTAGCCAACCAGACCTGGGATCTGGTGCCCCGTCCGCCTGGCTCCAATGTCGTCACCGGCAAGTGGATCTGGAGTCACAAGCGCCGGGCTGATGGCACTCTTGAGCGGTACAAGGCTCGCTGGGTTCTCAGGGGTTTTACTCAGCGGCCTGGAGTTGATTATGATGAGACTTTCAGTCCAGTGGTGAAGCCAGCTACAATCCACATCGTTCTCTCACTGGCTCTCTCTCGCTCCTGGCCCGTGCATCAGCTGGACGTCAAGAATGCTTTTCTCCACGGGACACTTGCTGAGACAGTCTACTGCAGTCAGCCAGCGGGCTTTGCTGACTCTTCTCGCCCTGATCTGATCTGCCGCCTCAACAAGTCACTCTACGGCCTCAAGCAGGCCCCTCGAGCGTGGTACTCTCGGTTTGCTGCATTCCTGCTCACTCTGGGTTTTGTGGAGGCCAAGTCAGATACTTCACTGTTCATCTACCACCACGGTGGGGAGACTGCCTATCTGCTGCTCTATGTTGATGACATTGTGCTCACCGCCTCCAGCACGGCACTACTGCGGCGGATCATCACCTCTCTTCAGCAGGAGTTCGCGATGAAGGACCTCGGTGTGCTCCATCACTTCCTCGAGGTCACCGTTGAGCCTCGTCCCGGGGGTCTCTTCACCAGCGGCAGTATACTATTGATATCCTGGAGCGAGCTGGGATGACTGACTGCAAGCCCTGCTCCACCCCTGTTGACACTCAGGCCAAGCTGTTAGAGACCGAGGGCGCCACAGTCACTGACCCTACCGCGTACAGGAGTCTTGCGGGGGCGCTTCAGTACCTCACCTTCACCCGCCCGGACATCACATATGCAGTTCAGCAGATTTGCCTTCATATGCATGATCCGCGCGAGCCTCACCTCACTGCCCTCAAGCGCCTCCTCCGCGGCACCGTCGACTACGGCCTGCTTCTCCACCGGTCTGCCTCCACTGAGCTCGTCGTCTACACCGACGCTGACTGGGCCGGGTGTCCGGACACTCGCCGGTCCACCTCCGGCTATGCTGTCTTCCTCGGCGGCAACCTGGTGTCCTGGTCGTCCAAGCGTCAGCCGGTGGTCTCCCGCTCCATACTCCCCTGACGCGGAGCACGTTGGTCTACTGCGACAACGTCAGTGCCGTGTACCTCTCCACCAACCCCGTTCAGCACCAGCGGACCAAGCATGTCGAGATCGACCTTCATTTTGTCCGTGACCGGGTGGCCATCGGCGATGTTCGGGTTCTCCATGTCCCGACCACTTCTCAGTTCGCCGACATCTCCACCAAGGGCCTCCCTTCCTCCACCTTCTCCGAGTTTCGCTCCAGCCTCAACATCACTAGTGGCTAGTTGAGTCTGTGAGGGGCTCCTATGTTGTGCTTCTTTTCGTGCCCAGTCTTGAAACTCCGCTGCGCCGGTAGTTCAGACTGCGGGGGGTGTTGGAGTGCATATGTGTTAGGCCCATGAGGCCCATGTAAGACTACAATATGGCTACCCTCCTAGGGCTGGCCCAATTAATCCATTCACTCATTCCAACACTATCGACAAGTTCATTGCATACTCCGACGCTGACTGAGCAGGGTGCCTAGACTCCCGCCGCTCCACATCAGGCTTCTGCGTCTTCCTCGGCGACAGCCTGGTGTCCTGGTCGTCCAAACGGCAAACCACGATGTCCCGGTCCAGTGCGGAGGCCGAGTACCAGGATGTTGCCCATGTGGTCGCAAAGTGTTGTTGGCTTCGATAACTTCTTCAGGAACTTAATGTTCCCTTGCAGGTCACCACAGTTGTCTACTGTGACAACGTCAACGCTGTCTATATGATAGCCAACCCGGTCCACCACCGCCGTACCAAGCACATTGAGATCGACATCCATTTCGTCCGTGAGAAGGTGGCTCTCGGCGAGGTTCGCATTCTCCATGTGTCGTCCCAATATGAGTTCGCTGATATCATGACAAAGGGTTTGCTGATTCAACTGTTTGAGGATTGTCGGTCCAATCTCTGCATCCGGGATCCTGACGCTTCGGCTGAGGGCGGGTGATAGATATGTACATTAGGCAAGTGTACACTAGGCAAGTGTACATTAGGCAAGTGTATATTTAGTGTGATTAGCACCTGCCATGTATTGCATGTACACTCAACCATATTGGCCCTATATATGAAGGTCACCCCCCCCCCCCCCCCCCCGATGGGAGTGTGGTGTTTCTCCTAATCTCTCTGTTATTCTACACTAAGGACTAGCAACAGTTGGCGTTCAACCCGAATGCTTGAAGAAATTATACCACTTCAATATCGATTACCAACTGAAGAGCAGCGCATTAGATCGCTGCCTGAAGCGAGACCTCAAAGGAGCTTTGAAATATAACTTCTTGCTCCAAAAGAAACCGCTAAGCAAGCTGGACACGCAGGAACAAGCCAGACCAAGCAAGTTGGACATGTAAGAGCACATGCTGAGAGCCCCAACAGCAGCAGCAACGAGCACAGCGGCCTCAACAATGCCGATTCCCAAGGAAGCTCGGCAGCCAGAGAGCAGACCACGACACCGACACCGCCCTAATCAGGGCAGATAGAAACTAGACAGAACCTTTCCGTCGTGCCAACCATGTTTGGCAGACGCGATGACTAGCTAACATGGCTAGCCCATCCAACCCATCGATGGTGCCGTCCACGACAACCTCCTTGCAAAGACTCGCCTCCTTGTGGTGCCCTCGCCGCAACCGCACGGTAATTCCAGAGAACATGTAGAACACGAAGATCACCGTGGTGCCAGGCATGGTGGGCGCGGCACAGCATGGCCGGCGCACGGGGGAAGGCAGGCGCGCGCAGGGGATGGCACACGTGGGCGAAGGCAGGCGCAGCACAGCAAAGGCCGGCACGCGGGCGCTGTGCGGCAGGGGCTGGTGCGTGGGGGAGGTAGCGAAAGTAACCTAAGCGGCGGATACCATGAAAGCAGATATGGCCAAGGAATAGTAGATTGACTATGAGTACAAGAGGGTACAAATATATAGGCAATAGGCAAGGATCAAGGGTTTATAGAAACACCCAATCAACAGAGATCCTTGCCTATTCCAAGTAATCATACTATACAATCCCTGGGGCAGCCCAGCCATAAGGCTGAGGCGCCAAGGCCCAGATAGCCAGCCCATATATGGGTGCCTATTCTAACAGCAGCAATGGTGGAGGCATAGGTAACTCACCTCGACTAGGTAGATCGTAGTCTCGACTGCGATTGGAGCAAGGTTTTGCGCCTCGGCTCCCTATTGTGTTTAGAGGAAGAAGAGAGGGATTAGACAGATTCTTTCTTGCTTTCTTCCTTCCAATGACTCGGCCAGAGTTTATTCCTGAAATCTCTCTCTGTGATTTCCTAAAATCACTCTCAGTCCTTTCCTTTGAATAATTCAGTGACTGCAGCCACTGATTTGGCTAATTCAGTGATCCTAGCCAGTGATTGCTGCCAGCGGCGGAGCCAAGGCCCGGCCACCCAGGGCGGATGGCCGGGCTCCCCGACTTGGCTGCTGCATGCACATATGCTGGCTATTTGTATGTACACACAAATACACAAAGATTTGATCAGTTTAGCTACATACATACATAGATGCTAGTTCCTCCTATATACCTTAATCGGTATTTTAGTTTTTAGAGTAATTTGGCTGTCCAATTTTACTTATATGTTATATAATTATTTGCACTACCTTGTCTAGCCTTGCTAATGTTAGAGTCTATTTGTTTCAGGTATACAAAATATTTTTTTTCAACTTCTCCTATCAAACAGGTGTTGATGAAATATTTTCTCTCCCGAAGAAGTTTTTCTCTTAGATGCATAGTTCTTTGGTTACAGCTTAAAATAATAGTTTCTCCAAACTCTCTCTTTGCTATCTTTGCTGAGAAGTTGTTTTATTATACATTTATTTTTTGAAAACAACTTTACCTTCAATGGTGAAGCTGCTTTATGAATCCGAAGAAAAAACTGTGGCTCTATTCACTGGTACTTATTCGTAACTTGTTTCGCTAACACATGAGCTATCTTATTACAAGATCTATTAATATACTTAAACACAAACTTCCTAAAGACAACCCTAAGATCTTCAATCTTTAACATTAGATCAAGGATGGATCGTTGCAGCTCTCTTTTATTAGTGAAGCTGAGTTAGCCCTTTAACATGACATTGTATCTCGCCCAGGCTCCATAAAATTTCTGGCTCCGCCACTGATTGCTGCTGCTGGCTTCTTCCCGCGCCCTATGACAACAAACTACAGCTATGCCAAACAGGCCTATTACGCTATGCTGTATAAACCAGATCCAAGTTAAATGATCATGTTTACCCAAAATTTGCATCAATTTGGAAAGGTGGATGTGCAGTGAACATATTGCTGTATAGGCCTCCTTCCCTTGAAACCTCATGTTCTGGATCCACCAAAGTGATTAGCTGCAGTATCATTTTGTATGCATGGTCACCATTGTGAAGACGGGCCCATAGGGCCATTTTCCATGAAGTAGACCAGCCTGGGCCTTCATCACCTGAGCAATGGATTTGTCACTGAACAAAGTGAATATTTTCTCGAAAACGCAGAAGAGCTGCATCATTATATTAAGAAGATAAAAAAAAGGGACAAGAACCCATACAAAACAACATAAAACAACACACACAACTCTAAACCCACACACACACTACACTGCTGCTGCTGCTAGGGAAAACAAAGCGCTTGTGACAATAACTAAACCCGACCAAAAAGAAGCTGGGCACTAACCACCCGAGGCGAAGGCAGCCAAGAGGGAAAGACTTCGAGCCCCCGCCAAAGACCACGACCTTCATTCATCTTCAGCTACAGCAAGTGCGCCTGCAACACTTGGAGCTGCACCATCAAAAACACATTTGTTGCGGTGTGTCCATAAGGTCCATGCTCCAAGGATTATGAGAGTTAATTCATTTCCTTAATATCTCAATAGCAGCATTGCTCACTCATTCCCACCAATTATGGAAGGATATTTCTGTGGGCTGCGGGGAAAAGGCTTGGATGGGGTCCATCCAGATGTGGCGGGGGGAGGGTGTGCTCTCGCACCCCTGCTGCTGCATCCGCAACAGCAGGCGCTTCTGGCCCAGCAGCAGCAGGCTGTTGCCCCTGCTTCCCCTAATGGTACTGGCCAGTGGGTGGCATGCACCAGGCTTCTACACCCTGTCGTTGGCCTCCATTCTTGGGATCCCACTGCTCTCGCGTCCTCCTTCCGCACAACGTCGCTGACTCCGCCATCGGGCAACTAGTGGTACTTTGACTCAGGTGCTACCTCCCACATGACCTCTCAGTCCGCTTCACTTTCACATATTCTTTTTCCGCGGTATCCTACTCCTTCATCTATTATTGTTGGTAATGTCTCCATTATTCCTGTCACCACCACTGGCTCCACAAAGTTGCCACATGCTTTGAATCTTAATAATGTTCTTGTCTCTACACAAATTATTAAGAACTCCAATGCTGTTCGTCAATTTACTACTGACAATAATTGCTGCGTTAAGTTTGACCTTGTTGGTTGTTCTGTGAAGGCTCTTTCGTCTCAAACCGAGATCGTCAGGTGCAATAGCTTCAGGCCGCTATATCCTCTGTGCCTCCCTACAGCACACTCCCTTGTCGCCAAGGCTGCACCCCCCACTGTGGCATCGGCGTCTCGGCCACCCCGGTCATGAGGCGTTGTCAAAGCTTGCGTCCTCGTGTCTCTTGTCAGATTGAGGATTGCTCACATTTATGTCATATTTGTCAGTTGGGGCGTCATGTTCGTTTGCCCTTTCCTGTCGTGCGTCTAGCAAGTCTGAGAAATCTGAGCCTAAAGAAGAGAGTATAATTCTGTGCAACAAATCTGTGATCTTGGTTTCCTGAATACAAACAATATCCGACCAAGAAGAATCCACAAAAGAACGTACAGAGTCTTGCCTGGAGATAGAATTTAATCCCCTAACATTCGAAATCAAAAAAATTTCAGGATCCATACAGAGGTTCAAGGACAACCACCCCAAGCATCAGACTGCTAACCCAACATTTCAGTATCCTCCCCTTGGCCAAGGCCATCAGGCAAGGACCAATTAAACAAGGCAGATAGCGCCTGGAGTTGTGAATCAAACTGTCTCAAAAGGGTTGCAAAGTTGGAGTGACAAAAAGATTGGGCACATAAATTCCCAACTCGTCTTAGCCAGGGAAATTCTTCCTCATTTGGAAATTGCACAGGACAGTCGAACCCTTGTTGCACGAGAAACTTGGCTAAAAAACAGCCTGAAGAAGCACAGCCTTGCACTGGCTTCCCTTAAACGCACAATCGCCCGGTTGCGTTCAAGGATCAATTGGCTCAAGGATGGCGACGCTAATACAAAGCTTTTTCAGTTGCATGGTCGTCATCGAAAGAGGAAAAACTTCATTGGAAAGTTAGTTTCTGAGGATCAGATTTTCACCAACCATGCTAACAAAGCATCCATTATAGATGGCTTCTATGATAGCTTGCTAGGCACAAGTGTTAACAGAGAAAATACTATCAACCTTTCTGAACTGGGACTGGAGGCTCATGATATGGTGGCACTAGACCTCCCTTTCAGTGCAGAACAAGTCTGGAAAACCATTCAGCAGCTGCCTCCTGATAAAGCACCTGGACCCGATGGCTTCACATGTCGCTTTTATAGGTCTTGCTGGCCAATCATTAAACATGACATAATGGCTGCTTTTCCAGGAATTTGGAGCACGAAATTTGCTAATTTCGGGGTTCTCAACACAGCTTACATCACCTTGCTCCCTAAGGTTGAGTCAGCGGAACAGCCAAAGGACTTTCGGCCTATTAGCCTGTACAGAGACAGGAATGGGGAAACATCACACACCCTGATTGGGGGGGGGGGGGGGTGACCTTCATATATATAGCCCAATTGGGCTTGGGATACATGTCCAGATACAATGTATACAATACTATACATTTACATGACTAATACCCGCCCACAGTCGCAGCGGGAGGATCCCGGACGCAAAGACTGGACCTAAAGTCAGTGAACAACTGTACAGGCCCTTGGTCATGATGTCCGCGAACTGATGAGTCGAAGGGACATGAAGCACCCGAACCTGTCCCAAGGCAACCTGGTCGCGAACGAAGTGAATGTCAATCTCTATGTGCTTCGTCCGGCGATGATGGACAGGGTTAGCTGTCATATAGATGGCGTTAACATTGTCACAGTAGACGACGGTCGCAGAGGCAAGCGGCGTGTGAAGCTCCTGAAGAAGCTGACGAAGCCAACAACACTCGGCCACGGCATGTGCAACCGCGCGGTACTCAGCCTCAGCACTGGAGCGGGAGACCGTTGTCTGGCGCTTGGAAGACCAAGAAACCAGGTTGTCGCCGAGGAAGACGCAGTAGCCGGATGTAGAGCGCCTGGAATCTGGACAGCCTACCCAGTCGGCGTCGGAGTATGCCGTCAGCGAGTCGGCCGGTCTGGAGCTGAGGTGGAGACCGGTCGACAGAGTGCCCTTGACATAGCGAAGGATGCGCTTGATCAGCGCGAGGTGAGGCTCGCGGGGATCGTGCATGAAGAGGCACACCTGCTGGACCGCATAGGCGAGCTCGGGCCGGGTGAGCGTCAGGTACTGCAGAGCGCCGGCGAGACTGCGATAATGAGACGGATCGGCGACTAGAGCACCGTCAGTCGCAGATAGCTTGGCACGAGTGTCAACCGGTGTTGCTGTAGATTGACACTCGGCCATGCCCACCCGCTGTAGGAGATCCACAGTGTACTGGCGCTGTGAGAGGAAGAGCCCCTCTCACGATCGCGTGACGGAGATGCCGAGGAAGTGGTGCAGGTCGCCGAGGTCCGTCATGGCGAACTCGGAGTGGAGGCGTGCCATGATGCGCTGCAGCAGGTCAGTCGAAGAAGCTGTCAGGATGATGTCGTCGACGTAGAGTAGCAGGTAGGTTGTGGAGTCCCCCTCTTTGAGCACAAAGAGGGACGTGTCGGAGACGGAAGCGACGAAGCCGAGTAGCCGTAGGTAGGCGGCAAACCGCTGGTACCAGGCCCGAGGAGCCTGTTTCAGGCCATATAGGGAACGTTGCAGAAGGCAGACGTCGTCAGGACGAGCAGGGTCGACGAAGCCGGGAGGCTGCTGGTAATACACAGTTTCCGCCAGATGACCGTGGAGGAAGGCGTTCTTCACGTCTAGCCGGTGGATCGATCAGGATCGCGAAGCAGCAAGGCTGAGGACGACGCGTATCGTGGCCGGCTTGACGACGGGGCTGAACGTCTCATCGTAGTCGACGTCGTGGCGCTGGGAGAAGCCGCGAACCACCCAGCGAGCCTTGTGCCGGGCAAGGGAACCATCCGAGTGGAATTTGTGTTTGAAGATCCACTTGCCCGTCACAACATTAGCACCAGGAGGGCGAGGAACGAGGCGCCAGGTGCCATTGTAGACGAGCGCCTTGTACTCATCGGCCATGGCAGCCCTCCACTGAGGATCGGCCAAGGCGCTGCGGTAGGTCGCCGGTATCGGTGAGGCGGTGGAGACGGTGGCGGAGAAGCCGTAGCGCTCGATGGGACGAAGACTCCCGGTCTGTGACCGGGTGACCATCCTGGGAGCCGACGACGCAGGGGCTGGTGCGGGAGCCTGCATGGACGGTGTCGGAGCAGGCTGCACAACAGGTGATGGTTCATGTTGCTCTGTTGTTGCAGATGGTTGAGGCTGCTCCGCTGGTAGCGTCGGGGCCGGGGACGATGACTGTACTTCAAGAGGATGTCCCGGACTGGTGGAGCAGCTGCTGCTGCTGGTGGAGCAGCAGCAGCCACTGGTGCAGCAGGGGCTGCAGCCAGCACAGGCCCGCGCACTAGGATCGCAGGGTCATCCGCCAGCTCCTCCAGGACCATCGGAGAGGGGCGTGGTCGCTCAGCAGTGCTAGAGACCGTAGGGAGGCGCGTCGGTACTGTACCTACAAGCAAAAAATCCAGGTCGCTCGACGAGGACCCGGATGGGTGAAGTCCAAAGGGAAAGCAAGTCTCGTCGAACACAACGTGACATGAGATGATGATACGCCGCGTTGAAAGATCGAGACAACGATACCCCTTGTGAGAGGATGGATAGCCAAGGAAGACAAGCTGTGGATCGGGGTGCGAGCTTGTGGCGAGTCGTGGCGGTCATGTTGGGATAGCAGAGGCACCCAAAAACTCGGAGCTGGGAGTAATCGGGTGTTTTTCGGTATAGTAGGACATAGGGAATGGCATTGCGAACAGCGGTGGATGGGCACCTGTTGAGCAAGTATGTCGCTGTGGTGAGCGCCTCAGCCCAATATGGTGCAGGCATGTGCGCATGGATGAGCATGGTGCGGCTAATGTTGTTCATTGTGCGAAGAGTGCGCTCAGCCTTGCCATTTTGTGGAGTGGTGTATGGACACGAAAGACGTAAATGAATACCACGAGAGGCAAAAAGAGTGTGGAGGGTATTATTTACAAATTCAGTGCCATTATCAGCTTGGATGGCTTTGATGGTGAGGCTGAATTGCGTGGAGACATAATTACAGAAATTGGTAATATGGGCTGCAACCTCAGATTTGCGAACGAGGGGAAAAGTCCAACAAAAATGAGTAAAGTCATCAAGTAAGACGAGATAGTATTGATAACCCGAAATACTAGTGACTGGAGATGTCCACACAACACAATGAACAAGTTGAAAAGGCATAGTGCTAAACGAACTGGAATGGTAGAAAGGAAGCCGCACATGTTTGCCAAGCTGACATGAATGACATAGAGTATGGGCTACTTTATTACAACTGATGTTTGCGAAGAATGTCTATGGTGGCGGAGCTGGGATGACCAAGACGGTGATGCCAGAGGTCGGTGGAGATGGCGAGTGTGGCGTGTGGCACGGGAGGTGTGGCAGGAATGGTGTAAAGGTCGCCAGCACTATTGCAGCGAAGCATCACGCGCCTGGTCTGGATATCCTTGACAGAAAAACCAAGAGCATCAAATTTGATAGAACAGTTGTTATCTCTAGTGAACTGACGAACTGAGAGCAAGTTGTGCACTAGGGATGGAACGACTAGAACATTACGAAGTGGAAAAGTGGACGCTGGTGTGTGAAGGACAAACTCGCCACGACACGAAATAGGAAGAGTGTGACTGTTAGAGTGTATGAGTCAGGCCCATGAGGCCCATGTAACTCTATCTATATTGCTACCCTTCTAGGGTTAGCCCAATTATGCAATACACTATTCTCTAGCATGGTATCAAGCTAGGGTTTCCTTTCCTCTCTCCCTTCCCTCCCTCCCCTGCCTGCAACCACCACTGCTGGCGCCGCCGCCGGCGGCCATGGCCAGCGGCCTCCCCCCTCCCTCCTTCACTCCCCTTCCCTCTCTCTGGGTGCCGACCGCGCGGGCGCAGCCCGGCAACGCGGGCGCGGGCGCGGACTCCCCTGTTGGCTGTGCGGGTGTTGCTGTTGCTGCCGGCGTTCCACCTCCATCCCTGCACAACACCTCTCTGTCCGCAGCAGGGGCCTTCTCAGGTGGCTGGTGGTCTCCTGGTACAGCACCCGGCCTCCCCGCTGCCTCGCGGATGCCTCCCGGCGCTAACTTCGGCCCCGGCAGCACCCTTCCTCCTCTCCACAACCTGGCGTCCCTCCACGCTGCTGCCCTTGATGCTACTCGGGCTGCCGCTGTGGCCAGCCAGGCGCGGGTGCGTGCAGCCGCTGCCGTTTGGGCCAGGGAGCACGATGCGGTTGACGCTCTTGCTCGCCGCATCGCCGCGGCGGAGCAGTTCCTCACCTACACCGCCACCGGAGCCACCTCCTCCGGAACCTCGCGTCCTCGACCGTCGCCTACGCCTCCATCGTCTCTCCTTGGTCCTCCTCCTCCCAGGCCGAGCGGGAGTGGGGGGGCCGTGGGAGTACACCGGTACATCCGCCGGCAGCCGGCGGAGGGTCTCGCCCCATGCACACGCCGACAGCCATGTTCGCTGGGGCTGTCCCGAGCGCTTCCCCGTTCCCGTCGCCGTGGACTCCACCTCCCCGGACTCTGTCGGGGCCTGTCGGTTGGGATCCGACGGCCTTGGCCCGCTCTTTCAGCACCCTTGGCCTGACACCTCTAGTCAGCTCTGACTAGATCGCTGACTCAGGAGCCACCTACCACACCACTCCCAACACTAGTCTCCTATCTTCCGTTCACCCACCCTCTTCAACTCACCATTCGTCCATCATGGTCGCGAATGGCTCTTGCCTTCCGGTCACGTCTGTGGGTGCCGCTAACACTCATGGCTCCTTTCTTCTTCCCGATGTCCTGGTTGCTCCCAATATGGTTCACAACCTTCTTTCTATTCGCCGTTTCACAGCTGACAACTCATGTTCGGTTGAATTCGACCCTTCTGGTCTCACTATAAAGGATTTGGCTTCCCAGCGTCCTCTTCTACGCTGTGACAGCACGGAGCCCCTTTACACTCTTCGGTTTCCTACTTCTGCTCCATGGTCTTCACCTTCCCCTCTGTAGCTGCTTTCACCACCACCACCTCTACTACTTGGCACCGTCGCCTTGGTCACCCTGGCCGCGATGCCTTGACACAGTTTAGTCGTAGCTCTGCCATACCATGTACTCGAGCTCGCGATGAGCATTTGTGTCATGCGTGCCAACTGGGCCAACATGTTCGTCTTCCTTTTCCTACTTCTTCTTCCCATGTGGCCCATATCTTTGACATTGTCCATTGCGATCTGTGGACATCTCCTGTCCCTAGTATTTCTGGATATAAATACTATCTTATGTTGGTGGATGATTTCTCTCACTATTCCTGGACTTTTCCTCTTCGTGCCAAGTCTGACACTTTCTCCACGCTCCTCCACTTCTTTGCCTAGGTGTCCACTCAGTTCGGCCTCACCATCAAGGCCGTTCAGTGTGACAACAGGCGTGAGTTCGATAACTCCACGTCTCGTGCCTTCTTCCTCTCTCATGGCATGCAGTTGCGCATGTCGTGCCCCTACACCTCCTCCCAGAACGGCAAAGCCGAGCGCATGATTCGCACCACTAACGACACCATACGCACCCTTCTCTTGCAAGCCTCTCTTTCGGCTCGTTTCTGGGCCGAGGGTCTTCACACCTCCACATACCTCCTCAACCGTTTGCCTTCCGCTGCCTGTCCTGCTCCCACTCCTCACCACGCCCTATTTGGTACCCCTCCTCACTACGACCACCTCCGTGTCTTCGGGTGTGCGTGCTACCCTAACACCACTGTCACTGCTCCCCACAAGCTGGCTCCCCAATCGACTCGGTGTGTCTTCCTCAGGTACTCCCCGGATCACAAAGGGTACCGTTGCTTTGACCTCTCCTCTCGTCATGTACTCATCTCCCGTCACGTTGTGTTCGACGAGTCCGATTTTCCTTTCTCCACCACCACCCCTCCTCCTACCTCCACTCCACCTCCCACCCCTGACCTTGACCCCTCCTCCCTGTTTCCCACTGACGCGGTGGCCCAACCACCATTAGTGTTTTACCCTGCAGGTACCACTCTACCGCGTCCACCGCCGGGCTCGTGCCCCGGCTCGCCGTCCTTGGACGCTACGCCGGACCCTGCGCCTTGCGACGGTCCGGCGACACCGTCCTCTAGTGCTCCGCCGGACCCTGCGCTTGTCACGGGTCCAGCGTCCTCAGCACCTCCCGCGCGCTTCGCCCAGCCGGTGCGTGTCTACTAGCGCCGTGCGCGGGCGGCCTCGGTGCCCCCGCTGCGGGACGCGTCGCCGTCTTCGCCCCCTCGGTCTCACCCGGTGCGGGGCGCGTCGCCGTCATCGCCACCTCGGTCTCCCGTCACCGCCAGCTGCTCGGGTCGAGCGGCCCGTGGACCACCCGCCGCTTCTTCACCGCCACCCACATCATGTTCACCCCATGGTGACGCGGCATGCGGCGGGGGTACTACGGCCTCGGGCTCTCGCCTCGACGGCCGGTGACTCGGGGGTCTCTCCGGTACCCTCTTCCGTGCGCGACGCCTTGGCCAACCCACACTGGCGAAGTGCGATGGAAGAGGAGTACGCGGCTCTTCTCGCCAACCAGACCTGGGATCTGGTGCCCCGTCCACCTGGCTCTAATGTTCTCACCGGGAAGTAGATCTGGACACAGATCTGGACACACAAGCGACGGGCTGATGGTTCTCTTGAGCGGTACAAGGCTCGTTGGGTTCTCAGGGGTTTCACTCAGAGGCCTGGAATTGATTATGATGAGACATTCAACCCAGTGGTGAAGCCTGCTACAGTCCGCACGGTCCTCTCGCTGGCTCTCTCTCACTCCTGGCCCGTGCATCAACTGGATGTCAAGAATGCCTTTCTCCACGGGACACTTGCGGAGACAGTCTACTGCAGTCAGCCTGCGGGTTTCGTTAACTCCTCTCGCCCTGATCTGGTGTGTCGCCTCAACAAGTCTCTCTACGGCCTCAAGAAGGCCCCTCGAGCGTGGTACTCTCGGTTTGCTGCCTTTCTGTTCACCCTGGGCTTTGTGGAGGCCAAGTCCGATACTTCTCTGTTCATATATCACCACGGCGGGGAGACTGCCTATCTGCTGCTCTATGTTGATGACATTGTGCTCACCGCTTCCAGCCCGACTCTGCTGCAGCGGATCATCACCTCTCTTCAGCAGGAGTTCGCGATGAAGGATCTCGGTGTGCTCCATCACTTCCTCGGGGTCATTGTTGAGACTCGTCCAGGGGGTCTCTTTCTTCACCAGCGGCAGTACACTCTCGATATCCTGGAGCGAGCTGAGATGACTGACTGCAAGCCCTGCTCCACCCCAGTTGACACTCAGGCCAAGCTGTCAGAGACCGAGGGCACTGCAGTCACTGACCCCACTGCTAATGACAAATCTTCCACCATATCGCCCGAACCAGCCGCCAGAGCCACAGCACTGCACACCGAGCCCGCCAGGCGAGACCATGGCAGGGCATAGCGGCAGCAGGCTCCTGGGTCGGGGAGATGTGCCGCCAGACAGACTGTGGTCTGGCTGGGAGGTACGACCACCTCGCCTCATCCCGAGACACGTAGGACCGGTGTCCCAGGGAGTGGCAGCAGAAACACCTCACCTGCAGGCGGCATCGAGCAGCAGTGTGTGTGGCGGAGAAACAATTGAAGAAGATGCCAACAAGATCAGCAGGGACCCGGCGGCGAGGATGAGTAGAACGCCAGCAACCCAGATGCTCCCCGCCGGAGCGGAACCTTTGCCACCCTTCGTGGTTAGGGCGAGATGCCCTACGCTGACCAGCAGCAGGGCGATGCGATGCACCACCGACTGTGCGTGCAGGAGCAGTAATCGGACCAGGAGGCGGCCAGCCTGCGGCAATCGCAGCCGAGGCGCCCGCTGCCGAGCCCGCCGCAGTACCAATGTCAACCAAGCCAGCCCCAACGATTGGATTCTCGTATAACTTCATCTACAAAATCCAAAAATTTTGGAAATGAGGTTGCTAAAAATTCAAAACTCAAATTGCTCTTTTCTATTTTTCATATGGGTTGCCTGGGACTCAAACCTGGAACTAGTCGGATGGAGTAGATAATTCCTCCTTGTTATAGAATAGAGAAAAACCCCTCCCGCCGAGAACGCACCCAAGCATGTTGCGCCTTCGCCTGGGGAAGCCTGACCCCCCCCCCCCCCCTCGATAGGAGGACCTCGAGAAAGGGAGGCACCCCTTCATCATCTGAAGCCGCTGGGCTGGAGTCGCCCCAGCGCTCCTGCTTGGAGCGACCGCACGAGCGGGGGAAGGAAGGTTCCAGAGAGGACAAGGAGGGGGTAGAGACTGACGTCCTGGGGGAAGAGCAGGGGATGGTGGCCGCCGGGCTCGGAGTGAGCTCCGGCATGGGGTTGGGGGGAGGCGAGATGTCAGGAAGGGAGTCGGTGAGAGAGAGAGTCATACTCTAGATAAACAAAGTGAACATTGCAAGCAGTGTCATGAAACTGTTGAATTTTGATATCTACAAATTGACTTTATATGGAGCTGAAAAGGTAAACATCTAATTTGTCAGCAAATACATGGATAAGCCGTTGCATGTTCTGACCAAGCACAACAAAAAAGAAAATGATTTTGATTTGCCAAATGAAGGTACACAGTCCAAAGAAAACAACTTTGACATCCAATATTTCTATAGACTTTAAGTAGTTTATTACTCGAATTGAAAACAACAAAAAACTAATACATATTCTTATGCACATTTACTTTAAGAAAAAAAAAGGTACCTCTTTTATAAAGACTGTTGGCAACAGCTTTGCAGAGGTCAGGTGTTTCCTCAAGTGACATAGTATGTCCAGGATAAAGACCGAACAAGTGAGACACATGTCTGTGATGAATCTCAGGATCCTGAAAGTCTTGTGCCTGCAGAAGATAGAGCACAAGCGTTGAGACAATATTGTAGTATGAGATGGAATGATAGCAAAAGAAAGAGCAGCATCCACTTACCCACTCCATGATTGTACCATCTCTACCAACTTTCGTTGGTGGGAGATGTGGCAGAACTTTTTTTATTCTCTGAACCACATTAGTGTCAGATTTACCTATAATCTGATAAATGTTCACAATATATTATTACTGAAACAAATAGATAATTCGGGGAGAAATAGAAATTAATTTATTATTCTTACTTCAAACCATACCACTTAGGGATGCAAGTTTAAAATATTTTGGGTCATTGGGTCGACCCAAAAAATTGACCAAATGAACTAGAATGACGTTTTTGTAGTTTGATGAAAGTGGAAAAATGAACTAGAATGACATTTGACCGTAATTAGTTAGCTGACCCAAAAAACACCATTGGGTACCCACTTACATCCCTAATAACACTGCAGTATGAACAAAAAGGACAAAAGACTTACATCAGCAGACAATATAACAGCTGAGAAAACTTCCCTTATAACTGACATGTCCATAGTTGTTGAGTAGCTCACACAGGCCTTCTTACCATCTGGAGCAATAAAATAATGTTCTGGAGAAGTAGAAGGATTGGACTCCAAATATCCCCCGTGTCCTTCAATTAACCAATCCAACAAAAAGGTAGCTGATCCTTGCAATAGTGGATATGCTATTTTCTCTAAAAATTTCTGCAAGGAAAGTGGAATAACTCACATTTGACCTTGTTTAATTTTATGGAACTTTTGAAATATTCAGGGAATGTGAGGATGCAATTTGTTCAAACAAAACAGTCAGTTCAGAGTTCACAAAATCATCAAAATATAATCAAAATAAACTATATTACAACGTGCAGAAAATAATTGAGATAGATAAAGCTTGTATACCAGTAAACGACACTCTAGTGCAGTTTTTAGAATAGCACTGAAGTGCAGCATGTGAATCATTGAGCATCTTCAGCACACTATTGACGTAAAAGTTGGCACAAAAAATGTTGGAGTATGTGTTTAAGGCCCATAAGGCCCATGAACCGGATATATTGTTACCCTTCTAAGGTTAGCCCATCTAATCCAATTCACTCAATTCAGCATGGTATCAAGCTAGGGTTTCTCTCTCCCTCCCTCCCTCCCCTGCCACCGGCAGCCGACGCCGCCAGCCATGGCCGGCGGCCATCCCCCTCCTCCTCCTCCCTCCTCTACCTCCTCCTTCCCCCGTCTCCCTACTTCCTGGGCGCAGGTGGCGAGGTCTCTGCCCACCGGCGCCGCCGCTGCTCTTGCAGCCGCGCGGGCGCAGCAGAAGCGGGGCCAGCGGGCACGGGCGCACCCGCCGTCGTAGCCGTAGCCGCAGCCGCTGCGGATGCGGGCCACGCAAGAGCGGGCGCCGCTGGGGGCGCAAGAGCCACCGGGGGCGCGAGAGCCGCCGCGGGGGCCGTGGGTGCCGCCGCAGGCCGCGCGCCCAGGGCTCCAGGCCTCCTCGGCGCGGGTCCTCTGCAGGGTGCGCCCCTCCCCGGCGCAGGCTCACTGCTGCCGGTGCGCCGCCTCCGCCCCTGCTCGACCCCTCCCTGGCTATGACAGGAGGCTTCCCGGCTGGCTGGTGGGCCCCACCGCCCCCTCCCCTCGACCCGCCGCCGCTCCCTGCTCCTACAGCCACCGCAAATCCCCTCGAGCTCCACGTACCAGCCCCCGCAGCGGACTCCAACCTCGCCGCTGCCCTCGTTGCTGCCGAGCCGCTGCCGCTGAAGGCTAGGCACGTGTGCGCGTGACTGCCCTCGCATGGGAGCGCGAGCGCGAGGCGGCTGATGCTCTTGCTCGTCGCATCGCCAAGGCGGAGCAGCTCCTCGCCCTTCCCGACTCCGGTGCCACCTCTTCCGGTTCGTCGCGTCCCCGACCATCCCCTCCACCGACTTTCTGGCCAGATCCAGCCGACTCACTTGTGGCTCAGCTCCACTACCAGGCTGGTGGCGTCCAAAACATCCGGAACCTGGTCCCTCTCGTCCTCGACCCCGAGTCACCCTCCTACGCCCGCTGGAGGGACCTGGTTCTTCTCACCCGCGTCATGTTCACCCTATGGTGACGCGGCAGGCGGCGGGTGTCCTGCAGCTCCGAGCTCTCGCCACCACACCCGGCAAGCCGCGGGTCTCCCCTGTGCCCTCTTCCGTTCGCGACGCCTTGGCGGATCCTCACTGGCGTCGCGCAGTGGAAGAGGAGTACGCGGCGCTTCTTGCCAACCAGACGTGGGACCTAGTGCCACGTCCATCTATTCCAACGTCGTCACTGGCAAGTGGATCTTGACGCACAAGCGCCGAGCTGATGGTACCTTTGATCGGTACAAAGCCCGCTAGGTTCTCCGGGGTTTCACTCAACGTCCTGGGGTTGATTACGATGAGACTTTCAGTCCAGTGGTGAAGCCAGCAACCGTCCGCACAGTTCTCTCACTGGCCTTCTCTCGCTCCTGGCCTGTGCATCAGATGTCAAGAATGTCTTCCTCCACGGTACTCTGACTGAGACTATACTGCAGCCAGCCTGCGGGCTTTGTTGACTCCTCTCGCCCTGGTATGGTCTGCCGGCTCAACAAGTCTCTCTACGGCCTCAAGCAGGCCCCTCGGGCGTGGCAATCTCGGTTTGCTGCTTTCTGGGTGACCCTAGGTTTCACGGAGGCCAAGTCCGATACTTCACTATTCATCTATCGCCACGGAGCTGAGACTGCCTATCGGATGCTCTATGTTGATGACATTGTTCTCAAAGCCTCCAGTCTGTCGCTCCTCCGACGCATCATCACCTCTCTTCAGCAAGAGTTTGCTATGAAACATCTCGATGTGCTCCATCACTTCCTTGGGGTCACAATTGAGCCTCCCCCCACCGGTCTTCTTCACTAGCGACAGTATACTCTTCATATCCTGGAGCGAGCTGGGATGACTGACTACAACCCCTGCTCTACCCTAGTTGACACTCAGGCCAAGCTGTCAGAGGCCGCGGGCACACCAGTGGCTGACCCCACTGCCTACCGGAGTCTTGCAGGTGCACTTCAGTATCTCACCTTCACCCGGCCGGATATCACCTGTGCAGCACATGCATGATCCGTGAGAGCCTCACCTCACTGCTCTCAAGCGTCTCCTCTGCTACCTCCGTGGCACCGTCGACTACAGCCTGCTCCTCCACCAGTCGTCCTCCATTGAGCTCGTCGTCTACACCGACGCCAACTGGGCTAGGTGTCCGGACACTCGTCGATCCACCTCCGACCACGCTGTCTTCCTAGGCGGCAACCTGGTGTCCTGGTCGTCCAAGCGCCAGCCGGTGGTCTCCCGCTCCAGTGCCGAGGCGGAGAACCGCGCTGTGGCTAACAGTGTGGCCGAGGCCTCCTGGCTCCGCTAGCTTCTTTCTGAGCTCCACAGTCCTCTCACTCGGAGCACGCTGGTCTACTGCGACGTCAGTGCGGTGTACCTCTCCACCAACCCGGTTCAGCACCAGCGGACCAAGCATGTGGAGATCGACCTCCACTTTGTCTAGGATCGGGTCGCCATCGCGATGTTCGGGTTCTACACGTCCCGACCACCTCCCAGTTTGCCGACATCTTCACCAAGGGTCTTCCGTCCTTGACCTTCTTCGAGTTTCGCTCCAGCCTCAACATCACAGTGGCTAGTTGCGTCTGTGGGGGGCTTTGTGTGTTCTTCGTTTCGTGTCCAGTCTTGAACTCCGCTGTGCCGGTAGCTCAGACTGCGGGGGGATGTTGGAGTATGTGTTTAAGGCCCATAAGGCCCATGTACTGGATATATTGCTACCCTAGATGCTACCCTTCTAGGGTTAGCCCATCTAATCCAATTCACTCAATTCAGCACAAAATGGTACAAGTACAAAACTTTCTTTTCAGCGCATATAATCTTGTAATGAGAAAACGAATGCATACATCTTTCTGGTACAGTGGTACTAGTATGCTACTTGTAACACATGTAGTTCACATGAACATCAATTCCTATCACATTATCTAGTGTAGTTTGTGTTGTGCTTTTACTATTCATAGAGAAGTGTTGATTGTGTTTGTGCTTTTACTATTCATAGAGAAGTGTCATGACCAATTAGAGAACATGCCCTCCCACAATGACAACAATTAACCATGATACTAATCTGTCTCTTTTAATATATAATTATGGAAACACTAACAACCATTTTTAGTGTGATACACGAAAGCAATGTATATTTTGTTCCTGTGCGACTCACTTTGTCCAAAGTAAAACAGTAGTGCTCCCAAAGGTGAGTTGCAAGCCAAGGCCCACCCATTGGCCATAGAGCCCATACAGGATCACCAGCATCTGGTGATGTTTTTGCCCATAAGTCTGTGACTTGATGACTGACCCAACCGCTAGCGCCATAATTCACCTGTCAGGAAAAAAATATAAAAGATCAGATGTAGCAAAACATGAAATATCTAGCCAATGTTCAAAAAAACGTGATTACACGTACGACTAATCGCAATTAGGCGCTAAACGCTCGGTTACCGTCTTGTTTAGGGCCTGTGCGGCGAGTTACTCACTAGGCGCGCCTACGCGCGACGCATACACGCGATGCGTCGTTTCCGTGGCGAAAAGCGGTCCTAGGCGCTGCGAATCGGGCGGGCGCGCGCAGGCGGGCGGCTTCGCAGGCGAATCGCGCGGGAACTTTCGCGGGCACGCGCCAGCGGGCGGGATTTCACGCGCACAAAGACATCACGTGGGGAAAACAGAGCCGCTCCAGTCTTCGTGCTGGCCTCACCTCACCTCCCTCACCTCTCTCCGCCTCCGACGGACGGGAGCCTCAACCCCAGGCGGCCAGGTGAAAGGTCCTAGTTTGGTGTTGGTAATTGAGTGACAACTTTATGTGGACTAATTGTGTTTATGTGAGATACACAGGGGATTAGTCCACAGGTACACATGTGATGAAGGAGCTTATTGCATATGTGACATGACATGGAGTCATGTGACTAAGATGGTGAAGATCAAGGCAAGACTTGGCTTTATGGACCGGTTGAGAAGGTGAAGGGCAAGTTGGAGGCTTTGAAGCTGTTGGTACCGAGTGTCGGGAGGCTTAAGCAAGACTTGCGCCGAAGGACCGAAGCAATGGTGAAGAGCAAGTGAGGTCAAGATCGATGGACCATGGAGGCCATGTGATGATATGAAGTGGTATCATTTGGAGATAGGTTAGTGCATGTGTTGCATCAACACCGAAGGAGATGGAATGGAATGCACAAGACAAAGGTATATGTGTAAGGCATTTCATTTCACCGGTTATAGGTAAGTAGAGAAGTTGATGACCGGGTTTAGGATAGATGGCCGTACTATCAAGAGGAGCAAACTTGTTTGCATATCGGCCATCTAGTGCCACTTGAGCATCTAACATTGCGTTGTTATGACCGTTTTAGCGCGAAGCTCAGGATGCTGTAGCCGGTAGTACCGACCCTGAAGTCGGTAGTACCGACCCCTCTGTGGGCAGTTCGGAAGCTCTCTGTGTTGGGCCAGTTTTGGCCTAAAGGTAGTACCGTCATAAGACCGGCAGTACCGGCCCCGGTAGTACCAACCCCCCCCCCCCCCCCCCCGGTCGGTAGTACCGGCGTATGAGAGCAGTTTGGAGGTGTTCTGTGTAGGGGCAGTTTTGACCTACCGGTAGTACCGCTATAAGGCCGGTAGTACCGGCCCTTCAGTCGGTAATACCGGATGTGTTAGCAAGGCTGTCCTAACGGTCATATTGTCCCCCGGTAGTACCGGCCCTCTCGTCGGTAGTACCGGGTGAAGCCGTGTGAGCTCGGGAAAAAGGGGAAAACGGCTAGTTGGTTGCTCCCCTCTATAAATAGAGGGGTGGCCGGTCCTTGGGAAAGGTTGAGCACCCTAGGGACTTTGTGTCCATGGTTGGGAGTGCTTGAGAGCCCTCTAACACACATGCTTCTTAGTGCTTATCCGATTGTGTGAGAGAGCGATTCTAGTGCGGTGCATGAGAGATTGCAAGAGTTGGCACTAAGTGTTCGAGTTGCAAGCTGGTGGTGCTTATTACTCTTGGAGGTTGCCACCTCCTAGACGGTTTGGTGATTGTCTCCGTCGTGAAGCTCGCAAGAAGATTGTGCGTGGCTCCGGAGAAGGCTTTGTGAGGGGTATTGTGCTCGCCCCGCGGGGATCGCGAAGAGCAACTCTAGTTGAGAGGGGTATTGTTCTTTCTTCCTTGCATATTACGCTTGTGCTTGTGTTCTTCGTGTTCTTCCTCCCTCCTCCACTCTTTCTCAGGTTGGGAAGACTCGATCTACATTTTGGCAAGGAACAAGACTTGGGAAAGCTACAATCTCCATCTACAACACTTAGGGAAGTGGGGTAATTCCTAGATCTGAAATTGCATCTCACCCACTTCGATTTCATAGCTTTCTGCAGGTGGTCGGTAGTAGGGCCGATAGTAGGGTCGGTAGTACTGGCTGCCTTCCTCTTTCACTAGCTTGTGCTTTCATACGTATTCTTGTGCTAGTGTTTATTTGCTTAGTTTGTGTAGCTAAGTTGAGCTCTCTAATTTGGCTTGTGTAGCCTTGTTATTGAGCATTGCTAGTGAGCTTAGGCTTTGTGCTTTTGCTTAGTGGCATGTGTAGGAGCTCCCCGGTTGTTTGAGTACTAGTTGCATAGGTTTGTGTGACCTTCCAAGCTAGAATTGTTTAGGTGAGCTCTAGCTAGCGTGACACTTTGTTTGGGATCTGTTGTAAGGTGTCATAGAGTATAAGTAGAGGGGTGTAGTCTTCCGGCCCAGCACCTCACCCTTCTCGGCATCTGTACTGTTGGTGAAGAAGGCTGACAATTCACCTGAATCCGTGATGTCTTCCAGGTTGGCGTCCTCAAGCCCTTCCACAGCACTCCTTCGGCATCGCCACCTCCACTGCCCCCTATGCAGCATGGCCGTTTGCTCGAGGCGCCGGAGCGCATCATTCGTTCATAGCTACGCCGTGGTGTCTAGCACATCCTCGTCTAGTGGACTAGTCTGTCGGAAGCAAAAGCTACTTGGGAGCCCATCGATGTGTTCCGCGCTGCATACCCTGATTTCCAGCTCGAGGACGAGCTGTTTGTTGACGGCATGAGTGATGTTATGGTGGGCCAAGTGTATAAGCGCAGGCACAGTCGTGGCTAGAGTGCAGCACGCGTGCGCGCTTGGCGAGGGCCCTGCGTGGTGACCGCGGCCACAGTGGGTGCCGTCCTACAGTTTAGGATCTCAGTTAATGGTTTGTTAGTTTTTTAGGAGTTGGCTATAAGGCTCAAACACTTGGATAATGAGAGATTAGCTGGAGATTGAGATCAATCTCTCCCGCTCCCCTTCGTTCTCCCTCAGCCGCACCCTTTGGTCGATGCCACCGCCATGATGGCGTCACAACCCTGCCGCCATCGAGAAACCAAACCCAGGCCTCCCACCTCCCACCTCCCACGACTACTTCCTCAGGAACAGCAGCAGCAATCCTAACAAGTTAGTTCGCATGTATTGATGCTTCCTACGTATTAACTCCCTCATTAATGAAATGCTTGTAACTAAAACTTAAAATCCTGCATTCAGGTTTGCAGTGTCATATTATAAGTCATTAGCAACATGACAGAAAAATTCTCCATCATCCTGGTAATATCCAACACAGGGTTCGGCAACCAACACATTAAATATTCACAATGATATGTCAGTATGCTCAGTAGATATTAGAGAGTAAAAAGAAATGATAATTTTCTCACGTATATAAGGTAGAAAACTATAAACATTAGATTTTTCTGCCAGTTGACTTACTTTTGCTGTCTTAGCCCCATTGACTGAGAGGGAGCCAATAAAGTCAAACAGGGGTTCTTGGCATTCGCTAAGGTTACAAGGAAGTGCAGGCCAGTAATTCATTTGCAGATTTATATTTGGATGTGGTGCTGCACTGGGAAATGAATCATACATCATGTTAATTCAGACATGGGATGGACAATAGTGGAAACAGAAAATATGAAAGAACAAGATAATGCACACAAATAAGAAATTTTGGAAAAATTTATTGATTAGTAGTTACTAGGAAAAAAAAGGAAACAAAGCAATTTAAATGTAATGCAGGAGAACCAGAATTAGAAAGATGTGCAAGTTTGGATTTATACATGATTGATCGACACTAAATATTTTTCCAGATTTATGTACACCTTTTTGGAATTATAAAAAATTATTGCCATCCGCAAGTAAACCAGTATAGTGTCTCTGAGGCAAATCATCATTGATATGAACCAATCAAAATATATAATAGCAAGGGCCAGTTTAACATTGTAATGTTGTCCTTAGTCCTTACATAAAGCTGCCGTGGAAAAGTGGGTAAGAAAATTTAAAGCTTATTTAGCAAACAAATTAAAGCTATATGGTTTCATTCTTTTGTTCTTAATATAATGATACACATCTGTCCTGTGAATTCGAGAAAAAAGAATGCTGTGTCATTCTTCTCACATTGCCATTAATTTGTTTGTGTTTAGAATGTTACAGTATCTCCAATAGCCAAACAGCAAAACATCTAAAAGAAGACCAAAAAAGATTATCAAAATACCAACAACTAAAAGATGTGGAAACTAAATGGTGATGTTTAACAGAATTTTCCCAAAATAAAAACTAGTGATTAAAGGATTGACTTAGGGTGAAATCAATATTCCACTCCAGCTATTTCCCTTCGAAAGCTATAAACAATATTAATAATCCAAGAAATACATAATTTCATTGCAAAAACATACTCCCATGGTGGTGAAGGGTCATTGCTCCATATCCCTTGCAGATTGGAAATTTGGGTTCCAGGCCTTGAGCACGAAATGAGTAGATAACGACCAAACTGAAACAGAAGTTCCACAAGAGAAGGGTCTTCATTCTCCTTGAAAGTTACAATTCTTTCTACCGTAGGCTTCACAAAATCTTTAAGGGCTGTCAATGTGGTGCACTCAGATATTTGAAAAGCATAATCCGATATAGTAGCACCCTGAGAACTAGTCTCTGCTGACTGAACTAGCCTACTCCCCCGAAGATGATAATTAGAGCCTAGTGATAGTTGCAAGGAAACACGCTGGAAAAGAGTCTGGTAATCATCAATGTGGTAGGCTTTTAGCTGTGAATATGACGTGCTCCTAGCAATACTTAATGTCGTAAAAGCAGACACTGTTGGATCCAATTTAGATTCTGAGGGTTTGATGAATGCACTTTCAAATGAAGTAGTGGCTGCAAGAAGTAAAACAACAGAGTCGGCACAATCAAGTTTCAGCATGTTATCATTCAATACTTCCACTGTGCTATTGGCGCCATTTATCTGCAGATAAAGAATTGCACAAAATTTAATCCCAATGGGAGGATCAGCAGCAGTGTTGCCCTCTTGAGGCCTTTCGCCTGGACAGCTACCCTCCATGATTATTTCATTTGCATGTGTTACACGAATCTTGTGGTTTAGTGTAGTAGTTAAAGACACTGTGAAAGAGACATTTCCTGGTTTGTTTGCAGAGATTTTAGTCGCAATGACTTGATGTGGATTTGAGGAGAAATGTTCCCTTGAGTAGACTATCTCCCCAACAGTATATGAGACAGTGACTGTTGCAGTGTGAAGATCTAGCTCTCGTTTGTAATCTGTGTACTTGATCTTCTTACCAAAGACCAGATCAATATCCCCAAGAGGTTGAAAGACCTTCAGTAGAAACAAAGGTAATATTTCAAATTGGTAATGTCCCTTTGTGTAGTTCCATGATCCTTCTATCGATCTAAAAGTGCAACACATACCTGTGTTTGGTCACCAGACAGATCATATGCCGCAGCTGTGGCTTCAGGGTACTTTCCATTGTCAACAAAGCTCCTTACTTTAGAAAGAACAGCAGGTGCTTTGGGATTTGTATAATTACCAGGCCCACCTGTCCATAGAGTGTCATCTGCACCAACATTTTTTCTTTGAGACGTTCACAGGCATTTTTAATACAAAGCAATCAGCTAAAAAATAAGGTAATTACAAAGACATAAATAAAGATAATTACAAAGATATTTATAGAAATGTGAAACAAAGATTTCAAATTTACCAACTTGGATTCCTAAATTCTCCTTTCCTCCAATTGCACCATTGAGCACATTTTTCTCAAGCTGCAACGACTAAGGTTGTGTTTGGTTTTGGGATAATGGGGATCGGACAATCCTATCCCTGTCATCTGGAAAGGGACGGTCCCAGTATTGCGTTTGGTTAGAGGGCTAGGGTCATCCATGTTTTCTGTTTGGTTGGAGTGACCGAAGAGATAGGACGAGAGCCATTTTTTCACACCGTTAGTCACCGTTAAATTAATCATCCATGGACCCACACGTCATCTTCTCTACTTTTTATAACTATGGTTTTTTGTGTTCTGGTGCCTTATCTCAACCTTCATTCACGCAAAGGAGTCGATCCAGTTCCTCACATTTGCCCAACGAACGCAGCCGTTGGCAAAAGGAGGATCCAGGCTGCCCTTCGGAGGTTGGCCAGCTTCGCATTGAAAGCCCTAGTTTGGTTTTGGTTAATTGATGAAACTTATTTGGTCTAATCCTATTGATAAGCATGTGTGTAACTAATAAGAAAGGATTACGACCAAGCCATGTGGTGGAGCTAGCAAAGTGGCAACCATGGAGGATGGTGACGGCCACAAGCACTCATGTGATCAAGTGCTCTACCATTGGTGAAATGAAGAAGAGAAAATATGTCTTGCTCAAGTGGTAGATTATTTCTTACTTTTAATCTTGAGTATAGGCAAGCCGGACTATCAAGAGGGATATAAACTAGGTTAGCTAGATGTGGTGAAAAGCGCTCATGACGTCTAACATCTAGTGCCACTTGAGCGATCTATCTTTGCGATGTTACTAGGGTCGAGGGTCGATTGGCGTGGTAAGTGCAAGTGCTAATCCTTTAAAAAATGATGGTGAAAATGCTAACACACATGCACAAGGTGGTATACACTTGGTGGTGCTGGCACATTTGCAAAGGAGAAGGTGTTGGAGTTGAAGTGGATCAACTCGGAGAAGAGAAGGAGGCTTTTCGGTGTGTTCCGGACTCTAGGATGGCTCTTGGATTGGAATTCTGTACTAATCCTTTGTGAGTTGGATCAGCTATGTATGTGGGTCGTGTAGCCCTCTGAGTTAGCTTTCCAAAATGTCCAAGATCATCGAAATCGGAGTTCGGAGCTAAGAGTTATGGCCGTTTTAGCGCGAAGCTCAGGCTGCTGCAGCCGATAGTACCGACCCTGGTGGTCGGTAGTACCGACCTAAGAGGGTTGTTCGCAAGCTCTTTCGTGGCCAATTTTGGCCTAAAGGTAGTACCGCCATAAGGCCGGTAGTACCGGCCCCCGGTAGTACCACCCCCGGTCAGTAGTACCGCTGTTCAAAGGCAGTTTGAAGGCTCTTTGTTCGTGGCCATTTTTGGCCTAAAGGTAGTACCGCTATAAGGCCGGTAGTACCGGCCCATGCAGTCAGTAGTACCGGATGTGTTAGCAAGGTCAACCTACCGGCTACCGGTCATATAGTCAGTCCGTACTACCGGCCTGTGTGCCCGGTACTACCGATAGAAGCCAGAAACAAGTGTCTTGTATAAATAGCCACTCTCTTGGCTTCTAACCGTTACCTCTCTCATTCATTGCGACCTAACACGAGACAGGAGAGATCCCAAGTGTTGACTCAGCTCCTCTCTCTCCCCCTTTGCTTCTAGATTGAATCTCTTGCAAGCTTTGAGCTAGGGAAGTGAGATTAGAGAGTGAGAAGCATCGATCTACGTCTTGAGCACTTGGTTCCTTCATCTCTCTGGCTTGGTTTGTATTCTTTACTCTTGGGTTCCTGGAACCCTAGCCGGTTAGGTGTTCTTCGGTGGTAGCCCGTGTTGACTCATTTGTGAGGGCTCTCTGAAGTGTTTGTATTACCCTTGTGATTCTTAGTGAAGAAACTCGGCTAACCTTTGTGGTTGCTTGAGTGAGGCAAGGAGGTGAAAGAGACTCTGACCTTAGTGGTCACCTCAACAACGAGGACGTACTCCTTAGTGGAGTGGTCGAACCTCGGGATAAATCTTGTGTCCCGTGTGCTTGTTGAATTATCTACTTCGAATATTTTGTTTGTACTTGTGTTCTTCGTGTTCTTCCTCCCCCTTCACTCATTCCTAGGTTGGGAAGGCTTGATCTACACTTTTGCAAGGGATCACGACTTGGATAAGGTATAATCTTCATCTACATCTCCTAGGCAAGTTCGTTAAACACTAGATCTGAATTTGCATCTCATCTACTTCGATTTCGCTACAATCCGTAGGTACCCGGTAGTACCGTGTGTTAGAGTCGGTAGTACCGGCCCCCGGTAGTACCGACCCTAACAGACCGGTAGTACCGGCTGTGTTCTGACCTCAGTTTTGAGTTTTGAGTTTCAGATTTCTAGGAGTTTAAATAGGCTATTCACCCTCCCCCTCCTCTAGCCATTTGGACCTTTCAAGTGGTATCGGAGCCGAGGTCACCGTTTGTTTAAGGCTTAACAACCTCCGGTGTTACAATGGCTCAAATCAACTATATGGGGAAGCCACCACATTTTGACGGCACCAACTTCGACTGTTGGAAGAGAAAGATGTGTGCGTTCACAAGAGGCATGAATAGGAAGATATGGGATGTGATTGAGCATGACTTTGCGGTGATTGACACCGCCAATCCAACCCCAAGAGAAGAAGAGAAGCTTCAATTGAATGATGTGGCAATCAACCTTTTCTATGAAGCTTTTGACACCAAAGTCTTTGAGCAAATAAAAAATCTTGAAAGAGCAAGTGAAATATGGAAGACATTGGAGGAGACATATGAGGGCACCAAGGCGGTCAAGAGTGTCAAGCTATATATCCTCAAAGACAAGCTTGCTACTGTGACGGAACGACCCTAATCCCATGGCCCACGTGTCCCTGTCAACCTCTGACAGCCGAACCCATGTTCCATGTGATTAAGACCTGTTCGCCACCGGGCTACATCAGTGCCCAATGTCCGCAGGATCATCTCACAATTCGGTTACAGCATTGCATACTTTTACAAATAACATCGGAATAAAGAGCGGAAGACTTAAATAACATTAGTTTTACAAAGCAGGGTTCCAAATAGAAATTAAGGTGCAGTTATTACAAACCAAGTTCTGATAATAGAAATAGACATAGGCAACATAGTGGAGAACAGCAAAGATACTTATAATCACCCAGCCCGCGGGTGTACAACTATTCTTCGGCCTCATCGGCCTCTTCCTGGACGATGGTCACGCAGCAGGGTGCAAGACACATCGGGGACTCTGTCATACCTGCAGCATGGGTAACAAACCCTGAGTACTGGGGTACTCAACAAGACTTACCCGACTAAAGAAAAGGGAGAAGACTCAGGAATGAGAGGCTTAGGGTAGTCAAGGTAAGGCTTAAGCAAGATCAAGTATTTTGCAGAAAAGCATTTTTGTAAACCTTATTTTATTTTTGAAAGATTCAGTATTCCTCAATTCTTCATCGTTCCTGATTCATTTTACATTTCAAAACATTCCTAGTTGAGAACCACTCTCCGTTGACAGTCAGTGACCAAGTCTCCATAACCGAGGAGCAACGTTAATCCGGATAAATAATACTCAGCTGAGGATCCCTATCCACACTGCATATGTAGCACCCAAGCTTGCATATGCCAACTCGTCTACCACGATTCCTCCAAGATTGGGCCCGGTCCTACGCCACCCGGAAGTACAGTACACCACTCCTATCCAGGTACGACGACCACGTGGGTACATGCTACTTCCGCCATCTCTCCACTCCCAGTGCGCGGTTGTCGGTCCAATAAAGGATTCCTCGGAGCCAGAGCTTTCCGAAGTATGTGAATAGTTACAAGTCTTGACCAGCAGGCCCCCATACGGATGGTCCCTAATTTTCCAGCCAGAACTATACCTTGGTTATATCTCACCCAAGCGTAATAGTCCCGTCAGTTTTTCAACCCTGTCCCGGTCGGTGTCAACTGTTGAGTCCCGGACTACAACATGACGGCACCGTACGCTCGGACAACCTCTCCTCGCTATTGACTAGGTACGGATCAGATACCTAGCCAACAGCCGGGGAGTAAGACCAAATTCCCATAAACATTCCTTAAGTGATCACACTTTTGAAATTGGCATTTTATTGCAAAGTCTAATTCAATAAGCATTGCTAAGCATTTTTCAAATACTTTTGAAAAGCAGGTATCGGGTGTATCAGTGGTCAAGGTGGATAGTGCATCAATTAGGATAACACACAACTCCTATAAACCTAATGCAATAATTTAACTCAAAAGCATTTAAGGAAATCATTTTATAAATTCAAGGAAAGGGTTAAATGCACCGGGGCTTGCCTTGAAGAGCAAAGACAGCTGGCTCAGGGTTGGAGGTGCAGAGGTCGAAGCTCGGAGTTACTTCGGGAGCAGGTTCGTCGGCGGCGGCCTCGACTTTGACTTCTCCTTCGGTGACTATACGAATGCAATGATGCATGCACATGAGTATGCTAGCATGAACAATGTAACACAGGGCAACAACATGAACCTTAATCACCTTTTCTGTTTTTCTTAATTATTTAAAAAAAGTCATTTTATGAAGTTGCTCCAAAAATTACCAAATTAATCACATAAGTTCATTATGGTGTAGATAGATGGCAAAACAAATTTCATAATTTTTGGAGGTCATTAAGGTGCTCAAATAAAATCAGACATTAATTAACAAAAAGCACTATTTAACAATTAAAGATAAATGCTCAAAAATCAACTTGTTCCAAAAGACTTCAAAATTTCACCAGAGACTAAACATGGCATAGGAAGCTCACAAAAATTTATCTCATGATTTTTGGAGTTATAAATAATTTTCTAAAAATCCAAAACCATCCATTTATTAATTAAAAGAGGGATTTTACATTTTCAAATTCTTGCAGAAAAGTCAAGTTTCATATTTTTCTAAAATACTACACAGTGCATGGAGCATACCATAATTTTATCAGGATTTAAGGAACAACAGATTAATTCACACAAAAAAGAGAAAACAGCACACTATTCACACTCTTTCAAAAAAAGAAAAAGAAAAGAGTGCTGTGCTCCTTCCTTGCAGGTGCTCGGGCGAATCGCGGCGAGGCGGACAGCAGGGCTCGGGCGAGACGGAAACAAGCGTTTCGTCCGAGGCCTGGCCGGGAGGCTCGGGCGAAGCGGAGACAAGCGTCCGTCCGAGGCCTGGCCGGTAGGCTCGGGCGAAGCGGAGACAAGCGTCCGTCCGAGGCCTGGCCGGTAGGCTCGGGCGAAGCGGAGTGGAAGCAGAGACCGGGGCTTCGAGTGCTTACCACGGGTCGGAGGCAGGGCTCGGCTGCTTCGAGGGAGCGCGGTTCGCAGGCGTGCTCGAGGGTGTGACTCGGGAACGTGCTCGAGGGTGAGGCTCGAGGGTGAGGCTCGACACGTGCTCGAGGGTGAGGCTCGAGGGTGAGGCTCGACACGTGCTCGAGGGTGAGGCTCGACACGTGCTCGAGGGTGAGGCTCGAGGGTGAGGCTCGACACGTGCTCGAGGGTGAGGCTCGAGGGTGAGGCTCGACACGTGCTCGAGGGTGAGGCTCGACACGTGCTCGAGGGTGAGGCTCGAGGAAGGAGACGGCTGCGGCGGCACTCCGGCGATTCGGCGATCCTGCGCAACACACGAGACCGCAAGGGCCTGGTTAGAGTCGCGCGGAGCCAAGGAAGCTGACACAGGGGTCAGGGGAAGATGATCGTGGCCGGAGAGGTAGTATTTGACGAACCCGAGTTCACCGGTGTTTCGTCGGAGTTTGGGAAGATGGGGTTACGCCGGGCGATTGGAGGCGGGGGAGGTAAAATTGAGGGGCTGGGAAGCTTCGCGAGCTCAAGGCGGAGCTTTTGGGCTAGGTGGTTGAGCGGCGGGAGCTTCGGAGTGGGCTGGCGACGGCGGCGGAGATGAGTGAGGAGCTCGGACTCCGGCGGTCCCTTTTATAGGCACGGTCGGGGACGGTAGAGAGCACGGGATGGTGTGGATGAGCTCGGCCGAAGCGTGCGCACTCGATTGCAAGCCGGCGGGAGGACGGGCGTGCACCCAGGGCCTGGGCGAAGGCTTGCCGGTGACGGCCACGCGGCGGCGACGCCCTGGGCACTGTAGGGGACGGGCGCGGAGGTCAACTGGCGCGCGTGCAGATAAGAATGATGGCGCTGTTCTGAGGGCGACGGGGCGGGGTGGTCAGGCGGCTGCCAGACGCGTGGCGCAAGCGGCGCTGGCGCGCGGCCATGGCCGGGGCCCCCTAGCTGTAGGTTGAAGATGAACAGGGCCAGGTCTTAGGGTTTGACTATGGGCTGATTTCTGAATTTTGCAAATTACTTCCAAAACTTGAACTGAGCAGCAAAAACTCAAAATACCAAAGTTGTGCAGAAAAAGGAGATCTACAACTTTGTCAAAAAGAATATTTTCAAAATCCAAATAGTTTTTGGACCACATTTGAAAACAGAAAAGGGAACACTTTTGGGATTTGAATAAATTCAAAATTACTTTTGATTTTACATTGAAAGTTGGAAATCTGCAAATATGAAAGTTGTTCTTTTTATCAAAACCTACAACTTTGCTAATATACCCTTTTTCTGAAACTCAATAGTTTTTAAATAAATTTTGAAAACTGAAAAGGGGACAAAAACTGGAATTTGAATGAATTTGGATTTACTTCAAACTTTGTACAGAAACTTGAAAATTTGTAAATACCAAAGTTGTTTCTCTTGGCCAGATCTACAACTATGCTTTTTGGACCAACCTCAAATTTTGAATAATTTTTGAATTACAGAAAGGGATAAAATCCAGGGTTTGGAAATCAGGGTTTTGCAAAGGGATTTGAAATCTGATTTTGATTTTTGAACTTTGGCCAACACAACAAAACTTTAAGACATTCAACTGAACAAGAATAAATCAAGGCTAGGCACAGAGGTGAAATTACCATTTTTGCCCTTATAGGAAGGTTAGGGCTTTTAGGGTTTTTGAAAAGAGATTGCTACACAAGTACTAAGCAAACATAAATGCAAGGCAAGAATGATTAATGACTAATGATGATGACATGTCAGGTTAATTACAGTTAAACACCAGAGATGTTACAGCTACCTTCAAGATGCAAGATGATGAGAGTATACCGGAGATGTTTCACCGGTTGCAAGTCATTGTCAATGACTTGAAGGCTTTGGGTGAGAAGGTGAAGGACAAGGACTTTTCTCACAAGTTCTTGAGATGCTTCCCACCAAGGTTTGATACTTTGGTGACAATTCTTGTGAGTGAAGGATTGGATATGGTAACCTCAAACCAAGTACTAGGTGATGTGGTCACTCAAGACACGTACCGTATGGAACGGGATGGGGGAGCCCAAGAGGAATAAAAGAAGAAGAAGACTGTGGCATTCAAGGCTTCATCCTCCAAGAGCAAAAGCAAGGGCAAAGCAAAGGAGGAGGAAAGTGATGATGAAGCTAGCACAAGTGGCAATGAGATAGATGATGAAAAAATAGCTCTATTTGTCAAGAGGTTTGGCAAGTTTACGAAGAAGAAGGGTTTTGGAGCAAGAAAGAGAAGAGATGCAACCAAAAGCTCAACAAGAAGATGCTATAGATGCAAGAGCAAGGATCACTTTATTGCGGATTGTCCACACTCAAGAGATGATAAAGATGATCACAAAAAGAGCAAGAAGAAGGACAAGAAAGAAAAGAAGAAGAATGAAAAGAAGGGTGGATCCTATGTTGTGACATGGGATAGTGATGCTTCTTCAAGCAATGATGATGATTCTAGTGATGATGAGAGGAAGACCATCAAGAAGAAGGTTATGGCTAGTCTTGCTTTCTCAAGCAAGCCTTCTATCTTCGGCGCTCCATCGACGTGCTTCATGGCTAAGGGCACTAAGGTATCATCCGATGAGAGTGAAAGTGAGAGTGATGATGATGAGGAGTAATCAAAAGAGGACCTCATGAGCATGCTACAAGATGCTCACTCTTACATTGAGACTAAGAGGAAGGAGTGCAAAGAATTGCGCAAGGCCAACAAGGCTCTTGAGCAATCCTTTGATGAGCTCAAGTCCACTCATGAGAGGCTAGAGGAAGCTCATGAGAAGCTTGGTCAAGCTCACACTAGGCTTGAGGAAGCCCACTCCTCCCTCCTTGATCAAAGTAAGATTGAAGATGTTGTAAAGACATGCAATGTAGGACTAACTTGTGATATACTTGATGAATCTTTTTACACTCCTATTATTGTTGCTCCCACAAATGCATCATCATCATCTAGTTCAACTAAAATGTCTACTTCTACTACTTGTGATTCATCATTAATAGTAGAAAATAAAAACCTTAAGAACAAGGTTAATGAGCTCACTCAAGCTTTAGGCAATGCCTATGGTGGAGATGCCCGCTTGCTTAAATGCTTGGGTAGCCAAAGGTGTCCACTCAACAAGGAGGGACTTGGCTATACCCCCAAGAAGAGCAAGGCGGCCTTTGCTACTCACAAGACTCGTTTTGTTAAGAGCAATGGTCGGTATTGCTACTCACAAGACTTCATCAGAGACTGCCTGGATGAGGGGAGCATCAAGACGGGCTGCATCAACACGCAAGACCAGCTCGCTGATTTCCTGACCAAGTCCCTTGGGCAAGTCAAGTTCCAGGAGCTCCGCGCCAAGATTGGGATGGTACAGGTTACCCAGAAGACCACACACAAGACTCTTAACTCTTGTGCTTATTTATGAGGAATATGCCTAGTATCTACTTTAGAATATATTGTACTTTAGCATCAACTTGGCAGCTAAGTTAGCTTTTGCAAAGGCCTCTTGGCAACCAAGTTTGCTGCCCTATATATGTATCCCTGCAGTTTACTTTGCCTCAAAGGGCTAATAATATCAGATCCAGCCCCAATTTACCTGTGTCAATTCCAATAGAAGCGTAGGTGATGCCTTCACCCATGAGCTCAAGTGCTTACTTGACGATCCTTCTCGTCACTTCACGGCTCTGGACCACCTCCGCGAGGGGGTAGGAGGACACAACTGCGACCGGGTGCGATTCGAAGTAGTGGCGCAGCTTTCTCCGAGCGATGAGGACAGCGTAGGGGTAGTGTGTCTGGTGACGAACAAGACCTCGCTGACGAAGTAAACCGGGAGCTAAACCTTGAGGGTGTGGCCCTCCTGCCGTTCTACCACAATGGCAGCGGTCACCACCTGGGTGGTGGCCGCGATATATAGCAGGAGCAGTTCCTTCTCGGCCAGTGGCACGAGGATCGGGGCCCTCGTCAAAAGTGCCTTGAGCTGGTCAAGTGCCACCTGGGCCTCGAGTGTCTATACAAATCGGTCGGTCTTTTTCAAGAGTCGATACAGGGGGAGCCCTCGTTCGCTGAGGCGAGAGATGAAGTGGCTTAGCGCTGCCAAACATCTCGTGACCCGTTGCACCCCTTTTAGGTTCTGGAATGGACCAATGTTTGTGATGGCAGAAATTTTCTCTGGGTTGGCCTCGATGCCACGCTCAGAGATGATGAAACCGAGCAGCATGCCCCTCGGGACCCCAAAAACACACTTCTCGGGGTTGAGTTTGATGCGCTTGGCCCGCAGCCTTTTGAAGGCTTGTTCAAGGTTGGCCACTAGGTGGTCGACCGGTTTGGATTTGACTACGATGTCATCTACATAAGCCTCAATGGTCCCCAGTAGTCGTCGAGCCAGAGCTTGCGGTTCGTCTCCCCAGAGTACTTGGCGATGTTGGTGGGTTGAAGGAAGCGGGACGAGAACGGTGCCTTGCAGATCTCCCGGCCGAAGACCCGACGGCCCGTCAGCTCGGGGCTCGGGGCTCGGTCCTCGTCGCTGTCGTAGCAGCCGCCTCGGCGAGGGTGGTAGCCACAACTGGCACCATCCTGCTTGTCCCTACGACGCGCGTTGAGAATGTCACGCGCGTCGTAAGCATCGCCGATGCGGTTGTGGACGGATAGGGGTCGGTTTCCCGCTATTCGTGGGTCCGGTTGGATAGACGCATGTAGGGTCGAGATGGCGGACTAAAGGGGGGAGTGAATAGTCCTTTTTAAAATTAAACGTATCGGCTAACCGAAACAAATGCGGAATTAAAACTATCGGTCTAGCCAAGACTACACCCCTCTAGTTATACTCTATGACACCTTACAAAAGATCCTAAACAAAGCAAATAAGGTGTCGGGCTAGGTAAAGCTCACCTAACCAATTCTAGAAGCAAGGCCACACAAACCTATGCAACTAGTACTTCAAACACGGGGGAGCTCCTACACAATCTAGTAAGCGAAGCACAAAGCTCCTAAGCTCACTAGCAATGCTCAATAACAAGGCTACACAAGCCAAATTAGAGAGCTCAACTTAGTTACACAAACTAAGCAACTAAACACTAGCACAAGAATGAGTATTTGAAATACACGCTAGTGAAAGAAGAACACAGTCGGAAGTACCGGGTGTTTGGGTCGGTACTACCGGGTGTTTGGGTCGGTACTACTGGGTGTTGTACACTGGTACTACCGACTCATTCAAAGGGTACTACCGACCACCTGCAGAAAGCTACGAAATCGATGTGGGTGAGATGCGATTTCAGATCTAGTAATTACCCCACTTCCCTAAGTGTTGTAGATGAAGATTGTAGCTTTCCCAAGTCCTTGTTCCTTGCCAAAATGTAGATCGAGTCTTCCCAACCTAAGAAAGAGTGAAGGAGGGAGGAAGAACACGAAGAAAACAAGATCAAGCGTAATATGCAAGGAAGTAAGTAAGAACAACAAGAGATGGGGACACAAGATTTTATCCCGAGGTTCACTTGGTTGCCACCAAGCTAGTCCCCGTTGAGGCAAGCCAAGGTTGCCGCCGATCCTCTTGCTAGTGGTGACCCTAAGTCACTCTCCACGATGGAGTGCTCACCAAGAGCTCTAGCTTTCGATCCGGCCGAACCACTTGGCGCTCTTCGCGCCTCTCTCCACTAGAGTTGCTCTTCACGATCCCCGCGGGGCGAGCACAATGTCCCTCACAAAGCTTTCTCCGGAGCCACGCACAATCTTCTTGCGAGCTTCACAATGGAGACAACCACCAAGCCGTCTAGGAGGTGGCAACCTCCAAGAGTAATAAGCACTACCGGCTTGCAACTCAATCACCTAGTGCCAACTCTTGCAATCTCTCATGCACCGCACTAGAATCGCTCTCTCACACAATCGCATAAGCACTAACAAGCATATGTGTGTTAGAGGGCTCTCAAGCACTTCCCAATCATGGACACAAAGTCCCTAGGGTGCTCAACCTTATCCAAGAGCCGGCCACCCCTCTATTTATAGAGGGGAGCCACCAACTAGTCGTTTTCCCCTTTTTCCGAGCTCACACGGCCACGGTCGGTACTACCGACGAGAGGGTCGGTACTATCGGCGATCAATATGACCGTTAGGACAGCCTTCCTAACACAGTCGGTAGTAGGGTCGGTAGTACCGACTTCAAGTCGGTACTACTGGTAGGCCAAATCTTCCCCTACACAGAACGCCTTCAAACTTCCTCCAAACGTCGGTACTACCGACCACTAGGGTCGGTACTACCGGGGGCCGGTACTACCGGCCTTATGGCGGTACTACCTTTAGGCCAAAAATGGCCCAACACAGAGAGCCTGCGAACTGCCCACCGAGGGGTCGGTACTACCGACTTCAGGGTTGGTACTACCGACTTCAGCATCCTGCGCTCCACGCTAAAACAGTCATAACTCTTAGCTCCGAACTCCGATTTCGATGATCTTGCTAATCCAACTCACAAAGGATTAGTACAGAATTCCAATCCAAGACCCATCCTAGAGTTCGGAACACACCGAAAAGCCTCTTTCTCTTCTCCGAGTTGATCCAAATCAACTCCAACACCTTCTCCATTGAAAATGTGCCAACACCACCAAGTGTACACCATCATGTGCATATGTGTTAGCATTTTCACAATCATTTTTCAAAGGATTAGCACTTTCACTCACCACGCCACTCGATCCTAGTAACATCGCAAAGTTAGATCGCTCAAGTGGCACTAGATGACCGATATGCAAACAAGTTTGCTCCTCTTGATAGTACGGCCATCTATCCTAGACCCGGTCATCAACTTCTCTACACACCTACGGCCGATGAAATGAAATGCCCTACACATATACCTTTGCCTTGCGCATTCCATTCCATCTCCTTCGGTGTTGATGCAACACATGCACCAACCTACCATCAAATGATATGATCCACTTCATATCATCACATGGCCTCCATGGTCCATCGATCTTGACCTCACTTGCTCTTCACCATTGCTTCGGTCCTTCGGCGCCAAGTCTTGCTTAAGCCTCCCGACACTCGGTACCAATGGCTTCAAAGCCTCCAACTCGCCCTTCACCTTCGCAACCGGTACATCAAGCCAAGTCTTGCCTTGATCTTCACCATCTTAGCCACATGACTCCATGTCATGTTTCATGTGCATTAAGCTCCTTCATCACATGTATGAGCCTTGCAATATCCTCCAAGTCATTTCACCTCTATGGCACATGTTGCTCACACATGATTACCTGTGGACTAATCACCTGTGTAATTCACTTAAAACACATATTAGTCCACCTAAGTTGTCACTCAATTACCAAAACCAAACAAGGACCTTTCAACGCCTCCTGCTCGCGCGAAGCTGTGGACGCGGGTCTACTGGCCTCCGGCCCGTGTCCCTGAGACACGGCGCTCTCAGCCTATTGCACGGCCGCACGTTTGAGGAGATGGCGCAGCTCTTCGTGGACTCGCCTCCGCTCCGGGGTGGATGCTTCGGGCATCCCGCGGAGCAGCATTGCCGCAACAGCGATGTTCTGGCTTGCCCGAGCAAAGGACTACGGCGGCTCGTTGTCGTCGTCGTTGCAGATCCACCGGTAAACGTCACAGGCCCTACGACGGTCTGCACCCCCATCACCGTGACGTGCGAGCTCTTGCTCAAGCGTCGTGCGTTGCTGAAGCAGTTGTTGTCGCTCCTCCTCGAGCTTTCGGAGGTGCTCCAGCTGGGCCTGCGGTGGCCCCACAGGGGCGCTGCTGGGCCCAGCGATGGTGCCGCGGTATACATGGCAGCTTGGGGAGAAGTGTACTCGCCCTCGTCGTCGAGGAGGTTGTCCTCGTCGGATCTTGGGTCTCTTCACCATTTTCTTGGTATGCATGTCCAGCACACTTCTTCTGGGCTGTTTCTATCCCAACGCCAGTACATGATTGAGATTCTTGATCGCGCCGGAATGACCAATTGCAAGCCCTGTACCACTCCAGTTGATCTGAACCCCAAGGTTTCTGCTGATGGTCCTCCCGTTTCTGATCCCTCGGATTACAGAAGCCTTGCTGGTGCACTACAATATTTGACCTTCACACGGTCAGATATTTCCTACGCAGTGCAACAGATTTGCCTTCACATGCATGATCCGCGAGAGCCTCACCTTGCTTCCCTCAAACGTATTATGTGCTATGTTTGCGGGACTCTTCATCTGGGATTACTCATCTGTCCCTCGTCCCACTCCGAGCTGGTGGTTTAATCAGATGCTGATTGGGCCGGCTGCCCGGACACTCGGAAATCTACTTCAGGCTATGCTGTGTTTCTTGGTGACAGTTTAGTCTCCCGGTCTTCCAAGCGACAAAACACTGTCTCTCGTTCTAGCGTCGAGGCTGAGTATCAAGTCGTTGCTAATGTTGTCGTTGAAGCCTCCTGGCTGCGCCAACTGCTGACCGAACTCCATGTTCCCTTGCGCAAAGCCACGCTGGTTTACTGCGACAACATCAGCGCCGTTTACATGTCTTCAAACCCTGTTCCGCATCAGCGCACTAAACATGTGGAGATTGATCTTCATTTTGTCCGGGAGCATGTTGCTATTGGTGATGTCTGCGTCCTTCACGTCCCAACGACCTCTTAGTACGCTGATATCTTCACCAAGGGGCTGCCATCTTCTGTCTTCACTGAGTTCCGCTCCAGTCTCAACGTCTGGACTCCAGACGCTTCGACTGCGGGGGGGTGTTAGACTGCCTCTTTAGCTGTGTATGCGGCTGTGTTTACACCAGCCTAGTTGGTTAGTTTGTCATTAGTACAGTTAAGGTGTTCACACTATTGACCGTTTCGGTCTCCTGTCTGTTCACACCTCTAGGACCCCTGATCTCTCCTCTATATATTTGTAATCTCGTTTCCCTGGATTATCAATGAGAATATAGTCTCTTTCAAATTATACTGTCACGTCGATCAGGTGACCATGGAACTAGCAACAACTCAAACCCATTTAATGCAGAAAATGGCGCATAGGTGCTCTGCAAGTACTCTGGACATAAGCTGAGCAGTAAACATTATCCAATAATGGCACCAATATAAGGAGCTGAATTGCAAATGAGAAGCTGAAGCTCAATATTTTCGGTCCTGCAATGCGCCCACGAAAACGAAGCCTGCCGCCTGCCGCCTTAAAGAAAAGAAGCAACATTTACGAGAGACTACGACAGAACAAGAAGCAGGCTGATGCATAGCTCTCACGGTCTCATGTATCCATGAAAAGAAAAGAAGCTAGCTAATGGGTGCATGAACCTATCAACATGGCGGTGACATCCATGGTTGAGATGGGCACATCATGCGCGTGTTGGAGCGTGCAGTGGCACCACAACCCGTCCATGGTGGAGCTGCACCTCGTCGTACGTGGCTATTCAAGAGCAAGGGTAGCCGGCGTGGCGTGGCAACACCAACAGCATCATCCGGGCGCCATTTACACCCCTCCATCCCAAGTGCAAAGGGGGCAGAAGGAGAACGCACGATGCCCGACGCGACACCGGCCTGCTTCCGCGTCATGTCCAGGGCATTGTCGGGGTCCAGGTCCGGCGGCTCAAGGACGAGGACCAGCCTGGCAACGTCCGTCTACGACATGCGACTACTGCAACGGTGAGGTCTAGTATGAGGGTGTCGACGAGGAAGAGACGACTAGTACAGGGGGCATGGCAGAGGAGGATACAGGAAGACCAAGGCTATCAATGGCTATCAATGGCTATCAATGGCATGCTCTGTTCTTTGACAAAAGAACTAAACAAAGCTATCAATGGCTAATTTCTTTTTCCAGCACAACATCATTATTGTTTATATGACGCAAATTTCAGCCATCACCGTCGTGCACATCAAGATTGACATTCACTTTGTTCACAAGAAGGTCACTTTAGGACAGGTCAGTAATATCAGTGCAAGGCCAAGGATGCTTCTGTTAGCATCACTTGCCTAGACTAGCGCCAATGCTAAGATGGCACAATGAGTCAGAATTGTTTCATAACCGCATATCATCTAGGACTCTAAAACAGACACCGAGATGTGTGATTGCTCATAATTCTCCATAAATCACCGAAAACGCAAGATCAAATGGGACCCGCTCGTGAATGAGTTAATTAAGAACCTCATTTCCCTCCAAATTAACCGATCCACGGCTAGATAGAGAGCAAAGAAGTCGACCTCAAAGAACCAAAGTTTTTTTGGGAAAATTTGAATTTTTTCCTTCTTGAACTGATTTTAAGTAGTGGAGCAAAGCATCCAAGCATGGAGGAGAAGCGGTGGCTTACGGTTAAGCTGGAGCCTCTCAGATTCGACGCCGCCCCAGACCATGGCGCCGAGGCGGCCGTTCCCGATCGGCGCCGCGTCGGTGAAGTACTTCGCCGGGGAGCCGAAGACCACCTTGAGCGGCCGCGCCTCTTCATCCGCGGGCCACCCGGCCGCGGCGGCAACGGCCTCCGCCTCCGACGGGCGACGTACCCAGACCCACTCGGCGCCGGCATCGGCGTCGGAGCCGCAATCATTCATGGGGTGGGGCCGACGAGTACAGCTGAAGCCAAGAAGCAAGTTGCCTATCTGACGAGCAAAGCAGCCCGAGGGTGGGAGACTCTCAACACACACCATTCTCCCACGTTTTATATTTTTTTTATTTGCTAGGTAGCGTGCCCGTGCATTGCTACGGGATAGCTATACTTTTATCCTAAAACCACACGCACAATAAAATAGCAATAACAAATTAAATACTAATATTAAAGTGACATTTTTAATCTAAAAAGTAAAGTTACGAACAAAATTCGTGAAATTAACATATGTCACGGAGAGTGCGGTATCGCAAACTCATAAACTCTACTATATAGACATTTCCGTGATACAGCTAAAATAATATTTTATATCATCGGAAAGAAATCTTCGATATCCATTTTTTCGTATATCAATAAATCTATAAATAAGTTTCACTATATTTCCGTACAATCCTATACACAGGTCCAAGTATATATATAAACATTAGTGCCCATCACATTGGCAATGCTGCGTGCCTTAAAAAATCTCTAACAAGACTAAAAATACTACCTTGTTTAGTTCTCATCCTAAAAACTTTTTACCTATCACATCAAATTTTTGGCACATGCATAAAGTATTAAATATAGACTATAAAAATAACTAATTACACATATTGTGATATTTTTATGAGACGATTTTTTTAAACCTAATTAGAGCAACTCTAACGGTTTTGCAAATGGACTTTGCATTCTTATTTTTGCAAAAACGTCTACAAAACTCCTATCCAACGGTTTGACAAATGGACTTTGCATTTTTGTTAACTTGGTAAAATTTAAGATGGATTGACATATATGCAAGCTCGCGATCGGCTTGACATTTCGTCTCGTGTACTACTCCCGCGTGCACTCTTCCCTCTCGCGCTGCCAGGTTTTCTTTTTTAGATTTTGACAAGTCAATTTTGCCAAATCGTTGGAGATAAACTTTTTTTCTCCTCCTCGTATTGATTTAAGAGTTGGCAAATTTCATATTTTGCCAAATAAAAAATGCAAAACCGTTGAAGTTGCTCTTAGCTCATGATTTGACAATATTGTGCAATAGTAAACATGTGCTAACTACAGATTAATTAGTTTTAAGAAATTCATCTCATGGTTTCCAAATATGTAATTTATTTTTTATTAGTCTATTTTTAATAGACTAAATTAATACCGCAACATCCGATGTGATATCCAAAAACTTTTTACACTCTAACTAAACACCTCAAAAGTATGTTATACTCAACGTATAAATAATATGTCATTTTACCGCAACCAATAGAGTATTTATGCCTTCAAAAGTATCATGTTTTCAACTAATATGATCTACCACAAAATATATGAAGCAAAGAGATCTAGTAGTATTCAAAAAAGCGTGGGTTTTTTTTCTTGTTTTCAAAGAAACTCTGTACTTTTTCACGTGTTGGTATCAGTATTTTAAAAGAAAAGGCATGCAAATCATAACTGAGAGCTTCTTTGCACCAAAGCATTATTGTGTACAGTCCACTAATTTCATTTTTTTCAAAGAAGAAAAATGAAAGGCATTCTTCAAATGGTAAATGCTATCACAATATTATCATATTTGCCATAAGTAAAATTGATGCTTAGCGGAAACATATATCTAGAAGTTGAAAAATGAAAGAAAATGCCACGGGATTTGGTCGACGTAGCTAGTACAATCTCAAGAACAATTCCAGGTTACGCTACTCACTCTTTCTTGCCCATGTCAGCATCTTCCTCCCCCTTGTACCAATCCCCTCACTCACCATTAACCGTACCAATCCCCACTTGTTGTTCATTTGGACTCTCACCTCTCACAATGTATTCATGTCAATGGTAGTTTCTACTACATTGCAACTCTGATCCACCTGTCAGGCTTCGGCGGTTTCAAAGAGTAAAACAGAAAGGTATCTTAGTTTTAAGGTTGAATAATTTTTTTTATCTAACTTGATTCTGTAATTACTTATTAATTCAGTTGAACTTTAGATTGAACCTATCCCTTCTAGAGATCAATCTTGATGTACCTAGGTGTCCTTTGCTTTTTGACTATAAAAAAGCAAGCATGAAAACCGAGAGAAAGGGCTAAGTGGCTAAACAATATGTACAAGTTTTTCACAGCCAAAGAAGCTGACAAGAGAACATGCCATTTTCTAAAGATAAACAACTTGTGTTTGCTACCATGAATCTGCTTGACCACATCAGTTGATAGTTCCAAATTCTCAATCCTTTTATAGTTTTTACCTCATCACGTGGTTGTCCTCATGCATCCTTAGTCTTTGGTTTTAACCATTGTGAAGTATTTCGTCATAAAATAAAAATGGGAAAAAACTTTCTAATTGTTTGTTGTGTTTAGCCCACCTGTAATATATTCTAAGTAAAACATCTGGGAACTTGGGAAAAAAGAAACACTATTTTCAGGACAACCCACATGATGAAACAAAAACTCATGATGTTGCCTAGCTGACATGTCTCCTTTTCTTTCAGTCTCTACCACAGCTGAAAAAAATGAAAGGGGCAATTGTGCTAAGACACTGGACCATCATTTGTTGCCACTGGCACTGCCAGTGCATCCTAGTCTAATTGCACAGATTGTCATCAGTAACAAATTTGTGATTCCTGAATTTTAGCTTTCTGTATGGGAAACAAAAGTCTTTTATTCCACAACTGTTCATTTATGGATAAAATCAGTTCTGATATTCTATCAAAAGAAAAGAACTAAGGAGACAGGTTTGGTAGATGGCATTCAGATAGGCACAACATGGTCAATTAATTTACATAAAAAAGTTGTAGGGTTGGGCAGTGCCATTGTTGGGCATCATAGAATCCCTGATGGCAAACAAAATGCAAAGCAAAGCAGGCTAGGCTACTTGACATAATGTGAACATGCCTTCTTATACCTGCATGGATAGGCTAAGTTTTATTTCTTTGGCAAGAAAGAGGTAGCAGTATTTATGGAAGAACTTGAATGTAGTTCCATATACCTAATTATGTTCAGGAGAAGCGTCGGCAGCTGAGCTGCCTCCTGTTATGAGATTTGTGGTAGACATTTAACTATTTCGTGACAACCAAGTACAAAGATTTAGTCTAACTATTTTCTTATTTCACTTCAACATGAACGGCAATGAAGTAACATCTTGAGTCATCACATCATCTGAATTCTGAGATATATTACCTATTCTCTTAGATCACTAAGACATAGTGTAGAACCTCTTATGCAGGTTTCTAATCTATGAGGATACCTCTGTACGGTAGCGACGTCACCATAATTATTTCCAGCTATGACTATTGCACCGCGAAGCTGTTATGATTTGTAAAACTACAGTGGGACAACCTAATATTAAGATTTGCAAAGAGAGTTACCCCTCCTCTAAGGCAGTTGTAAGTACTCTAAGATGGAAGGTATCTCTCAGAATAATGATTCACATAAAATTAGAAAATCCAAAGACTGACTGCTAGATGGCAGCAACGTCTGCACTGGATGGCCTTTATAGTTGAAGACAATATGTCAATATGCATCCTTTTACAATGGAAGATCCCATGACAACATTGATTCAAACATTATAAAATATGTTATAAAATTATAAATGCATAATAGGCATACCCTTATTATGTAAAACAGACCAAGTACTAAAGAGAGAAAGGAACAATAAACATAATATAAATTACTGAAGCGAAGTAAATAGGCATCAGACACAAAATAGCAGAATTTAGTTTAACATACAATTATTTTGAGAACCTTGTTAGGATTCATAATATGTTCTATGTAAAAACTTACACTATTTGGTAGCTTGTATCCCTTCTGTACAGTTGGAAAACATTTTCAATGTCCTTGATTCCTAAACTTCCAAGACAGTCACCTGCAAGTGTCTTCTCTGTCAATACGCACCTGAGATACTAATGTGTCAAGCTTCATGTATATCAGTATATGTTGATGAGATGTTTGGCTTACATTGTGAATTGCGAATTGTAAGTAACTAAGTACCCAAGTTGTTGTTTAGTAGTTCTTAGGCTTACACTGCACATTTGGATATTATTCACCTGCGAGAAATGTTGCTCATGAGTCGTGAGCCAGACCGCAAACTGCTCCCTTCGCGTGGCGGCTGCCATCAAAGTTGCCGGGGCCCTCCACCACCAACCCCTACACGTTCTTCGACTTCGACACCCCTCACCTTCTGTGTCGCCGTCTTGGGCTCTCCGGCACGGGCGCCGACCAAGCCCTATGTCGCGCCATATCGACCCCAGCCACCACGGGCGAGGGCCCCTCCGGCCCCGCCCCCGCAACAGCCGCCACCGAGGATCCAGTCCTCGTCCGCGTCGCCGACGATGGCGTGCCGCTCGAGGGCGTCGTCCAGATTGAGAAGCCTGGGGATGCGGGTGTCGAGTTCAAGCTTAGCCTATGCGTATATACCTTTATCGTGTCACACGCACACTCCCCATTCTTGTGGCCTCATTGCTTCAACCGGTTCACTGATTCCTGCTCGGCGTTCGTTCGCAGGAAGCTGGGTCGGAGGGAGCGCCGCAGGGGAGAGGATCCCATGGTGCCTGGCGGCAGTCCACGACCAAAATCCTCCCTGGGCCCTGGAACAATGGAGAAGACGACTTGAGTTGAGGAGGCAGGACTACGTCATGCCAAATCAGAGCTCCAAGGGATGCGATGGGAGCAGTAGTACCTTGGTTCCTCCCGACTCCCGAGTAGAAGAGGCATCTGGCCGGCGATAGCGGTGAGCATCATTGAGAGAGAAAAACAAGAAGGGTCGGTGATTGGGGCGGTGAGGAAAAAAAGGAAGGACTCAACGTTTTTTTTACCAGAGGAAGGACTAAATGTTGATTGCGGGAGGTGCCGCGACACCGGTTTCGCATGGGAAGGGAAGGTGAAGCGAAGGCAATTGTCGCACCAAAAAAATGTCCACACTTTAGTCTTTTTAGTTGTGAGAGATCACTGCGTAAATATCGTGGGTTGCAGCAGATGTTATGTCTAGGGGTAGTAGAGTGCCTAAATTTAAGGATCGAACTTTGATAAAACTCTGATAATAATGCTATATAATTTTGAATTAAAATTAGATAGGCATAAGGATCATGATCCATTATCACCTCTAGTTACACCTTCGTTCGAAACTTTTATACCTCGCTCGAAACTTTCTTTCAACATATTTCATGACTTCACAATATTCTAAACTTTTATACCTTTACTTAAAACTTTCCTTCAATATATTTTATGACTTCACAATATTCCAGGCTTCTATCTAGCTAAGCATGATTTCAAGTTCTTTGATCTACTCATCGTGGTAATTACGTGAGAAATGAAAAAGAAAACAGTATGCTATAATTAGAGACCATGGCTTTAATAGTTTCTTCAAACTTGCAGTGAATTAAAATTTTCAATGCTACCTTTGGCTCTCACTGGTTAACATCATCATAATTGGAATGAGAGAAATGCTATCTAAGGAGCATGTACTTCATGCAAGCAACCTATGGGAGATATCATCAAGGGACACCCTCCCCTAAGTGTGTAAATTGGTGACCCTTAGGGGCACCTCCGATCCTCTTTACAAATATTTGAAGTAAAGAGAGTCGAAGGTGCCCCTAAAGGTTATCCGTTTGCACCCTTGCCCTCCCCTGTGTAAGAAATATGAATATGGTTTAGTGTCTGTTTTTTAAGAGTTGAGTTCTGACAACTAATAACGTGAGAGAAAATATCCATAATTTGAGCTTATCAAAAGGTTCAGCACTAACAAAACTATTGCACTAAAAATGAACAAAAGGGTCACTATATTTTTACTAATATGCTAAAGATTACAGACTGAAGCTCAAGCCATTGAAATCAAATGTTTGGCAAGGTTGTACATTGGAAACACACACAGATCTGTCGGCTTGCCAACTAGCTTGTATTGGTCACTGAAAACCGAGCGTATTGGCAAAAATTTCCTGTCAGCCTCAAGATGTTCCTCTGTTGAGTACCCACTACTACTATATGATCCACTGGTAATATTAACCTCTGCTGGTTTATTCCTGATGTTAGTTAAAGAAGATAAGAAGGTGAATAAGAAACCGACAACCAAATCTCTTTAAGCAATTAAGGAACTAAACTGCGAGAAATGAAGGCATTTACTATCTTATGGAACCATTTGTAGATATTTCAGAAACTATAGTGAATTAGACAATGAATTAATGAGACCCAATTATTTGTCCTCATACTCTAATGAGAGTGCAAAAGAATAGACCATGAATACAAACAGTAGTAGTCATGAATACAAACAGTAGTAGTAGAAATGTAAACTTATCTGTATGATTGCAACAACATATTAGTACAATACTACTAAAGTTTGTTAAGAAAAAAAATTATGTAACGGAGTTGGAACTTCACTTGTACATACTAATTTATAGTCATGTTATCCTTACTGTATGTATGTACCTAAAATTTGCTTAGAAAAAAAGCTCAACTATCATTATATCATCAAATATAGCTTCAACCTAGTTTCCTTGGAATGAAGGCGGCAGAACATGCAAAAGCACCCCAACAGCCCATATATTTATCTTTTGCGAGTAATTTCCTAGTAGAACCTTAGGTGTCACATATGCAAGATTGATAGCAACGCCAATTAAGTTCTGACCTCCTTAGAGTTGAGGAGCATATTAGGCCTCGTTTAAATTGAAAAGGTGAGATTTTTTCTCAACTGTAGCACTTTCGTTGTTATTTGACAAACTTTGTCCAATCATGGGCTAACTAGGCTCAAAAGATTTGTCTCATGATTTACAACTAATCTATGTAATTAGTTATTTATTTTACCAACATTTAATGCTTCATGCATACGTCCAAACATTGATGTGATGGAAAGAGAGTGAAAAAAAGTTGATAGTTTGAAGGCATCTAAACAAGGCCTAGTGAGCCAACGGGCGTTCATGGTGCAGCTCATCACCCGCCAACGGTCGTTCCCCTCCTTCGGCAATGTCCACGCTGACCTGCGTCTTGCTGAGCTCAACATGGCCTCGCCCCCGGCGCCTCCCTCCGCCCTCGTCGCCTCCGTGACCAAGTCTCCTGCCTCCTCGACACCTGCTCGGCCTTCCCCAGGTCACCCTCTTCCCGGGGGCTCCTCCTCTGGCAGTGGCCGGCGTCGCCGCGGCGGGCGTGGCCAGGGGGGCACCAGGGCGGTCCGGATGGCCAGGGAGGACTGCACGGTGGTTCCCAGTGGCCATCCCTCCTCAATCCATGGACTGGCTCAATCCACATGTGGCCTGGTGGTCCTCGTGCTCCTCTACAGCGACCTGGTCTTCCCCAGCACCACCAGCAGGCTCACATGGCAGAACAGCAGCACCAGCAGGCTCTCATGGTCGGTTTTCCTCCTGCTGCCATGGCGCCACTGCCTCTACCGCACACTGCTCCTCCCCCAACCGGCCCTGGCATGCAGGCTCGTCATGTCTGGGCTCCCTGGACTCCGTAGTCCCTCGCCAACGCTTTCAACACGGTGACTCTCACCCCTCCCGGTAACTCCGACTAGGTTGTTGATTCTGGAGCCACCTCCCATATCGCCTCCAGCTCCGGTATGGTCACTCCCTTCTCCTCCCCTGTTTTTCCCACCACCATTGTTGTTGGCAACAGTGCTACTCTTCCTTTAGTTGGCATCGGGTATTCGACCCTTCTGGGTCCCTTTCGCCTCAACAATGTTCTCATTTCTCCTGCTATTATCAAAAATCTTCTTTTTGTTCGTTGTTGACGCTCACTAATACTCATAATTAACCATCAACTATTGCATGAAATGACACTAAATGAATCACAATGCATAGTTGTAGGGTTTGAAACTAACAAGTTCCACTAGTTTTGGTGCTCTCACTTGTTTTGTAGGACATCCATGTTTTTACCATATAAAAGTATCTCAAGTGATGAAACAGAGTAGACCATTATGAAGACCTCGTCGAGACGATCGAAACAAACATATGATTTGCTATATTTGGAGCCCCGGAGCGAGAGTCCTCGATAGATATGACTTGGAAGATTCTAGAACATTCCAGAACATTCCAGAAGACATGAGAAGGCGACCCAAGGAAGGCGGGGCCCACTTGTCATAGAGGCAGACCGACCGGTCTCCCCCCTGGACCGACCGGTCTGGTGTAGGGCCCAAACTCGCCCCCCTTCGTGTGACGCACTCCAACCAACCTCTTCAACGCGTTTTGGCCCATTAAGGCCCATGTGCATATGGCGAAGGATTTAGTCCCACATCGCTTGCCCAAGGTGGAGGGGAGGCCAGGAGCCCCTATATAATAAACCCAGGACCACCTGAGGCAACACATCATCATGGAGTTGTAGAGGCGTCCCTCGAATGGATAACCTCTCTTCTCTATGTAATTAGGTTTAGATTTTCCAATGTAATAACTTAGCTCTAGTCGGGAGTTAGGGAGAGCGGAGCTGCGCTCCGGTTCTGGAGGAGTCTTCAGAGTTTTGGTATATCTTTGTATATTTTCTTTGTAAGACTTATGCTTTAATATATTTATCTTCTCTATTTACTTTATGCTTTATTATATGATTAGTATAGTTGTTATATCTTGGCATGGGATCTTTGTTCGTATTGAGTGCTCTAGTTATTCATGGTAATTAGAGTAGTAATCATTAGTGTAGACGCGGTGTCTAGGCTAGTGTTTACCTGAGTTTGCGCCCAATCCTTCGGTTAGTTGTGGTAGCTACAGGGGTCACAGCTTTGTAGATTCTTATAATCCACCACATTAGGATTGGTGTTCCGTAGAGCTTTTGGCAGCCTTCCCCTAACTACTTTCTTCTCAGTCTTTTTCGAGAGTCAAAAAGGTACTGTTGCTCCAAAGTGCCAATGTGTATAACTGCTATATCTTTTCATCTTTGTTGCCTTAGAACCCAAGTAATAGAGAAGTATATAGGAACCTTGATCTCTCCTGTTGTTCTCCCATTATAGTTATCTAGTTATCATTGAATTATCCTTTATGTGCTTCATTTATTATCATATCATATATCATTCACTCCTGCTTTAGTCTAATAAGTACTCTGAGTTAGTAGATGCATGATAGTGAGTTATCAGATTCTTGACCTAGCTTCCCTGTGGTAAAATATAAATAACGATCCTGGAATACTCCCGGTAAAATGCTACAATGGTGTTCTGTGCGCTTGCGGAATTTTTCATATTCTATTTGCACTAACAAACGTCAACAAGCATTTTTGGCGCCGTTGCCGGGGAAGCAATTGGTGTAAAAATTTTGATAATGATCTTGATGTCTGCTAATTTTGTGTACCACTAGCTTTAGTAGGATTACCCCTTGTTCTGTTGAGTGTGGAATAGACAGGACATTAGACGCCGTTTCGACCTTATGGCGAGCTTCCACAAGAATGAAGAACCCAGGGTGCCTGAACATTCAAGATCCATCATTAACTCTGGAACCCTGCCATCTCATAGGTTTGTGTATACATATATATTATTCTAACCATGTGTAGATTGGAGAAAAGGTCGCCGTCACAACAATTCAACTCTTATCCCATATGACGGATATTTATGCTGCGTCACTCACAATTCCCAGTTGTGAGTCATGGTAAGTATGATCAAGGTGAGACACTCTTGCTCATGGACTTTAAACTTTATGAGTAGTTATCTTTTTAATTCCTTGCATTCCACTGCATGTTTACTTTGAATCATCCTTGCATCCACTCCATTTAGTTTATGTTTTCTCATATCAAGTTCCTTGCATGCATTCATGTCATCTGCATCTAAAAAAATATTAAAGAAAAAAAAGAAAAAAATTTCCTCACTGTGATCATACTCTGTCATCTCTATTTGAATAAATCTCTTTTGTGCTTTCATGCTACCTTTGTTTATGCTAGTATATTTTGGTTTGAAGGTACTTCCCTAGGGTACTTTCATAGGCTTTTTAAATTAAGCGTGGTGCTTAGGTTAAATAGTCTACCTTAATCAAATTAGACACAGAGTTTGGTTTGATTATTGATCTAAAATTAGCTTGTGTAGACATTGGAAATTTTGTTGGACTAACCCCTGCAGAGAACTCTAAATACATTTTGGGAAAGTCCTGAGATGAATTCACATCAGAGATGAAGCAAGGCATACGGTGAACTGCATAATGAAGACTCAGCTCATTCATCATGGATGAAAGAACTGTGAGTATTAAAGTTTATTTCAATCTATCTTCTACTGCAAGTATCTTGCCTTGAACCATGTTAAAATGCAGCCAACACATAAAATGCTACTTTATGCTAAAGTAATCCTAAAATCATCTTTTCATTAGCATGGATGAATAACACATAAGTTGTGGATAACAACCCATGCTTCACATTCAGTACAATCCTTCGGGTATGTGTCCACTAACATTTTGTAGGAGATGAGATTTGCTTGTTCATGGTGTGAACTTTAAGATCCAAAACCCAACCCGTGGATAGACAAAATTCATCATCAGACAAGTTACTAGTGATGTCAAAGGCAGCCAAGCTTTGAGCCATCCCAAGGCCTAAGCCAAGACACTTATGACGAGTAGGATGCAACTCACCCCGTAAGGGTCAATCTATGCCTACACTCATAATTGTCGAAGACATCAACACCAACACCAACACCAACAAATATCAGGGTGACGATATGCCACTACATTATAACATCTATGTGTCATCGAAGGAAGTTTGTTGATGGTTCACTATGAAGACAAGCAGTGGAAGTTCTCCTCACTTCTAATCATTGCAACATAAGAGCTAGTTTGAGGGATGAGGTGGATCAACTTCAACAACAACAAGGTCTACAATTTCAACTCATGAACACATTATTGAAGAAATTTGGGCATCCACCTACATCACAAGCCAGCTTGGGGGAGACACAATTCTGTTGTCCAGATCTGCTTCACGATCAAGGGTAGGAAGGAGAAATCCAGCTTCAAGACACATTGATCTCCTACTCATCACTTTGATCAGTACAAGCCACTAGACACTACCCCAATCAAGAAGAAGAAAAATGATCCATCACTCATTCTTGGAGGATCGTTGTCATCTATGTCGAACCTTGAGACGTCCACTTTTGGATCTTCGATCAAAAGGGTCGCTGCTGAGAACATATATGATGAATGATTGACATTGATGAGGAAGGTTTGAGGCTTTTCCCGGTTTAGTCCATATCTCGCTACGAGCTTAATGTTTATGACTAACCGGTGGCGTTGAGTTGTGGTGTTTCTGTGTTGGTGTGCGTGTGCAACATGTGTCTCTTGGCTGTGTTGATGTGCAGGCGTTGAGCTTGGATACAGTGGTCGATGGCGAGACGAAGGTCAAGTAGAGACGTGTCGTGCCGACGGACCGGGATCGGTGAAGGATGGGCGTGCCGTGCGGCGGACGTGCCATGCCGATGTACCCAGAGCGGTGAAGGGCGGACGTGAGGCTTGGACTAACGGACCAGAGGGCCAGAGGACCAGCTGTGGTAGCTGGCACGTGGCATCTGCGAGCGAGAGCACATGGGGATGTGCGATGCATCGACCGAGTCGGGAGGAAGATGATGGCGCCATGGCACTTGGCGGGAGGTCGGACACGGGCTTGCGTGCGGCGCAAGTGCCGTTGGCCAAGTCAAGAAGGAAGGCGAAGGCATTGTGCCCGACGTGGAGGCTGGACATGCATCGACATCGGTGTCGGAGGTCAGGGTGTGCGAACCACATCCCGTCTTTGGCGCGGGTTCGGTAGCTGAGCCTCAAAAAGCTACCCTCGACGGTTTCCGAGTTTGGGCCTCAAAACTCGGGTGGCCGGTTTCCGAGTTTGGGCCTCAAAACTCGGGATGGACGGTTTCTAGGTTTGGGCCTCAAAACCTGGGCTTGCGGGTTTCTGAGTTTGGGCCTCAAAACTCGGGTGGACGGTTTCCAGGTTTGGGCCTCAAAACCTGGGCTGGCAGGTTTCCCAGTTTGGGCCTCAAAACTGGGGGAAGGTCCAAAAGACGGTCGACGCGTGGCGGCACCGAGAGGCTTGCGTTGCGGTGAAGCTATCAGTGAGAAGGCGCGGCGGTCGATGGTGACGGCACGTGGCGGCATCCTGGAGCTTGCGTCGAGGCGAAGCGAAGGATGAGAAGGCGCGTAACCGTCGGATGGAAACTGCCAGAGATGGATGGTTTTACCCCTAGGGGGCATTTGGTTTAGTACTTCATGTCAGGGCGTTTATGTCATTTGGATGTGCGCCTATATATAGATGAAGGGGTTGTGTTGGACAACCATCCTTGGAGGTGTCACTCTCATTTTGTTTAGGTGAGAGGAGGCTAGGGTGAGAGGAGAGACCGGCTCTTGTTCTTGAGCTTTTCGCCATCCGCGTTTTGTATTGCGAGGAGTGGCTTGTAACCCGACATAGAGTGCTACATAATTCTTCATCTAGTAGCAATCCAAGGATCAATTTTGCCCCTCCTCTTTGTTGGCTGCAATTTGGATCGAATCGCGTTTTTGTTCTTCGCGTTTTCGTTTTTCCCTTCTCGGAGATTTGCCTCGTTCTCCCTCTCCGAGAGATGGTTTTCGATTCCGCTTGAACCAACTTGTTCTAGATCGTGAGGCGCATCTTTTCACCGAAGGAATCCATCTCTAACCTCACGAGCTGGCAGATCGGTCGGTTTTCGTGTTTGGATCGAGTTCTTTCTCCCTTGGCCGTTCTTCTTCGATTTTCTTCGATTCTGCAATATATAGTTAGGTTCAAGCCATGATCTCTTAGAGATAGCTCACTAACCTTGTTATGAACTCTTCTGCAAAATTTCAGATTTTTCGGAGTTGATTTGGTTGAGTTTTGGCTTCGAAATCAGAAGTTTCAGAAGCTGCAGCGTGCCCACCGGACATGTCCGGTATGCAATCCGGCTATGTCCGGTATGGACGACTTGGAATTTTGACCTGCAATTTTGTGGAGATCTTCTCTTAGGTGTCTACTAGCTCTGGTTAAAGTTTCATAATTTTTGGACACCGTTTGTAGGGTTTTGGAATTTTCTCCCAAGATTGGTCTGGACAGTGCATACCAGACATGTCCGTTAGGAAACCCGGACATGTCCGGTATTGAGACCTTGGAGTTTTGAGCTGCAATTTTTTGGAGACCTTCCTGAGGGTGTCTAGTACCTGTGTTTCAAATTTCACAATTTTTGGACACGGTTTGATACAGCTTTTGGTTTTTCTCCCAAGATTGGTCGCTGCAGTCTTGCAAACGCTCAGAGCCTCTTTTGTGCTCCTGTAGTGTCCCGCTGTGCTTCTTGGAAGCATCCACCCTACATCTAGGGTCGTGGACACTACCAAGTCCTTGTCTTGCTTTTGGGGTGACTCTCTGGGACAAGGGCCATCGATTTCTCGAGAAGAAATTTGAGGCTCCCATTCACCCCCCTCTGGTCGCCAATTCAGTCCTTCAATTGGTATCGGAGCCAGTTAAGGATCTCTCTACCTTAACCGGTTCCGGATCTGCGAAGGCGACCTTTTTAGAGCAGTTGTGTTTTCTACTTTGCTTGTCGAGGTGTTGAGCTTGTGTTTTGGCTAACACTAACGGTGCTTTTGGAAATGGCACCTAGTTCTTCTTCCAGTGTGTCTTTATCCTTAGGTTTGAGTCTTGGACATGCGATTGAGGACGACACTTTGGCAAGAAGGAGGAGTGCGGCTCTTGAGGCGGAACGTGAGGTGGAAGCTTTGCTGGACTTCCTAGGAGATGATGAGCATTCAACGGAGGATCGTATACGTGAACTTGACAAGGCCAAGAAAGGTACACTTCTCGCTAGTCTTGGGATTTTGTCCCAACGATTTGAAGCTTCTTGTGATGATAACCTGAGATATGATGAGCTTTGTGATACCTTGCATAGAAAGATCAAGAAATTGAAATGCTCCATCACTAGGTTAAAATGTGGCCTTTTTCATTGGAAGTCTAGTGCATCTTTACCTTGCACCTCTTGTAGTGACATGGTTAGGAAGAATAATGAGCTATGCTTTTCGCTTGCTAGCTTAGAATCTGAAAATGAAATATTGAAATCAAATGCTTCCATACCATGTCTTGTTTGCTTTGACTTGCACAAGGACCTTGTTTATGCTAAATCTGAAATAGCCTTGCTTAGGTCAAAAGCTTCTTTACCATGTGATTCTTGTGAGTTTTTGCATGCTGAAATTGATAAATTAAAATTGACTCACACCACATGTGTAGATGAACTTGAGCATGCTAGGGCTGAAATTATTGAGATAAATGCTAGACCTTGTAGCTTGTGCTCTTTGAATAAAAATGCTTGCCTTACTTCTTGTGCTATTCATGATTCTTTGCTTGATGTGAATGGCGATGTTTCTTCCACCGATTTCATTTGCACATCTTGCACTGATTTAGAAAAATAAGTTTTGGTTTTGAAGCAATTGCGCGATGATATGAGCGCCAAGTTGGTTGAGCACAATGATATGAGTGCCAACCTTGAAAAAGAAAATGAGCTCTTGCGTACCACATATGCCGAGTGCATTAGGGAGGAGATGGAAAATTTGAAAAACACTCCTTGTGGTACTTGTGACCGCCTCATGTTTGAAAATGAGGTTTTGGCCAAAAGATGCAAGAGCCTTTGTGCTAAGTCGTTCGAGTCACGCATTTCTTCCAACTCCGATGTTGATATTTCTAAGCTTGCATCTTTGCAACCGGAGTTGAGTTCTTGTGCGGCGCGTGAATCTTTTGACGTTAGTACTAGTGTCAAGGTTTCGGATAGCTCTTTCATAGCTACTCCTAACCTTGTTGTTTCTTCGAGTGATGTCCAAGGGACTCCTCTTGATAAGGGTGCTTTTCATATTTTTGGAAATCGTGCTCCCAATCCGATATTCCATTGCACCTTTTGCAAGAAAGATGGACACTCATTCGATTTTTGTTTTCGCCGTGTCAAACACGAGCGGCGAATTCGAGTTAAGGCGTTTAAGAAGCCGCGTAGCCTTTCCCATGGCACGTGTGCTCCTAGTGTTGGCACCAAGTCTGTTGTTGATGCTTCTTGTTCTAAGTCCCAAGGGACTTCTCACTTGACAGAGAATGGTGTGCCTTCAAATAGGCCTTTGTATCATTGCTCCTTTTGTGAGAAAGATGGGCATCAAGAAAGCTTTTGCTATCGGCGTGCCAAACGCTTGCGCCAAGCTCGTTCTTCTAGGAAGATGGTGGTCATAGCCCTTCTCATGGCATGAACGCTTGTGCTCCTAGTAAGAAGCCCCTTTTTGTTGATGGGTTTTATGAGTCCTTTTCTAGTGGGTTAGGTCATGATCGTGGACATGCCTCTAGTGCTTCTTCTCTTGGTCCACATCATGCTTTTCATGGTGCTTCTATTGGTTCTTCTACAAAAACCTTGGAAGATGTTTGCCTCTTTTCCCGTGGCACGACTCGTTCTTCTCCTCGAGTTGTCCTTTTGAGGAATGCTTCCAAGGGTGTTTCACAATTGCATTTGAACCAACATTTGCATCATGCTAACCCACAAGATAAGTTGAGTTTTGTGACCAAGTCTTGGGTTCCCAAGTACATGCTTGCTAACCCTTCGGGATCCAAGACTCGGGTTACTTTGTCCTCTTGTGTGTAGATATGAGGACGCGGGGTGGAGAACATGCGCCTGATGGAGCTTGATCTTTTAGATGTGATCAAGATTTGATGGTTCTCTACACCCCGCTTAGAAATTGCCTCCAAAGAGGTTTTTGCTATCCGGTGAGCTTTCATATACACTCATACCTTGTACATCCATGATCTATGTCTTGTGGTATGAGATGGTCTTTCATGTGCTCACTTGTATAGTTCTTACATGTACATTTTTCCTTTGTATCATGTTCTGTTTTAGTCTAGCATGTGCTATCTTGTATATCATGTCATGCTAGTCTTGTGTACAGTTTTGGTGGCTATTCCACTTTTCATGCTAGTTGGTGATCCTTATGAACATTAGGCCATGTTTTACCATACTTCTCCATGAGCTTTACTTGTAGAGGTGTGATGTTCATTAGGTGTCACTTGTCAGGTGCCAGTTTTGGTTAGCTACATGTACCCTATTGATATGATTAGTTTGAGCACTAGTCTTTTCCTCAATTTTATCATGTTACATGCTTTTGGATCTATTGCTATCATTATCTTGCATTGTAGCATGTGTTGAGGCTTAGGCTATGTTTGGGTTGATCATGTCTTTAGGCTACATTTTTCTATACAATGCTTTATCCTGTTGCATGGTAGTCTTGACTAGTTTGAGTTCAGATCTCCTTGCGGTATCATTCATAGGTAGATCTCTTTTTGTTGAGAGTTCACCTTATGCTTATTATGTGACTAACCATTTTGTGGAGACCTTGAGGTCACACTGGAAGAGACAATGCGTTGTGTTTTCTTCTGCTTTTGAGTGTGCAGGAGAACAGGAGCCTGGAGAGCGCATATCGGCTCACAGACCCGATCCCACTTCTTCCACGACTTGGGGTTCCGTTTGAGCAGTTCTCCAGCAAGCACTAGCTGCACCTGAGGGAGCGACAGCATCAGGCGAGGGGTAGATGACTTTGGTGAGGTAGGCGCCCTGTATCTTTCAGCAGATTCACCCCTCTGCAGATGGACGACGACATTGACCAGCACAAGATGCGGTCTAGGTCCTTCTGTGTCTCATTCCACTCATTCTGCTTTTGCTGCCCCTTTTTGAGCCCAGAGATGTTGAACACATACTTTCTGACTCGTTTCAGATGGATGTGGATGATATCACCTTTGGTGGCTCCTCTCATGGTCTTGTTGGCAAGTTTGCAGATTTTATGAGCAGGAAGGTTGAGATGTGAATGATGGGTTCGACATGGGTGAGGCCAAGCCTCTTTTGACGCCCATGGCGACGACAGTTGTGATGGATGAAGACAAGGACAGAGAGCCCATGGACCAGACTCAGGCGTCCCCTCGGGCATCACATAAGCTGGTGGTCAAACGCATCATGAGGTATCTCCGATTCACTCCTGAGTTCGGTCATTGGTACTCTTCCTCTTCGACCCCTTTGTTGTGTGGTCTTTCCGATGTGGATTTTTTTGCTGGCTGTCGCTTGAGCGTTTCTTGGCTCTTCTCTTGTGAGTTTGGTGTGTGTTTCCCTTTTAGTTGGGGAAGCATTTTGCTTGTTGTATCTTAGTTGGACTTCTCCGATACCCTTTTGTTCTAGGTTTTCCTTTTTAGGCTAGTTTTGCTTGGTCTTTGATAGACTAGCTTTTGCATGCATTTCATCATGTATTTTAGTGCATTTTAGAGCTTCATGTTTAGAGCAATGAGAATGAGACTATGCTCTTTTTGGTATGCCCTATTTATTCATGATGATGTTTGTAGCTTAGGCTCTTTTTGATCACTTGATACATGTTATGAGCTAAGCTATTTTTGCAAATGGTGAACTTGACTAATTGATTATGAAATTTTAATTTGTTCACCATTGAGAGTGGCAACTAGCATGGGTAGGATGTGTTGAGATCACTTGTGCTATCTTTTGTATGCTAGGTTGCTATGTCTCTTGCACTGAGTCATTCACTTGCTTGGATTGTTCATATTTACCTTGTGCTTAAAATTTGATCCAAGTCTAGTGAATTGAAAAGATCGAGATGAGATTGCATGTTTAGCACATCACGGTATCGAGACTGTTTCTCATTGCACATTTGAGTTAAACTTGAGCCGTGTATACGGATACATGGGTGTATGCCGAGTCTCGAGTGATGAGTGATTGTCAACGGGTTTGATCGCAGGTTCTTTGTGCGGATACATGGGTGTATGCCGAGTCTCTTTGGTCGAGTTCTCTCTTCCCCTTCTTCCTCCTTCTACTTCCATTATGATTTGTGTTGGTAGTTGACAATGCACTCATCAAGGGGGAGATTGCGGATACATGGGTGTATGCCGAGTCTCTGAGTGATGAGTGATTGTCAACTGGGATGATGCGCATGTTCTTTGGCTTGTGTTGTGCATGTGTCGAGCACAGAGACAGTGATCAGAGGCAAGGTGAAGGTCAAGTAGAGACGTGCCGTGCCGATGGACCGAGAGTGGCGAAGGGCGGACGTGAGGCTTGGACTGAGGGACCGGTGGCTCGAGGATCAGCTGAGCGAAGACTTGCGATCATGTGTTGCCTAAGTCGTGGACTTGGGGACACGTGTTGGTGGACGGGGTGCACGGGCGGTGCATCCCCTCTACAACATCGGTTTGGTGGTAGAGCCAGAGAAAAACCATCGGGTGGACGGTTTCCAGGTTTGGGCCTCAAAACCTGGGCGCGGATGGTTTCCGAGTTTGGCCACAAAACTCGGGCTGAGGACGGTTTCCAGGTTTGGGCCTCAAAACATGGGTGCTGCGGGTTTGCTGAGTTTGGGCCACAAAACTCAGGCGTTGGTGGGCTGGTTTCCCGGTTTGGGCCTCAAAACCGGGGGTTGGCTGTGAAGGCTGGTTTCCCGGTTTGGGCCACAAAACCGGGGGTGCGACGTCCGGGAAAAGGACGACAGAGCGGTGGCAGCACGTGGCGGCAATCGGGAGGTTGCGTCGAAGCAACGCTACGAGTTGTGCGGGCGTGGCCGTCGGATCCACCTACCAGCGAGTTGGTCCAGAATAACCTTAGGGTTTAGCTGGTTCGCTTTGTAAGTAGTTAGGGGTAGAGTGGGAATTAGGAATAGTTAGAATTAGGATAAGTAGGGGGAGACACTCACCTCCCCATCTATCTCAGTCATTTGCTCTTTGCTTCTAGGGTTTTCTGCTCTCCCAATCCCCTACTGTAGCTAGCTGAGATACGCAGAGAACCATACCTCTGTGTACTGGAGATTTTGAGGAAGTGAGGCCGTAACCTCACTGTTGTAGCGTGTGGTAGCCACACAGTTGCAGATCGATGTGTTGATTCGCGTTTTGTTCGTGTTCTTCGCGTTCTTCGTTTCTCCACGATTTTCCCGTCACTCGATCTCTCTCCCTACTGCGTCTTTGCGAAATCCGTTTGAATCAACTTGTTCGTTTTTGAAAGGAGATTATTTCCACCAAAGGAATTCATCTAACTCCTCACGAACAAGTAGATCGGGTTGATTTCGTTTTCGTGGCGCTTTTTCGTTCTTGATCTTCCCCTTTCAATTTCCCGGTGATTGAATCGATTTGAGCGGATGATTTCTTGGGGATAGTCTCCTATCTACCCCGTGATCATCTTCTCCAAGTTTGGGAACGTGGGATTTTGATTTGGATCGAATTTGGAGAGATTTGGAGAGGAGGCGACTGAAATCGCCCTCTCTGCTCGTTGGCGGACAGTCCGCGGTTTTGACGTGCGGACAGTCCGCGCGTCGGGATCGAGCCAGGTCAGTGGCTGCGGGTCTCGGTCGCATTACAGTTCCTTGACCGGTGGACAGTCCGCCGAAGGAACTCGCGGACAGTCCGGGAATTGTCCAGGGACTGTTCAGCAGCTTCGCTGTTTTGATATTTGACCGGCGGACAGTCCGCCGTTGGTTTTCGCGGACAGTCCAGGAACTGTTCAGGGAACTTCAGCAGCACTGCGGTTTTGCTCGTTTGGCCGGCGGACAGTCCGCGACCTGAGCCTGGACAGTCCGCCACTGGGTAGACAGTCCGCGACCGTACTGCCGGACAGTCCGGGACTTGGCTGTAGCTTCCGGTTTAGTGCGTTAGCTCTCGCGACTTCCTCGCTTGGTTTTCGGACTTCTCGTTTGGCCTTGTAGTTGACCAAGGAACCTCTCTAGGTATCTTTGCTACTTGTTAGCATCGGTATTTGGGGATTTCTCGACGTAGCCGTCTATCTATGTTTGGGACTTGGTTTTTGAGGGTCAAACTTGATCCGTTGCTTTTGCCATTTGGTTTGCTATCGTTTTGTGGTGCCTCGCTTTGATCTTAGGGATCATCCACCCTCTTCCAAGGGTCGTGGGCATCACGGTTTCGATCGAAGCTTTCAGGGGTAGATTTTGGGGACAATAGGCCAAAGTTTCGAGAGAAATTTTTGAGCTCCCATTCACCCCCCCTCTGGTCGCGTTGCTATTGCTTTCTCGGTCCTCCACTTTGGCTTGTGTTGTGCAGATGTCGAGCACAGAGACAGTGATCGAGGGCAAGGTGAAGGTCAAGTAGAGACGTGCCGTGCCGACGGACCGAGAGCGGTGAAGGGCGAACGTGAGGCTTGGACTGAGGGACCGGTGGCCTGAGGATCAGCTGTGGTGGCTGGCAGCCTGGGACAGCGACGAGCGAAGACTTGTGGGACATGGTGTTGCCTGGGTCGAGGACTTGGGGACACGTGTCGGTGGACGGGGTGCACGGGCGGTGCATCCCTTCTACAGCTTCGGTTTGGTGGTAGAGCCAGAGAAAAACCATCGGGTGGACGGTTTCCAGGTTTGGGCCTCAAAACCTGGGCGCGGATGGTTTCCGAGTTTGGCCACAAAACTCGGGCTGAGGACGGTTTCCAGGTTTGGGCCTCAAAACCTGGGTGCTGCGGGTTTGCTGAGTTTGGGCCACAAAACTCAGACGCTAGTGGGCTGGTTTCCCGGTTTGGGCCTCAAAACCGGGGGTTGGTCATGAAGGCTGGTTTCCCGGTTTGGGCCTCAAAACCGGGGGTGCGACGTCCAGGAAAAGGACGCAGAGCGGTGGCGGCACGTGGCGACAATCGGGAGGTTGCGTCGAGGCAACGCTACGAGTTATGCGGGCGTGGCCGTCGGATCCACCTACCATCGAGTTGGTCCAGAATAACCTTAGGGTTTAGCTGGTTCGCTCTGTAAGTAGTTAGGGGTAGAGTGGGAATTAGGAATAGTTAGAATTAGGATAAGTAGGGGGAGACACCCACCTCCCCATCTATCTCAGTCATTTGCTCTTTGCTTCTAGGGTTTCCTGCTCTCCCACATCCCTGCTGTAGCGAACTGAGATCCACAGAGAAGAGAACAATACCTCTGTGTCCGTGAGATTTTGAGGAAGTGAGGCCGTAACCTCACTGTTGTAGCGTGTGGTAGACACACGGTTGCAATTTGGCAGTTGTGATTCACGTTTTGTTTGTGTTCTTCGCGGAATCCCTTTTCTCCATGCTTTTCCCGTTGTTCGATCTCTTTACTCGGTTCATCTTTTGCAAATCCATTTGAACCAAGTTGTTCTAGGTCGTGAGGCACTTCTTTCTACCGAAGGAATTTACCTCTAACCTCACGGTCTAGGAGATCGATCGATTTTGGTTTCGAGTCAAGTTTTTCTCCCTTTCCCGAAATTCTTTGATTCATCGATTTGGAGATAGGTTCGAGCCATGATCTCTTAGAGATAGCTCACTATACACCTTGTGACTCCTCTCACCAAGTTTGATCCCCAGAGGATTTGTTTTGGGTGAGATCGAGTCGAATCGGTGGACGAACAGTGCTGTTGCGGGGTGACCGGATGCTGACTCGGGACGACCGGACGCTAGGGCAGTGCGTCTGGTGGTTGAATGTCCACACTGTGTCTATCTGTGACTTGACCGGACGCTGGCCTTCTAGTGTGACCGAACGCACCTCTTCTACTGTTCACGGTTTTTGTTCGTTTCGACCGGACGCTTGTCTCTGGTGAGTCCGGTCAGGAACAGTAAGCTCCGAAATCCATTTTCGGCTGACCGGACGCGTCCGGTGCTTTGTGACCGGACGCAGGCAGAGTCTGGTCAGTGCAGTCTCTGCGCAGTTTCATTCGCAGCTTGCTCGTCACTTGTCAGTTTTGGTTTCCGTCTTTTGCGATTAGTTTCTAGGGTTGTATTGTGTCCCGCTGTGCTTTTCGAAAGCATCCACCCTACATCTAGGGTCGTGGTCACTTGCAAGCTCTGGGGTTTGTCTTCGGGGTTGATTTTTGGGACAGTGGCGACAAGTTTCCGAAAGGAATTTTGAAGCTCCCATTCACCCCCCTCTGGTAGCTTTCTGGTTGCATTCTCGGTCCTTCAGTGTAGTGTAAGACCGAAACCGGTGCTTTAAGCTTCTGATTGCTTTTGTTGCATAGGCTTAGCCCGGTTGAAAAGTTAGGCAATGACCATGCTTTTAACCTCTCGCAATCACATGCTTTAATATGAACTTGTGTTAATACCGCTGCAATCTCCGATAAAATATTGAAAATAACACAAGTCTATGCTTCACTCTATTGCATGATGATTGAACTTTGCTAGGGGTAGTTCACCTTTTATACTTGAGTTAGCACTTCCTCGATTTCCTGTCTATTCATGATAAGTGCTATTTTAGTGGTGGACTCCTTTTCAAATGGCTTAAAACTGCTCATATGCTTAATTGTTCATATTTTGTATTCATTTGATCAGTTTGAGCCTTTGCTAGCAGTTGTATTGATTGCTACACTTTCAGGGCAGCACCCGTTTGAGCATTTTTAGCTTAGTGTACATACCCCCAGCTCCGATACACTTTGTGGTCACTTTCAATGCTTTTCATTGCCCCCATATGCTTTTGGTTGATGACTTGTCTTTTATTTTGTGTCAACTTTGTGAAAAATGTCAAAACCCCTCAGCATGTTCCCTTTTGTCAAGGGGGAGAAGCTGTTTGCAAGGGGGAGCTTGAGTGTTGGCATAAAGGGGAGAGTCATGCATTTTGGGGAGAGCCTTGAGCTAGGGGGAGTTTAGCTCTTTTATGTTTTTCTTCAATTGGTATAGCTCTTTTATGTGTTTCTTTTGGTATCCTTCTTAGTGAGCTTTGGTGCATAGCCTTTGTGTGTAGGCTTGCCTTCAGGAGGAGTCGCTTTTGTCTTGCTGCTTCTCTGCATGCTCCAAGTGTTTGTGCTCCATTTAGTGTTGAGCTTCTCCTTGTGTTTTTCTCAATTGGTATCGAGCCTGCTAGTCGTGTTGGGCCATTGTTGCCTCTCTCTTGAGAGACTAGCAGTTTTTGCTTGGTATTTTCGATTGGTATGGAGCCTTCGGCTAGTTGTGTCGAGCCTATGTGCCTCTGTCTTGAGGAACTAGCTGTTTTCACCAATTTTTGGCTGCTTGTGATTGGTATCGAGTGTTCTGCTAGTTGTGTTGAGCCTCTCTGCCTCCATCTTGAGGGACTAGCAGTTTCACATTCCAATGCGTTGTTCCAGCCTCAATTGGTATCGAGCCTTGAGCTAGTGGTGTTGAGCTATTTTCTGCCTTTTCTTGAGGGCTAGCTCATTTTTGACTTGGTTGCGTCGCCGTTGCCCATGTCTTTGGGAACCAAGTCTTTCGCTCTATGTGACCGAGTTTTGCTCTCTTATGAGTTGTTGCTCCGATCCTTTGCTTGGTTGCGTTGAGCCGTTGCCCATATCTTTGGGGACCAAGTTTTTCTGTTTTGGTATCTCAAACCATCTCTTTGTGTTTAGTCTTTGTCAATTCAATCATCAAGGGGGAGAAATTTCAAAACCTAAGTTGATAAGTATCTTCGAAATCCAAGTGGATAAGTACCTTGGTTTCTTTTGTGATGATTGTTTGACAATTTATTTTAGAATGATTTTCGAGTGCCTTTTGGGATTTCATGAAACTCTTGTCTTCTCTTCAGTCTTCGGTTGTGTGGAGGCTTTGCTCGCTTTTCCCGTTTCTTTCGGGACCGAGAGCTTTTATTTGGAGTTTTTATGATCCTTCCTCATATCAAGTGGCCCTGTGTTTGCTTTTGCTTAGCTTTTGGGCACTTGAATGAGGCTTGCCTTCAAACCCTTCATTTGTGGTTTATTTTTAGTCAATGCATTCATCAAGGGGGAGATGGAGAACATATATGATGAATGATTGACATTGATGAGGAAGGTTTGAGGCTTTTCCCAATTTAGTCCATATGTCGCTACGAGCTTAATGTTTATGACTAACCGGTGGCGTTGAGTTCTGGTGTTTCTGTGTTGGCATGTGTGTGCAACATGTGTCTCTTGGCTGTGTTGATGTGCAGGTGTGGAGCTCGGATACAGTGGTCTATGGCGAGGTGAAGGTCAAGTATAGACGTGCCGTGCCGACGGACCGGGAGCGGTGAAGGATGGGCGTGCCGTGCGGCGGACGTGCCATGCCGATGTACCCAGAGCGGTGAAGGGCGGACATGAGGCTTGGACTAACGGACCAGAGGGCCAGAGGACCAGCTGTGGTAGCTGGCACGTGGCATCTGCGAGCGAGAGCACATGGGGATGTGCGATGCATCGGCCGAGTCGGGAGGAAGACGATGGCGTCGTGGCACTTGGCGGGAGGTCGGACACGGGCTTGCGTGCGGCGCAAGTGCCGTCAGCCAAGTCAAGAGGGAAGGCGAAGGCGTTGTGCCCGGCGTGGAGGCTGGACATGCATCGACATCAGTGTCGGTGGTCGGGGTGTGCGAACCACATCCCGTCTTCGACGCGGGTTCGGTAGCTGAGCCTCAAAAAACTACCCTTGACGGTTTCCGAGTTTGGTCCTCAAAACTCGGGTGGCCGGTTTCCGAGTTTGGGCCTCAAAACTCGGGATGGACGGTTTCCAGATTTGGGCCTCAAAACCTGGGCTTGCGGGTTTCCGTGTTTGGCCCTCAAAACTCGGGGTGGACGGTTTCCAGGTTTGGGTCTCAAAACCTGGGCTGGCAGGTTTCCCGGTTTGGGCCTCAAAATCGGGGGAAGGTCCAAAAGGACGGTCAACGCGTGGCGGCACCGAGAGGCTTGCGTTGCGGCGAAGCTATCGGTGAGAAGGCGCGGCGGTCGATGGTGACGGCACGTGGCGGCATCCTGGAGCTTGCGTCGAGGCAAAGCGAAGGATGAGAAGGCGCGTGGCCGTCGGATAGAAACTGTCAGAGATGGACGGTTTTACCCCTAGGGGGTATTTGGGTTAGTACTTCATGTTAGGGCGTTTGTGTCATTTGGACGTGCGCCTATATATAGATGAAGGGGCTGTGTTGGACAACCATCCTTGGAGGTGTCACTCTCATTTTGTTTAGGTGAGAGGAGGCTAGGGTGAGAGGAGAGACCCGCTCTTGTTCTTGAGCTTTTCGCCATCCGCGTTTTGTATTGCGAGGAGTGGCTTGTAACCCGACATAGAGTGCTACACAATTCTTCATCTAGTAGCAATCCAAGGATCAATTTTGCCCCTCCTCTTTGTTGGCTGCAATTTGGATCGAATCGCGTTTTTGTTATTCGCGTTTTCGTTTTTCCCTTCTCGGAGATTTGCCTCGTTCTCCCTCTCCGAGAGATGGTTTTTGATTCCGCTTGAACCAACTTGTTCTAGATCGTGAGGCGCATCTTTTCACCGAAGGAATCCATCTCTAACCTCACGAGCTAGCAGATCGGCCGGTTTTTGTGTTTGGATCGAGTTCTTTCTCCCTTGGTCATTCTTCTTCGATTCTGCAATCTATAGTTAGGTTTGAGCCATGATCTCTTAGAGATAGCTCACTAATCTTGTTGTGAACTCTTCTGCAAAATTTCAGATTTTTCGGAGTTGATTTGGTTGAGTTTTGGCTTCGAAATCAGAAGTTTCTGAAGCTGCAGCGTGCACACCGGACATGTCCGGTATGCAATCCGGACATGTCCGGAATTGACGACTTGGAATTTTGAGCTGCAATTTTGTGGAGATCTTCCCTTAGGTGTCTACTAGATCTGGTTAAAGTTTCATAATTTTTGGACACCGTTTGATAGGGTTTTGGAATTTTCTCCCAAGACTGGTCTGGACAGTGCATACCAGACATGTCCGGTAGGAAACCCGGACATGTCCGGTATTGAGACCTTGGAGTTTTGAGCTGCAATTTTTTGAAGACCTTCCTGAGGGTGTCTAGTACCTGTGTTTCAAATTTCACAATTTTTGGACACCGTTTGATATAGCTTTTGGTTTTTCTCCCAAGATTGGTCACTGCAGTCTTGCAAACGCTCTGAGCCTCTTTTGTGCTTCTGTAGTGTCCCGCTGTGCTTCTTGGAAGCATCCACCCTACATCTAGGGTCGTGGATACTACCAAGTCCTTGTATTGCTTTTGGGGTGACTCTCTGGGACAAGGGCCATCGATTTCTCGAGAAGAAATTTGAGGCTCCCATTCACCCCCCTCTGGTCGCCAATTCGATCCTTCAGCTGCTTCTTTAATAAATACACCATTTATGAGCAGCCGAAGGAAACCAAGAGAAAGCGTTGTCTCAACCGACAAAGGAAGAACCGACTACCAGGAATTGAAGGGGACATCACGAAGGATGAAGTCACTGCACTGCAAGAATTCAAAGATGGAGAGATAGTACCCGAGCCTAAAAATCAAGAGAATAGTTGACAAAGTCTCCATCGTCTGGACCTGTTGAGAACAAGACTCAGCTGGCCCACTGTGAGATTGGCAAGAGAAGACAAGCTAGTCATGAACAACAACCAGCTAAACAAGAGAAGCTTCCATAAGGTGATTTGACACCATCACTCTACAATGATAAGCAACATTTCAAGGTAAGTGACCATCACTTTAAAAGCTTCTCCTTGTTTCTGATCTACGTATACATAAAGAACCAAACATGTTTAAGTTTCACCTCACTTGATCCAACCTAATCAACTCAATATGTTCAGTTCTTTACTCTTTGTTCTTAGCTTTACTCTCTTGAATCTCACTATCTTAATTAAATGAGCTAAAATGTTGTGCATCCAACCTTTGGAAGATGATATATCACAGTCATCAACACATTATGCATAGATTATCCTTCCTTGGGTTAAGTAATCTGATATGTTAAATATTTTATGATGCTATTTTCATGCTCATCTTTTGATTCTATCACTCATGTTAAGATTGAATAGAACACATAAATAACAAGTTCATCTTGTTCGATGTGCCTAAGGTTAGAGAGGAATGAACAAAACTTTTGGTTCTGTTGGTGTTTTTCCACCAACAGAGCCCATGCACTTGATCTCTACCTTGTCTTTATGAGCAGGACACACTCTTGAGAAAAACATGGAGAAGTTTGTCACTCCCAAATTCTACAGAGTGAAGGTCCTAGATCTACAAGAACATGCACACTGAGCATGATGCTGCCACAATTAACGCTTTATTTCAAACTACTGGACGAACAAATAACATGAGAGGTATAAACACGAAGGAATGATGGAAGACATCGTAGTCAGAATTAGAGGTCATGAAGTCCCCACAGACTTCTTGATCCTCGACATGAGAAGACGATGATGTCCACCTCATCCAAGGAAGATCATTCCTCTGCGCTACAAGTACAATCATCTACAAGAGGAAATCCATTTTTCACTTTCCTGGAGAAAAGGCACGATGCAACTTCATCAGCTACATGCCCAATGAAGAACCTAAGAAGAACAGAAGTGAAAGATGCCACTCTCAATGCCAAAGAAGACAAATTATCAACAATAGAGAGGCCAATCACGAAGAAGAAGCTAATGACACTGTCCCAGAAAAGAAAGAAGAAAAACATCAAGACAGTGAACCACAGGAAGTGAAGACTCAGACCAAGAAAGTATGGAAGAAAAAGTCTGCGCCTCAGAGGTACAATCAATAACAACTTTCCAAACGTCTGACATACCTTGGGAGGTCTGAACCAAGGGAAGGTCCGGTTCGTCGGACCTAAATATACGAACCTTCGCCAAAAGGTAAAAATTGGTAGTTATCCTCATATTTATTTTCCTGCATTTTTCTCATATTTAATTCTTAGTTATTTATTGCATCATCATATTTAATCATTGCATCATCATATTTAATTCACAAATATTTTAATTTCTGCATTGCATTAGAAAGGAAAATAAAAATTTTGCATTTGTTACACTACATCATAAACTATGAAGCCCCATGTGAATAATTCTATGGTGTGTAAAAACCCATAGGAATGTTCACCGTGGTGGCATAAAAAATAAAAATGCATTCATTTTGTTAGACTGTCATTGCATCATAAAAATAAAAATACAAAAATATTGAGATAGAGATCTTACTGAAACTCTAGACAAGTAAGGCCTAAGTGGCCAACCACTAACGCTTAATCTGTTCCACAAGTCTTGTTGTCTATTTGAGTTTCACAGGATTAAAAGACCAAGAAAAGCTGACGAGCAAGTGGATGTTTATTGGTATAAATTAACGCACACTCTACTTTATCCGCAAGCGCACAGATAAGATCTACCGATGTAGCACTTCACCGGAGTAACCCAGTTTTAATATCGAACCCAAAGGAACAGATAGTGTTAAGTCTCAAGTCTAACCCCTGAGTAGCTAACAAGGACGGAGAATCTAGAAGCATAGAGGGGATCACTAAGGTTGTCTAATTCCAATTTAAGAGTGATATGTTTATATTATTCTTAGTGGGGAAGTTGCCATAAAAGGTCACAAACAGAGTATGAGTCTTTTATGCAAATGTATAATCCTACCGAGCCTACACACGGGTAAGTGGACTATAGAAGAATCAACAAGGCTATAAGAGTCACCCTTGCGAACAACCACTACTACCGGCGTTATAGGAGGCATATATGAGCTATCAAGCCTAAGCACCACGCTTACACTATCCAACTACTCTAACTCTAGAATGACTAGAATTAAAGTACTCAAAAGAGAGTCATAAACCTTAAGAATAATAAGAACAATGGCTCAAACTTAAATATAGACGTTGATTACCGAAACAATCGCTGAAGTTGATGATGAACTTGAATCCACAGGTACAAGATGAAGAAGTGGATCCGACAGGCCGGAGCTCCTTCTTGATCTCTTCCTCTCTCTCTCTCTCTCTCTTCTAGTTCTAATATAAGACTAGGTTCTAAACCTAAACTAGAGGGGTAACTAGTCTTCTACTTGATGAGAACATATATGATGAATGATTGACTTTGATGAGGAAGGTTTGAGGTTTTACCCGGTTTAGTCCGTATCTCGCTATGCGCTTAATGTTTATGACTAACCGGTGGCGTTGAGTTGTGTTGTGTTTATGTGTTGGCGTGTGTGTGCAACATGTGTCTCTTGGTTGTGTTGATGTGCAGGTGTGGAGCTCGGATACAGTGGTCTATGGCGAGGTGAAGGTCAAGTAGAGACGTGCCGTGCCAACGGACCGGGAGCGGTGAAGGATGGGCATGCCGTGCGGTGGACGTGCCATGCCGATGTACCCAGAGCAGTGAAGGGCAGACGTGAGGCTTGGACTGATGGACCAGAGGGCCAGAGGACCAACTGTGGTAGCTGGCACGTGGCATCGGCGAGCGAGAGCACATGGGGATGTGTGATGCATCGGCCGAGTCGGGAGGAAGACAATGGCGTCGTGGCACTTGTCGGGAGGTCGGACACGGGCTTGCGTGCGGCGCAAGTGCCGTCGGCCAAGTCAAGAAGGAAGGCGAAGGTCTTGTGCCCGGCGTGGAGGCTGGACATGCATCGGCATTGGTGCCGGTGGTCGGGGTGTGCGAACCACATCCCGTCTACGGTGCAGGTTCGGTAGCTGAGCCTCAAAAAGCTACCATCGACGGTTTCCAGGTTTGGGCCTCAAAACCTGGGGTGTCCGGTTTCTGAGTTTGGGCCTCAAAACTCGGTGAGGACGGTTTCTAGGTTTGGGCCTCAAAACCTGGGCGCGCGGGTTTCCGAGTTTGGGCCTCAAAACTCGGGGTGGACGGTTTCCAGGTTTGGGCCTCAAAACCTGGGCTGGCGGGTTTACCGGTTTGGGCCTCAAAACTGGGGCGGTCCGAAAGGACGGTCGACACGTGGCGGCGTGGAGAGGCTGGCGCGGCGGCGAAGCTATCCACGAGGAAGGCGCGGTGGTCGACATGACGGCACGTGACGGCATCAGGGAGGTCGCGTCGAGGCGAAGCTACCGGATGTGCGGGCGTGGCCGTCGGATGAAGATTGACCGGACTGGACGGTTTTACCCCTGGGGGTATTTGGGGTCGAGTGCTTAATGAAAGGGCGTTTTGGTCTTCGGATGTGCGCCTATATATATGAGGGGGCTGCTAGGGCAGCCGTATCCTTGGGGAATTGTTGGACGATGTCTCTCTCATTTTGTTCCTGTGAGAGAAGGCTAGGGTTAGGGAGAGTTGGCTCTTGTTCTTGAGCTTTTTGCCATCCAAGCTTTGATTTGCTAGGAGTGGCTTGTAGCCCGACACCGAGTGCTTAATCAATCATCCATTCTTCTGAATCCAAGGATCAATTTCATGGTTGAATTCGCGTTTTGAATTTGTTCTTCGCGTTCTTCTCTTCTCCACGATTTTCTCCTCCCCCGATCTCCCTCTACGCTGCGTCTTTTGCGATTCCGTTTGAATCAACTTGTTCTTTGATGTGAGGAGAACAATTCCACCGAAGGAATTCATCTCTACCCTCACGAACAAGTAGATCGGGTCGAAATCGTTTTTGTTCTTCCTTCTTCCCCTTTTCTAGTGTTCTTCGGATTTTTCATGGATTAGTTGGGTTGAAGTGATGATATCCTAGGATTAGCTTCCCAACACGTAGAAGAAGACTTGGTAGAAGTTTGGTTGCAGCCCCATTCGATTTGGTGAAGATCCAATCGATTTTGGTTTAGTGCCGAGCTGGTTTTAGGCTTTCTGGGAGGTCGCGGACAGTCCGCCATATTGACCGCAGACAGTCCGCGCATCGCGGCTTCAGCCGAGCAGTGGCTGTTGGCCTCGGGCCCTTTCCTCTCGGGTGACCGGCGGACAGTCCACCGTACAAAGGCACGGACAGTCCGGGAGTCTCGCAGGGAGGGTTCAGCAGCCGTGCTGATTTTGCCTTTTGACCTGCGGACAGTCCGCCAGGGTTTCGCGGACAGTCCGCCCCTGGCGCGGACAGTCCGGCACCAGCAGCCCGGACAGTCCGCGAATCGGCTGTAGGTTGGATTTTGGTGCTGTTGCTCTCCCGGCTTTTTGGCTTCGTTTCCGGACTTCTCGTTTGCTCCTAGAGTTCACCTAGGAACCTCTCTACATATCTTTGCTATGCGTTAGCATCGGTATTTGGAGGAATCCCGACGTAGCCCTCTATCTACGTTTGGGAGTGGTCTTTTAGGCACGAACTTGACTCGGGGTTTTGAGAGTTTTGGTTTGCTCTCTTGTGTGGTGCCTCGCTGTGATCCTAGGGATCATCCACCCTCTTTCTGAGGATCGTGGGCATCACGTTTGAGTCCGAAGCTTTTGGGGTTGATTTTGTTGGGACAAAGGCCGTAATTTCCGAGAAGAAATTTTAGGCTCCCATTCACCCCCCCTCTGGTCGCCTTGCTTTAGCATTTTCGGTCCTTCAATTGGTATCGGAGCCAGTTAAGGATCTCTCTACCTTAACCGGTTCCGGATCCACGAAGGCGACCTTTTGAGAGCAGTTTTGTTTCCGACTTTGTTTGTCGAGGTGTTGAGCTTTTGTTTGGCTAACACTAACGGTGCCTTTAGAAATGGCACCAGCTTCTTCTTCTATCGTGTATTTGTCCACAGGTTTGTTTGATGGACATGCTATTGATAAGGTGGAACGCGAGGTGGATGATTTGTTGGACTTCCTCAGGGATGATGAGCACTGAAACGAGGATATTATACGCGAACTTGGCAAGGCCAAGAAAGGTACACTCGTCGCTAGCCTTGGGATTTTGTCCCAACGTTTTAATATTTGTGATGAGTATAGTGATAGACTTGATGAACTCTGTGATACCTTGCGTAATAAAATTGAGAAGTTGAATTGCTCCATCACTAGGCTAAAAAATGGTCTTTTTCATTGGAAGTCTAGTGCATCTTCGCCTTGCACCTCTTGTAGTGACATGTTTAGGAAGAATGATGAGCTATGCTTTTCTCTTGCTAGCTTAAGATCTGAAAATGAAATGTTGTTATCCAATGCTTCCAAACCATGCTTAGTTTGCATTGACTTGTGCAAGGATCTTGATTTTGCTAAAACTGAAACAGCCTTGTTAAAGTCAAATGCTTTATTACCATGTGCTTCTTGTGAGTCTTTGTGTACTAAAATTGATGAACTAAAATTGACTCACACCACATGTGTAGATGAACTTGAGCATGCTAGGGCTGAAATTGTTGAAATAAATTCTAGGCCTTGTAGCTCATGCTCTTTGAATAAAGATGCTTGCCATGCCTCTAGTGCTATTCATGATTCTTTGCTTGATGTGAATGGTGATGTTTCTTCCACCGATTTCATTTGCACTTCATGCATTGATTTGGAAAAAGAGGTTTTGGTTTTTAGGGTTTTGCGCGATGATATGAGCGCCAAGTTGGTTGAGCACAATGATATGAGTGCCAACCTTGAGAAGGAGATTGAGCTCTTGCGTACCACATATGCCGAGTGCATTGAAAAGGAGATGGAAAACTTGAGAAACACTCCTTGTGGTACTTGTGACCGCCTCATGTTTGAAAATGAGGTTTTGGCCAAAAGATCCAAGAGCCTTTGTGCTAAGTCATTTGAGTCACGCATTTCTTCCAACTCCGATGTTGATATTTCCAAGTCTGCATCTTAGCAACCGGAGTTGAGTTCTTATGTTGCGCGTGAGTCTTTTGACGTTAGCACTAGTGTCAAGGTTCCAGATAGCTCTTTCATAGCTACTCCTAACCTTGCTGGTTCTTCGAGTGATGTCCAAGGGACTTCTCTTGACAAGGGTGCTTCTCACATTTTTGGGACTCGTGCTCCCAATCCGGTTTTCCATTGCACCTTTTGCAAGAAGGATGGACATTCATTTGATTTTTGTTTCCGCCGTGTCAAACACGAGCGATGTTTTCGAGCTAAGGCTTTTAGGAAGCCGCGTAGCCTTTCCCATGGCACGTGTGCTCCGAGTGTTGGCACCAAGTTGGTTGTTGATGCTTCTTGTTCTAAGTCCCAAGGGACTTCTCACTTGTCGGAGAATGGTGTGCCTTCCAATAGGCCTTTGTACCATTGCTCTTTTTGTGAGAAAGAAGGGCATCAAGAAAGCTTTTGCTATCGGCGTGCCAAACGCTTGCGCCAAGCTCGCTCTTCTAGGAACTTGGTGGTTCATAGCCCTTCTCATGGCATGAACGCTTGTGCTCCTAGTAAGAAGCCCCTCTTTGTTGATGGGTTGTATGACTCCTTTTCTAGTGGGATAGGTCATGGTCGTGGACATGCTTCTAGTGCTTCTTCTCTTGGTCCACGTCATGCTTTTCATGGTGCTTCTTTTGGTTCTTCTACAAAAACCTTGGAAGATGTTTGCCTCCTTTCCCGTGGTACGACTCATTCTTCTCCTCGAGTTGTCCTTTTGAGGAATGCTTCTAAGGGTGTTTCACAATTGCATTTGAACCAACATTTGCATCATGCTAACCCACAAGATAAGTTGAGTTTTGTGACCAAGTCTTGGGTTCCCAAGTATATGCTTGCTAACCCTTCGGGATCCAAGACTCGGGTTATTTTGTCCTCTTGTGTGTAGATATGAGGACGCGGGGTGGAGAACATGCGCCTGATAGAACTTGATCTTTTGGATGTGATCAAGATTTGATGGTTCTCTACACCCCGCTTAGTTTTGCCTCCAAAGAGGCTTTTATAGCTTGGTGAGCATTCTTTTACACTCATACCTTGTACATTCCTAGTCTATTTCTCATGGTATGAGTTGGTCTATCATGTGCTCACTTGTATAGTTCTTACATGTACATTTTCTTTTGTGTCATGTTTCATTTAGTCTAGCATGTGCTATCTCTTATATATCATGTCATGCTAGCTTTGTGTACAGCTTTGGTGGTTAATCCACTTTTTTTGCTAGTTGGTGATCCTTATGAACATTATGCCATGTTTTACTATACTTCTCCATGAGCTTTACTTGTAGAGGTATGATGTTCATTAGGTGTCACTTTTCAGGTGCTAGTTTTGTGTAGCTACATGTACCCTGTTGACATGTTTAGGTTGAGCACTAGTCTTTCCTCACTTTTATCACGTTACATGCTTCTGGATATATTGCTATCATTATCTTGCATTGTAGCATGTGTTGAGGTTTAAGCTGTGTTTGGGTTGATCATGTTTTTAGGTTGCATTTTGCTATACAGTGCTTTACCCTGTTTGCATGGTAGTCTTGACTAGTTTGAGTTCAGATCTCCTTTGCGGTATCATTCATAGGTAGACCTCTTTTTGTTGAGAGCTTACCTTATGCTTTTATGTGACTAACCGTTTTCGTGGAGACCTTGAGGTCACACTGGACGAGACAATGCCTTGTGTTTTCTTCTGCTTTTGAGTGTGCAGGAGAACATGAGCTTGGAGAGGGCATTTTGGCTCACGGACCCGATCCCACTTCTTCCACGTCTTGGAGTTCCGTTCGAGCAGCTCTCCAGCGAGCACTAGCAGCACCTGTGCGAGCGACAGCATCAGGCGAGGGGGAGACGACTTCGGCGAGGCAGGTGCCCCGAAGATTTCAGCAGATTCAGGCGTCCCCTCGAGTATCACACAAGCAGGTGGTCAAGCACATCATGAGGTACCTCCGACACACTTCTGAGTTTGGATTTTGGTACTCCTCTTCTCTGACCTCTTTCTGCTGTGTGGTCTTTTCGATGTGGATTTTGCTGGCTGTCGCTTGAGCATTTCTTGGCTCTTTATTTGTGTCTTTGGTGCATGTTTCCCTTTTAGTTGGGGAAGCTTTTTGCTTGCTGTATCTTAGTTGGGCTTCTCCTATACCCTTTTGTTTTGGGTTTTCCTTTTAGGCTAGCTTTTGCTCCATTCCTTGTAGGCTAGCTTTTGCATGCATTTCATCATGTATATCTTGCATTTTAGAGCTTCATGATTATAGTAATGAGAATGAGATTATGCTCCTTTTGATATGTCCTGCTTATTCATGATGATGCTTGTAGCTTAGGCTCTTTTTGATCACTTGATACATGTTATGAGCTAAGCTATTTTTGCAAATGGTGAACTTGACTAATCAACTATGAAACCTTTAATTTGTTCACCATTGAGAGTGGCAACTAGCATGGGTAGGATGTGTTGAGATCACTTGTGCTATCTTTTGTATGCTAGGTTGCTATGTCTCTTGCACTGAGTCATTCACTTGCTTGGATTGTTCATATTTACATTGTGCTTAAAATTTGATCCAAGTATTAGTGAAATGAAAAGATCGAGATGAGATTGCATGTGTCAGCACATCACGGTATCGAGACTGTCTCTCATTGCACATTTGAGTTAAACTTGAGCCGTGTAGTGTAAGACCGAAACCGGTGCTTTAAGCTTCCGATTGCTTTTCTTGCATAGGCTTAGCCCGGTTGAAAAGTTAGGCAATGACCATGCTTTTTAACCTCTCGCAATCACATGCTTTTAATATGAACTTGTGTTAATACCGCTGCAAATTCCGATAAAAATATTGAAAATAACACAAGTCTATGCTTCACTCTATTGCATGATGATTGAACTTTGCTAGGGGTAGTTCACCTTGTATACTTGAGTTAGCACTTGGTTGATTTCCTGTCTATCCATGCTATGTGCTATTTTAGTGGTGGACTCCTTTTCAAATGGCTTAAAACTGCTCATATGCTTAATTGTTCATATTTCATATTCATTTGATCAGTTTGAGCCTTTGCTAGCATTTGTATTGATTGCTACACTTTCAGGGCAGCACCCTTTTGAGCATCTTTTCATTCTGATTGCTATACACTTGAAGCTGTTGCATTGAGCATATCATGCATTTTTAGCTTAGTGTACATACCCCCAGCTCCGATACTCTTCATTGACCCCCATATGCTTTTGGTTGTTGACTTGTCTTGTTTTTGTGTCAACTTTGTGAAAAATGTCAAAACCCCTCAGCATGTTCCCTTTTGTCAAGGGGGAGAAGCTGTTTGCAAGGGGGAGTTTGTGTGTTGGCACAAAGGGGAGAGTCATGCATTTTGGGGAGAGCTTTGAGCAAGGGGGAATTTAGCTTTTTTATGTGTTTCAATTGGTATCCATCTTTTGGTATGGAAAGCAATTGGTGTCATGAGCTTTGTTGCATAGCTTTTGTGTATAGGCTTGCTTTCAGGGGGAGTCGCTTTTATCTTGCTGCTTCTCCGCGTGCTCCGAGTGTTTGTGCTCCATTTAGTGTTGAGCTTCTCTTGTGTTTTTTCTCAGTCGGTATCGAGCCTGCTAGTCGTGTTGAGCCGTTTTACCCTCTTTCTTGAGGGACTAGCAGTTTTTGCTTGGTATTTTCGATTGGTATGGACCCTTCAGCTAGTTGCGTCGAGCCTCCTTGCCTCTGTCTTGAGGAACTAGCTGTTTTCACCAATTCTTGGCTGATTGTGATTTGTTGCATTCTGATGCGTTATTTCAGCCTCAATTGGTATCGAGCCTTGAGCTAGTGGTGTTGAGCCATTTTCTGCCTCTTCTTGAGGGCTAGCTCATTTTTGACTTGGTTGAGTCGAGCCGTTGCCCATGTCTTTGGGAACCAAGTCTTTCGCTCTGTGTGATCGAGTTTTGCTCTTTTATGAGTTATTGCTCCGATCCCTTGCTTGGTTGCGTTGAGCCGTTGCCCATGTCTTTGGGGACCAAGTTATGTTCATTTCAAATTGCCCCCTCTTTAGCATTTCTTTGGCTTTTGGGCATTTGAATTGATAATCCTCTCATGACAAGTGACTTTGTTCTTTGCCCTTCTATGGCCTTTGATCACTTGAATGAGATTTTTGGTTTTGGTATCTCAAACCATCTCTTGTGCCTAGTTTTTGTCAATTCAATCATCAAGGGGGAGAAAGAGAAAGAAAGAGAAAAAGGGGGAGAAATTTCGACCCAAGTGAACCCAAGTGGATGAGTACCTTGGTTTCTTTAAATTTCGACCCATGTGAACTCAAGTGGATAAGTACCTTGGTTTCTTTTGTGATGATTGTTTGACAATTTATTTGAGATTGGTTTTCGAGTACCTTTTGGGATTTCATGAAACTCTTGTTTCTCTTGACTCTTCGGTTGTGTGGAGGCTTTGCCCGCTTTTCCCGTTTCTTTCGGGACTGAGAGCTTTTATTTGAGTTTTCATGATCCTTCCTAATCTCAAGTAGCCTTGTGTTTGCTTTTGCTTGGCTTTTGGGCACTTGAATGAGGCTTGCCTTCAAACCCTTCCTTTGTGGTTTTATTTTTAGTCAATGCTTTCATCAAGGGGGAGATTGAGAACATATATGATGAATGATTGACTTTGATGAGGAAGGTTTGAGGTTTTACCCGGTTTAGTCCATATCTCGCTATGCGCTTAATGTTTATGACTAACCGGTGGCGTTGAGTTGTGTTGTGTTTATGTGTTGGCATGTGTGTGCAACATGTGTCTCTTGGCTGTGTTGATGTGCAGGTGTGGAGCTCGGATACAGTGGTCTATGGCGAGGTGAAGGTCAAGTATAGACGTGCCGTGCCGACGGACCGGGAGCGGTGAAGGATGGGCGTGCCGTGCGGCGGACGTGCCATGCCGATGTACCCAGAGCGGTGAAGGGCGGACGTGAGGCTTGGACTGACGGACCAGAGGGCCAGAGGACCAGCTGTGGTAGCTGGCACGTGGCATCGGCGAGCGAGAGCACATGGGGATGTGCGATGCATCGGCCGAGTCGGGAGGAAGACGATGGCGTCGTGGCACTTGGCAGGAGGTCAGACATGGGCTTGCGTGCGGCGCAAGTGCCGTCGGCCAAGTCAAGAAGGAAGGCGAAGGTCTTGTGCTCGGCTTGGAGGCTGGACATGCATCGGCATCGGTGCAGGTTGTCGGAGTGTGCGAACCACATCCCGTCTACGGTGCGGGTTCGGTAGCTGAGCCTCAAAAAGCTACCATCGACGGTTTCCAGGTTTGGGCCTCAAAACCTGGGGTGGCCGGTTTCCGAGTTTGGGCCTCAAGACTCGGCGAGGACGATTTCCGGGTTTGGGCCTCAAAACCTGGGCGCGCAGGTTTCCGAGTTTGGGCCTCAAAACTCGGGGTGGACGGTTTCCAGGTTTGGGCCTCTAAACCTGGGCTGGCGGGTTTACCGGTTTGGGCCTCAAAACTGGGGGCGGTCCGAAAGGACGGTCGACGCGTGGCGGCGTGGAGAGGCTGGCGCGGCGGCAAAGCTATCCACGAGGAAGGCGCGGTGGTCGACATGACGACACGTGGCGGCATCAGGGAGGTCGCGTCAAGGCGAAGCTACCGGATGTGCGGGCGTGGCCGTCGGATGAAGATTGACCGGACTAGATGGTTTTACCCCTGGGGGTATTTGGGGTCGAGTGCTTAATGAAAGGGCGTTTTGGTCTTCGGACGTGCGCCTATATATATGAGGGGGCTGCTAGGGCAGCCGTATCCTTGGGGAATTGTTGGGCGGTCTCTCTCTCATTTTGTTCCTGTGAGAGAAGGCTAGGGTTAGGGAGAGTTGGCTCTTGTTCTTGAGCTTTTTGCCATCCAAGCTTTGATTTGCTAGGAGTGGCTTGTAGCCCGACACCGAGTGCTTAATCAATCATCCATTCCTATGAATCGAAGGATCAATTTCGTGGTTGAATTCGCGTTTTGAATTTGTTCTTCGCGTTCTTGTCTTCTCCATGATTTTCTCCTCCCCCAATCTCCCTCTACGCTGCGTCTTTTGCGATTCCGTTTGAATCAACTTGTTCTTTGATGTGAGGAGAACAATTCCACCGACAGAATTCATCTCTACTCTCACGAACAAGTAGATCGGGTCGAAATCATTTTTGTTCTTCCTTCTTCCCCTTTTCTAGTGTTCTTCGTATTTTTCATGGATTAGTTGGGTTGAAGCGATGATATCCTAGGATTAGCTTCCCAACACGTAGAAGAACACTTGGGAGAAGTTTGGTTGCAGCCCCATTCGATTTGGTGAAGATCCAATCGATTTTGGTTTAGTGCCGAGCTGGTTTTGGGCTTTCTGGGAGGTCGCAGACAGTCCGCCATATTGGCCGCGGACAGTCTGCGCATCGCGGCTTCAGCCGAGCAGTGGCTGTTGGCCTCGGGCCCTTTCCTCTCGGGTGACCGGCGGACAGTCCGCCGTACAAAGGCACAAACAGTCCGGGAGTCTCGCAGGGAGGGTTCAGCAGCCGTGCTGATTTTGCCTTTTGACCTGCGGACAGTCCGGCACCAGCAGCCCGGACAGTCCGCGAATCGGCTGTAGGTTGGATTTTGGTGCGGTTGCTCTCCCGGCTTTTCGGCTTCGTTTCCGGACTTCTCGTTTGCTCCTAGAGTTCACCTAGGAACCTCTCTACATATCTTTGCTACGCGTTAGCATCGGTATTTGGAGGAATCCTGACGTAGCCCTCTATCTACGTTTGAGAGTGGTGTTTTAGGCACGAACTTGACTCGGGGTTTTGAGAGTTTTGGTTTGCTCTCTTGTGTGGTGCCTCGCTGTGATCCTAGGGATCATCCACCCTCTTTCCGAGGATCGTGGGCATCACGTTTGAGTCCGAAGCTTTTGGGGTTGATTTTGTTGGGACAGAGGCCGTAATTTCTGAGAAGAAATTTTAGGCTCCCATTCACCCCCCCTCTGGTCGCCTTGCTTTAGCATTTTTGGTCCTTCACTTGATAGCTGGCTCTTGATTACAACTAGATGAACTAGATCTAATTCTAGATGAACTAGAAGAGATTCATCTAGAGGGACCTCTACTTCTAATTGAAACCCTAGTTTCTGATGTGGAGATGAATAATGAAGATGGAGATGCCTGGAGAGGGGGGTCTAGGGCTGCTTATATAGCCCTGAGGGATCAACCGCGACCGTTGGATCAAACCGACTTAAGTTACGGCTAAGATGCATCCTAGAGGTCGGTGGAGGAAGCTTGCAGAAGACGGAGACCAGCGGGCCCAGGGGGGGACCGACTGGTGGGTCCAGGGGACCGGTCGGTCCCACCTGGAGGTGGACCGCGGTGCCCTTTCTCGTGGTGTCTCTATATGTTCTCTGGACTCTTCTAGAAGTATCCCGACGTGGCGGTTGCGTTATCTCCCGACGGTTTCCTTCTATGGGAAGCTATCGGTGCCGATTTCCTGGTTTAGTCCCTACAGAATCATAACTCACCAAAACTCGTGGAATATTGTCAGTTGAAACCCTAAACCTTTGTTGGTGATCAAATTCTTGCCCTTTTCATATTTATTTATCCTTTAATTTTGATAGATAACCAGTGTCAACAATTCCCCCAAGCTTACCCTTTGCTAGTCCCTTAGCAAAACCAAAACTTAACAATGGATCAGGAGTTGCTACAATATCTTCACTTCCAACAAGTATACCTGTCGTTAAACAAAAATTCTCCGAAACATATCATGTAATTCTTCATGGGGCTTATTACTCTTACCTTAGATCTTGAATAATTGAGAGATTGAGCGATCAAATCAAGCACTATGTCTCTAGTTCTTTCACTTCACTTTTATCCCAGAGTTTTAATTAATTTTTAAAAGTTTTAATACATATGTTGTCAAATTAAACAATGAATACAAAGAGAAAGTCAACCAACCATTGAATCAAGAAGTGCATGTGTATGGAAAAATAGAGCCGAATGCTCTTTTGAATATATTCACTCTCTTCTGTCTATCAGAGACATATGGCTATTAGGCTAATTCTACTATCGGGCACGTGCCCATTTTTTTTCTGACATTTTTTTTCGAGGTTCCGGACACTTGTCCCTTTTTATTTCCTCGAGATCTATCTTTTTGAGGTTTCGGACACTTGTCCCTTTTTATTTCCTCGGATCTTTCCTTTTTTTTCTTTTCTCTTTTTTTTTCTCTTTTCTTTAATAGCCACATGCTTCCAACAAACTTATAAGAGGGTAGCAACAGATAATTATGAGCATTTATGCGGAAGATGACTGCAATGTGTAAGTGATCTCAATTCAATGGCAAGATAACATCTCACAGGGTCACAAAGCTTAATTTAACTCAATGCAATTATTAGTCATATTCATATTTAGAAATCTCCAGAACTTTAGTGTTGTTTAGAACAAGATAATAGCAGCTCAGATCATCACATGTCATATCCCAATTACCTAGACCTTAGATCAAGTATTTGCCATCCATGTATTTAATTTTATTTTATGGCATCATTATGAATGAGGAGAACTCATGCTTTGAAGGCTAGGTACTTGAAAGAAATTAGATAGAGCAACTATTCATCATTTCCATGCAAAAGATTAGAGAGACCGGGTTCTTCTTTGGTCATCAACTTCTTAAAACAAACTAGACACACTATTTTATTTATTTAATCTAACACACTTTAAGATATAAAATAAAAGATCATAAAAATAGTAGTAATAATAATAATAGACATACCTGAATCGCGAAGATAACGGGGGCGCGTGTCCCCCAAGCTGGTTCCCTTAATAGCGTTGAGCCTTCATGTGTCCATATATTCTTGTCTCTTTTCTTTTTAATTAATGGTGAGCCTTCATGTGCCCATATATTTTTGTTTTTTTCTTTTTTTAATTAATGGTGAGCCTTCATGTTCTCACATATTTTTTGTGTTTTCATTTTGTTTATAGAATGAAAAACTTAAGAGGATAAAGATACTTACGTGGATACATGGGGGTGCCTTCCCCCAAGCTGAATGTTGACGTAGTCGTTCGATCTTGCAATGTAGCAGACTGTCAGTGGATATGTCCTTCCTCTATTAGAGCTTTGGTTGATGTTGATGTTTGTTGAGACAGTGCTCCAACAGTGGATGGAGCACTCACTTGCTCGTCAGCTTTTCTTGGCCTTTCAAATCCTGTGAAACTCAAATAGACAACAAAACTTGTGGAACAGATTAAGCATTAATGGTTGGCCACTAAAGCCTTAGTTGTCTAGAATTTTAGTAAGATCTCTTTCTCAATATTTTTGTATTTTATTTTTATGATGCAGGAGAAAATGCACAAGATGAATGCATGCATATTTATTATTATTATTGTTTATTTTTATGCCACCACGGTGAATATTCCTGTGGGTTTTTACATGCCATAGAATTATTCACATGGGGCTTTATGGTTTATGATGTAGTGTAACAAATGCAATATTTTTATTTTCTTCTCTAATGCAATGCAGAAATTAAAATGTGTTGTGAATTAAATATGATGATGCAAGAAATGGTTATGGATTAAATATGAGAAATATGCAGCAAAGTAAATATAAAGGTAACTACCGATTTTTACCTTTTGGCGAAGGTTCGGATATTTAGGTCCGACGAACCGGACCTTCCCTTGGTTTACACCTCCCAAGGTATGCCAGACGTTTGGAAAGTTGTTATTGATTGTACCTGTGAGGTGCAGACTTTTTCATACTTTCTTGGTCTGAGTCTTCACTTCATGTGGTTCACTGTCTTGAGGTTTTTCTTCTTTCTTTTCTGGGACAGTGTTGATAGCTTCTTCTTCGTGATTGGTCTCTCTATTTATGATAGCTTGTCTTCTTTGGAATTGAGAGCAGCGTCTTTCACTTATGTTCTTCTTGAGTGCTTCATTGGGCATGTAGTTGATGAAGTTGCATCGTGCTTTTTCTCCAGGAAAGTGAAAATGGATTTCCTCTTGTAAATGATTGCACTTGTAGCATAGAGGAATGATCTTCCTAGGATGAGGTGGACATCATCGTTTTCTCCTATGTCGAAGATCAAGAAGTCTATGGGGACTTCATGACCTCTAATTTTGACTACGACGTCTTCCATCATTCCTTCTTGTTTATGCCTCTTGATATGGTGTCACTCTTGTTCTTCGTTCGTCCAGCAGTTTGAAATGAAGCGTTAATTATGGAAGCTGGCAGCATCTTGCTCAGTGTTCATGTTCTTGTAGATCTAGGATCTTCACTCTGTAGAATTTAGGAGTTGACAAACTTCGCCCTGTTTGCTCAAGAGTGTATCCTGCTCATAAAGACAAGGTAGAGATCAAGTGCATGGGCTCTGTTGGTGGAAAAACACCAACAGAACCAAAAGTTTTGTTTATTCCCCTCTAACCTTGGGCACATTGCACAAGACAAACTTGTTGTTTATGTGTTATATTCAATTTTAACATGAGTGATAGGATCAGAGGATGAGCATGAAAGTAGCATCTTAAAGTATTTAACAGATCAAATTACTTAACCCAAGGAAGGATAATCTATGCATAAAGTGTCGATCTTTTCATGATTAAGATATATCATCTTCCAAAGGTTAGATGCACAACATTTTAGCTCATGTAGTCAAGACAGTGAGATTCAAGAGAGTAAAGCTAGGAACAAAGATCAAAGGACTAAACATGTTGAGTTGATTAGGTTGGATCAAGTGAGGTGCAACTTAAACATGTTTTGTTCTTTATCTATGTTCATACTAGAATCAAGAAGAAGCTTTTAAAGTGATGGTTACTTACCTTGAAATGTTACTTTGTCATTGAAGAGTGATGTGTCGAACCACCTTGTGGAAGCTTCTCTTGTCTAGCTGGCTTGTCTTCTCTTGTTTGTCGCATAGTATGCTTGAGAGGAGGAAGATCACAGTGGAATCATCTTTAGAGGTATCGACCTTCCTTCTCTTGTGTCGACTTATCAGTGAAGGCGCATTGTTCCTCGAGTATGCTGACTAGGATTCTCTCTCTTTCTTGTACTTTGAGGATGTAGGGACAGTTCCGTATTCTTCTCTTGTCAACCTTTCTTGTTTTCCTTTAATCATTGGGTTGGCAAGAGACTTGAATTTAGAGCTGCTACTCGAGTGCCTCCATGAGAGTCTTTTGTCTTGTAATGTCACAACTGAGACTTGTCCTCTCAACAGTGTCTAGATGATGGAGATCTTATCGGCTGTTCTTCTTGATTTACTGGCTCAGGTATTATCTCTCCATCTTCTAACTCATGTGGTGCAGTGGCTTCATCCTTCATGATGCCCTCCTCAATTCTTGGCAGTTGGTTCTCCCTTCGACGTCTTCTCTTGGTTCTCTTTGGCTGCTCATAAGTGATGTAGATGTTGAAGGTGTAGCGAAAAATCCAAAAGTTGACTTCTCCAGGTCCGATAAAGATGATAACATTGATGCTGTTTAAGAACAATCTTCCAAGAGTGAGTGGTGGATCATATTCTTCTTCTCGGCTGGGACAACATCTAGTGGTTTGTACTGATCAAAGTGATAGGTATGAGATCAATATGTCTTGAAGCTGGTTTCTCCTTCCTCCCTTTGATTGTCAAACACATCTAGACAACGGAATTGTCTCTCCCAGGCTGGCTTGTGATGTAGATGGACTCCCAACAGCATGTTCATGTGTTTGACTTGTAGATCTTGCTATTGTTGTAGTGGTACCATCTTGTCTCCCAAGCTAGCTCTTGATTAGAAAAGAGGATAACTTCCCACTTCTTGTATTGATGTCATGGGCAATGATGGTTGCAGGCATATGTTGTCTCATACGAGGTAAGTTGCATCATGTTTGTCATCAGCGCCCAAGCAAGACTCAAAGCTAGGCTAGCACCTTTTGTGATCTAAGAGTAGGTTTGTGTGTCTATGGTTTGAGTTTTGGATCTTCAATGTTCACACCAAACCATGGATGAGAAAAAATTCTCTCCTGCATAATGTTAGTGGACATATACCCGAAGGATTGCAAGAATTTTAAGCATGGGTTGTTATCCATAACTTTTGTATTTCGCATCTATGCTAATAAAAAGATGTTTTGAGGATTGTTTTAGCATAGACTATTATGTGTTGGCTGCACTTTAACATGATTCAAGACAAAAGATAACTTGCAGTAGAAGACAAAAGAAATAAACTTTGATACTCACAGTTCTTTCATCCATGATGAATGAGCTGAGTCTTCATTGTGCAAAGTTGTTTGAAGTTCATGTGTCTCTTCATCTCCAGCGTGAGTTCATCTCCAGACTTTCCCGAATTGATATTGAAAGTTTCCCTGTAGGGGTTAGTCTAACAAAATATCCAATATCCACTATAGCATACTATCGGCTCAAAAATCAACCCAGACACCACGTCTAATTTGATCTAGGAAGGCATTTTAACCTAAGCACCATACTTAATTTAAAAGCCTTTAGAGGTAAAATCAGCACACTTTTTAGCTCAAGAATTAAACCAGACACCATGTCTTAGTTTAATTCATGAAAACAGTTAAACTAAGCTCCATGCCTAATTTAAAAGGTGTATGATAATACTTCAAAACCAAAGAATATACTATAGAAAATAAAGATAACATGAAAGCATTGTAGAGATTTATTCAGATGGTGACGAAAAAGTATGATTAGTATATGAGCATATCCTAAAGGTAAGGACAACCAACATAGCAACATGACAAGAAATATTCTTAGAAAGTCTATTCCCCAAGCTTAGATTTTGCACAAATCAAGATTGGATGAATGTAATTCAATGTTGCATGATGATTGGTGGGACATACCTTGTGTTTGTTGTTCCTTCGTTCTTTTCTGCTCCAGACCTAGAAAGGTTAGTGACAAGAATACCCGAAGGAATATTTTCATAATTATATTTCTATGCTCATTACAAGGACAGTGCAGCAGAAAGGTAGGCATAGCTCATAACCAGGCATTATGATGGGGTATAAGGATTCTACTAGTTATAGCTTGCTCATGGGGTAGTGATAGATAAGAGTGGAATTCAAAAACAACATTCATAAGAATGAAAACAAAAATAATGAAAAGACTGGGACAAAAGGAAAAGATAAAAGTATGATTACAAGGTTAAACTAAGACTTAAGATGATCTACCGTTCCCCGACAACGGCGCCAGAAATGCTTGTTGGTATATATTAACGCACACTCTACTTTATCCGCAAGCGCACAGATAAGATCTATCGATGTAGCACTTCACTGGAGTAACCCAATTTTAATATCGAACCCAAAGGAACGGATAGTGTTAAGTCTTAAATTCTAACCCCTGAGTAGCTAACAAGGACGGAGAATCTGGAAGTAAAGAGGGGATCACTAAGGTTGTCTAATTCCAATTTAAGAGTGATATGTTTGCATTATTCTTAGTGGGGAAGTTGCCATAAAAGGTCACAAACAGAGTATGAATCTTTATGCAAATGTATAATCCTACCGAGCCTACACACGGGTAAGTGGACTATAGAAGAATCAACAAGGCTATAAGAGTCACCCTTGCGAACAACCACTACTACCGGCGTTATAGGAGGCATATATGAGCTATCAAGCCTAAGCACCACGCTTACACTATCCAACTACTCTAACTCTAGAATGACTAGAATTAAAGTACTCAAAAGAGAGTCATAAACCTTAAGAATAATAAGAACAATGGCTCAAACTTAAATATAGACGTTGATTACCGAAACAATCGTTGAAGTTGATGATGAACTTGAATCCACAGGTACAAGATGAAGAAGTGGATCCGACAGGCCGGAGCTCCTTCTTGATCTATTCCTTTCTCTCTCTCTCTCTTCTAGTTCTAATATAAGACTAGGTTCTAAACCTAAACTAGAGGGGTAACTAGTCTTCTACTTGATAGCTGGCTCTTGATTACAACTAGATGAACTAGATCTAATTCTAGATGAACTAGAAGAGATTCATCTAGAGGGACCTCTACTTCTAATTGAAACCCTAGTTTCTGATGTGGAGATGAATAATGAAGATGGAGATGCCTGTAGAGGGGGGTCTGGGGCTGCTTATATAGCCCTGAGGGATCAACCGCGACCGTTGGATCAAACCGACTTAAGGTACGGCTAAGATGCATCCTAGAGGTCGGTGGAGGAAGCTTGCAGAAGACGGAGACCAGCAGGCCCAGGGGGGACCGACCGGTGGGTCCAGGGGACCGGTCGGTCCCACCTGGAGGTGGACCATGGTGCCCTTTCTCGTGGTGTCTCTATATGTTCTCTAGACTCTTCTAGAAGTATCCCGACGTGGCGGTTGCGTTATCTCCCGACGGTTTCCTTCTATGGGAAGCTATCTGTGCCGATTTTCTGGTTTAGTCCCTGCACAATCATAACTCACCAAAACTCGTGGAATATTGTCAGTTGAAACCCTAAACCTTTGTTGGTGATCAAATTCTTGCCCTTTTCATATTTATTTATCCTTTAATTTTGATAGATAACCAGCGTCAACAATGTTCTATCCACTGTTGGAGCACTGTTTCCACAACCATCAACATCAATCAAAGCTCCAAAACACATTTCCACCGCCAGTCCGCTACATGGCAAGATTGAACGACTACGTCAGCATTCAGCTTGGGGGAAAGCACCCCCGTGTATCCAGGTAAGTATGCTTATCGTCTTAAGTTTTCTTTCTATACGTAAATAAAATAAAATGAAAAAATGTGGGCACATGAAGGCTCACCATTAATTAAAAAGAAAAAAAATATATGAGCACATGAAGGCTCAACGCTACTGAGGGAACCGGCTTGGGGAAGACCAACCTCGTTATCTTCGTAATCCAGGTATGTCTTATTCACTATCTTAGTTATTTATAATAAGTGTGTGTTAGATTAAATAAATAGTGTGTTAAGTTTGTTTTAAAAAGTTGATAATAAAAGAAGAATTCTCTCTCTAATCTTTTACATGGAAATGATGAATAGTTGCTTTATCTAATTTCTTACAAGTACCTAGCCTTCAAAGCATGAGTTCTCCTAATTAATAATGATGCTGAAAAATGAAATTAAATATATGGGTAGTAAATGCTTGATCCAGAGTCTAGGTAATTGACAGATATGATATGTGATGATCTAAACTGCTATTATCTTGTTCTAAACAACACTAGAGTTCCGGAGATTTCTCAATATTAATTTGACTAATAATTGCATTGAGTTAAATTAAGCTTTGTTGACCCTATGAGAAGTTATCATGCTATTGAATTGAGATCACTTACACATTTCATCCATCTTCCGCATAAATGCTCATGATTATCTGTTGCTATCCTCTCAAAAGTTTGTTAGAAGCATATGGCTATTGAAAAAAAAGAAAAAAAAATCCGAGGAAATAAAAAGGTACAAGTGTCCGAAACCTCAAAAAAATAGATCCCGAGGAAATAAAAAGGGACAAGTGTCCGGAACCTCGAAAAAAGAAGAAAAAAAGTGAAAAAAATATGAATATCAGAAAAAATGGGCACGTGCCCGATAGTAGAATTAGCCTGATAGCCATGTGTCTCTAATAGAGAGAAGAGAGTGATATATTCAAAAGATCATCTGCCTCTATTTTCCATACACATGCACTTCTCGATTCAATGGTGTGGTTGACTTTCTCTTTGGATCCATTGTTTAATTTGACAACATATGTTCTTAAGCTTTTTGAAAATTCATAAAAACTCTGGGATAATGGTGAAGTGAAAGAGCTAGAGACATAGTGCTTGATTTAATCGTTCTATCTTTCAATTACTCAAGATTCAAGGTAGAGTACTAAGCCCCATGATGAATAATATGATATCTTTTTCTAATCCAAATGAGAACTTTTGTTTGAATGCATGTGTACTTGTTAAGAAATATAGATATTGCAGCAACTCCTGATCCATTGTTGAGATTGGCTTTGCTCGGGACTAGCAAAGGGTAAGCTTGGGGGAACTTGTTGACGCTCACTAATGCTCATAATTAACCATCAACTATTGCATGAAATGACACTAAATGAATCACAATGCATAGTTGTAGGGTTTGAAACTAACAAGGTCCACTAGTTTTGGTGCTCTCACTTATTTTGTAGGTCATCCATGTTTTTACCATATAAAAGTATCTCAAGTGATGAAACAGAGCACACCATTACGAAGACCTCATCGAGATGATCGAAACAGACATATGATTTGCTATATTTGGAGTCCCGGAGCGAGAGTCCTCGATGGATACGACTTGGAAGATTCTAGAACATTCTGGAATATTCCAGAAGACATGAGAAGGCGACCCAAGGAAGGCGGGGCCCACCTGTCATAAAGGTAGACCGACTGGTCTCCCCCCTGGACCGACCGGTCTGGTGTAGGGCCCAAACTCGCCCCCCTTCGCGTGACGCACTCCAACCGACCTCTTCGACGCGTTTTGGCCCATTAAGGCCCATGTGCATATGGCGAAGGATTTAGTGCCACATCGCTTGCCCAAGGTGGAGGGGAGGCCAGGAGCCCCTATATAATAAACCCAGGACCCCCTGAGGCAACACATCATCATGGAGTTGTAGAGGCGTCCCTCGAATGGATAACCTCTCTTCTCTATATAATTAGGTCTAGATTTTCCAATGTAATAGCTTAGCTCTAGTCGGGAGTTAGGGAGAGCGGAGCTGCGCTCCGGTTCTGGAGGAGTCTTCAGAGTTTTGGTATGTCTTTGTATATTTTCTTTGTAAGACTTATGCTTTAATATATTTATCTTCTCTATTTACTTTATGCTTTATTATATGATTAGTATAGTTGTTATATCTTGGCATGAGATCTTTGTTCATATTGAGTGCTCTAGTTATTCATGGTAATTAGAGTAGTAATCATTAGTGTAGACGCGGTGTCTAGGCTAGTGTTTACCTGAGTTTGCGCCCAATCCTCCGGTTAGTTGTGGTAGCTACAGGGGTGACAGCTTTGTAGATTGTTATAATCCACCACGTTAAGATTGGTGTTGCGTAGAGCTTTTGGCAGCCTTCCCCTGACTACTTTCTTCTCAGTCTTTTTCGAAAGTCAGAAAGGTACTGTTGTTCCAAAGTGCCAATGTGTATAACTGCTATATCTTTTCATCTTTGTTGCCTTAGAACCCAAGTAATAGAGAAATATATAGGAACCTTGATCTCTCCCGTTGTCCTCCCACTATAGTTATCTAGTTATCATTGAATTATCCTTTATGTGCTTCATTTATTATCATATCATATATCATTCACTCCTGCTTTAGTCTAATAAGTACTCTGCGTTAGTAGATGCATGATAGTGAGTTATCAGATTCTTGACCCTAGCTTCCCTGTGATAAAATATAAATAACGATCCTGGAATACTCCCGGTAAAATGCTACAATGGTGTTCTGTGCGCTTGCGGAATTTTTCATATTCTATTTGCACTAACAAACGTCAACAAGCATTTTTGGCGCCGTTGCCGGGGAAGCAATTGGTGTAAAGATTTTGATAATGATCTTGATGTCTGCTAATTTGGTGTACCACTAGCTTTAGTAGGATTACCCCTTGTTCTGTTGAGTGTGGAATAGACAAGACATTAGACGCCGTTTCGACCTTATGGTGAGCTTCCTCAAGAATGAAGAACCCAGGGTGCCTGAACATTCAAGATCCATCATTAACTCTGGAACCCTGCCATCTCACAGGTTTGTGTATACATATATATTATTCTAACCATGTGTAGATTGGAGAAAAGGTCGCTGTCACAACAATTCAACTCCTATCCCATATGACGGATATTTATGCTGCGTCACTCACAATTCCCAGTTGTGAGTCATGGTGAGTATGATCAAGGTGAGACAGTCTTGCTCACGGACTTTCAACTTTATGAGTAGTTATCTTTTTAATTCCTTGCATTCCACTGCATGTTTACTTTGAATCATCCTTGCATCCACTCCATTTAGTTTATGTTTTCTCATATCAAGTTCCTTGCATGCATTCATGTCATCTGCATCTAAAAAAATATTAAAGAAAAAAAAGAAAAAAATTCCTCACTGTGATCATACTTTGTCATCTCTATTTGAATAAATCTCTTTTGTGCTTTCATGCTACCTTTGTTTATGCTAGTATATTTTGGTTTGAAGGTACTTCCCTAGGGTACTTTCATAGGCTTTTTAAATTAAGCATGATGCTTAGGTTAAATAGTCTACCTTAATCAAATTAGACACAAAGTTTGGTTTGATTATTGATCTAAAATTAGCTTGTGTAGACATTGGAAATTTTGTTGGACTAACCCCTGCAGAGAACTCTAAATACATTTTGGGAAAGTCCTGAGATGAATTCACATCAGAGATGAAGCAAGGCATACTGTGAACTGCATAATGAAGACTCAGCTCATTCATCATGGATGAAAGAACTGTGAGTATTAAAGTTTATTTCAATTTATCTTCTACTGCAAGTAGCTTGCCTTGAACCATGTTAAAATGCAGCCAACACATAAAATGCTAGTCTATGCTAAACTAATCCTAAAATCATCTTTTCATTAGCATGGATGAATAACACATAAGTTGTGGATAACGACCCATGTTTCACATTCAGTACAATCCTTCGGGTATGTGTCCACTAACATTTTGTAGGAGATGAGATTTGCTTGTTCATGGTGTGAACTTTAAGATCCAAAACCCAACCCGTGGATAGACAAAATTCATCATCAGACAAGTTACTAGTGATGTCGAAGGCAGCCAAGCTTTGAGCCATCCCAAGGCTTAAGCCAAGACACTTATGACGAGTAGGATGCAACTCACCCCGTAAGGGTCAATCTATGCCTACGCTCATAATTGTCGAAGACATCAACACCAACACCAACAAATATCAGGGTGACGATATGCCACTACATTATAACATCTATGTGTCGTCAAAGGAAGTTTGTTGATGGTTCACTATGAAGACAAGCAGTGGAAGTTCTCCTCACTTCTGATCATTGCAACATAAGAGCTAGTTTGAGGGACCGCCGTCTAGACCTTGTGCCCTCGTCACCACTCCTTCCTCGATCGACTGGCATCGCCGTCTCGACCATCCTGGCAAGGAGGCCCTACAAAGCCTCGCTCGGTCCTCTTCCATCATCTGCAGCACCCCCGGCGACGACTCCCTGTGTCATGCATGTCAACTCGGTCGACATGTCCATTTACCTTTTTCTTCTTCCGTGTCCAGGGCCACTAAACCCTTTGATTTAGTTCATTGCGATGTATGGACCTCACCTATTCCGAGTGTATCCGGTTTTAAATATTATCTCGCAATTCTCGATGTTTACTCCCACTTTCTCTGGACTTTTCCCCTCCGTCTCAAATCTGAGACCTTCCCCTCTCTTTCTAATTTTTTCACCCACGTTCTCACTCAGTTCGGTTGCACTATTAAGGCAGTCCAATGCGATAACGGTCGTGAGTTTGATAACTCCACCTCCCGCGCTTTCTTCCTTGCCAAAGGCATCGTCCTACGTATGTCTTGTCCATATACCTCGCAACAAAATGGCAAGGTTGAACGTATTCTATGCACCACCAACAACGTCATTCGCATCCTTCTTATCCAAGCGTCCATGCCTCCCCCTTACTGGGCTGATGCCCTCGCCACTGCCACTCTTCTCCTCAACCATCTTCACACCAAAACCTTGCACATGTCCACTCCTCACTTTGCTCTTTATGGAACTCTTCCCTCCTACCATGAACTTCGGGTGTTCGGTTGCACCTGTTATCCTAATCTCATTGCCACTGCACCGCACAAACTAGCCCCACAGTCTACTTTGTGCGCCCTTCTTGGCTACTCCCCCGATCACAAAGGATATAGGTGTCTTGACCTCACCACAAATCGTGTCATCATCTCCCGTCACGTCATGTTCAACGAATCCTCCTTTCCCTTTCCCCTCCAACGTTCATCATCCTCCCCTGATGAACGTGACTTTCTAACTAATGATGAATCTCCTTCAATTCCCTATTTTTCTATAGGTACCCCTGCCCACCAGTACAGTCCTCCATGTACTGGTACTGCTCCACCAGTCCGGCCTCCCCGGCTTCTAGGTGCTCCAAGCACCCCTGCCACTCCAGGAGGACATCCAGGCCATACCCCTGCAGATGCCCCTGGCTCCCAGGGCGCCCGTGCGGCTGCCAGAGATGCCCCCGGGGCCACCTGCTCCCCAGGCGCCTCCAGTTCTGGCGCCCCGAGCGCCTCAACTGCAAGAGCACGTCGTCCCACTGGCTCAGGGGCTGGTGCCCCAGTCACTGGCACCTCAGGGGCTGGTGCCTCAGCCAGTGCTACCACAGCGGCCACCAATCGTCCACGTCTACACGCGACGCACTCCTCCAGTTACGCCTGTTTCACCAGCACCTACCGCGCCCCCATGCCGGTCTGGCATCATCCCTTTCTCGCCACGCTTCATCAAGAATGACCCTCCTGCTGGTGCTGTCCCCATTCCACCAATTGTCAACAACCACGACATGACAACTCGTGGAAAGGCTGGGTTCCATCAACTTCGCCTTGGCCTCCAAGCTGAGGCTCTCTTCCCAGTTCTGAGGACTTGCCGCGATGCCCTCATTGATCCTCATTGGTGCCAGGCCATGGAAGAAGAATATGCTGCTCTTATGGACAATCACACCTTAGATCTTGTTCCCCGACCCAGCACAACAAATATAGTCACCAGCAAATGGATTTTCAAGCACAAACTGCGTGTTGACGGGTCTTTGGACCGATACAAGGCTCGATGGGTTCTCTGTGGCTTTACCCAACGTCCCAGTGTTGATTACGATGAAACTTTCAGCCCCGTGGTCAAACCAGCAACTATTCGTACAGTTCTGACTTTGGCTCACTCTCGGCATTGGCCAATCCATCAACTTGATGTGAAGAACACTTTTCTCCACGGGACGTTATCCGAGACTGTCTACCGCTCTCAGCCCACTGGTTTTGCCGACACCACTCATGCTGATCATGTGTGCAAGCTCAACAGGTCTCTGCACGGACTCAAACAGGCGCCACGTGCATGGCACAGTCGGTTTGCCTCTCATCTGCTCTCCCTGGGTTTCACTGAAGCACGGTCAGATACATCATTATTCATCTTCCACCATGCTGTTGAGACTGTTTACTTGCTCCTCTATGTGGATGACATCGTTTTGACTGCCTCCTCACAACAGCTTCTTCACCGTGTCATTGAGGCTCTGAAAAAGGAATTCGCTATCAAAGATCTTGGTCCTCTTCACCACTTCCTGGGCATGGCAGTTGAGTAGCAGGGTGACTCCCTCTTTCTCTCTCAGCGACAGTATGCTCTGGACATCATAGCCCGACATGGCATGAGCAATTGCAAGCCCTGCTCTACCCCGGTCGACACTTGTTCCAAGATCTCTGCATCTGATGGCCCTGCTGTTGCTGATCCAACAGCATATCGCAGCTTCGGAGGGGCCCTCCAGTACTTGACCTTCACCAGGCCGGACATCGCATATGTTGTCCAGCAAGTTTGCCTCTACATGCACGACTCTCGGGACATTCATCTTGTTGCTTCCAAAAGAATTCTGCGCTACCTCCAGGGGACATTTGACTATGGTCTGGTCATTCCGAGAACATCCCCATCTCAGCTCGTCGTCTACACCGACGCCGATTGGGATGGCTGTCCAGACACCCGTCGCTCCACCTCTAGTTATGCAGTTTTTCTCGGCGGCAGTCTCGTCTCCTGGTCCTCCAAACGTCAGCCCACCATCTCACGCTCCAGTGCCGAGGCCGAGTACCGTGTTGTTGCAAATGGCGTTGTTGAAGCTTCCTGGCTCCATCAACTCCTGAAGGACCGAGAACTCTACCAGAAAGCGACCAAATGGGAGCCTAAAAATTTCTCTCAAAACTTTGGCCTCTGTCTCAAAAATCAACTCCCAAAAGCTTCGATCGAAACGTGATGCCCACGACCCTTGGAAGAGGGTGGATGATCCCTAGGATCACAGCGAGGCACCACCAAACGAGAGCGAGTCAAAACCCAAAAACTCCTGCGGATACATGGGTGTATGCCGGGTCTCTGAGTGATGAGTGATTGTCAACTGGGATGATGCGCATGTTCTTTGGCTTGTGTTGTGCAGGTGTCGAGCACGGATGCAGTGATCAAAGGCGTGGTGAAGGTCAAGTAGAGACGTGCCGTGCTGATGGACCGGGAGTGGCGGAGGGCGGACGTGAGGCTTGGACTGAGGGACCAGAGGCCCGAGGATCAGCTGTGGTGGCTGGCAGCCTGTGGCAGCTACAAGTGAAGACTTACGGTCATGTGTTGCCTGAGTCGTGGACTTGGGGACACGTGTCGGTGGACGGGGTGCACGAGAGGTGCATCCCATCTACGACGTCGGTTTGGTGGTAGAGCCAGGGAAAAACCATCGGGTGGACGGTTTCCAGGTTTGGGCCTCAAAATCTGGGCGTGGATGGTTTCTGAGTTTGGCCACAAAACTCGGGCTGAGGGTTTCCGAGTTTGGGCCTCAAATCCTGGGCGCTGAGGGTTTGCTGAGTTTGGCCTCAAAACTCAGATGCTTGGTGGGCTGGTTTCCCGGTTTGGGCCTCAAAACCGGGGGTTGGCTGGAAAAGGCTGGTTTCCCCGGTTTGGGCCACAAAACCGGGGGTGCAGAGCGAGGGCGGCACATGGCGGCAATCGGGAGGTTGCGTCGAGGCAACGCTACGAGTTGTGCGGGCGTGGCCGTCGGATCCACCTACCACCGAGTTGGTCCAGAATAACCTTAGGGTTTAGCTGGTTCGCTCTGTAAGTAGTTAGGGGTAGAGTGGGAATTAGGAATAGGTTAGAATTAGGATAAATAGGGGGAGACACTCACCTCCCCATTCATCTCAGTTAGTCATCCTGTCATTTGCTCTTGGCTTCTAGGGTTTCCTACTCTCCCAATCCCCTGCTGTAGCTAGCTGAGATCCGCAGAGAACCATACCTCTGTGTACTGGAGATTTTGAGGAAGTGAGGCCGTAATCACACTGTTGTAGCGTGTGGTAGCCACACAGTTGCAGATCGATGTGTTGATTCGCGTTTTGATTCGTGTTCTTCACGTTCTTCGTTTCTCCATGATTTTCCCGTCACTCGATCTCCCTCTCTAGTGTGTCTTTGCGAAATCCGTTTGAATCAATTTGTTCATATTTGAAAGGAGATCATTTCCACCGAAGGAATTTATCTATCTCCTTACGAACAAGTAGATCGGGTTGATTTCGTTTTCGTGGCGCTTTTTCGTTCATACTCCTCCCCTTTCGATTTCCCGGTGTTTGAGTTGGTTTGAGCGGATGATTTCTTGGGGATAGTCTCCTAACTACTCCGTGATCATCCTCTCCAAGTTTGGGAATGTGGGATTTTGATTTGAATCGATTTGGGATTGATTTGGGTGAAGGGCGAATAAAATCGCCCTCCCTGAGTGACCGCGGACAGTCCGCCACTCAGGGCGTGGACAGTCCGCGCATCGGGATTCAGCCGAGCAGTGGCTGCGTGTCCCGGTGAACAGTGCTGAAACTTGACCGGCGGACAGTCTGCCATTGTGTTTGGCGGATAGTCCGGGAACGTCCAGGGACTTTGCAACAACCTTGCTGTTTGGCGAGTTTTGCCGACGGACAGTCCGCCACTCGCCCGCGTACAGTCCGGCACTACTGCGGACAGTCCGGGACCGTACCAGCGGACAGTCCGGGATTTGGCTGTGTCTTCCGGTTTAGTGCGTTTGCTCTCCCGGCTTGTTTGTTTGGTTTCCGGACTTCTCGTTTGGCCCTAGAGTTGACCAAGGAACCTCTCTAGGTATCTTTGCTACTTGTTAGCGTAGGTATTTAGGAGTTTCTCGACGTAGCCGTCTATCTACGTTCAGGACTTGGCTTTTGGGGTTGTGTTCGAGCCGGTGTTTTTGGCGTTTGCTTTGCTATCTTCTTGTGGTGCCTCGCTGTGATCCTAGGGATCATCCACCCTCTTCCAAGGGTCGTGGGCATCACGGTTTCAGTCGCATTTTCTCGAGGTTGATTTTGGGACATTTGGCCAAAGTTTCGAGAGAAATTTTTGAGCTCCCATTCACCCCCCCCTCTGGTCGCCTTGCTAGTGCTTTCTCGGTCCTTCAACTCCGGCTCAAGTTCAACCCCAAAAACTGACTCCCAAACATAGATGAACGGCTACGTCAGGAAATCTCCAAATACCGATGCTAACGAGTAGCAAAGATACCTAGAGAGATTCCTTGGTGAACCCTAGGGCCAAACGAGAAGTTCGAAAACCAAGCGGAAGAGCCGGGAGAGCAAACACACTAAAACGCAACCTTCAGCCAAATCCCGGACTGTCCGGACTCCCAGTCCCGGACTGTCCGCGCCAGGGGCGGACTGTCCGCGGTTCCCTGGCGGACTGTCCGCCGGTCAAAATGCAGAAACAACACTGCTGCTGAACTCGTTCTGCTCAGGCCCGGACGGTCCGCGACCTAGCACTGCGGACTGTCTGCCGGTGTCCTGACCCTCTGAACGCAGGAGTGAGAAGCCACTGGTCTGGCTCACGCCCAATGCGCGGACTGTCCGCGAGTCATGCCGCGGACTGTCCGCCAACGTCCAGTGAAGGCGATTTCAATCGCCACTTCACCAAATCTCCTCAAATTCAAATCAAAACGAAATTCCTTGATCCCAAACTTGGAACAAATGATCACAAGATAGTTAGAAGACTATCCCCAAGAAATCATCTTCTCAAATTGACTCAATCAACGGGGAATCGAAGGGGAAGGTGTAGGAACGAAAAAGTTGCCACGAAACTTGAATCGACCCGAACTACTTGTTCGTGAGGGTAGAATTCCTTCGGTGGAAATGTTCTCCTCACATCAAAGAACAAGTTGATTCAAGTGGATTCGAAAAAGACAAAGCGTGGAGGGAGATCGAGTGACGGGAAAATTGTGGAGAAATGAAGAACGCGAAGAACAAGTTCAAAACGCGAATCAAGACCACGAATTGCCAGCCGAAATTCATCCCCACAAGGAGACAACGGGAATCCGGTCCTGTTTCCGCAAAACCCAAATACACAGAGGTATTGTTCACCGTCTCTGCGGATCTCAGTAGCTACAACAGGGAATGGGAGAGAGGAAAACCCTAGAATGAAAATAGCAATGGCTGAGATAGTTTGGAGGGAGGGGTGGCCTCTCCTTATATAGCCTAATACAATTATTCCCCTTCTACCCTTACAACTAATGAGCGAGCAGGCTAACCCTAAGGGTATTCCTGACCAACTCGAGGTAGATGGTGATCCGACGGCCACGCCCGCACAACTGGTAGCTTCGCCTCGACGCGACCTCACCGATTGCCGCCACGTGCCGCCAACGCTCTGCTCGTCCTTTTCACGGACCTCCCCCCCGGTTTTGAGGCTGTTGACGCTGGTTATCTATCAAAATTAAAGGATAAATAAATATGAAAAGGGCAAGAATTTGATCACCAACAAAGGTTTAGGGTTTCAACTGACAATATTCCACGAGTTTTGGTGAGTTATGATTGTGCAGGGACTAAACCAGGAAATCGGCACCGATAGCTTCCCATAGAAGGAAACCGTCGGGAGATAACGCAACCGCCACGTCGGGATACTTCTAGAAGAGTCCAGAGAACATATAGAGACACCACGAGAAAGGGCACCGCGGTCCACCTCCAGGTGGGACCGACCGGTCCCCTGGACCCACCAGTCGGTCCCCCCCTGGGCCCGCTGGTCTCCGTCTTCTGCAAGCTTCCTCCACCGACCTCTAGGATGCATCTTAGCCGTACCTTAAGTCGGTTTGATCCAACGGCCGCGGTTGATCCCTCAGGGCTATATAAGCAGCCCCAGACCCCCCTCTCCAGGCATCTCCATCTTCATTATTCATCTCCACATCAGAAACTAGGGTTTCAATTAGAAGTAGAGGTCCCTCTAGATGAATCTCTTCTAGTTCATCTAGAATTAGATCTAGTTCATCTAGTTGTAATCAAGAGCCAGCTATCAAGTAGAAGACTAGTTACCCCTCTAGTTTAGGTTTAGAACCTAGTCTTATATTAGAACTAGAAGAGAGAGAGAGAGAGAGAGAGAGAGAGAGAGAAAGAGATCAAGAAGGAGCTCCGGCCTATCGGATCCACTTCTTCATCTTGTACCTGTGGATTCAAGTTCATCATCAACTTCAACGATTGTTTCGGTAATCAACGTCTATATTTAAGTTTGAGCCATTGCTCTTATTATTCTTAAGGTTTATGACTCTCTTTTGAGTACTTTAATTCTAGTCATTCTAGAGTTAGAGTAGTTGGATAGTGTAAGCGTGGTGCTTAGGCTTGATAGCTCATATATGCCTCCTATAACACCGGTAGTAGTGGTTGTTCGCAAGGGTGACTCTTATAGCCTTGTTGATTCTTCTATAGTCCACTTACCCGTGTGTAGGCTCGGTAGGATTATACATTTGCATAAAAGATTCATACTCTGTTCGTGACCTTTTATGGCAACTTCCCCACTAAGAATAATGCAAACATATCACTCTTAAATTGGAATTATACAACCTTAGTGATCCCCTCTTTACTTCCAGATTCTTCGTCCTTGTTAGCTACTCAGGGGTTAGAATTTAAGACTTAACACTATCCGTTCCTTTGGGTTCGATATTAAAACTGGGTTACTCCGGTGAAGTGATACATCGGTAGATCTTATCTGTGCGCTTGCGGATAAAGTAGAGTGTGCGTTAATATATACCAACAAGCATTTCTGGCGCCGTTGCCGGGGAACGGTAGATCATCTTAAGTCTTAGTTTAACCTTGTAATCATACTTTTATCTTTTCCTTTTGTCCCAGTCTTTTCATTATTTTTGTTTTCATTCTTATGAATGTTGTTTTTGAATTCCACTCTTATCTATCACTACCCCATGAGCAAGCTATAACTAGTAGAATCCTTATACCCCATCATAATGCCTGGTTATGAGCTATGCCTACCTTTCTGCTGCACTGTCCTTGTAATGAGCATAAAAATATAATTTTGAAAATATTCCTTCAGGTATTCTTGTCACTAACCTTTCCAGGTATGGAGCAGAAAAGAACGAAAGAACAACAAACACAAGGTATGTCCCACCAATCATCATGCAACATTGAATTACATTCATCCAATCTTGATTTGTGCAAAATCCAAGCTTGGGGAATAGACTTTCTAAGAATATTTCTTGCCATGTTGCTATGTTGGTTGTCCTTACCTTTAGGGTATGCTCATATACTAATCATACTTTTTCGTCGCCATCTGAATAAATCTCTACAATGCTTTCATGTTATCTTTATTTTCTATAGTATATTCTTTGGTTTTGAAGTATTATCATACACCTTTTAAATTAGGCATGGAGCTTAGTTTAACTGTTTTCATGAATTAAAGTAAGACATGGAGTCTATTTTAATTCTTGAGCTAAAAAGTGTGCTGATTTTACCTCTAAAGGCTTTTAAATTAAGTATGGTGCTTAGGTTAAAATGCCTTCCTAGATCAAATTAGACGTGGTGTCTAGGTTGATTTTTGAGCCGATAGTATGCTATAGTGGATATTAGATATTTTGTTAGACTAACCCTACAGGGAAACTTTCAATATCAATTCGGGAAAGTCTGGAGATGAACTCACGCTGGAGATGAAGAGACACATGAACTTCAAACAACTTTGCACAATGAAGACTCAGCTCATTCATCATGGATGAAAGAACTGTGAGTATCAAAGTTTATTTATTTTGTCTTCTACTGCAAGTTATCTTTTGTCTTGAATCATGTTAAAGTGCAGCCAACACATAATAGTCTATGCTAAAACAATCCTCAAAACATCTTTTTATTAGCATAGATGCAAAATACATAAGTTATGGATAACAACCCATGCTTAAAATTCTTGCAATCCTTCGGGTATATGTCCACTAACATTATGCAGGAGAGAAATTTTTCTCATCCATGGTTTGGTGTGAACATTGAAGATCCAAAACTCAAACCATAGACACACAAACCTACTCTCAGATCACAAAAGGTGCTAGCCTAGCTTTGAGTCTTGCTTGGGCGCTGATGACAAACATGATGCAACTTACCTCGTATGAGACAACCTATGCCTGCAACCATCATTGCCCAAGACATCAATATAAGAAGTGGGAAGTTATCCTCTTTTCTAATCAAGAGCTAGCTTGGGAGACAAGATGGTACCACTACAACAATAGCAAGATCTACAAGTCAAACACATAAACATGCTGTTGGGAGTCCATCTACATCACAAGCCAGCCTGGGAGAGACAATTCCGTTGTCTAGATGTGTTTGACAATCAAAGGGAGGAAGGAGAAACCAGCTTCAAGACATATTGATCTCATACCTATCACTTTGATCAGTACAAACCACTAGATGCTGTCCCAGCCGAGAAGAAGAATATGATCCACCACTCACTCTTGGAAGATTGTTCTTAAACAACATCAATGTTATCATCTTTATCGGACCTGGAGAAGTCAACTTTTGGATTTTTCGCTACACCTTCAACATCTACATCACTTATGAGCAGCCAAAGAGAACCAAGAGAAGACGTCGAAGGGAGAACCAACTGCCAAGAATTGAGGAGGGCATCATGAAGGATGAAGCCACTGCACCACATGAGTTAGAAGATGGAGAGATAATACCTGAGCCAGTAAATCAAGAAGAACAGCCGATAAGATCTCCATCATCTAGACACTGTTGAGAGGACAAGTCTCAGTTGTGACATTACAAGACAAAAGACTGTCATGGAGGCACTCGAGTAACAGCTCTAAATTCAAGTCTCTTGCCAACCCAATAAAGGAAAACAAGAATGGTTGACAAGAGAAGAATACGGAACTGTCCCTACATCCTCAAAGTACAAGAAAGAGAGAGGATCCTAGTCAGCATACTCGAGGAACAATGCGCCTTCACTGATAAGTCGACACAAGAGAAGGAAGGTCGATACCTCTAAAGATGATTCCACTGTGATCTTCCTCCTCTCAAGCATGCTGTGAGACAAACAAGAGAAGACAAGCCAGCTAGACAAGAGAAGCTTCCACAAGGTGGTTCGACACATCACTCTTCAATGACAAAGTAACATTTCAAGGTAAGTAACCATCACTTTAAAAGCTTCTTCTTGATTCTAGTATGAACATAGATAAAGAACAAAACATGTTTAAGTTGCACCTCACTTGATCCAACCTAATCAACTCAACATGTTTAGTCCTTTGATCTTTGTTCCTAGCTTTACTCTCTTGAATCTCACTGTCTTGACTACATGAGCTAAAATGTTGTGCATCTAACCTTTGGAAGATGATATATCTTAATCATGAAAAGATCGACACTTTATGCATAGATTATCCTTCCTTGGGTTAAGTAATTTGATCTGTTAAATATTTTAAGATGCTACTTTCATGCTCATCCTCTGATCCTATCACTCATGTTAAAATTGAATATAACACATAAACAACAAGTTTGTCTTGTGCAATGTGCCCAAGGTTAGAGGGGAATAAACAAACTTTTGGTTCTGTTGGTGTTTTTCCACCAACAGAGCCCATGCACTTGATCTCTACCTTGTCTTTTTGAGCAGGATACACTCTTGAGCAAACAGGGCGAAGTTTGGCAACTCCTAAATTCTACAGAGTGAAGATCCTAGATCTACAAGAACATGAACACTGAGCAAGATGCTGCCAGCTTCAATAATTAACGCTTCATTTCAAACTGCTGGACGAACGAAGAACAAGAGTGACACCATATCAAGAGGCATAAACAAGAAGGAATGATGGAAGACGTCGTAGTCAAAATTAGAGGTCATGAAGTCCCCATAGACTTCTTGATCTTCGACATAGGAGAAAACGATGATGTCCACCTCATCCTAGGAAGACCATTCCTCTACGCTACAAGTGCAATCATTTACAAGAGGAAATCCATTTTCACTTTCCTGGAGAAAAAGCACGATGCAACTTCATCAACTACATGCCCAATGAAGCACTCAAGAAGAACATAAGTGAAAGACACCGCTCTCAATGCCAAAGAAGACAAGCTATCAAAAATAGAGAGGCCAATCACGAAGAAGAAGCTATCAACACTGTCCCAGAAAAGAAAGATGAAAAACCTCAAGACAGTGAACCACATGAAGTGAAGACTCAGACCAAGAAAGTATGAAAAAGTCTGCACCTCACAGGTACAATCAATAACAACTTTCCAAACGTCTGGCATACCTTGGGAGGTGTAAACCAAGGGAAGGTCCGGTTCGTCGGACCTAAATATCCGAACCTTCGCCAAAAGGTAAAAATCGGTAGTTACCTTTATATTTACTTTGCTGCATATTTCTCATATTTAATCCATAACCATTTCTTGCATCATCATATTTAATTCACAACACATTTTAATTTCTGCATTGCATTAGAAAAGAAAATAAAAATATTGCATTTGTTACACTACATCATAAACCATAAAGCCCCATGTGAATAATTCTATGGCGTGTAAAAACCCGCAGGAATATTCACCGTGGTGGCAGAAAAATAAATAATAATAAAAATAAATATGCATGCATTCATCTTGTGCATTTTCTCCTGCATCATAAAAATAAAATACAAAAATATTGAGAAAGAGATCTTACTAAAATTCTAGACAACTAAGGCTTGAGTGGCCAACCATTAATGCTTAATCCGTTCCACAAGTTTTGTTGTCTATTTGAGTTTCACAGGATTTGAAAGGCCAAGAAAAGCTGACGAGCAAGTGAGTGCTCCATCCACTGTTGGAGCACTGTCTCAACAAACATCAACATCAACCAAAGCTCTAATAGAGGAAGGACATATCCACTGCCAGTCTGCTACATTGCAAGATCGAACGACTACGTCAACATTCAGCTTGGGGGAAGGCACCCCATGTATCCACGTAAGTATCTTTATCCTCTTAAGTTTTTCATTCTATAAACAAAATGAAAACACAAAAAATATGTGAGCACATGAAGGCTCACCATTAATTAAAAAAAGAAAAAAACAAAAATATATGGGCACATGAAGGCTCACCATTAATTAAAAAGAAAAGAGACAAGAATATATGGACACATGAAGGCTCAACGCTATTAAGGGAACCAGCTTGGGGGAGACGCGCCCCCGTTATCTTCGCGATTCAGGTATGTCTATTATTATTATTACTACTATTTTTATGATCTTTTATTTTATATCTTAAAGTGTGTTAGATTAAATAAATAAAATAATGTGTCTAGTTTGTTTTAAGAAGTTGATGACCAAAGAAGAACCCGCTCTCTCTAATCTTTTGCATGGAAATGATGAATAGTTGCTCTATCTAATTTCTTTCAAGTACCTAGCCTTCAAAGCATGAGTTCTCCTCATTAATAATGATGCCATAAAATAAGATTAAATACATGGATGGCAAATACTTGATCTAAGGTCTAGGTAATTGGGATATGATATGTGATGATCTGAGCTGCTATTATCTTGTTCTAAACAACACTAAAGTTCCAGAGATTTCTAAATATGAATATGACTAATAATTGCATTGAGTTAAATTAAGCTTTGTGACCCTGTGAGATGTTATCTTGCCATTGAATTGAGATCACTTACACATTGCATCCATCTTCCGCATAAATGCTCATAATTATTTGTTGCTACCCTCTTATAAGTTTGTTGGAAGCATGTGGCTATTAAAAAAAAGAGAAAATAAAAAAAAGGAAAGAGCCGAGGAAATAAAAAGGGACAAGTGTCCGAAACCTCAAAAAGATAGATCTCGAGGAAATAAAAAGGGACAAGTGTCCGGAACCTCGAAAAAAATGTCAGAAAAAAAATGGGCACGTGCCCGACAGTAGAATTAGCCTGATAGCCATATGTCTCTGATAGACAGAAGAGAGTGAATATATTCAAAAGAGCATTCGGCTCTATTTTTTTCATACACATGCACTTCTTGATTCAATGGTTGGTTGATTTTCTCTTTGGATTCATTGTTTAATTTGACAACATATGTATTAAAACTTTTAAAAATTAATTAAAACTCCAGGATAAAAGTGAAGTGAAAGAACTAGAGACATAATGCTTGATTTGATCGTTCAATCTCTCAATTATTCAAGATCTAAGGTAAGAGTAATAAGCCCCATGAAGAATTACATGATATGTTTCGAAGAATTTTTATTTAACGACAGGTATACTTGTTGGAAGTGAAGATATTGTAGCAACTCCTGATCCATTGTTAAGTTTTGGTTTTGCTAAGGGACTAGCAAAGGGTAAGCTTGGGGGAATTGTTGACGCTGGTTATCTATCAAAATTAAAGGATAAATAAATATGAAAAGGGCAAGAATTTGATCACCAACAAAGGTTTAGGGTTTCAACTGACAATATTCCACGAGTTTTGGTGAGTTATGATTGTGCAGGGACTAAACCAGTAAATCGGCACAGATAGCTTCCCATAGAAGGAAACCGTCGGGAGATAACGCAACCGCCACGTCGGGATACTTCTAGAAGAGTCTAGAGAACATATAGAGACACCACGAGAAAGGGCACCATGGTCCACCTCCAGGTGGGACCGACCGGTCCCCTGGACCCACCGGTCGGTCCCCCCTGGGCCTGCTGGTCTCCGTCTTCTGCAAGCTTCCTCCACCGACCTCTAGGATGCATCTTAGCCGTACCTTAAGTCGGTTTGATCCAACGGCCGCAGTTGACCCCTCAGGGCTATATAAGCAGCCCCAAACCCCCCTATCCAGGCATCTCCATCTTCATTATTCATCTCCACATCAGAAACTAGGGTTTCAATTAGAAGTAGAGGTCCCTCTAGATGAATCTCTTCTAGTTCATCTAGAATTAGATCTAGTTCATCTAGTTGTAATCAAGAGCCAGCTATCAAGTAGAAGACTAGTTACCCCTCTAGTTTAGGTTTAGAACCTAGTCTTATATTAGAACTAGAAGAGAGAGAGAGAGAGAGAGGAATAGATCAAGAAGGAGCTCCGGCCTGTCGGATCCACTTCTTCATCTTGTACCTGTGGATTCAAGTTCATCATCAACTTCAGCGATTGTTTCGGTAATCAACGTCTATATTTAAGTTTGAGCCATTGTTCTTATTATTCTTAAGGTTTATGACTCTCTTTTGAGTACTTTAATTCTAGTCATTCTAGAGTTAGAGTAGTTGGATAGTGTAAGCGTGGTGCTTAGGCTTGATAGCTCATATATGCCTCCTATAACGCCGGTAGTAGTGGTTGTTCGCAAGGGTGACTCTTATAGCCTTGTTGATTCTTCTATAGTCCACTTACCCGTGTGTAGGCTCGGTAGGATTATACATTTGCATAAAAGATTCATACTCTGTTTGTGACCTTTTATGGCAACTTCCCCACTAAGAATAATGTAAACATATCACTCTTAAATTGGAATTAGACAACCTTAGTGATCCCCTCTTTACTTCCAGATTCTGCATCCTTGTTAGCTACTTAGGGGTTAGAATTTAAAACTTAACACTATCCGTTCCTTTGGGTTCGATATTAAAACTGGGTTACTCCGGTGAAGTGCTACATCGGTAGATCTTATCTGTGCGCTTGCGGATAAAGTAGAGTGTGCGTTAATTTATACCAATAGAGGCTGAAACCGGGAAACCTGGGCCATCCCCCGGTTTTGAGGCCAAAACCGGGAAACCTGTCGTCCGTCGCCTGAGTTTTGTGGCCCAAACTCAGAAACCCGCCAGTGCCCAGGTTTTGAGGCCCAAACCTGGAAACCGTCCTCAGCCCAAGTTTTGTGGCCCAAACTCAGAAACCGGCCGCACCCAGGTTTTGAGGCCCAAACCTGGAAACCGTCCACTCGGTGGTTTTTCTGTGGCTCAACCACCAAACCGATGCCGTAGAGGGATGCACCGCCTGTGCACCCCATCCACACGCAAGTCTTCACTTGTCGTTGTCCCAGGCTGTCAGTCACTACGGCCGATCCTCAGGCCACCGGTCCGTCAGTTCAAGCCTCACGTCTGCCCTTCACCGCTCTGGGTCCATCGGCATAACACGTCTCTACTTGACCTTCACTTTGCCTTTGATCACCGTATCCGAGCTCAACACCTGCACAACACAAGCCAAAGAACATGCGCATCATCCCAGTTGACAATCACTCATCATCTCAAGATCCGGCATACACCCATGTATCCGCAATCTCCCCCTTGATGAGTGCATTGTCAACTACCAACACAAATCATATGAAGGTAGAAGAAGGAAGGAAGAAGAAGTAAGCGAACTCAACTAGTCAACTAAAAGCGAAGCAAAGCTAGGAAAAGTCGAATGAAAAGAGCGAGACAACTTGGTTCCCAAAGACATGGGCAACGACTCGACGCAACCAAGCAAAGGAAAGCTAGCCCTCAAGAAGAGGTAGAACAGGCTCAACACCGCTAGCGAGAAGGTAGTCGGAGCAAAGGAGACAAAGAAAAGCTAGTCCCTCCAGAAAGAGACAAAGGCTCAACACAACTAGCAGAACCGCTCCAAACCAATTTAAAAACTGCTTCGAACCAATTGAAAAACTATATAGGCTGAAAGTCGCTCCAAACCAATTGAACAGCTTGTCAAAGCAAAAATCGAGCAAACTCCCCCTTCAATAATGCATACAACTTAGGGACATGATTTGTCAAAATTTCTCCCCCTTAGTTGAAAATGCACACAACAAGGCAAAATGCATATGAGTCACAAATGCAGGTTAGCAGCTTCAGGTATAGAATCTATAGAGTGAATAGATGCTCTAAAGAGTGCTGATCCAACTACTCAACAGCAAGCACAAATGCCAGCAAAGGCTCAAACTGATCACATAATATGAAATATGAACATATGAGCAGAGTGAGCAATTTTAAGCCATTCAGAAAGGGTTTCACCATCAAAATAGCACCAAACATGTATAGACAGGAAGTTACACAACTGCTAAACATGTATACAAGGTGAACTACCCCTAGCAAAGTTCAATCATCATGCTGTAGAATGAACCATAGACTTGTGTTTTCAAAATTTTATCGGAGTTGCAGCGGCGATTACACAAGTTTAATTTTTCAGCATGTGATTGCGAGAGGTTGAAAAACTTGACATTGCCTAACTTTTCAACCGAGCTAAGCCTATGCATAAGCAATCAGAAGCTTGAAGCAACGGTCTCGGTCTTACACTACACGGCTCAAGTTTGACTCAAAGTGCAATGAGAAACAGTCTCGATACTGTGATGTGCTGTCAAGTAATCCCATCTCGATCTTTTCAATTCACTTAGACTTGGTTCAAATTTTAACAGAATATGAACACACCAAGCAAGTGAAGGACTCAGAACTAGAGACATAGCAACCTAGCATATATGAAAAGCATAAGTGACTTCAACACATTCTACACATGCTAGTTGCCAAACTCAATGGTGAACATGTTTCAAATTTTATGTTGAATTAAGCATATTCACAGTTCTGAAAAATAGCTCAGCTCACAACATGTATCAATGATCAAAAGGAGCCTAAGCTACAAGCATCATCATGTATCATCGGAGCATATACTAATCAGAGCATAGATTCAATCTACAGATTATAGACATGAACCTCGGGAAGAGAAAAATGCAAAAATGATGAAATGCAGAAATTAAACAAGAACAAAGCAAGCGAAGTCAGACTATGATACAAGAGCAAAAATGTTTTCCCGAACTAAAAGGGAAAACACACACCAAGCTCACCTCTCAACCTAGCACAGGTTGATTGGTCCAAAGGCTTGGTGAAAATATCTGCCAACTGAAGATGAGTATCAACATGGTGAAGGTCGATATCACCCTTCTCATAGTGGTCTCGCAAGAAATGAAAACACACATCAATGTGTTTGGTCTTAGAGTGCAGCACGGGGTTCTTAGCAACGCTAATCGCACTCGTGCTGTCACAAAGCAATGGAACTCGAGAAAAACTCAGACCAAAATCACGCAAAGTGGCCATCATCCATAACAACTGAGAATAGCAGCTAGCCGCAGCAACATAGTCAGCCTCTATGGTAGATTGTGCGACACTAGACTACTTGCGAGAAGACCAAGATAAAAGGGAAGAACACAAAAACTGACAAGTCCAAGAAGTGGACTTGCGCTCAAGTCGACAACCAGCAAAATCAACATCCGAGTAACCACAAAGGGAGAGGGTAGAAGAAGCAGAATACCAAATCCTAGACTCAGGTGTGAAGCATAAGTACCTCATAATGCACTTGACCACCTGATGGTGAGAAGTGCGCGGCGACGCCTGAAAGCGTGCGAAGACACACCGCGAACTAAATGGTCGGGCGTGTCGCCGTCAGGTACAACAGCGACCCGATCATACTTCGGTACTCCTTCTGGTCCACAACTTCTCCATCCTTGTCCGCATCCAGGGCCGTCGTGGTCGACATGGGTGTTGGAAGAGGCTTGGCCTCACCCATATCGAACTTCTTCAATATGTCCTTGGTGTACTTGCCCTGGTGCATGAACGTCCCCTCTCGGGATTGCTTGATTTGCAACCCGAGGAAAAACGTCAACTCGCCCATCATGCTCATCTCAAATTCCCTGCTCATAGTATCTGCAAACTTGGCAACCAAAGCATGAGAAGAATCACCGAAAATGATATCATCCACGTAAATCTGAACTAGCAAAGTGTCATTGCCTTGCTTGAGGAGAAAAAGCGTTTTATCCACACATCCCATTTTAAAACCCTTGGCAAGCAAAAATGTTTTCAACCTATCATACCAGGCCCTAGGGGCTTGTTTTAAACCATATAAAGCTTTGTTCAGTTTAAAAACATGGTTTGGAAACTTGAGAGTTTTGAAACCGGGGGGTTGTTTCACATACACCTCTTCTTTTATGTAGCCGTTTAGAAAGGCACTATTGACATCCATTTGAAAAAGTTTAAATCCTTTGGATGCAGCAAAAGCCAAGAGGATCCTAATTGCCTCCAAACGAGCTACAGGAGCAAAAGTTTTCTCATAGTCTATCCCCTCCTTCTGGCTATACCCCTGAGCTACAAGTCTAGCCTTGTTTCTCACAACATGGCCATCGTCTCCTTGTTTGTTTTTGAAAACCCATTTTGTCCTGATAGGGTGACACTCAGGAGGAAGAGGAAGAAGAACCCAAACCTGATTTCTTTGAAAATTTTCAAGCTCCTCATGCATGGCATTAACCCAATCCGGATCAGATAAAGTGTGTCCAACATCTCGGGGTTCAAAATCAGCAACAAATTCAGAATGTGCAAAGTGAGAGATTTGTTGTGACCTAGACCGAGTGACGCGTTCGTGGTTGTCGCCGATCATCTGTTGAGGAGGGTGTTGGCTCTGAATGTGTCGTGGTTGAAGGACCGAGAAGCAACCAGAAAGCGACCAGAGGGGGGGGGGTGAATGGGAGCTTCAAATTTTCCTTTCAGAAACTAGGAGCCACTGTCCCGAGAATCACCCCGAAAGACAAACCCTAGAGCTTGCTAATGTCCACGACCCTAGATGTAGGGTGGATGCTTTCAAGAAGCATAGAGGGACACTACACAACTCTAGAAAGCCAACGCAAAAGACGGAAAACAAATCCGACAACGAGCGAGCAAACTGCGAACGAAACGGCTTGAGACAGAACTGACCGGACTCTGGCCTGCGTCCGGTCACAGTTCACCGGACACGTCTGGTCGAGCGAAAACCAAAACAGAAACTCTCTGAGTTGGACCGGACTCTGAGAGGCAGGGCGTCCGGTCGACTGCTTTGCGTCCGGTCGTCAAGGATCGGACGCGTCCGGTCAGTCAGAATCAGGTTTGAGACCTTACTGAGTTGGACCGGACTCAGGGAAGCAGAGCGTCCGGTCGTTACGAGAGCGTCCGGTCAGATAGAACAAAAACCAGGAACAGTAGTAACGATGCGTCCGGTCACTGCATGAACTGGGCGTCCGGTCAATTTCACGAAACAGGCCAAGCTCGGCCTTCAACGACCGGACTCGCAGGGAGCGTTCAGTCGATGAACAGCCAGCGTCCGGTCACCCCGCGATTCCACTGTTCGTCCACCGATTCGACTCGATCTTACCCAAAACAAATCCTCTAGGGATCAAACTTGGTAAGAGGAGTCACAAGGAGGATAGTGAGCTATCTCTAAGAGATCATGGCTCGAACCTATCTCCAAATGGATGAATTGAAGAAATTCGGGGGAAGAGAGAAAAACATGACCCGAAACCAAAATCGATCGATCTCCTAGACCGTGAGGTTAGAGGTGAATTCCTTCGGTGGAAAGAAGTGCCTCACGATCTAGAACAACTTGGTTCAAACGGATTTGCAAAAGATGAACCGAGCAAAGAGATCAAGCGATGGAAAAATCATGGAGAAAAAGGATTCCGCGAAGAACACGAACAAAACGTGAATCACAGCCACGAATTGCAACCGTGTGATTACCACACGCTACAACAGTGAGGTTACGGCCTCACTTCCTCAAAATCTCATGAACACAGAGGTATTGTTCTCTTCTCTGTGGATCTCAGCTAGCTACAACAGGGATGTGGGAGAGCAGGAAACCCTAGAAGCAAAGAGCAAATGACAGGGATGACTAACTGAGATAAATGGGGAGGTGGGTGTCTCCCCCTATTTATCCTAATTCTGACCTATTCCTAATTCCCACTCTACCCCTAACTACTTATAGAGCGAACCAGCTAAACCCTAAGGTTATTCTGGACCAACTCGGTGGTAGGTGGATCCGACGGCCACGCCCGCACAACTCGTAGCGTTGCCTCGACGCAACCTCCCGATTGCCGCCACGTGCCGCCCTCGCTCTGCACCCCCGGTTTTGTGGCCCAAACCGGGAAACCAGCCCACCAGCATCTGAGTTTTGAGGTCCAAACTCAGCAAACCCGCAGCGCCCAGGTTTTGAGGCCCAAACTTGGAAACCGTCCTCAGCCCGAGTTTTGTGGCCAAACTCGGAAACCATCCGCGCCCAGGTTTTGAGGCCCAAACCTGGAAACCGTCCACCCGATGGTTTTTCTCTGGCTCTACCACCAAACCGACGCCGTAGAAGGGATGCACCGCCCGTGCACCCCGTCCACCGACACGTGTCCCCAAGTCCACGACTCAGGCAACACATGACCGCAAGTCTTCGCTCGTCGCTGTCCCAGGCTGCCAGCGACCACAGCTGATCCTCGGGCCACCGGTCCCTCAGTCCAAGCCTCACGTCCGCCCTTCGCCACTCTTGGTCCATCGGCACGGCACGTCTCTACTAGACCTTCACCTTGCCTCTGATCACTGTATCTGTGCTCGACACCTGCACAACACAAGCCAAAGAACATGCGCATCATCCCAGTTGACAATCACTCATCATTCAGAGACTCGGCATACACCCATGTATCCGCAATCTCCCCCTTGATGAGTGCATTGTCAACTACCAACACAAATCATAATGGAAGCAGAAAAAGGAAGAAGGAGAAAGAGAGAGAACTCAACCAAATGACCCAAAAGCATAGCAAAGCCGAAGAAGGTCAAGTGGAAAGAGCGAAACAACTTGGTTCCCAAGGACATGGGCAACGGCTCGACGCAACTAAGCAAAGCAAAGCTAGCCCTCAAGAAGAGGTAGAACACGCTCAACACCGCTAGCAAATACCAATTAAGAAATCGAAGCAAAATGCTAGTCCCTCAAGATAGAGGCACAGAGGCTCAACACAACTAGCAAAGAAAGCTCGATACCAATGCCTTACGGCCAACAGGAAGCAGCAAAAACTCCCCCTTGAATAGTGCAAACAACCAGGAAAGCTCCCCCTTAGTTCAAACGGAGAGTAATGATTTGCAATTTCTCCCCCTTAGTTGAAAATGCACGTATCAAGAAATAATGCTCCCCCTCAGAAAATGCACCACCAAAAGTGCCAACCAGAGAAGTTCTCCTACCAACAAGAGAAGTTCTCCCCCTTCCAAAATGCATATGAGTCAAAATGCAAGTTAGGAGCTTCATGAGTATACTCAAAAGAGTGCAAGGATGCTCTACAGAGTTCTGATCCAATGACTCAGAAAATGCATAGAATGCTAGCAAAGGCTCAAACTGATCACTAAGTCTGAAATGAGAGCACAAAGAGCAGTTTTTAGCCGAAAAGGTATTCACCATCAAAATAGCACAGACATGTATAGACAGGAAGTCAAACAAGTGCTAAACATGTATACAAGGTGAACTACCCCTAGCACAGTTCAATCATCGTGCTGATACCAAATGAAACATGAAGCATGTACTTGTGATTTCAAATTTTAATCGGAGTTGCAGCGGTGAAATTACACAAGTCCAGAAATCAGCATGTGACTGCGAGAGGTTGAATGCTTGTTATTGCCTAACTTTCCAACTGTGCGAAGCCTATGCATAAGCAATCAAAAGCTTAAAGCAACAGTTTCGGTCATACACTACACAACTCAAGTTTAACTCAAAGTGCATTGAGAAACAGTCTCAAAACTGTGAGGTGCTAACAAGCAAACCCATCTCGATCTTTTCAATTCACTTAACTTGGTTCAGATTTTAAACAGATTATGACATACCAAGCAAGTGAATGACTCAGCACTAGAGACATAGCAACCTAGCATACATAAATAGCATAAGTGACTTTGACACATCCTACACATGCTAGTTGCATATCTCAATGGTGAACATTTTCAAGTTTTAAGTTCATTATCAAATTCACCATTCAAAAATAGCTCAGCTCACAGTATGTTTCTGTGATCAGAAGGAGCATAAGCTACAGCATCAACATAAAGCATCGAAGCAAAGACTACACAGAGCATAGTTACATTCTTCAGACCAAATTCATGAAGCTCAGAATGTAAAAGCGTATGCTAAAATGCAAAGATGCATGAAGAAATCAAAAAGAAGCAAAGCCAACTGAAAAACACAAAGTCAGTGTATCACACAAGACTCAAAAATGTTTCCCCCATCTAAAAGGGGAAACACACACCAAGCTCACCTCTCAACCAATTAAAAGTTGATTGGTCCAAAGGCTTGGTGAAAATATCAGCCAACTGATGATGAGTATCGACATGGCGAAGGTCGATATCACCCTTCTCATAGTGGTCTCGCAGAAAATGAAAGCGCACATCAATGTGTTTGGTCTTCGAGTGCAGCACGGGGTTCTTAGCAACGCTAATCGCACTCGTGCTGTCACAAAGCAATGGAACACGAGAAAAGCTCAGACCAAAATCATGCAAAGTGGCCATCATCCAGAGTAACTGGGAACAGCAGCTAGCCGCAGCAACATACTCAGCCTCCGTGGTAGACTGGGCGACGCTAGACTGCTTGCGAGAGGACCACGAAACAAGAGAAGAACCAATAAACTGGCAAGTCCCAGAAGTGGACTTGCGATCAATACGGCAACCAGCAAAATCGGCATCGGAATAACCACAAAGGGAAAGGGTGGAGGAAGTAGAATACCAAATCCCGAATTCTGGAGAGAAGGATAAGTACCTCATAATGCGCTTGACCGCCTGACGGTGAGAGGTGCGCGGCGACGCCTGAAAGCGCGCGCAGAGGCACACCGCGAACTGGATGTCCGGGCTTGTCGCCGTCAGGTACAGCAGCGACCCAATCATACTCCAGTACTCCTTCTGGTCCACCGCTTCTCCCTCCTTGTCCGCATCCAGGGCCGTCGTGGTCGCCATGGGTGTTGGAAGAGGCTTGGCCTAACCCATGTCGAACTTCTTCAGGATATCTCTGGTGTACTTGCCCTGGTGCACAAACGTTCCTTCCCGGGTTTGCTTGATTTGCAACCCGAGGAAAAATGTCAACTCGCCCATTATGCTCATCTCGAACTCCCTGCTCATAGTGTCTACAAACTTGGCAACCAAAGCATGAGAAGAACCACCGAAAATGATATCATCCACGTAAATTTGGACCAAGAGAGTATTAGTGCCTTGCTTGAGGAGAAAGAGCGTTTTATCTACACATCCCATTTTAAAACCCTTAGCAAGCAAAAAGGTTTTCAACCTATCATACCAGGCTCTAGGGGCTTGTTTCAAACCATACAAAGCTTTGTGAAGTTTAAAGACATGGTTTGGAAACTTGGGATTTTCGAAACCGGGGGGTTGTCTAACATACACCTCCTCTTCTATGTAGCCGTTTAAGAAGGCAGTCTTGACATCCATTTGAAAACGGTTGAAACCTTTGGATGCAGCAAAAGCCAAGAGTATCCTAATAGCCTCCAAACGTGCTACAGGAGCAAATGTCTCCTCATAGTCTATCCCCTCCTTCTGACTATATCCCTGGGATACGTGTCTGGCCTTGTTTCTCACAACATGGCCATCTTCTCCCTGTTTGTTTTTGAAAACCCATTTTGTCCCAATTGGATGACACTCAGAAGGTGGAGACACTAGAACCCAAACCCGATTTCTCTCAAAGTTCTCAAGCTCCTCATGCATGGCATTGACCCAATCAGGATCCGTCAAAGCGTGTCCAACATCCCGGGGTTCAAAATCAGCAACAAATGCAGAATGAGCAAAGTGAGAGATTTGCCTTGACCAGGTGACGCGTTCGTGGATGCTGCCGATCATCTGCTAAGGCGGGTGCTGGCGCTGAATGTGTCGTGGCGCCTCCCTTGCCGAAGTGGCCTCCCCCTCAACAGCAGCTGGTGCCTCCCCGGGTACAAAGGGTACCGCTCGGGGTGGCGGATCCCACGGCCCCTAGGAAGACGATGTGTCGGGGCCGTGAGTCATCGTAGAGGCCGCTCTTTGCGGCACAGCAGGTGGAGGAGGTGCTGGGTCATCTATCCCTTCAGCACCTTCTTCGTCATCATCGAAAAGAGGTTCGCCAACCTCATGATCACCTGCACGCTCAAAACGAGAAGAAGGACAAACCATGGTCTCGTCGAAGGTGACATCGGATGTCTCCATGACTCGGTTAGTGTCAAGGTTAAGTACACGATAAGCTCGAGTGTGAGTGCCATAACCCAAAAACACACCGTCAGAAGAACGAGACTCAAACTTGTCCAAGTTGCCCTTTTTGAGTATAAAACAATGGCAACCGAAAACTCGAAAATAACTCACCTTGGGCAGTTTTCCAAAACGCAACTCATAAGAGGTCTTTTTCAAGAAAGTTCGAACAAAAATGCGATTGGAAATATAGCATGCAGTGTTCATAGCTTCGGCCCAATATCGCCTAGGAGTCCTATGCTCATCGAGCATCGTCCTGGCCATCTCTACAAGGGTCTGATTCTTCCTCTCTACAACACCATTCTGAGGCGGTGTGTAGGGGGAAGAAAACTGATGCTCTAACCCAAAAGAGTCACAAAACTTCTCAAAATCTGAATTCTTGAATTCGGAGCCATTATCACTCCGAATAGCTCGCATAGAGTTCAAAGGGAACTCATTCTGAAGATGCAAAATCAGATTGCGAGCAAAGGAGAAAGTCTCGGTCTTCTCAGCTAAAAAGAAGACCCACGAATATCTCAAAAATTCATCAACAACAACAAGCACATACCACTTCCCCCCAACCGAGCTCACCCGAGCCGGACCAACAAGGTCCATCTGCAAAAGCTCTCCAGGGCGCTTAGTCATGACCTGAGTCACTGGATGGTGGGGAGCGGCAACCATCTTCCCGTGTCTACAAGAGTGGCAAACAAGATCCTTCTCCATAGATAACTTGGGCAATCCTCGGATTAGGCCAAGTGAACTAAGCCTTGCAAGCAAGTCGAAGCTCAAATGTCCAAGTCTCCTATGCCACTTCCAAAGATCAAAAGAGGAAGGTCCAGCCACAAGACAACGAGAAGTACCAAAAGACTCCGAGAAATCCGCACGAAAGACTTTTCCAAAGGGCGAAATCACACATACAAGATTGCCCTGAGGATCCAAAATGCGACTGAGATTCCGTTTAAAATGAATCTCATAGTCGTCGTCAAAGAGTTGTGAAACAGAAAGAAGGTTAAAATGCAAGTTAGAAACAAGAGCAACATCGCGCAACACAAAGTGCTCATTAACTCGCACAGACCCACGAGACAACACCTTACCTTTGCTGTTGTCGCCGAAGGTGATATACTCCTTTCCGGTGACCGGATTAAGACTGGAGAACCACTTGGCGTTTCCGGTCATGTGCCTCGAACACCCGGAATCCACCAACCAAACGTCCTCCAATCGTTTTACCTACATCAATAAAAAGACATAGGATGAGCATACGGGCCAACACTGGGGTTAGTGAAGTAAGGAGAATTCCAGTGTTGGGCCGGGCTGCTCAAAAGAACGGTTAGCAGAAAAACCATTCCTAGCACACCTACGAAGGAAGCGATCACCACGTTTAGACAGACGTGGTCCGCTGGGAAGGGAGCGCTCACCGCGATACTCAAAACGCGGTGGGGGAAAACACTCAACTGCAAAGCCACCGCCACGGGGTCCATAGCCTACAACTGCAGGCTCCCGCCGGGCACGCTCTCTACGAGGCCTACGCCTAGGGACTTGAGGCTCAACACCTCTAGGCCTAGCGTCTCTCCTCGGAGCTTTCTGCTGCCTAGGCCTGGGAACTTGAGGTTCTGGACCTCTGGGCCTAGCAGCACGTTTCGGTGCTCTCCTCTGAACATTCGGCACATGTACATCATGGAAAGGATGGTACATGTCTGTGTTGTTCATCTCCTTTGCACGACGCGCCTCTCTCTTGCGCCGAAAGCAGAACTCACTCAGGTGTCCATCTCTCCCACAATGCTCACAATGGTACCTCACCGCTCTCAAAGGGGGTTGTTGGTACTCACAGTTGTGGGTGTGGATCACCTTGCCCTTCTGTGGCAACTCCTCCTGGATAGGTGGAATTGTGTCCAGCTTGTTCTTTAGGTGGTTGGGTTTGGGAGCCCATTGTTGGTTCTTGGGTGGAGCTCTCGGAGGCTCAACAAAGACCCCATCCTTGGTGTTAGGCTTGAGAGGCTCTTTGGGTGGAAGCTTGGTAAGTTTGGGAGTAGTGGTGGAGTTGGGCTTCTCACTCGGATTCAGACCACTCGACTCTCCAATCTTCCCAAAAGCAGAAAGATCAACACCCTGAGCAAAGCCTACACCGGGTCCTCCAGCAGCTCGCTTGAATTGGGAAATCATCATCCTGAGCTGTGGCTCACCACAAGACACCCATGACAAGATGGTCCGAAGGTATGTGTTTTCCTCCTCGGTTTGCATCTTGTCATGCTTCACATTAGCAATCTCCATCTCCAAACCCTCGCACAAAGCGCACCTAGTCACACAAGTGCTACCCGAGCTGGCCTCCTCAAGAGACACAATCTTGGCATTCTTCTCTGCCAACTCGGATTGCAAGACAGGACAAGTCTTGCACGCACCCAATAGCATGGGTCTAGCCTGGAGCTCATCCACCTCTCCTACCAACGCAACATACTTACTTCTCAAAGTGAGAAGATCAGTCATGTGCATGGTGCACGCCTCGCACTCCTCCTCATCTGTGACAACTACGGTGGACTTGACAGAATCAAGTTCCTTCACCGTATCCTCCCACTTCTGCCTAAACTCCTTGCGCTCTCTAGTGACACACCTAAGCAGCTTATCCTGACTAAGCAAGGCAGCAGTAAGCTTCTCTACCTCAGCTGAAAGCTCATCGTGGGTGAGAGATACCTGGGAGGTGTCGTCGTCGTCGTCGTTCCGAGGGGAGTTCACCAGCTCGCCATCGACCTCCTTGCCGAGGGCCATGGTGCAGAGGCCGTCGTCGTCGGCGAAGAAGCAGAGACCGTTCAGCTTGTCCTCGATCCTCTTCTTCTTCTCGGACTCGTCGTCGCTTGAGCAAGCGGAGTCGTCATCCGAGCCGTTGACGTCGCTGAGCATGGCGAAGAACGCACGCTGCTCAGCTTGGGCCTTCTCCAAGTACTTCTTCTTGATGTACTCCTTGTCGAAGCCGCCCCTCCGCTTGTGCCTCGCGGGGACGTACTTCTCCTTCCGCTTGCCGGAGTCGTACTTGTGCCCATGATCACCCTTCCCAGATGAATGCTTCTTCTTGGGGCAGTTGGCGATGAAGTGATCGGGGTCGCCGCACTCATAGCATCCTGAGCGTCCACCTCCGCGGCGACGGTTCATGCGGTTGTTGTGGAACCACGAGAACCGGTTGGCGAGCATTGCCAACTCGTCATCCCCCAAAGACTCCAGCTGGTCCTCTGTGACAGAAAAGAGAGACGAAAGAGCAAAGCCTCCAGAGGGGTTAGAAGAGCCAGAAACCATAGCCATAGTCGGGCCAGAAGGATTCTCATAAGAAGCCCTCGCCATGGCATCAATCTCACTGGACTTGAGCTTACTGAAGAGCTCGTCGCACGTGAGGGTCTCATAGTTAGGTGATGCGATGATCGCCTGAACTTTGGAGTCCCACACCGATCGATCAAGAGTATGCAAAAGCTTCAAAGCTCTCTCATGATCGTCGAAAGGCAACAGCTCCTTGTTAGCCCTCATCCTGTTGACAATCACCTGAAAGCGAGCGAATAAACTTTCTATGCTCTCGCCAGGCATATGTCTAAAGTTCTCATACTCTCGCTTGAACGACTCGTAGAGTCGGGTTTTGACTTGAGAGGTTCCCTCATGGAAACGCATGAGGGTGGCCCAAATCTCCCGAGCCGTAGCGAGGTGAGAAACGCGATCAAACTCACTCATGCTCAAACATGAGAAAAGAGCATTACGGGCTCGGCTATTGGCTTCGTGCTCATCGATCTGAAGCTGAGAGACACGAGCAGCCAAGACCACGTAATCGGTAGAGTTGCAAATATCCCAGATGGAAGCACCCAAACTCTGTAGATAGGCCGACATGCCTATCTTCCAATAAGCATAGTTGGTCCCATCGAAAAACGGCGGTTTGCCCATGCCGCGATCCATGTTGCCTTCTGTGGATCTGGAACCGGCTAAGGTGGAAGATCCTTAACCCGCTCCGATACCAATTGAAAGACCGAGAAGCAACCAGAAAGCGACCAGAGGGGGGGGGGGGGTTGAATGGGAGCTTCAAATTTTCCTTTCGGAAACTAGGAGCCACTGTCCCGAGAATCACCGCGAAAGACAAACCCTAGAGCTTGCTAATGTCCACGACCCTAGATGTAGGGTGGATGCTTTCAAGAAGCACAGCGGGACGCTACACAACTCTAGAAAGCCAACGCAAAAGACGGAAAACAAATCCGACAACGAGCGAGCAAACTGCGAACGAAACGGCTTGAGACAGAACTGACCGGACTCTGGCCTGCGTCCGGTCACAGTTCACCGGACGCGTCCGGTCGAGCGAAAACCAAAACAGAAACTCTCTGAGTTGGACCGGACTCTGAGAGGCAGGGCGTCCGGTCGACTGCTGTGCGTCCGATCGTCAGGGATCGGACGCGTCCGATCAGTCAGAATCAGGTTTGAGACCTTACTGAGTTGGACCGAACTCAGGGAAGCAGAGCGTCCGGTCGTTACGAGAGCGTCCGGTCAGATAGAACAAAAACCAGGAACAGTAGTAACGATGCGTCCGATCACTGCATGAACTGGGCGTCCGATCAATTTCACGAAACAGGCCAAGCTCGGCCTTCAATGACCGGACTCGCAGGGAGCGTCCGGTCGATGAACAGCCAGCATCCGGTCACCCCGCGATTCCACTGTTCGTCCACCGATTCGACTCGATCTTACCCAAAACAAATCCTCTAGGGATCAAACTTGGTAAGAGGAGTCACAAGGAGGATAGTGAGCTATCTCTAAGAGATCATGGCTCGAACCTATCTCCAAATGGATGAATCGAAGAAATTCGGGGGAAGAGAGAAAAACTTGACCCGAAACCAAAATCGATCGATCTCCTAGACCGTGAGGTTAGAGGTGAATTCCTTCGGTGGAAAGAAGTGCCTCACGATCTAGAACAACTTGGTTCAAACGGATTTGCAAAAGATGAACCGAGCAAAGAGATCAAGCGACGGGAAAATCATGGAGAAAAAGGATTCCGCGAAGAACACGAACAAAACGTGAATCACAGCCACGAATTGCAACCGTGTGATTACCACACGCTACAACAGTGAGGTTACGGCCTCACTTCCTCAAAATCTCATGAACACAGAGGTATTGTTCTCTTCTCTGTGGATCTCAGCTTGCTACAACAGGGATGTGGGAGAGCAGGAAACCCTAGAAGCAAAGAGCAAATGACAGGGATGACTAACTGAGATAAATGGGGAGGTGGGTGTCTCTCCCTATTTATCCTAATTCCGACCTATTCCTAATTCCCACTCTACCCCTAACTACTTACAGAGCGAACCAGCTAAACCCTAAGGTTATTCTGGACCAACTCGGTGGTAGGTGGATCCGACGGCCACGCCCGCACAACTCGTAGCGTTGCCTCGACGCAACCTCCCGATTGCCGCCACGTGCCGCCCTTGCTCTGCACCCCCGGTTTTGTGGCCCAAACCGGGAAACCAGCCTTTTCCAGCCAACCCCCGGTTTTGAGGCCCAAACCGGGAAACCAGCCCACCAGCATCTGACTTTTGAGGCCCAAACTCAGCAAACCCGCAGCGCCCAGGTTTTGAGGCCCAAACCTGGAAACCGTCCTCAGCCCGAGTTTTGTGGCCAAACTCGGAAACCATCCGCGCCCAGGTTTTGAGGCCCAAACCTGGAAACCGTCCACACTGATGCGAACCCGCTAGGGTTTTTGCCCGATCTTTCGATGAGAAACGGGGATAACTCGATTGGTGGATGGAGATGACGTTCACGGCCCGACTACAGCCCTCAAGACCGCGCCTTAGCAACCGATACACCACGTCCAATAGCCGTCACGATCTTGTGGAGCGCGACAACCAGCCCCTAGGGCTCCCGTCCTGCAAGCAATCGAAGAACTAGCAAGAACGAGGAAACAAGCACTGAATTTGCAAGATGAAATTGAAGGTTTCAAACTGAATCTTAATCAACAATGGGGTTCCGAAGACAGGGAGACGGGCGGCTGATCCTGCACGCGCGCCTACAAGCAAGTAGCTAAGGCTAAACTTGATCTAAACAAAACCCAACCCGACCATGGCGGCTATAGAGGGATATAAGTAGATGGATTGACGACCAAAAGAGTGTTGGGGTCGTCCTCCAACCCTAGGACGTGTCCCTAATGGACCCAACTTGATACATGGGCCATAAGCCCAAAATGAGGTGACGCAGCACCCTGGACAGCAAGACCTGTCGACGGTAATTGGATCATTGCCGCTGCTGCCGAACAGATATTGACGTGAGACTTGATTCATATGAAAGTAAACTTGATAAGCTTTCCAACAAGTCCTGAAGCGCCTGAATCCGAATCCGTATGCAACCGTGGTGGCGGTCACAAGTTGGTGCTTTGCTGCAGTCCGAATCCAGCTAGCGCGAGTCCTTCTCCCTTTCGGTCTTCTCCTTGGTTCCTAATCAAAACAAGAGTGCACGCGTTTCCATTGTCTAAACAAGATGGACAAGAGCTTATCATGGAACTCACTTGATGATTAAGTTGACGAGCACGAGCACGAGTAAGAGGACCAGCTATAGGTTGTGTCGGAGAGGATGTATCGCTGGTGTTGATGTCCTCATCATTCTCCCTTTCTTGCATTTGAGTCGTCCTCGACTCAAGCTCATCTTCCTCACCCAAATAAGGCTTCAAATCTGCAATGTTAAATGTGGGACTAACCCCAAAATCTGCAGGAAGATCAAGCTTATATGCATTCTCGTTAATTCGTTGCAGCACTTTAAAAGGACCATCAGCTCTAGGCATCAATTTGGATTTTCTCAGTTCTGGAAATCTATCTTTTCGCAAATGCAACCAAACCAAATCCCCAGGTTCCAGAATCAATTGCTTTCTACCTTTATCTCCAGCACATTTGTACTTAGCATTCATGCGCTCTATGTTTTCTTTAGTGGCTTCATGCAATTTTAACATCAATTCAGCACGTTGCTTAGCATCAAAATTCATTTTTTCAGAACTTGGCAAAGGCATTAAATCAATAGGAGCACGTGGCAAGAAGCCATAGACAATCTCGAAAGGACACATTTTTGTAGTAGAATGCAATGAACGATTATAAGCGAACTCAATATGAGGCAAACATTCTTCCCACATCTTAATATTCTTCTTTAAAACAGCCCTTAACATAGTGGATAAAGTTCTATTTACTACTTCAGTTTGACCATCAGTTTGGGGATGACAAGTGGTGGAAAATAAAAGCTTAGTCCCCAATTTAAACCACAAAGTCTTCCAAAAATGACTAAGAAATTTAGCATCACGATCAGAAACAATTGTGTTGGGCACACCATGTAAGCGAACAATTTCTCGAAAGAACAAATCAGCAATATTTGTAGCATCATTAGTTTTATGACATGGTATGAAATGTGCCATCTTAGAAAATCTATCAACAACCACAAACACACTATCACGTCCCCTCCTAGTCCTTGGTAATCCCAACACAAAATCCATAGATATATCCTCCCAAGGAGCATTAGGAACAGGAAGAGGTAGATACAAACCGTGGGGATTTAACCGTGACTTTGCCTTTTGACATGTTGTGCAACGAGCAACAAACCTCTCCACATCTCTCTTCATCCTTGGCCAAAAGAAATGACCAGCAAGTATGTCCTCGGTCTTCTTTGCTCCAAAATGTCCCATCAAGCCACCTCCATGTGCTTCCTGCAACAACAACAAACGAACAGAGCTAGCTGGAATGCATAGCTTGTTAGCTCTAAACACAAAACCATCACTAACGATGAATTTGTTCCATCCTTTTCCATCTTTACAATGCAGCAACACGTCTCTAAAATCAGCATCGTGAACATATTGGTCCTTAATTGTTTCTAACCCAAAGATCTTATAATCAAGTTGATTCAGCAAAGTATATCTCCGTGACAAAGCATCAGCAATAATATTCTCCTTCCCTTTCTTGTGTTTAATAATATAAGGAAAAGATTCAATAAATTCAACCCATTTTGCATGCCTACGATTCAGTTTTCCTTGACTACGAATATGTTTTAAAGATTCATGATCAGAATGGATAACAAACTCTTTGGGCCACAAATAATGCTGCCATGTCTCTAATGTTCGAACAAGAGCATAGAGTTCTTTATCATAAGTAGAATAATTGAGAACAGGCCCACTCAATTTCTCACTAAAATATGCAATAGGCTTTCCCTCTTGTAACAAAACACCTCCCAGACCAATTCCACTAGCATCACATTCAAGCTCAAAAGTCTTATTAAAATCAGGAAGTTGTAGGAGAGGCGCGTGAGTTAACTTATCTTTCAACATGTCGAATGAATTCTCTTGTGTTTTGCCCCACTCAAAAGGCACCCCCTTCTTGGTAAGCTCATTCAATGGTGCAGCAATGGTGCTGAAATCCTTCACAAAACGGCGATAGAATCCAGCAAGTCCTAGGAAACTCCGCACCTGGGTGATAGTCTTTGGAACAGGCCATCCCTGTATAGCTTCCACCTTGGCTTGATCAACCTCAATTCCCTGTGGAGTTACAACATAACCAAGAAAAGACACTCGATCGGTGCAAAAGGTGCACTTCTCAAGGTTACCAAATAAGCGTGCCTCGCGTAGTGCATTAAAAACAGCACGTAAATGATCAAGATGTTCATCCAATGATTTGCTGTAAATTAATATATCATCAAAATATACGACAACGAATTTCCCAATGAAAGCACGCAAAACCTCGTTCATTAATCTCATGAAAGTACTAGGTGCATTAGTTAACCCAAAAGGCATGACTAACCACTCATATAAACCGAACTTAGTTTTGAAAGCAGTTTTCCATTCATCTCCCAATTTCATACGAATCTGGTGGTACCCACTACGTAAATCAACTTTTGAAAACACAACAGCACCACTCAGTTCATCTAGCATATCATCTAATCGTGGAATAGGGTGTCGATATCGAATGGTGATATTATTAATAGCTCTACAATCAACACACATACGCCATGTTCCATCTTTCTTAGGCACTAAAATTACTGGAACAGCACAAGGGCTAAGGGATTCTCGCACATAACCTTTGTCCAGTAGTTCTTGCACTTGTCGCTGAATTTCCTTTGTTTCTTCCGGGTTTGTCCTGTATGGCGCACGGTTTGGCAAAGATGCACCAGGAATAAGATCAATTTGGTGCTCAATCCCGCGTAGTGGTGGCAGCCCCGCTGGTACCGCACTTGGAAACACATCGGAATACTCCTGCAAAACGTTAGCAACAGCAGGGGGCAAAGAACATTGCATATCCTCAATTGAAATCAAAGCATCCTTGCATATCAAAGCATAAGCAACAGAAGTGGATGCATTGAACTCATTAATATCTGATTTGGTAGCTATCATACAACGTCCTTTCAGTTTTATCTCATCTTTGTTACCAATTACAGATTTATCATTTTTATTGCTCTCGCTCTTTGCTTTAGTAGCCCTTGCAACATCAGTTTGCATAATAGTTTCAGGGGACATAGGATGCAGCACAATTTTGCGATCATGGTATAGAAAAGAATACTGATTTGATCTACCATGATGCATAGAATCTCTATCAAATTGCCAAGGTCTACCTAGCAGAATGTTACAAGCTTGCATAGGCACAACATCACATTCAACAATATCTTTGTAGGATCCGATGGAAAAATTGATTCTCACAAGTCTAGTTACCTTTGCCTTACCACTGTTGTTCAGCCATTGGATGTAGTAGGGATGCGGGTGTGGTTTGGTGTTGAGGGCAAGTTTCTGCACCATATCGCTGCTTGCCAAGTTGTTGCAGCTACCTCCATCAATGATCATGCGGCAGGAACGCTCTTTGATGACACACTTTGTTTGGAATAAAATATGTCGCTGATTTTGCTCCGCCTTCTCCATTTGTGCACTAAGCACTCGCTGCACGATCAAGCTTTCATAGTGGTCCGCTTCACCTGCATTAATATGTTCTTCTATTTGTTCTTCATTACCTGCATGGTCAGTCGCAAGCAGTGCAAGCGTGTCTTCATCAAAATCACTAGCAGATGAGCACTCACCATCATCTTTGACAGTCATAACTCGCTTGTTTGGACAGTCACGCATCATGTGTCCATATCCCTTGCACCGGTGACATTGTATGTTGCTTGTTCTACCCGTCGATGCCACGGATGAAGTACTCGCAGCAGGCTTTTGCATCGTCTTTGCAACTGAATTTGTGGGAGCAGCTCGAGTCTTGTCACTAGATGATGGAGTAGACATACGTGTAGATGGAGTTGTAGTCATGCGTTGCTGCCATGAATTAGCCTTCCCTGCAGAAATATTAGTCCTTGCGCTAGCACGTCGTCCCTGCACTTCCCTTTCAGCTTTACAAGCAAGATGAAACAAACGGGTTACACTATTGTATTCCTTGTAAGCGAGGATGTCCTGAATTTCCCGATTTAACCCACCCAAAAATCTAGCCATAGCCGGTTCCTCATCCTCCTCTAGGTTACAACGCAACATACCCGTTTGTAATTCCTGATAATATTCTTCTACACTTTTAGCACCTTGTCTCAATTGCTGCAACTTATTTATCATATCACGGGCATAGTAAGATGGAACAAATCTAGCTCTCATGGCTCGTTTCAGCGCATCCCAAGTTGTAGGTAAGTTATTAGGATTTTTCTTGCCATATTCTATCCACCAAACAGAAGCAAAATCTGTAAACTCACTAGTAGCAGCCCTAACACGTGTAGTCTCAGGAAATTCATGACATGCAAACTTTTGATCAACAGCAATCTCCCAAGTAATGTAGGCATCAGGGTCATATTTACCATCAAAAGGAGGTATCTTAAATTTAATCTTACTGAAAGCATCATCATTATTGTGTACCTCGCGTCGGCGGTTGCCACCCATACCTCTACGGTTGTGACGTAGGCGTCGTCGATCACGAGCGTCTTGATCATCATGCTCAGTATCAGCAGTGTAGTCATCTTCATGACTACCGTGCTCTCGATCTCCCTCCTTTTCTTCTTTATGCTTCTCTTTATCTTCGGTGTGGAAGTCATCAAATCGCCTTAGGAGAGCAGCAAGGCTTTTGTCCACACTAGCAACGGATTCCTCCAAACTTGTAAGCTTGTTGTTTGTGGCCATCTGCGTAGCCTCCAACTGCCCCAGCTTTTCATTTGTCACCTGCAAGTCATTATCAAGTCCCTCTGTGTGCAGCTTCACCTTCCTTTCAAAATGTTGTATGATGCCCTTAGTGCGAGGTGTATGTAGTGTTTCGTTGTCATCATCTCCCCCTGTCATGGTTCAAAAACAAAGACAACAAGAAAGGCAAGTGAAGAAATAAAAGCCCTACAACTACTAGGATGTAGCTACAGCAAGTCTCTCACACTCAACTTGTTACACAAGTTCTTACCAATTCTTACCTTGTTTGACAGGAGGGGTCGTCTACCAACAAGTCTTCAGCAATGGATGAAGTGTATCGGTGCTGCGGCACAAGACCTGTCAAGCTGTAGAGTATGTGGAGCTATAGGTGGGCTGAAACAAGGAACGAACTAGCAGCACGTTAGTTATAAAGGCGAGCTGAATAAACATTCGACGACGGTACTGTGCTGGTCCTAGGCTAGACCGTGCTAGAGACGCGAGCCTGGACACAAAGGAAAACCACAGCACACCCCTGAAAACAAGATGGAACAAACCTAAAATCAATATGAAAAACAGCCCCTTTTCTTTTGACTCTTTTCTCTTTTTTTTTTTTTTTTTTTTTTTTTTGGGCAACCTCAAAAACTGATTATATGAACAAAAGAATACAAAGGAGCAATTCGGTACACACACTTTTTCCGAAAGTACAGGGGTATTCCGGTAAGAAGAAGATACTCTCTCTCTCTCTCTCTCTCTAGAGTAAGGCCGAACAAGTATGGAGTTATCTTTCTTTTGGATCACAGAAGGACTCACGTAGATGGAGTTCAGGATATATTAACAAGCGGGCTCCAAGTTGTACTCGGTTTTCACTCAGAACCAACCACAAACGGATTCCACCTATTGCCGAGTTCTACTCGGTTTCCTTTTTTTTATCACGTTGGTGGAACTCAGATTGGAACTCAACTCGATCCGGACCAAGACCACAGACAGTTCAATTCCGACTTCACAACAGATTCGACAGAGAGAAGATATGGTAATACTCGGCTGTGTATAGATGGTGACAAGAACTCGAAACTCTAAAGGACTAGACACTAAGACCAGCAACTCGACACAAACCGAAGCAACGCAAATTCAACAAGCCCTAACTAAACGGTACTAGCCAAGGCACAAAGGTTTAATAGGATTATGGAAAAACTAATCTACTATATTTTTTTTTTGGCTTTTCTGGACTATAGGAAATTAATTAAAAACAGCAATGGATTAGAAGCCTCTCACCGAAGAACCTTGCTCTGATTACCAACTGATGCGAACCCGCTAGGGTTTTTGCCCGATCTTTCGATGAGAAACGGGGATAACTCGATTGGTGGATGGAGATGACGTTCACGGCCCGACTACAGCCCTCAAGACCGCGCCTTAGCAACCGATACACCACGTCCAATAGCCGTCACGATCTTGTGGAGCGCGACAACCAGCCCCTAGGGCTCCCGTCCTGCAAGCAATCGAAGAACTAGCAAGAACGAGGAAACAAGCACTGAATTTGCAAGATGAAATTGAAGGTTTCAAACTGAATCTTAATCAACAATGGGGTTCCGAAGACAGGGAGACGGGCGGCTGATCCTGCACGCGCGCCTACAAGCAAGTAGCTAAGGCTAAACTTGATCTAAACAAAACCCAACCCGACCATGGCGGCTATAGAGGGATATAAGTAGATGGATTGACGACCAAAAGAGTGTTGGGGTCGTCCTCCAACCCTAGGACGTGTCCCTAATGGACCCAACTTGATACATGGGCCATAAGCCCAAAATGAGGTGACGCAGCACCCTGGACAGCAAGACCTGTCGACGGTAATTGGATCATTGCCGCTGCTGCCGAACAGATATTGACGTGAGACTTGATTCATATGAAAGTAAACTTGATAAGCTTTCCAACAAGTCCTGAAGCGCCTGAATCCGAATCCGTATGCAACCGTGGTGGCGGTCACAAGTTGGTGCTTTGCTGCAGTCCGAATCCAGCTAGCGCGAGTCCTTCTCCCTTTCGGTCTTCTCCTTGGTTCCTAATCAAAACAAGAGTGCACGCGTTTCCATTGTCTAAACAAGATGGACAAGAGCTTATCATGGAACTCACTTGATGATTAAGTTGACGAGCACGAGCACGAGTAAGAGGACCAGCTATAGGTTGTGTCGGAGAGGATGTATCGCTGGTGTTGATGTCCTCATCACACCCGATGGTTTTTCTCTGGCTCTACCACCAAACCGACGCTGTAGAAGGGATGCACCGCCCGTGCACCCCGTCCACCGACACGTGTCCCCAAGTCCACGACTCAGGCAACACATGACCGCAAGTCTTCGCTCGTCGCTGTCCCAGGCTGCCAGCAACCACAGTTGATTCTCGGGCCACTGGTCCCTCAGTCCAAGCCTCACGTCCGCCCTTCGCCACTGTCGGTCCATCGGCACGGCACGTCTCTACTTGACTTTCACCTTGCCTCTGATCACTATATCCGTGCTCGACACCTGCACAACACAAGCCAAAGAACATGCGCATCATCCCAGTTGACAATCACTCATCATTCAGAGACTCGGCATACACCCATGTATCAGCAGTGGTGCCTCCCTTGATGAAGTAACCTCCCCCTCAATAGTAGCTGGTGCCTACTCGGGTACAAGTGGTACAACCCGAGGTGGTGGATCACACGGCCCCCATGTAGTAGAAGAAGAAGGGTCGGGGCCGCGAGCAGTCGTGGTCAAAGTCGACGCAATCGGCACAGCAGGTGGAGGAAGTGCTGGATCATCAATTCCTTCAGCACCTTCTTCCTCATCATCAAAAAGAGGTTCACCAACCTCATGATCACTTGCACGCTCAAATCTAGAAGAAGGACAATGCATGTTCTCGTCGAAGGTGACATCGGATGTCTCAATGACTCGGTTAGTATCAAGGTTAAGTATACGATATACACAAGTATGATTACCATAACCCAAAAATACACCGTCAGAAGAACGAGACTCAAACTTGTCCAAGTTTCCTTTCTTGAGTATAAAACAGTGGCAACCAAAAACTCTAAAATAACTCACTTTGGGTTGCTTCCCAAATCGCAACTCATAAGAAGTCTTCTTCAAGAAAGCACGGAGAAAAATGCGATTGGAAATGTAGCATGCAGTGTTAATAGCCTCGGCCCAATACCGCCTAGGAGTCCTATGCTCATCGAGCATCGTCCTGGCCATCTCTACAAGGGTCCGATTTTTCCTCTCTACAACACCATTTTGCGATGGTGTGTAGGGAGAAGAAAACTGATGCTCTAAACTCAAAGAGTTACAAAACTTCTCAAAATCCGAGTTCTTAAACTCGGAACCATTATCGCTACGAATAGCTCTCATCGAGTTCTTAGGGAACTCGTTCTGAAGTTGCAAGATCAAATTGCGAGTAAAAGCAAAAGTCTCAGTTTTCTCAGCTAAAATGAAAACCCACGAATATCTCGAAAAGTCATCAACAAAAACAAGCACATACCACTTCCCACCAACTGAGCTCAGCCGAGCCGGACTGACAAGGTCCATGTGTAAAAGCTCTCCAGGGCGCTTAGTCATAACATGATTCACCGGATGGTAGGGAGCAACTACCATTTTCCCATGTCTACAAGAATGGCAAACAAGATCCTTCTCCATGCACAACTTGGGCAATCCTCGGATTAAGCCAAGTGAACTAAGCCTTGCAAGCAAGTCAAAGCTCAGGTGACCTAGTCTCCTATGCCACTTCCAAAGATCAGAGGAGGAATGTCCAGCCAAAAGACAACGAGAAATTCCAAACGACTCCGAGAAATTCACACGAAAGACTTTCCCCAAGGGCGAAATCAAACACACAAGATTGCCCTGAGGATCTAAAATACGACTGAGATTCGGCTTAAAACGAATCTCATAGTCATCATCAAAGAGTTGCGAAACAGAAAGAAGATTAAAATGCAAGTTAGAAACAAGAGCAACATCACGCAACACAAAGTGCTCATTAACTCGCACAGACCCACGAGACAACACTTTACCTTTGCTATTGTCGCCGAAGGTGATAAACTCCTTTCCGGCAACTGGACTAAGACTGGAGAACCACTTGGCATTTCCGGTCATATGTTGTTGGAGAACACACTTGCCCTACCTCTGCACACGTACAGAGGAGCAGCGAGGGCGGCCAACTGTCAGAACCAAAGACGAAGGTGCGGAAAGGTTAGGCAACGGTGGCCATGTTCTATTCCCAAAAAATCGTCCCCTTTTACACTGTTCATCCCTTGGTATTTATAGGGAATGCCAAGGGACACTGACCAAATTGCAAAAGGGTACAAGAAAGATTCCTTAGCGCTTTACAGCGGAAGGGCAGAATCGTACAAACACGGGTAGTGTGGAAACCCTAACCCGCCTTCTGCGCGTCCGCCGCCACCCGGCTCGTGCGCACCCTTGCGGGAACGCGAGGGTTAACCTTTGGCTTGTCGAACCATCGCTTCAGTTGCGAGGCCCTCACTCATCTGCCGTGCGTTAGGCTTGACGTTTCTTCCAAAGGTTTGCAGGACGCGCAAGGGTCACACACCGTGTACTTCACGCCTCTTGCCTGCAAGAAACAGAAAATATCTCGAGGGTCGAGCTTACATCCAAAGGTTAGAGAAATGACCTGAGGGACTTGACAAACGACGAGAGCTTTTACGAAGGTATGCAGGGTGCGCGAGGGTCATTCCCCCTGTCAGCCTGCGTGATGTCACTGCCGAGGGTTCCTTCCCCCAACAGTAGCCCCTCGATGGCTTGGATCTAAAAAACGATCTTTAGGCCCAAGCAGCGCCTTTTGATTGGAAACGAAGAGTGTCCCTCGGCAGCGACGCCCGCGGCTGCTTGAGGGCCGGGCCATCTGTTTTGCTTTGTTACTGTCCATTTCGTTTTTTGTGCCATTTTTTCGGGGGTCGTGCCCAGTTTGTCGGATTGAGTGGCTCATGCCTTGGCCTATAATTAGTTGGGGTTGGTGTGTGGTTTGAACTGCGCCATCCTTTTGCCTTAGCCACCCTGCTGACGTTTTTTTTTCTTGTTGCGAGGGTTTGTTAAGGTTTTCTACGAAGGTTGGGTGGCTTGTGGTCTGTGAAGGTTTTGAGCTAGAGAGATGGCTAGGTTGAAGCAAACTGCTCGTGTTGCTTCTCCGTCTGCTGCAGATGACGGAGTGACTTTTAAGTTTGGACTTAGCCGAGTTTGCAACTCGGATCTGGCGTCCTACATCAAGCGAGGCTGGATCGAGGAAGGAAAGGCGAGGGCCAGTTCTGGAGACTATTCCCAAACCAGAGGCCAACGAGGTTGTTGTGTTTGTGAGAACATATATGATGAATGATTGACTTTGATGAGGAAGGTTTGAGGCTTTTCCCGGTTGAGTCATTATTCGTTATGTGCTTAATGTTTATGACTCACCGGTGGTGTTGAGTTGTGGTGTTTCATGTGTTGGTGTGCGTGTGCAACATGTGTCTCTTAGATGTGTTGATGTGCAGGTGTGGAGCTCGGATACAGTGGTCGATGGCGAGGTGAAGGTCAAGTAGAGACGTGTCGTGCCGACGAACCGGGAGCGGTGAAGGATGGGCGTGTCGTGCGGCGGACGTGCCATGCTGATGTACCCAGAGTGGTGAAGGGCGGACGTGAGGCTTGGACCAACAGACCAGAGGTCCAGAGGACCAGCTGTGGTAGCTGGCACGTGGCATCGGCGAGCGAGAGCACATGGGGATGTGCGATGCATCGGCCGAGTCGGGACGAAGACGATGGCGTCGTGGCACTTGGCGGCAGGTCGGACACGGGCTTGCGTGCGGTGCAAGTGCCGTCGACCGAGTCAAGAAGGAAGGTGAAGGCATTGTGCCTGGCGTGGAGGCTGGACATGCATCGGCATTGGTGCCGGTGGTCGGGGTGTGCGAACCACATCCCGTCTACGGCGCGGGTTCGGTAGTTGAGCCTCAAAAAGCTACCCTCGACGGTTTCCGAGTTTGGGCCTCAAAACTCGGCGAGGACGGTTTCCAGGTTTGGCCTCAAAACCTGGGCTCACGGGTTTTCGAGTTTGGGCCTCAAAACTCGGGGTGGACGGTTTCCAGGTTTGGGCCTCAAAACCTGGGCTGGCGGATTTCCGAGTTTGGGCCTCAAAACTCGGGGTGGACGGTTTGCCAGGTTTGGGCCTCAAAACCTGGGCTGGCGGGTTTACCGGTTTGGGCCTCAAAACCGGGTGGAGGTTCCCATGCGGAACGGTCGACGCGTGGCGGCGTGGAGAGGCTGGCGCAGCAGCGAAGCTATCCACGAGGAAGGCGCGGTGGTCGACGGTGATGGTACGTGGCGGCATCCTGGAGCTTGCGTCGAGGCGAAGCGAAGGATGATAAGGCGCGTGGCCGTCGGATGAAAACTGCTAGGGTTGGACAGTTTTACCCCTGGGGGGTATTTGGGTTGAGTGCTTCATGTGAGGGCGTTTTGGTCTTCGGACGTGTGCCTATATATATGAAGGGGGCTGGTTAGGGCAGCCTATCCTTGGGGAGGTGTCACTCTCATTTTGTTCATTTTAGAGGAGGCTAGGGTTAGAGGAGGAGTGGCTCTTGTTCTTGAGCTTTTCGCCATCCACGCTTTGTTGTTGCGAGGAGTGGCTTGTAACCCGACACAGTGTGCTACACAATTCATCATCTCGATGCAATCCAAGGATCAATTTCCTACTCCTCTTGTGTTGGCTGAAATTTGGATCGATTCGCGTTTTTGTTCTTTGCGTTTTGGTTTTTCCCTTCTCGGAGATTTGCTTCGTTCTCCCTCTCCGAGCGATGATTTGCGATTCCGTTTGAATCAAATTGTTCTATGTCGTGAGCTCCTTCTTTCCACCGAAGGATTTGCCCTCTAACCTCACGAGCACATAGATCGGTTCGAAATCGCGTTCGTTCTTTGTTCTTCCCCTTTTGCCCGTTCTTCTTCGATTTTCATCGATTCACCAATCCATAGTTAGATTCGAGCCATGATCTCTTAGAGATATCTTACTAACCTTGTTGTGAACTCCTCTGCAAAATTTTAGATTTTTCGGAGTTGATTTGGTTGAGTTTTGGCATCGAAATCAGAAGTTTCTGTTGCTGCAGCGTGCACACCGGACATGTCCGGTATGCAACCCGGACATGTCTGGTATTGAAGTCTTGGAATTTTGAGCTGCAATTTTGTGGATATCTTCCCTTAGGTGTCTACTAGCTCTAGTTAAAGTTTCATAATTTTTGGACACCGTCCCATATGGTTTTGGAATTTTCTCCCAAAACTGGTCTAGACAGTGCATACCAGACATGTCCGGTAGGAAACCCGGACATGTACGGTATTGAGACTTTGAATTTTTGAGCTGTCTAGTACCTATGGTTCAAATTTCACAATTTTTGGACACTGTTTGATACAACTTTTGATTTTTCTCCCAGGATTGCTCGCTGCAGTCTTGCAAACGCTCTGAGGCTCTTTTGTGCTCCAGTAGTGTCCCGCTGTGCTTATTGGAGGCATCTACCCTACATCTAGGGTCGTGGACACTACCAAGTCCTTGTCTTGCTTTTGGGGTGACTCTCTGGGACAAGGGCCATTGATTTCTTGAGAAGAAATTCGAGGCTCCCATTCACCCCCCTCTGTCGCCAATTTGGTCCTTCAATTGGTATCGGAGCCAGTTAAGGATCTCTCTACCTTAACCGGTTCCGGATCCGTGAAGGCGACCTTTTAGAGTGGTTTGGCTTCCGACGTGGTTTGTCGAGGTGTTGAGCTTTTGTTTGGCTAACACTAACGGTGCTTTTGGAAATGGCATCAAGTTCTTCCTTCAGTGTGTCTTTGTCCTTAGGTTTGATTGATGGACATGCAATCGAGGACGACAATTTGGGAAGGAGGAGTGCAGTTGATGAGAGGGATCGCGAGGTGAATGAGCTGTTGAATCTTCTACGACATGATGAGCTTTCACCAGAGGATCTCCTATGTCAACTTGGCAAGGCCAAGAAAGGTACACTTGCTTGTGGTATTGTGACCTTGCACAACCTTTGTGAGGTTCGCTCTAGATATGCTGAGCTTTGTGATACCTTGCATAGAAAGGTTGAAAAATTGAAATGCTCCATTGCTAGGTTAAAGTCTAGTGCCTCTTTGTTTTGCACCTCCTGTGTTGACATGGTTAGGAAGAATGATGAGCTTTGCTTTTCTCTTGCTAGCCTAAAATCTAAGAATGAATTGTTGAAATCAAATGCTTCCAAACCATGTCTAGTTTTGCAGTGACTTGCGCAAGGACCTTGATTGTGCTAAAACTGAAATAGCCTTGCTAAAGTCAAATGCTTTGTTACCATGTGTTTCTTGTGAGTCTTTACATGCTGAAATTAATAAATGAAATTCACTCACACCACATGTGTAGATGAACTTGAGCATGCTAGGGCTGAAATTCATGATATAAATGCTAGGCCTTGTAGCTCATGCTCTTTGAATAAAAATGCTTTCCATGCTTCTAGTGATACTCATGATTCTTTGCTTGATGTGAATGGTGATGTTTCTTCCAACGATTTCATGTGTACATCATGCATTGATTTGGAAAAAGAAGTTTTGGCTTTGAAGGTTTTGCGCGATGATATGAGCGCTAAGTTGGTTGAGCACAATGATATGAGTGCCAACCTTGAGAAGGAGATTGAGCTCTTGCGTACCACATATGCCAAGTGCATTGAAAAGGAGATGGAAAACTTGAGAAACACTCCTTGTGGTACTTGTGACCGCCTCATGTTTGAAAATGAGGTTTTAGCTAAAAGATACAAGGGTCTTTGTGCTAAGCCTTTTGAGTCACGCATTTCTTGCAACTTCGATGTTGATATTTCTAAGCTTGCATCTTTGCAACCAGAGTTGAGTTCTTGTGCTGCGCGTGAGTCTTTTGACGATAGCACTTGTACCAAGGTTTTGAATAGCTCTTTCATAGCTACTCCTAACCTTGTTGGTTCTTCGAGTGATGTCCAAGGGACTTCTCTTGACAAAGGTGCTTCTCACATTTTTGGGACCCGTGTTCCCATTCTGATTTTCCATTGCACCTTTTGCAAGAAGGATGAACATTCATTCGATTTTTGTTTCCGCCGTGTCAAACACGAGCGACGTATCCGAGCTAAGGCTTTTAGGAATCCACGTAGCCTTTCCCTTGGCACGTATGCTCCTAGTGTTGGCACCAAGTTGAATGTTCATGCCTCTTGTTCTAAGTCCCAAGGGACTTCTCACTTGTCCGAGAATGATGTACCTTCCGATAGGCCTTTGTACCATTGCTCTTTTTGTGAGAAAGATGGGCATCAAGAAAGCTTTTGCTATCGGCGTACCAAACGCTTGCACCAAGCTCGCTCTTCTAGGAAGTTGGTGGTTCATAGCCCTTCTCATGGCATGAACGCTTGTGCTCCTAGTAAGAAGCCCCTTTTTGTTGATGGGTTTTATGACTCCTTTTCTAGTGGGTTAGGTCATGATCGTGGACATGCCTCTAGTGCTTCTTCTCTTGGTCCACGTCATGCTTCTCATGATGCTTCTATTGGTTCTTCTACAAAAACCTTGCAAGATGTTTGCCTCTTTTCCTGCGGTACGACTCGTTCTTCTCCTCGAGTTGTCCTTTTGAGGAATGCTTCCAAGGGTGTTTCACAATTGCATTTGAACCAACATTTGCATCATGCTAACCCACAAGATAAGTTGAGATTTGTGACCAAGTCTTGGGTTCCCAAGTACATGCTTGCTAACCCTTCGGGATCCAAGACTCGGGTTACTTTATCCTCTTGTGTGTAGATATGAGGACGCGGGGTGGACAACATGCACCTGATGGAGCTTGATCTTTTAGATGTGATCAAGATTTGATGGATCTCTACACCCCGCTTAGATTTGCCTCCAAAGAGGCTTTTGTAGCTCGGTGAGCCTTCTTATACACTCATACCTTGTACATCCATGATTTATGTCTTGTGGTATGAGATGGTCTTTCATGTGCTCACTTGTATAGTTCTTGCATGTATATTTTCTTTTGTATCATGTTTTGCTTTAGTCTAGCATGTGCTATCTTGTATATCATATCATGCCAGTCTTGTGTATAGCTTTGGTGGTTAACCCACTTTTCATGCTAGTTTGTGATCCTCATGAACATTGTGTCATGTTTTACCATACTTCTCCATGAGCTTGATTTGTAGTGGTATGATGTTCATTAGGTGTCACTTTTCAGGTGCTAGTTTTGTGTAGCTACATGTATCCTGTTGATATGATTAGTTTGAGCACTAGCCTTTCCACAATTTTATCATGTTACATGCTTTTGGATCTATTGTTATCATTACCTTGCATTGTAGTATGTGTTGAGGTTTAGGCTGTGTTTGGATTGATCATGTATTTAGACGACATTTTGCTATACAATGCTTTATCCTGTTGCATGGTAGTCTTGACTAGGTTGGGTTCAGATCTCCTTGCGGTATCATTCATAGGTAGATATCTTTTTGTTAAGAGTTCACCTTATGCTTATTATGTGACTAACCGTTTTCGTGGAGACCTTGAGGTCACACTAGACGAGACAATGCCTTGTGCTTTCTTCTGTTTTTGAGTATGCAGGAGAACAGGAGCCTGGAGAGAGCATTTCGGCTCACGGACCCGATCCCACTTCTTCCACGACTTGGGGTTCCGTTCGAGCAGTTCTCCAGCGAGCACTAGCTGCACCTGTGGGAGCGACAGCATCAGGCGAGGGGGAGACGACTTCGGCGAGGCAGGCACCCCGAAGTTCAGCAAACTCAGGCGTCCCCTCGGGTATCACACTAGCAGGCGGTCATGCGCATCATGAGATACTTCCGACACACTTCTGAGTTCGGATTTTGGTACTCTTCTTCCTTGACCTCTTGTTGTTGTGTGGTCTTTTCGATGTGGATTTTGCTGACTGTCGCTTGAGCGTTTCTTGGCTCTTTACTTGTGAGTTTGGTGTGTGTTTCCCTTTTAGTTGGGGAAGTATTTTGCTTGTTGTATCTTAGTTGGACTTCTCCGATACCCTTCTGTTTTGGGTTTTCCTCATGGAAAAAAATAGCGCGCTATTTTTGCGCTATAGCGCCTCTATAGCGGCCAAAAGAACTTGACGTGAAGCTATTTCTCTTTTTTACGCTATTGGCGCTATTGCCGCTATAGCGCGCTATTTTGCCGCTAAATTGAAATAGAGCCATAGCATCGCTAAATGGCCACTATCGGCGTTTCTCTGGCTGAGCAAAAAAAATTGTGGCTTGTCTTTTCAAAACTATGTGGATGTTAAGTACGTAAGTGTCTCGTTTGCTCTTATCTTATTTTTATAAATTAGCATGGGAATATACTAATATGTTATCAACTTATCATGGATGTTGTGACTTATTATGGATGTTATGACTTTATCACTTTGTGAGTTACTGAGTTACTATTTTTATGATTATGAATATGAACTTATGATTATCGTGGAAATATGGTTAGTCAGTTTTTACTATATAGTTGTTTGGTTATTGTCTGAATGCATTTAAATAGCGCGCTATAGCGCCGCTATAGCATGCTAAGCTATCTGGCGCTATGACATATAGCTGCCGCTATAGCGTGGGAATAGCGTCGCTATAGCGGCGCTATAGCGTCACATAGCGGCCAGGACAAGCTGCCGCTATTTGCTATAGCCCGTCATTTAAAACCTTGGTTTTCCTTTTAGGCTAGCTTTTGCTCCATTCCATGTTGGCTAGCTTTTGCATGCATTTCATCATGTATATCTTGCTTTTTAGAGCTTCATGAATATAGTAATGAGAATGAGATTATGCTCTTTTTGGTATGCCCTATTTATTCATGATGATGCTTATAGGTTAGGCTCTTTTTGATCACTTGATACATGTTATGAGCTAAGCTATTTTTGCAAATGGTGAACTTTACTAATCAACTATGAAACCATTAATTTGTTCACCATTGAGATTGGCAACTAGCATGGGTAGGATGTGTTGAGATCACTTGTGCTATCTTTTGTATGCTAGGTTGCTATGTCTCTTGCATTGAGTCATTCACTTGCTTGGTTTGTTCATGTTTACCTTGTGCTTAAAATTTGAACCAAGTCTAAGTGAAATGAAAAGATCGAGATGGGATTGCATGTGTCAGCACATCACGGTATCGAGACTGTTTCTCATTGCACAATTGAGTTAAACTTGAGCCGTGTAGTGTAAGACCGAAACCGGTGCTTTAAGCTTCCGATTGCTTTTCTTGCATAGGCTTAGGCCGGTTGAAAAGTTAGGCAATGACCATGCTTTCAACCTCTCGCAATCACATGTTTTTAATTTGAACTTGTGTTAATACCGCTGCAAATTCCGATAAAATTTGATAACAACACAAGTATATGCTTCATTCGATGGCATGATGATTGAACTTTTCTAGGGGTAGTTCACCTTTTGTACTTAAGTTAGCACTTGATTGATTTCCTGTCTATTCACGCTAAGTGCTATTTTAGTGGTGAACTGCTTTTGAATGGCTTAAAGCTGCTCATATGCTTAATTGTTCATATTTCGTATTCATTTGATCAGCTTGAGCCTTTGCTAGCATTTGTATTGGTTGCTAAAGTTTCAGGGCAGCACCCTTTTAGCATCTTTTCAATCTGATTGCTATACACTTGAAGCTGTTGCATTGTGCATATCATGCATTTTTTAGCTTAGTGTACATACCCCTAGCTCTGATACACTTCATGGGCACTTTCAATGCTTTTCATTACCCCCATATGCTTTTAGTTGATGACTTGTCTTGTGTTTGTGTCAACTTTGTGAAGAAATGTCAAAACCCCTCAGCATGTTCCCTTTTGTCAAGGGGGAGAAGCTGTTTGCAAGGGGGAGTTTGTGTGTTGGCACAAAGGGGAGAGTCATGCATTTTGGGGAGAGCTTTGAGCTAGGGGGAGTTTAGCTCTTTTATGTCCTTCTTCAATTGGTATAGCTTTTTTATGTGTTTCAATTGGTATCCATCATTTGGTGTCCTGAGCTATGATGCATAGCCTTTGTGTTTAGGCTTGCTTTCAGAGGGAGTCGCTTTTACTTTGCTGCTTCTCCACGTGCTCCGAATGTTTGTGCTCCATTTGGTTTTGAGGTTCTTTTTGTGTTTTCTCAGTTGGTATCGAGCCTGCTAGTCGTGTTGAGCCATTTTGCCTCTATCCTGAGGGACTAGTAGTTTTCGCTTGGTACTTTCGATTGATATGGAGCCTTCAGCTAGTTGTGTCGAGCCTCTTTGCCTCTGTCTTGAGGAACTAGCTGTTTTCACCAATTTTTGGCTGCTTGTGATTGGTATCGTGTCTTCTGCTAGTTGTGTTGAGCCTCTGTGCCTCTATCTTGAGGGACTAGCAGTTTTGCATTCTAATGCGTTGTTTCAGCCTCAATTGGTATCGAGCCTTGAGCTAGTGGTGTTTAGCCTTTTCTGCCTCTTCTTGAGCACTAGCTCATTTTTGACTTGGTTACGTCGAGCCGTTGCCCATATCTTTGGGAACCAAGTCTTTCGCTCCTTATTTGAGTTTTCACTCTTTTGTGGAGTTTGGCTCGAATTTTGCTTGGTTGCGTTGAGCCGTTGCCCATGTCTTTGGGGACCAAGCGCTGTTCATTTCAATTTACCCTTTCTTTGACTTTTCTTTGGCTTTTGGGCATTTGAATGGATAATCCTCTCATGTCAAGTGACTTTGTTCTTTGCCCTTCTATGGCTTTTGATCACTTGAATGAGATTTTCGGTTTTGGTATCTCAAACCATCTCTTGTGCTTAGTTTTTGTCAATTCAATCATCAAGGGGGAGAAATTTCGAAACCCAAGTGGATAAGTACCTTGGTTTCTTTTGTGATGATTGTTTGACAATTTATTTGAGATTGGCTTTTGAGTACCTTTTGGGATTCATGAAACTCTTGTTTCTCTTGACTCTTCGGTTGTGTGGAGGCTTTGCCCGCTTTTCCCGTTTCTTTCGGGACCGAGAGCTTTTATTTGGAGTTTTCATGATCCTTCCTCATATCAAGTGGCCTTGTGTTTGCTTTTGCTTGGCTTTTGGGCACTTGAATGAGGCTTGCCTTCAAACCCTTCCTTTTTGGTTTTATTGTTAGTCAATGCATTCATCAAGGGGGAGATTGAGAACATATATGATGGATGATTGACTTTGATGAGGAAGGTTTGAGGCTTTTCCCGGTTGAGTCATTATTCGTTATGCGCTTAATGTTTATGACTCACCGGTGGTGTTGAGTTGTGGTGTTTCATGTGTTGGTGTGCTTGTGCAACATGTGTCTCTTGGCTGTGTTGATGTGCAGGTGTGGAGCTCGGATACATTGGTCGATGGCGAGGTGAAGGTCAAGTAGAGACATGCCGTGCCGACGGACAGGGAGCGGTGAAGGATGGGCATGCCGTGCGGCAGACGTGCCATGCCGATGTACACAGAGCGGTGAAGGGCGGACGTGAGGCTTGGACCGACAGACCAGAGGGCCAGAGGACCAGCTGTGGTAGCTGGCACGTGGCATCGGCGAGCGAGAGTACATGGGGATGTGCGATGCATCGGCCGAGTCGGGACAAAGACGATGGCGTCGTGGCACTTGGTGGGAGGTCGGACACGGGCTTGCGTGCGGCACAAGTGCAGTCGGCCGAGTCAAGAAGGAAGGCGAAGGCGTTGTGCCCGGCGTGGAGGCTGGACATGCATCGGCATTGGTGCCGGTGGTCGGGGTGTGCGAACCACGTCCCGTCTACGGCGCGGGTTCGGTAGTTGAGCCTCAAAAAGCTACCCTCGACGGTTTCTGAGTTTGGGCCTCAAAACTCGGCGAGGACGGTTTCCAGGTTTGGCCTCAAAACCTGGGCTCGCGGGTTTCCGAGTTTGGTCCTCAAAACTCGGGGTGGACTGTTTCCAGGTTTGGGCCTCAAAACCTGGGCTGGCGGATTTCTGAGTTTGGGCCTCAAAACTCAGGGTGGACGGTTTGCCAGGTTTGGGCCTCAAAACCTGGGCTGGCTGAGAACACAAGGTTGAAATGTGCCCTTGTGGTTCCCTTCCTGAGTGATGAGTGATCGATCAACGGGCAACATGTCTCTTGGCTGTGTTGATGTGCAGGTGCGGAGCTCGGGCAGTGGTCGAAGGTGAGGTGAAGGTCAAGTAGGGACGTGCCATGGCGACGGACCGGGAGCGATGAAGGACGGAAGTGGAGCTTGGACCGACGGACCGGGAGACCTGAGGACCAGCTGTGGTAGCTGGCACGTGGCATTGACAAGCAAGAGTACATGGGGATGTGCGGTGCATCGGCCGAGTCGGGAGGAAGGTGATGGCGTCGTGACACTTGGCGGGAGGTCGAGAAGGAAGGCGAATGCATTGTGCCCGGCGTGGAGGCTGGACATGCTCTGGCATCGGTGCTGGGACTCGGGGTGTGCGAACCACATCCTGTCTACGGCACGGGTTCGGTAGCTGAGCCTTTAAAAGCTACCCTCGACGATTTCTGAATTTGGGCCTCAAAACTCGGGGTGGCCGGTTTCCAAGTTTGGGCCTCAAAACTCGGCGTGGACGGTTTCCAGGTTTGGGCCTCAAAACCTGGGCGCGCGGGTTTCTGAGTTTGGGCCACAAAACTCAGCCTGAGGACAGGTTTCCCGGTTTCAGCCTCAAAACCGGGGGGAAGCCCAGGTTTCCCGGTTTTGGCCTCAAAACCGGGGGGAGGTCCGCAAAAAGGACAGTCCGCCAGTGACCCACGAACAGTCCGGGGTCACATCGGACGTAACACAGGGTTGGCATCGGACGCCTGTGTGTTACTGTTCACAAGACCCGCGGACAGTCCGGCATTCAAACCACGGACAGTCCGGGACTCGAACATGGCTGGTGCAGAACTGTCTGATTTGGGAACTTTTGCCGGCGGACAGTCCGCACCTCAAGTGGCGGACAGTCCGGTGTTCAGGGGACAGTCCGGGACCCTGACCCCGGACAGTCCGCGAAGCTGCTGCTTGTGCTATTTTGATCCTTGGCTTTTGCAGTTGGTCTTGGAGTTTCTCCGGAGGTTCCGCTGTACCACTAGGACATCTTCTAGGGTACCCACCTACTCGTAGGTCGTGAACTCTCCGGTCGTTTCGAGTCTTCGTTTTTGGGGTGACTTTCTGGGACAAGGGCCACCCCCCCTCTGGTCGCTAATCCGGTCCTTCAATTGGTATCGGAGCTGGTTAAGGAATCTTCTCTACCTTAATTGGTTTCGGATCCTAAGGGCGACATGGAACGAGGGAACGGCAAGGCTCCGTGGTTCGATGGAACGAACTATCCCTATTAGAAGATTCGGATGCGTGCTTATCTCAACAGCATCAGATCTTGTGTCTGGGAGATATGTGAGAATGCTGAGAACGTAGTCCTTGCGGCTCGTGTGGGTCAGATCCAGATTGACCAGCATGAGGCCAACTCCAAGGCTCGTAACACTCTTTTGGCCAGCATCTCCCTTCCTGAGTTCGAGCGTGTCTCTGAGCTTGAGACGGCACGAGAGATCTGGGTGAAGCTTCAGAGCTATCATGAGGGGACCGCTCAGGTCAAGACCAGACTCTTCGAGATGTACAAGCGCGAGTACGAGAACTTTGTTCAGTTGGAAGGAGAGACGGTTGATGCCATGTTCACTCGTTTCCAAACGATTGTGAACAAGATGCGTGCCAATCGGGCTAACCTACCCTATGACGATCATGAGAGGGCTCTCAAGTTGCTATACGCCCTGGATTGGAGGGTATGGGAGGTGAAGGTGTCGACCATCATAGAGTCTACATCTTATGACACCCTCACCGTGGACGAGCTGTTCAGCAAGCTCAAGTCCACCGAGATCGATCACCTGACTTAGGCCAAGCTGAAGAACCTATCTTCACATACCATGGCTTTGGTCTCTGGCACAGGTGGATCGACTTTTTCTGCTGACCCTTCACCTCCTCTGTTTTTGTTGTCATCTTTGCTTACAGTCACGGAGGAGCAGTTGGAGGCGGTTGGAGACGACGAGCTCGCCCTCGTCATCACCCGGTTCTCGCAGTTTCACAACAACCGCCTGAATCGCCGGCGTGGAGGCGCACGCGAGGGCTGCTACAAGTGTGGTGACCTAGACCACTTCATGGCGAACTGCCCCAAGAACGACAAGAACTTCCCCGGCAAGAACCGCAACTCCAGGCGCAAGGGCAAGCCGTTGAACAAGGCCGGGAAGAAGAAGAAGGGCAGCTATCGCCGAGAGGACATGGAGAAGGCTTTCGACGCCGGTCAGCGTGCCTTCCTCGCCACCATCAGTGACGGCGAGAAGACCTCCGACGGCGACTCCAGCGACGATGGGTCCGAGCACAAGACTGAAGAACGCTTCAATGGACTCTGCTTCTTCGGCCACTCCTCCAAGGGTCTCTGCACCATGGCCTTGGACGAAGAGGACGCCAGATGCCAGACAAAGGACGCCGACACCGACGACAACGACGACGACGACAATGCTTCCGAGGTATCAACCTCTTCTCTTGTCGATCATCTTATCGGTGAGCGCGACTCTCTTGTCGACATAGTTCTCGCTCAGGACAAGCAACTCAAGCGAGCTATCTGAGAGCGCAATGAGTTTAAGGCTAAGATGAATGAGGCGCTTAAGGAGCTTGAGTTAGCTAAGTCTAAGGTGAAGGTGTCCGATGTGGAGGAGTGTGAGGAGTGCACGATGCATATGACAAACTTTGTCACCCTGCAAACCAAGTATGCCTCTTTGATTGAGGTGTATGATGAGCTGAAGAGTAGGCTAGACTTGGTGGGTGATTGCAAAGAGTGTCCCTCTCTGAAGAAGGAGCTGGAGGAAGTGAAGGCGAGGTCTTTCTTGCTGGGTGCGTGCAAGCTTTGTCCTAGCTTGCGAACTGAGTTGGCAGAAGTTAGTGCCAAGCTTGCTGAAGCCTTGAAGGCCAGCTCAGTTAGCACCTTGTCCGCTCCATGTGAGCGATGCGTGGGGATGGAGCTTGAGATTGCCAACTGTCGGCATGATAGGATGCAAACCGAGGAAGAAAACACATACCTTCGGTCCATCCTGAGTTGGGTGTCATGCAGTGAGCCGCAGTTGGGCATGATGATCAGTCAGTTCAAGAGGGGAACTGATTGCTCGGGAGTAGGCTTTGCTTCAGGTGGGAAGGGCGCTAGTAGCTTTGGCAAGATCGGTGAGTTAAGTGGAGTGAATCCTAGTGAGAAGCCATCCGCTATCCCTAAGCTCACCAAGATCACCCCACCTGAGCCTCCCAAGCCTATCACCAAGGATGGCATTCTTGATGAATCTCCCAAGGCTCCACCTCTCAAGCAAGTGTGGATTCCAAAACCTAACCATCTTAGGAACACACTTGACACCCTTCCTGACATCTCTAGTGATCCCCTTCCGAAGGGCAAGCAGCCAGCCAGAGTGAACAACCCTCGCAACCATAGGAACCAACAACCCAAGAGAGTGGTGAGGTTCGAGTGCGAGTATTGTCACTGTGAGGGTCACCTAGCTGAGTTTTGCTATCGGAGGAAGAGAGATGCTAGGAGGGAGTTGGAGCTGAACAACCAGGCCAGGCACCACCCTCTCCATGGTGTGCAAGGTCGGGGAGTTCAGAGGCAGGGCGCTAGGCCTGGAGGTGCACCTCCTCAGGCTGGTAGGCCCCAGGCAGCTAGACCACAGGGTGGTGGTCGTGCCCGTCACGGTTCCGGTCATCCTCAATACGATTGTGAGCCGAGTGTAAGAGGTTTTGCTGCTCAGTCCCATAGCGGACCACCTTTTCAGTATGGTGGTGATCGCTTTGCTCAAATGGGACAAGTAGGTCAGTTTGGAGGTTTTCCGTTCCATAGCGGACCACCCTTTCAGGTTGGTGGTGATCGCTATCCACCCATAGGACGAGGACAGCTTGGTGTTGCTACTAACACTTTTTCTGGGCCTATGACACAACACTGGTATCCTTCTTAGTATACTAACCCCAGTGTTGTGCCATACGCTCACTTCCTGCCTTTCTATTGATGCAGGAACTTCGGTTGGAGAACATGTGGCTCATGGATTCCGAGTGTTCGCGCCACATGACCGGAAAGAAGGAATGGTTCTCCAGCCTTAGCCCCGTGATGCACAAGGAGTACATCACTTTCAGGGATAATAGTAGAGGTAAGGTTGTTTCTCAAGGAGCTATTTGGCTCAATAAGAACTTTATTCTTAAGGATGTTGCTTTGGTTTCGAACTTGCATTACAATTTGCTTTCTGTTTCGCAACTTCTTGAGGATGATTGTGAAGTGCGCTTTAAGAAGGGTTTGAGTCGTGTTTTAGGCCCTCGGGGAGATCTTGTTTGTTGGATCGTCCCTTTTGGCCGTGTTTTCAGAGCCCATTTTTCTCGTTCTTTCGGCTCTGCTAGATGTTTGATGGCTGGTCCTTCTTTTGATTTGTGGAAGTGGCATAGGAGGCTCGGTCACTTGAGTTTTGACTTGCTTGCAAGACTTAGCTCACTTGGCCTAATCCAAGGATTGCCCAAGCTTGAGTTACAGAAGGACCTTGTTTGCCATCCTTGTCGTCACGGGAAGATGGTTGCTGCTTCTCACCCACCTGTTAATCAGGTGATGACAAAGCGACCCGGCGAGCTTTTACATATAGACACAGTTGGTCCAGCTCGGGTTTGCTCAGCGGGTGGGAAGTGGTACGTTCTAGTGATCGTTGACGTTTTTTCGAGGTATTCTTGGGTGTTCTTCATGGAGGGTAAGGATGAAGTTTTTCCTTTTGCTCGTGATCTGATTTTGAAGTTGAAAACTGAGTTTCCTCCTGATACAATTAGAGCTATTTGTAGCGATAATGGTACTGAGTTTGATAACTCTCAGTTTGCTTCTTTCTGTTCTTCTAATGGAATCGAGCATCAGTTCTCTTCTCCTTATGTCCCCCAGCAGAACGGTGTTGTTGAGCGCAAGAACCGGACCCTTGTTGAGTTGGCCAGGACGATGCTCGATGAGCATAGGACTCCTAGGCGTTTTTGGGCCGAGGCGATCAACACCGCTTGCCATGTTTCAAATCGCATCTTTCTTCGAGCCTTCATGAAGAAAACTTCTTATGAGTTGCATTTTGGACGGGTTCCCAAGGTGTCTCATTTTCGGGTGTTTGGGTGTAAGTGCTTTATCCTAAAGCAAGGCAATTTGGACAAATTTGAGTCTCGCTCTGCTGATGGCGTGTTTCTTGGTTATGCTTCGCATTCGCGTGCTTATCGAGTTCTTAACCTTGAAACTAACCGGATAGTGGAGACCTGCGAGGTCACATTCGATGAGACTATGCCTTGTGTTTCTTCTGATTTTGATGTTGCAGGAGAACAGGAGCTGGGAGAGACCATCTTTGTGGAGGAGGAGCAGGAGAATGCCGATTGGGGTGATCCCGAGCCAACTCCACTGGCTACCCCCGTTGACCCTGCGACGTCTACTTTAGCTCGAGGACCCGATCCCACGACATCTTCTTCTTGGGGTCCTCTAGAGCCACCTCTCTAGCGAGCACCCGCTGCACCTGAGGGAGCGACAGCATCTGGCGAGGGGGAGGCTACTTCGGCGAGGCAAGCGCCCCGAAGCGTTCAGCAAGTTCACCCCCCGCAGCAGATGATTGGCGGCATCGACCAGCGAGTCACGCGGTCACGAGCGTATGGAATCTCTCACTTTGCTCATTCTGCATTCGTTGCTTCTTTTGAGCCCAAAGATGTTGGACACGCCCTTTCTGATTCTAACTGGGTTAATGCCATGCATGAGGAGTTAGAAAACTTTGAGCGAAACCAAGTTTGGACCCTAGTTCCACCTCCACCAGAATGCCACCCTATAGGTACCAAATGGGTTTTCAAAAACAAAGAGGGTGAGGATGGGATGGTAGTGAGGAACAAGGCTAGGCTAGTAGCCCAGGGTTTCTGCCAGAAAGAGGGGATAGACTATGAGGAAACCTTTGCCCCTGTAGCCCGTTTAGAAGCCATCAGGATCCTTCTAGCCTTTGCTGCTTCGAAGGGTTTTAAGCTTTACCAGATGGATGTCAAGAGTGCTTTCTTGAATGGGTATATAGAGGAAGAGGTTTATGTTAGGCAACCCCCGAGTTTCGAGGATCCCAAGTTCCCAAACCATGTTTATAAACTTTCAAAAGCTTTGTATGTTTTGAAACAAGCCCCGAGAGCGTGGTATGATCGTTTGAAAACTTTTTTACTCTCCAAGGGTTTTAAAATGGGACGAGTCGATAGATCTTTGTTTCTCCTCAAGCAAGGCAATGACACCCTGTTAGTCCAGATTTACGTGGATGATATCATCTTTGGTGGCTCCTCTCATGCACTTGTTGCCAAGTTTGCAGATACCATGAGCAGGGAGTTTGAGATGAGTATGATGGGTGAGTTGGTCTTCTTCCTCGGGTTGCAAATCAAGCAAACCCGAGACGGGACGTTCGTGCATCAAGGAAAGTATACGAAGGACATCCTGAAGAAGTTTGACATGGGCGAGGCCAAGCCTCTTACGACGCCCATGGCGACGACTGCTGCGATGGACGCGGACCAGGACGGAGAGGCTGTTGACCAGAAGGAGTACAGGAGCATGATCGGCTCGCTCCTGTACCTGACGGCAACGAGGCCGGACATACAGTTTTCTGTGTGTCTGTGCGCTCGTTTTCAGGCGTCCCCTCGGACTTCCCACAAGCAAGCAGTCAAGCGCATCATGAGGTACCTCCGATACACTCCTGAGTTCGGACTTTGGTACTCTTCTTCTTCGACTCTTTCACTTTGTGGTTACTCCGATGCGGATTTTGCCGGCTGTCGGCTTGAGCGCAAGTCTACTTCTGGGACTTGTCAGTTTCTTGGCTCTTCACTAGTTTCGTGGTCTTCTCGCAAACAGTCGAATGTAGCCCAGTCTACTACAGAAGCCGAGTATGTTGCCGCTGCTTCTTGTGCTTCGCAACTTTTATGGATGGTTGCTACATTGCGTGATTTTGGTCTAGATTTTAGTCGGGTCCCTTTGCTTTGCGATAGCACTTCTGCCATTAGTGTAGCAAAGAACCATGTTCTTCACTCCAAGACCAAACACATCGATGTTCGCTTTCACTTTCTTCGTGATCACTATGAGAAAGGCGACATTGATCTTAGGCATGTAGACACCCATAACCAGGTTGCGGATATTTTCACCAAGCTTTTGGATCTCTCAACTTTTGCTAGGTTGAGAGGTGAGCTTGGTGTGTGTTTCCCCTTTTAGATGGGGGAAGCATTTTTGATGTACAATAGACTGACTTTCTGATCCTTTTTGTTTTTGGGTTTTGAGTCTTTTTGATTTTGTTTTGGTTCCGATTCTGACTTCATCATATATGCATCTTGCGTTTTCAAGCTTCATGTCTATATTCTTGAGAATGAACTTATGCTCTGTTTCGTGTATGCTTTGATGATATATGATGTTGCTTGTAGCTTAGGCTCTCCCTAATCCCTGATACATATTGTGAGCTAAGCTGTATTTTTCAGAATGATGAACATGCTTAAAGAACTTAAAATTTGATACATGTTCACCATTGAGATTGGCAACTAGCATGTGTAGGATGTGTTGAGGTCACTTGAGCTATTTCATATATGCTAGGTTGCTATGTCTCTGGTTCTGAGTCTTTCACTTGCTTGGACTTTTCATATTCTACTTAAAATGAACCAAGTGTTAGTGAATTGAAAAGATCGAGATGGGATTGCTTTGTCAGCACATCACGGTATCGAGACTGTTTCTCATAGCACTTTGAGTTAAACTTGAGCCGTGTAGTGTAAGACTGAAACCGATGCTTCAAGCTTCTGATTGCATATGCATAGGCTTAGCACGGTTGAAAAATTAGGCAATGACAAGCTTTCAACCTCTCGCAATCACATGCTGAATTTGAACTTGTGTAATAACCGCTGCAAATTTCTCCGATAAAATCTGAAAACACAAGTCTATGCTTCACTCTATAGCATGATGATTGAACTTTGCTAGGGGTAGTTCACCTTGTATACATGTTTAGCACTTGTTTGACTTCGTGTTTATACATGTTCAGTGCTATTTTGATGGTGAAACCTCTTTCTGAATGGCTTAAAACTGCTCACTAAGCTTCTGCATTCATATTCTGTATTCGGTGATCAGTTTGAGCCTTTGCTAGCACTTTCACATGTTGCTTAGTAGTCGGATCAGCACTCCTCAGAGCATTCTTTCACTCTCTCGAGTATATACCTGAAGCTGCTAACATGCATTTTTAACTCATATGCATGTGTTTGACTCCGATAGGCATGACCTAGCTCCGTTTTGCTCTTTTGAGCTCTTTTTCCCACTCTTATTGATTGCAAATTGCCCCCAAGGGGGAGAAGTGTCTTTGTGGTGACAATTTGAAATTTATGCTTCTCTTGTTGAGGGGGAGTTCTTTGAGTAAGGGGGAGTCTTCTTGCCTATGTTGCTCTGAGTCGGCCTTTATTTGATATCGATCGTTTCAGCAAGTTGTGTCGAGCCTCTGTGCCTCTGTCTTGAAGGACTAGCTGTTTTTCATCATATTTTGATGGTTCTTGATTGGTATCGGGCTTACTGCTGGTTGTGTTGAGCCTCTGTGCCTCTATCTTGAGGGACTAGCAGTAGCTGCTTCTTATGCAGTCTTCATTTGGTTTAGAGCTTTCAGCTAGTGGTGTTGAGCCCTTTCTGCCTCTTCTTGAGGACTAGCTTGTTTCTGACTAGGTTGCGTCGAGCCATTGCCCATGTCTTTGGGAACCAAGTCCTGTGCTCTGTTTTGATCGAGTTTTGCTCCTTGATGAGTTGTTGCTCCGATCTCTTGCTTGGTTGTGTCGAACCGTTGCCCATGTCTTTGGGGACCAAGCTTCGCTCATCTCGATTTATGCCTCTTCGGCCTTTTATCTGGCTTTTGGACATCTCGAGTGAGTTTTTCTCCTTCTACCCAATTCTACTTTTCTTTTATTTTGGTTACGGTTACTATGAGTTGACGATGCACTCATCAAGGGGGAGATTGAGAACATAAGGTTGAAATGTGCCCTTGTGGTTCCCTTCCTGAGTGATGAGTGATCGATCAACGGGCAACATGTCTCTTGGCTGTGTTGATGTGCAGGTGCGGAGCTCGGGCAGTGGTCGAAGGTGAGGTGAAGGTCAAGTAGGGACGTGCCGTGCCGACGGACCAGGAGCGGTGAAGGACGGACGTGGAGCTTGGACCGACGGACCGGGAGACCTGAGGACCAGCTGTGGTAGCTGGCACGTGGCATTGACAAGCAAGAGTACATGGGGATGTGCGGTGCATCGGCCGAGTCGGGAGGAAGGTGATGGCGTCGTGACACTTGGCGGGAGGTCGAGAAGGAAGGCGAATGCACTGTGCCCGGCGTGGAGGCTGGACATGCTCTGGCATCGGTGCTGGGACTCGGGGTGTGCGAACCACATCCCGTCTACGGCTCGGGTTCGGTAGCTGAGCCTCTAAAATCTACCCTCGACGGTTTCCAAGTTTGGGCCTCAAAACTCGGGGTGGCCGGTTTTCGAGTTTGGGCCTCAAAACTCGGCGTGGACGGTTTCCAGGTTTGGGCCTCAAAACCTGGGCGCGCGGGTTTCTGAGTTTGGGCCACAAAACTTAGCCTGAGGACAGGTTTCCCGGTTTCAGCCTCAAAACCGGGGGGAAGCCCAGGTTTCCCGGTTTTGGCCTCAAAACTGGGGGGAGGTCCGCAAAAAGGACGGTCGACGCGTGGCGGCGTGGAGAGGCTGGCGCGGCGGCGCAGCTATCCGCGAGGTAGGCGCGGCGGTCGACAGGGCGGCACGTGGCGGCATCCTGAGGCTTGCGTCGAGGCGAAGCTAAGGATGAGATGGGCGTGGGGCTGTCGGATCAACCATCAACAGAGTTGGACCGGGATACCCCTAGGGTTGGCCGCTTCGCTCTTGTATCTAGGGGTAGAAAGGGGATTATTGTTTTAGGCTATAAATAAGAGAGGCACCCCTCCTCTCTCCCTATCCTTGCAGTCATTTGTTCCTGAGCACTCTCTCTCTAGCCCTCCAGCTTAGGTTCTAATCATACCTCGCTGCAAGCGATCCGCAGAGACAGGAATCATACCTCTGTGTATTTATATCTTTTGAGGAAACGAGACCGTATTCTCGTTGTCTCCTCGTGTGGAGGAATTTCGGCTGAAATCAAATCGTGTTTTGTGTTCTTCACGTTTTGGTTGTTCATCTCCTGGAGATTTGCCTTGTTCTCCCTCTCCGTGAGATGATTTTCGATTCCACTTGAATCAATTTGTTCTTGGTTGTGAGGCCCTTCTTTCTACCAAAGGAATTCTCTCCTAACCTCACGAATCCATAGATCGGGTTGATTTCGCGTTCGTTCTTCATTCCTTTCCCCTTTCCGGTGATCCTCGGATTATTCTCAATTGACTTGGTTTGGTGCAATGATTTCTTAGGATTAGCACCCCAATACATAGAGGAACATCTGGGAAGAGTTTGATCGAAGTTTCTTTTGATTTGGTGAAGTTCCGAACGATTTGCCTTTTTGTCCCGAGCAGAATTGTGCTTTCTTTTCATCCGCGGACAGTCCGCGCCCCCAGCGGCGGGCAGTCTGGGGATCTGGACTTGGCTGGTTCGGTTCGGCGCAGCGCGACACTGTTCTCGGTGAAGTGACCGGCGGACAGTCCGCTAGTGACCCGCGGACAGTCCGGGGTCACATCGGACGCAACACAGGGTTGGCATCGGACGCCTGTGTGTTACTGTTCACAAGACCCGCGGACAGTCCGGCGTTCAAACCGCGGACAGTCCGGGACTCGAACAGGGCTGGTGCAGAACTGTCTGATTTGGGAACTTTTGTCGGCGGACAGTCCGCACCTCTAGTGGCGAACAGTCCGGTGTTCAGCGGACAGTCCGGGACCCTGACCCCGGACAGTCCGCAAAGCTGCTGCTTGTGCTGTTTTGATCCTTGGCTTTTGCAGTTGCTCTTGGAGTTTCTCCGGAGGTTCCTCTGTACCACTAGGACATCTCCTAGGGTACCCACCTACTCGTAGGTCGTGAACTCTCCGGTCGTTTCGAGTCTTCATTTTTGGGGTGACTTTCTGGGACAAGGGCCATACTATTCACGAGTTGAATTTGAGGCTCCCATTCACCCCCCCCCTCTGGTCGCTAATCCGGTCCTTCACTAGCGGGTTTACCAGTTTGGGCCTCAAAACCGGGCGGAGGTTCCCATGCGGAACGGTCGACGCGTGGCGGCGTGGAGAGGCTGGCGCGGCAGCGAAGCTATCCACGAGGAAGGCGCGGTAGTCGACGGTGACGGCACGTGGCGGCACCTGGAGCTTGCGTCGAGGCGAAGCGAAGGATGAGATGGCGCGTGGCCGTCAGATGAAAACTACTAGGGTTGGATAGTTTTACCCCTGGGGGGTATTTGGGTTAAGTGCTTCATGTGAGGGCGTTTTGGTCTTCGGATGTGCGCCTATATATATATGAAGGGGGCTGGTTAGGGCAGCCTATCCTTGGGAGGTGTCAGTCTCATTTTGTTCATTTGATAGGTGGCTAGGGTTCGAGGAGGAGTGACTCTTGTTCTTGAGCTTTTCGCTATCCACGCTTTGTTGTTGCGAGGAGTGGCTTGTAACCCGACATAGTGTGCTACATAATTCATCATCCCGTAGCAATCCAAGGATCAATTTCCTACTCCTCTTGTGTTGGCTGAAATTTGGATCGATTCGCGTTTTTGTTCTTCGCGTTTTGGTTTTTCCCTTCTCGGAGATTTGCTTCGTTCTCCCTCTCCGAGTGATGATTTGCGATTCCGTTTGAATCAAATTTCCTACTCCTTCAAGCCATGATCTCTTAGAGATATCTTACTAACCTTGTTGTGAACTCCTCTGCAAAATTTTAGATTTTTCGGAGTTGATTTGGTTGAGTTTTGACATCGAAATCAGAAGTTTCTGTTGCTGCAGCGTGCACACCGGACATGTCCGGTATGCAACCCGAACATGTCCGGTATTGACGTCTTGGAATTTTGAGCTGCAATTTTGTGGATATCTTCCCTTAGGTGTCTACTAGCTCTAGTTAAAGTTTCATAATTTTTGGACACCGTCCCATATGGTTTTGGAATTTTCTCCCAAAACTGGTCTAGACAGTGCATACCAGACATGTCCGGTATTGAGACTTTGGATTTTTGAGCTGTCTAGTACCTGTGGTTCAAATTTTACAATTTTTGGACACTGTTTGATACAACTTTTGATTTTTCTTCCAGGATTGGTCTCTGCAGTCTTGAAAACGCTCCGAGGCTCTTTTGTGCTCCAGTAGTGTCCCACTGTGCTTATTGGAGGCATCCACCCTACATCTAGGGTCGTGGACACTACCAAGTCTTTGTCTTGCTTTTGGGGTGACTCTCTGGGGCAAGGGCCATCGATTTCTTGAGAAGAAATTTGAGGCTCCCATTCACCCCCCTCTGGTCGCCAATTCGGTCCTTCAGTTTGAAGAATTCTTTGCAGCTGGACTTCGTTTTCTGGTTACTTCCTTTGTTACTTCCGTTCTGTAGAGGTTCAACTTGAAATTCCATCAGCTTACACCCTCGTGCTTCACGAAGCTTTCTATATTTGTCTGGGCTTGCCGCTCTCAGGGCGTTGTCCCGCACGTCGAGGATTTTGTGCGTACTCATCGTGTGCATATGCAGCCTTGGAAGATTGTGGATGGCGAAGGTAACAACTGCCTCAATCAGTTTGTGGTTTATACCATTTGCCATCGCGCTGGGTCTGAGCTACCGGTGCAAGCTCAGAAGAACAAGTGGACTAGTGGGTGGCAGGAGCATTGGTTTTATTACAAGCTTAGTGGTGCTGTCGAGCTTTGCGGCGAGCTTCCGCTTCTTGGTGATGTGAGTGCCGAAGCTAAGATGAGTGTCGAGGCGCATGCTGCAGTTGACTGTCTGAGAGTGGTTGCACATTCTCAGAGTGCTCGCGACTGTGGCCTCTTAGCCGGAAACAAGTCTAGTTTGCGGTTGAAGATGACCCTAAGTACGAGAAGAGAGGTTTGAAGAAACCTAAGTTGGATTTGAGAAAGGTTTGGGAAGCTGTTCTTAGGAAATTTCCCAAACGTGATGATGGTGTCGAAGCTGTCTTTAAGCGGGTTCAGCAGAGAACGGAGGATCTCGTTGGCAAGCTCTCTACGCTGGAAGTTAAGGCTATCTATAGCTCGGTGGGAAGCGGAGGTCGAGTTAACAGAATGTTTGACATTCTGGGCATTCCTTACTCGGATTGGCCCGCACCTTCGAGCGAGGATGCGCCGAAAAAGAGGAAACACATGTCCGCGGGGGAGAAAGAGGTTGTCTCGCGGCTGAAGAGGGGTCGTGGTCGAGGCCGCGGCGGCGCTGGCGTCGGCCGAGTGAAAACACTGGCGATGAAAGTTGCTGTGGCGTCGGGCGGTGCCGACACTTCGTCTTCTTTGGCCATTGTGTCAGTGACGGGTGGCCGAGGTGTCGCTAGGGTTGGAGGGCATGTACCGCGCGTCGGCGGGATTGGAGCGCTGATCCAGATTTCAGACGACGAAGGTGCCTCCGATGACGATGAAAAGGAGGTAGAGAAAGAGGCCGATAAAGGGGCCGACACTAAGGATGATTCATCTGATGAGGTTAGCGACACCTCTGGTGATGAGGGCGACTCAGATGATGAGGTGTCTATTGGTGATGACTGTGGGAAAGCGGTTGCCTCGTTGAGCGCTGATGCTGAAGCTGCACGTAGTATTGATGAGATACTCCGGGACCTCGAGCCTGAGAGTCCCGAGCAAGGGTTAGTGCCCGAGTTTGCGGGGTCGCATATCTGGGTTGATGGTTTTGAGCTGGCTGGTGACCTCAAGTCGGAATGAAATCCTGGCAAAAGGCCGTATGGCAAAGCTAGCCGGTCCAGCCTTCCTTACTTCGCCAAGAAGATTGGAGTTTCGGATCCGGCTACAGAGCTTTTCACGAGTCCAGACCTTCGAGAGTGCCACTTGCAATGCGCTCCGGAGGAAAGGCGCTTTCTTGGTCGAGTGTTCGGCCATGTTTGTGTGCCGGAAGCTGAGCTTTGACTAGCCAACCAGCCGTTGGGCGAGCTTCAGGATGATATTGATGTTAAGTTGGCTGAGTTGATGCTCCTCAATCGATCTGCGCACCGAAGGGCGGGTTACAATCATGATTACCTAAGCAACCGGTTGCCCGAGGTTGAGAAAGAAAATAAAGATCTCCAGCGAGGTTTAGAAAACAAAGAGATAGAGCTTAACAGTGCTTTAGAAAAAGTTAAGAAATCCCGGGAGGAAACGTAGGAGGTTGCGAAACGCAACGTTGAACTATTCACAGCTTGCCATGAAAAGGACAAAGATTTAGAAACCGCGAAGGGTCGCATAACTGAGCTGTCCTCGGAGTTGGCTACTCAAACTGAGTCATGGCAGAAAAGTATGGTCAAGATTAAGGACAAAGTTGATGCTTGTTTGACTGAAGCCGGCGGTTCTGATGGGGAGCCTCTGCCTGCTGCTAACGCGGAGGCTTTCAAAGGTTGGCTTTCTAATGAGCTTGATGTTTTCAGCTCATTGGTTGGTAACGCAGCCGACTTTGGGGGCTACGCTGGAGCTTTGGCCATGGCCGGTACTCTTCGCCAAGCTGATTGTGATCACCTTCGCAAGGTTAAAAGGCCGAGCCATGTGTTTCCAACAATTGATGAGGTGCGGGATATGAAGATTAATGATGCGGAGGTTCACAACTGCGCAATGCGTTTTCTCCGAAGGTTTTGGATTAGTGGTAGTGGCCATGCCCTCGCCAGGTGATGATTGCATGAGATATTTGTTTCTGGTTTTAATTATGGGTGAACGCGTTAGTATTTATTTCTGTGTCCTTTTTTGCAGGCTCGGAAAGACGTGCTGCCCTCGCCGACCGCAACTGATGACGCTGTCGGTTGCTCCTAGTCTGCACTTGCGCACAGCTCCGCGGAGGTTCCGCCGGTTGAAGCAGTTCCTTTGGCCGAGGAGGCCCCTGCCACTGAAGAGGCTGATGTTGAGGAGACAGCGGGGTCGAAGCATCTACTGCTGACCAATTTATGGCAGACGCTGCTACAGCTGGCGAAGCTGATGGTGGTTTAACTGGCGAGGCTGAGGCGGAGAAGCATGGGGATGCCGAACAGGTGTGAGAGTTAGGGGTTGTTTTAAAAGAGGTCATTTTTTAATATTTTGTGAGGGGGAGATGTTGCTGTGAAACATTGAGATTTTGTTTGTCTATTTGAACATGCAGGTTCCTGATGGAACCATGCTAGAGGTGTTTGATGTGATGCATCTAACGTTAAATTATCAAGATACTTTTATAACTGGTGAATCATGGGCTCGAGCTAAACTCAAACATCCTTCGCTATCTTTTGAGCGTTTTTGGTGGTCTAAGGTGCGAAGGTATGATTTAAAGAACAACCGATCGAGCTGTTTTTGGCGTGACACGGATTATACGGATCGGCAGGCTATGCGCTTTTTGTTTAGTTCTTCGCAACCTGTTGTTAATGATGACATCGATGAGAAGACGTCTTTGGATTATTTGTTTGGGCTTAGTAACCTTGAACTGGGTTCAGACGGTTCTCTTGTAATTACGAAGGAGGAGCCTTTAGAGAGCAGTGACGTAGCTCGTCGATATATGTATATGGCGAGGGTGTTGCCCGGGGAGCTGCCAATTGTGCATGCGGCTCCTTTATTGTGGGGACCCATTGTCCCGATAGAGACGGGGTTTGAAGTTGATAACGAGGGTTGTAAAGATGTATTGTTAATTGAAGATGGTGGGGATTCCTTGTAACTTTATACTTTCTAGAAAAAGTATATCAGGCTGTGGTGAATTTGTACTTATGCGAAAGAGTTGTAAGATAGTGTGTTCGCCTTGTGGATCGTTTTTGGAAATTGATAAAGAATGACTTTTGACCCTCGTTGTATTTATGGCGGAGCTCGCTTTATGGCTTAAGTAAGGTGCTTTGGAAAACAGCGACACCACCTTTCCTTTTAGCGAGGCTCGCTTAACGTTTATGTAAGCTGTTTAGGAAAACAGCGACGCCCCCTTTTCTTTTAGCGAGGCTCGCTTAACGTTTATGTAAGCTGTTTAGGAAAACAACGACACCCCCTTTCCTTTTAGCGAGTCTCGCTTAACGTTTATGTAAGCTGTTTAGGAAAACAGCGACGCCCCTTTTCTTTTAGCGAGGCTCACTTAACGTTTATGTAAGCTGTTTAGGAAAATAGCGATGCCCCCTTTTCTTTTAGCGAGGCTTGCTTAACATTTATGTAAGCTGTTTAGGAAAACAACGACGCCCCCTTTTCTTTTAGCGAGGCTCGCTTAACGTTTATGTAAGCTGTTTGGGAAAGCAGCGACACCCCCTTTTCTTTTAGCGAGGCTCGATTAAAGTTTATGTAAGCTGTTTGGGAAAACAGCTGTAACACCCTAGGTGTTAAGCAACCCTAAATTGCATAACTTGACATAGCATGAGCATAACATCTCATCACTTCATGTGGACTTGTGTGTTTTATGTTTAAGTCCTTGTTTAGCATCTAGTATAGCTATGTTGTGCTTTCTGTTTCTTACCTAGTGCCTTAAACCAAAGTTGTAGGTCTTTGTGAAAGGAACAACTTTGCTTAGAAACACTTTTTCAGAAAAGGTCTTTTAAATGTTATTTCTTGCATTAGAAAAATGGATTAGGAGTAAAATTCTTTTTCTAAGCAGAATTTGGACTTGAGCATTAAAACTGATTTGTTCCTTGCAAAATTCTAAGCAACTTTCTTTTAGGACCTTTTCCTAATTCAGCTTAGTTTGGGAGTTGTGGAGCAGTTTAGAATTAAACAAAAACCTCAGTAGTTTAAACCCTACCGGACCCACCTGTCATCCCCCTCCTTTCTCCTCCCCGCGCGCGCCGTCGCCCGTACGCCGGCAAAAACCGCCCCGCCGCCGCGAGACCACCTCGCCGCTGCTCAAACCGCCACCCGCTGTCGCCCATAGTTTGCGTCGGGCCGACAGCATCTTCCTGTTCCCATCTGTCCAACCGCCGCGTGGCCGCCGATGCCTGACGCCGCCGCGCCGGTCGGAGCGCCGCCCCGATGGGAAGTGGCCAGGTGCAATGCACCGAGCCCTCCATCTCTTTTGCCTCCTCTCCACTTTGTGCTCGCAAGCCGGAAACCCACTCACTCGCTCTCTCTCTCTCGCTCGCCTTCCGCCACTCCATCTTCTCCAGAGCTCAGCACCGCCGCCGCCCGCCGAACTCCGGCGAGCGATTGCTCGCTCCACACCGCACCGCCATTCGATTCCTTTCACCAACACCTCCGCCCTAACCTCCTCCTTCACCAGCACAGGTTGGTTTCCCCTCTCCTCCTCTCTAGCCGGCGGAACGCCGAGCGCCATCCTCGGGTTCTCGCCATGGCCACCGCCATGACCATCACGTGGTCCGGCTATCTCCGGCCAAACCATCCCCAACCAAGCCTTGTTCTCACCTCTTCTACCTCCGTAGTTGCCTAGGGCTAGCTGGAGACCCTTCTCTCGCCTTGTTTCGACCGGAACAGGGCCATGCCACGGCCATGTCCGCCGCGGACCGCCGCCGTGCGTGGCGCCGGGCAATGTCGAAGTCGGCAAAGCTCGTTAGCAGCCTCGGTAGATAGTTTAGGGCTTGCTTGAGCTAATGCTCACATCGCCAAGCCTCGGAATAGCCAGGCGAGGCCTCGACGCCGAGTTGCCGCGCCGCCGCTCCGCCATTGTCGCCGTCGAGCTTGCTCCGGTGAGCCTCTAGCGTGAAGACCTAGCCGACCGTGTCTGCCTCGCGAAGGCGAGTCTAGTGGTAGGGTTGGTGTCGCCAGAAACCTCATCGCCGGCGAGCTAGCGCCGGTCAGCGCCGGCGGGAGCACAGTGCCACTGTCGCGTGGGTCCGTTGACCACTGACGTGTGGGGTCACCTGGCTAGTGGGGCCCGCTGGCAGTGAGAAAAAGGGGAAAGGAGAGAAGTCTGGGTACGCAAGCGCTCGGGATAGCCGGGTGCACCTAGCGTTTTGCCCTGTGTCTGCTGGTGTATGAAGTGGGGTACCCGTAGCAGTTTAGGTCGGGTTTTCTTTTAAAAGCAGTTTTGCAGAATGTGTGTTAAGGCTTCAAAAATTCATTCAAGGCTCATTTTAAGTCCAAATGCTACGAAACAAATTTTGGTGTGTCAAGAATGAGTAGGGTTACCTGGGAAAAATGTTAAATGCATTTTTGGTGATACTTTTATATGCAGTTTAAAGTGATTTAAGAAATTGCTGTTAACTTAGAAAATGCATAACTAATTCTGTGTAGCTCAGAAAAATGTGATTCCAATTTTGTAGAGTCTGTGTAGATGAGTAGTTTCTAGGAAAAATATAATCTGAAGATGCTCTGTGAAATATTTTGGCAGTAGCATTTAAATTAGTTAAATGCTATTTTCTTGTATAATTCGTAGTAATTAAAATATATGGAATACAAACCTGATACATTTTGTGGTCTGCTTTTATGCTAATAAGTTCAAGGGAAAAATATGAAATGTGTTGTTTGATACATTCTGATAGGATGTGTAGTTCAAAGTACCTTTTCATCATGTTATTTGTCTTTTTCATAGAGGACAGTGCTTAAATCCAAATGACTTGAAAATTTAGCAGCAAGTTGTTTTGTGTGCTGTCAACCCTAAATAATTTTTATAGATTTTTCTGAAATGGTTTAGGGTAGGTTGCTGATATAAACATGTTTAGATAGGATTATTAAGGCAAGTAAGTAGATGAAAAGAATTTAATTAAGTAGGTAATGTTGTGATGATTATGTGTCTTAATTGGGTAATTAGAAAAGTTAAAAGATTGTTAGATGTTGGGATCTTTTATAGTCATTAAGATGATGTTGACTACCTTGTTGAAGAAAATGAAGCAGATGACATGTGCTTATCTCCCGAAGTGTTGTTAGCTCTGTGCATCCTGTATGCATTCTTGTGCATTCATCCTATTCATAGATATCATGCATCATACAGGATCGGCAGAGGAAACCCAGAATCCACCGCAGCCGGAAGAGCCGAGTCGGGAGGAGAGTCAGCCCGAGGAGACCGAAGGCACCGACGCCGAGGAACTGCCCGAGTGCCGTGATCACCGCCCGTCAGACTTCGAGAAAGGCAAGCCCCGGAGCATTCTAACTCCAACGGTTTGCAAATGGTTTACGATTAACCTAATAATGACTGTTGCATTAAGTTATAGGAGTTGAATGATAACGTTGATGCATTACTTACTTATCCTTGTCCACCTGCAATTATTATCTTGATATCCCTGTTAGGTCTAGGCTCGATTATATGCTTAGCCCTGCTTAGACCGGTAAAAGTCGGGTGATTTCCTGTCTCCCGCATTTAGGTGGATACTGATCATGACTAGCCTGGTGCTACCATGGAGATAACTGAGTGATAATTAATTTGAGACAGAGACGGGATGTAAGGGCAGCAGGACATGGGTTCTGTGTGCCAGTAGTCTCCCGTCTGTGTCGCATAGGACCCGTTCGGGAATGTCCCTTCTGTCAAATTGAACGCGTCAATCACTTAACGGAGTAGGTCTGCGTACCTCCCGTGAAGCCGAGTAAGGTTATTCGAGCCGGTGATGAAGATGTTGACGCCTAACACCCAGGGCCTCAGCTGTACCGTGGGCAACTATTCTGAGCAACCTGGCATGGTCCGAGGGCAGGCAGGGCCTGATCGACCTGGCATGACCGTGAGCAGCTATAGCTTGAGCGACCTGGCCCTGAGTTAACCCCCGGTGTAGAAGGGCCCATGGCCGTCCCGCGAATTGTGTTCTCGAATCTCCTGAGTGGCAGCCGACGGCTAACGAGCGCAGGTGTGATCGGGCGAGTGTGAGATATTTTATCCCCAGCTGGGTAGGAATCGATTATAATCGCCATCGCTCCTAGACAGTGAGTAATTGACTGTAGATCATCACCCGTAGAACTTATGGAACTAAAGATGGTTATAATGTTAAACCTGAAAGGCTATTGATGAGATAGTCACTTTTGCTTGAATACTTAGTCAAGTGCTTGTTCTAGATCAGGAGCAAACCTAGTAAGGTAGAATTAAGTACTAAAAGTGACTGCCATCACCCTAAGTTAAGTTTTCTTACAAAAAGCTTTCATGCTAAGAGGGTATGTACAGCCAACCCCACATATAGCCTACATGATCCTTGGTGTCTCATTATTTTTGGTTTATGGCGGGTAAGTCTAGCTGAGTACCTTCTTGTACTCAGGGTTTTGTTCCCTTGTTGTTGCAGATGGTCAATGCTTCTTTGGCTACTGTGAGAACTGCGTGTATCCGGTTACAGGAGATGACTAGACCAAGGGCATGGTCGCTACTTATCTTATCTGATGCCTTTGTGGACCTGATCAGTCTGTTGGCACTGTATTAAGAATATTCCGAACTTATGTTTAAAACTATGTTGCTTCCGCTACTGTTTCAAACTATGGTTCGTAATATTATTTCGTACTCCGATGTATTTCGAACTATGTGCAACTATGATGTAACTTGTGGGTATGTCGCTGAACTAGTACGATCTTGGCTGAATGTTGAAATGATTTGAAATCCTTCGAGATTTCCGGACTACCGGGTTTGCACGAGCTTAAGTACTTGATGATTTCTGCGATAAGCGGAGGTCTCGATACTTAATCTGGTGCAAATTGGTCGGTTCTGTTACAGCTGGCATCGGAGCATAGTTCAGTGTACTATTCATAAGTGTATTTGAAAAACAGTATTTTCACAAGAATAAAGTCGTATTTGCCAACCTATAGTTATAGTAGAATTTGGAAACCTTATGAATAAAAACTAAGGTGTGCCAGTGATCAAGTCCTTATGCCCAATAGGATCTTAGGTGGCTATTTAAGTACTAACTTGGGGGTCGTGCATCATATTTAAATTCTGTTGATTCTGTCGTCCATACGACAAGGGTGAAATTGTATGGGTGCTATTCTTCGGGATAGTAATGTATGGATCATTTTGCCTCTACGCCAAGGTAATGAGGGAGTTGTGAGAGCGTGATTGGACAACCGCCAATCTAGGGGAGTGTTAGACCGGTACTGGAATGTATACCTGTTGCACATGGGTATATATGAAAGTATTTAATTGTGGGAGTATTCCATTCGATGGGTGCATATACTGCTTACGTGTATACTGGGTGTGCGCCTAAGTTAGTATTAGATTTAATTTCAGCAATGCATAATATTCATACTGTGGGCAGGGCTGAAATGATTTTCTGCAGGTACGCTAACTTGCGAACGTATAGTACGTTTAGTTAACGCTATGAGTGAACGATGTATGCCACCGTCAAGCTGTTAGAATGTTAGACAGTGAGGACGTATGTTACGCACATACATCATGATCATACAATCTTGCATTAATTTTACTTCCTCCCTTATGATATTCGTCCCGTTTTCTAAATAAAAGTTGTTCTCAACTAATTAAAACTATGTGGATAAACTTTTTTCAGATGGCCCGTACCAAGCGTACCGCCCGTAAATCGACTGGAGGCAAGAGGCTAAATTACATGCTGGGACCCTGGACCGCTGAGGGTTCGAAGGACTTTCTAGATGAGTTCGGCATGCCTACCATCTTGTGGAGGGTGCTGCACTTGGTTGGATACCAGGAGGGCCAGGAGCCGCAGTATGATTGGCATCGTGTTCAGCTTTCAGAGGATCGCTACATGTACACAGTCGAGGTGGATGTGCCCAGCCGTGATCCGCAGGATCACATATGGTGCCGCCGGGTGTTCGCATTGCAGGGTAGGACCCCGTGGGATGGGGCCAACAGAGTCACCTACACCGTTCTCTGGGACATCATGGAGGACCACCCAGAAGTGGTTGCCCAAGCTACTGCTAGTATTTTCCCTACGGCGGACCCTTACCAGTCAGTGTGGCGTCAACCGGGTACCACTGTACTTGAGGCCAGTTCTCTGGAGCGGGAGCACTGTGCAGGACCAGCTGGGAGTGCTATGGCTGCACTCATGGCTACCTATGGGTGTTTGTCTCGTAGCTACGACCGCCTGGACCATATTCTCAGCAAGGAGATAGCTGCACATCACCGGAGTCAGGAGGAGCATGCTATAGAGATAGACCTCCTCACCACACAGCTAGCTCACATGACTGTCGAGAGCGACCGGGCTCGTCAGAGGGAGCAGGAGATGGCGCAACAGCTTAGTGATCAGCAGGGGATGATGACTTTCTTGTCCACGATCATGGCTGAGACTGAGGAGTCACTTCGAGGTGTGTGCCTCGAGGGCATATGTGCGACTGAGCAGAACAGGCTTCTCAGGCTTCAGGTGGGAGACTTGGAGCTACAGCTTCACCATCTCCAAGACTACAATGATCGCCTGCATGAGGAGATCCATCGCCGCGAGAACGAGAGGAACCCCATCTTTCCTCAGGAGGACCTGGATCCTCACCCTTTCTCTAGTGGTTCTTCGGATATCTCGAGCGACGACGATGATGACGATGATGATGACGATGACCCACAGTGGGGCTGGCGATAGTGGTGGTAACGAGGATAACAGAGAGAACCACAATCCACCACCTCCTCCACCAGCCACACCCGAGCAACTCTTCGCCCAATTTCTGGGGAGCCAGCGCAATATCGAAGCACTCCTGCGAGAGAATTTGGTGCATGGCAATCATCGCCCGGAGCCAAATCAGTACAGCTCTTTCAAGGATTTTCTGGATATAAAGCCACCAATCTTCAAGGAAGCCACTGAACCTCTGGAAGCAGAAGAATGGCTGCACACTATGGAGCAGAAATTTTGGCTACTCAGGCTCACGGAGGAGCTCAAGGCAGAATATGCTGCACATCAGCTGCAAGGACCGACTGGAATCTGGTGGGGGCATCACCGCACCACTTACCCTGCCCGAACGCCAATCACTTGGGGGCTGTTTTCGCAAGCTGTTTGGGGGCATTATATTCCACCGGGCTTAATTCAGATGAAGGTGGCAGAGTTTATGAGCTTGACACAGAGGACCCGATCTGTTACCGAGTATCATCATGTGTTCAATTCTTTGTCCCGTTACGCTTCGGACTTTGTGGACACTGACGCTAAAAAGATAGCTAGTTTCAAGAGAGGGCTGAATACCAAGATGGGAAAATCAGTGGGTACTTCATCTTGTACCATCTTCAATGATTTCATCAGTGACTGCTTGATCCAAGAGAATCATAACAACAAGCATGCAGTGGGCAAGGCTCGGAAGAGGACGTTGGAATCTGGACCTTCCCAGCTGAGGGGGTCACCGGCTCAGCGTTTCCAATACCGACCACCAGTGCCTAGAGCTCGTTTCAGGCCGCCTCAGAAGAAAGGTCAGCAACAAGTTCAATGGAGTCAACGACCATACAAGATAGCAGCAAATCAAACCCGAGGGGGTCAACGCAGTTCAGCTGGAAGCAAGTCTCTAGTTCGTGGGTCGTGCTATAAATGCAACCAAGAAGGACATTTTGCGAGATATTGCCCACATCCAAAGAAGCAGCAGACCAGCTACCCCGCACGTCTGCATAACATGACTGCCGAAGAAGCTCGTGCAGGAGAACCCATGACTGCTGGTATGTGTCTCGTTAACCATCATCCCATAGGCTTTGATGGTGCTGCTGTGATACCTTTAAAATTTGTACAGAGCCTGTGTCTGAGGTTGGCCCAGGAATCCACGGTTCCGGGGCGCAAGTTGCTGTACCATGTCTGGGCGATGTCGCGAAGGATGATTACAAAGGACTTCGCCATCGTTGATTCATCTCCTCCTGCTGCAGCAACTACCGCTTCGTAACTCATTATGAACTGATGAGGGTCGGAGATTCCATCATAACGGGGCAAATTTTGGGGATTGTAGCACGGTGGCCAGGGTTGGGTTTGCAATATTTGGGAGAGTGGTGATCTTGGGTCGTAGGGCATCTGGTTTTGTTGGGCTCTCCGCTGATTGCGAAGGTTTGGCTCTCTCTCATCTGGGTAAAGTTGGCGAAAATTTGGTGGTCTCTCAGGGTATGGGTTGTTTAGGTAATTTGGTGGCGGCGGGGGTGGTGGCAGCTGACGGGCGTTGCCCTGATCCTGCACGTCATTCCTCTCTTGCAGTGGTGGCATTTCCCTATCATTCCAACCCTCGGCTTCTGCCTTAGCTGCCGCGAGGGATTCTTCCATCCGGCGAAGCTGTTCTCTTGCTTCGTCCGCCTTTTGCCTAATGGCGCGCAGCCGGTTGTGCCTTTCAAGCTGGTCTAGGCATCTTTTCTTCTCCTGCAATTCAGCTTGAAGCCTTTCTAAGGCCTCAAGGCCCAACTCCTCTTCATCTCCTCTCCCACCTTCTCCGGAGGTGTGCGGGTGTGGCTGTGATACCAGCCGAGCGTGAGGACCCGGGACCTCTGTCTCTGGAGTGATTTCTTCTATTCCCGAGGGTTCTACATTCTCTTGTACAGGCTGAACCGTCGTTGTGGCCTCTCTTGTTATGCGATGGTCTCTAGTTGAGGGCGCCCTTCTGTTTCCGGCCATTATGAACTCCGATCCCCACGGACGGCGCCAAACTGTTGGAGAACACACCTGCCCTACCTCCGCACACGTACAAAGGAGCAGCGAGGGTGGCCAACTGTCAGAACCAAAGACGAAGGTGCGGAAAGGTTGGGCAGCGGTGGCCTTGTTCTATTCCCAAAAAATCGTCCACTTTTACACTGTTCATCCCTTGGTATTTATAGGGAATGCCAAAGGACACTGACCAAATTACAAAAGGGTACACGAAAGATTCCTTAGCGCTGTACAACGGAAGGGCAGAATCGTACAAACACGGGCAGTGTGGAAACCCTAACCCGCCTTCTGCGCGTCCGCCGCCACTCGGCTCGTGCGCACCCTCACGGGAACGCGAGGGTTAACCTTTGGCTTGTCGAACCATTGCTTCAGTCGCGAGGCCTGCGCTCGCCTGCCGTGCGTTAGGCTTGATGTTTCTTCCGAAGGTTTGCAGGACGCGCGAGGGTCACGCACCGTGTACTTCACGCCTCTTGCCTGCAAGAAACAGAAAATATCTCGAGGGTCGAGCTTACATCCGAAGGTTAGAGAAATGACCCGACGGACTTGACAAACGATGAGAGCTTTTACGAAGGTATGCAGGGTGCGCGAGGGTCATTCCCCCTGTCAGCCTGCGTGACGTCACTGCCGAGGGTTCCTTCCCCCAACATATGTCTTGAGCACCCAGAATCCACCAACCAAATGTCCTCCAATCGTTTTACCTACATCAATAAAAAGACATAGGGTGAGCATACAGTCCAACACTGGGGTGAGTAAAATGGGAAGTATACCAGTGTTGGGTCGGCTGCTCAAAAGAACGGTTAGTAGCAAAACCATTCCTAGCACGCCTATGGGGAAAGCGATCATCACGTATAGGAAAACGTGGTCCGCTGAGGGAAGAGCATCCATCGCAATACTCAAAACGTGGTGGGGAGTAATGCTCAACAGCAAAGCCACCGCCACGGGGTCCAAAACCTACAAAAGCAGGCTCCCGCCGGGCACGACCTCCTGGTGGCCTAGGACCTTGAGGCATTGGACCTCTAGGCCTAGCAGCTCTCCTCTGAACCTTCGACACATGTACATCATGTAAAGGATGGTACATGTCCTAGTTGTTCATCTCCTTTGCACGACGCTCCTCTATCTTGCGCCGAAAGCAAAACTCCCTTAAGTGTCCATCTCTCCCACAATGCTCACAATGGTACCTCACCACTCTCATAGGGGGTTGTTGGTACTCACGGTAGTGGGTGTGGATCACTTGGCTCTTTTGTGGCATGAGCTCCTCTTGGATTGGTGGCATAGTGTCTAGCTTGTTCCTGATGTGGTTTGGTTTTGGAGCTCATGTCTGTTTCTTGGGTGGAGCTCTTGGAGGTTCCGCAAACACTCCATCCTTGGTGTTAGGTTTGAGAGGCTCTTTGGGTGGAATCTTGGTCAGTTTGGGAGTAGTGGTGGAGTTGGGCTTCTCACTTGGATTAAGACCACTAAACTCTCCAACCTTCCCGAAAGATGTGGCACACTCAACACCCTGAGAAAATCCAACACCGGGACCTCCAGCAGCACGTTTGAATTGGGCTATCATCATCCCAAGCTGTGGCTCACTGTTGACACTTGCTAACGTCGTTACTAGGAGTAGACTATAGAATCTATCCCCGGCAACGGCGCCAGAAAGGCTTGTTGATACTTCTTAATGTAAGAAGTATAACTAACTATTCGTATGACTATTGGTAAATTCCGCAAGCGCACAGAATAAGTCAATTGTAGCACTTCACCCGGGAGTAACCGAGTATCGTATTTATTTCCATAGGGAAGCTACTATGGCAGAACTAACACTAGGACTGCTATGAACAACTAGTGATTCTAGCAAGGTTGATCGAAATGTATGAATGGGGGTTGATTTCTACTACTACTAAAAGAAAGAAAGACTAACTACTATTAAATTAAATCGGTGGGGTCTGGCCGATGAATAGATTAATGTTTTCCTACACACTTACGAACACAACTAACTTAGCAATAAAGATTTTATCTAGTTCTTCGAACCGTACACACCCTCTGGACTATTTACCTCAGACGTGCACAACGAGGTTTATGATTTTAAAACTAACCCAACTACGTGGTGGAATTCAAGGCTCCCAGGGCTGTCACCACCTGTTTGCTACCACAACTATCCGGGGGGCTAGCCACAAACTAAGGTATAATTAGTCCAAGCACCGCGCTTACACTAATATATACAACTCTAATCTTGCGTCCAAAACTAGAGCATTGATTACTCAGCGAAGAACCCAAACTAGATACAAACTAAATACTAAGTTATTTATGATCGAAAGCACTCAACAAGAACAATAACTAAAGAACTTAAAGTAGATGCTAAAAGTAGAAGAACACTAAGATAAATGAAGAAAGACTTGGAATTATACCTGAGACTCTGAAAGATCCTCTATTACAACTCCAGCTCTTCTCTTCTACGCTCTCGCTCTCACTCTAAGTCTCTCAACTAGAGTGTTACTTCAGCAGAGCTTCGCTTACAAGAGAGTGGGGCTAATGAGCTCGGGGGGTCCTATTTATAGCCTAAGGGACCTAGGGTTAGGTCAGGGGGGTGAGTGAGGTGGCGGGCGCCAGCCCTAGGTGGCGGCCGCCACCCCCCTGGCCCTTGGATGCACCGTCATTGATCCTACGGTCTCCAAGGACTCCTCCAAGGCGGTTCCAAGGTCGGTTGCATGTCCAACTAACCGTCACATGGGCAATTAGATCATGATCCACGTGACATCTCTTCTTAGCCCTTGGATGCACTGACCTAAGTGATCAATGGCGGCAAATGAATGTGGCACGCCTCCCCTGGATCAGTGACGTGGCAGGGGAGGAGTTTGGGCCTCACTCTCCTGGCGGCCGCCAGCTAGGGGAGGCGGGCCCCACCCCATCTTGGCCCAAAGTGAGTCCAAGTGTGTGGGCTTGCCTCCTGGTGGGTTCTCTTGGTCATTTTGCTCACAAACCCTGCAATTACCTACATTCAAATAAAACTCAAGGACAAGTGGAAATCGTTAGTTTATAAAAGCTTTTTGGTTGATTTTAGGTCCTTGTGTTGCGTTATATGACCTTGTTGATGCTAAGAATATAACGCTTAGTGAGCATCAACAAGCTCCCCCAAGCTTGCCTCTTGCTCATCCTCGAGCAAGCATGGACTTGAATCTTGGAAACTCTGTGTTTTTGTTGTGTATGCCCATATTATTTTCATCACCATGGAATTGGTAGCCCTCCCTACGCTCAAGATTAGAACAAAAGACCAGCAAGAAAGAAGGTTTGTCTTTCCCTTGCCTATTTTGCTACTCAAGATATGTGGAGTTTTTGCAAGTTTTGTTCAAAAAAAAGCATGCTTAGTAACTTCTATGGCTCACTCAATCACTCATATTTGTATGTGGAAATGGAAGAATTATCCTCTCACTAAGACTTTATGTGGGGTTTATTGGGTAGGATAAAAATGAGCATGCAATGCTAGCATAATTTTGCTAAGTTAGACAAATGGAGCAAAGGAGAAACAAGTTATAGGTTCAGACCGGGAATGTGCAAGTGTGTGGTATTTATTGTGGCTAATACTTTCATGGCACTTCTCCTTTTTATCTCATTTGTGGGATCATGGCTATGAACGAGAGCACTTGGTCTTTTGAATATTCTTTTCTTTCTAGAGCACTTGCTCTTTTCTCTTTTTTTAGAGCACTTGCTCTTTTTTTAAATGCTATAGCCATGTCCCTAAGATTTCATTATGGAGCATGATATTTTGCCATGTAGTATTTCTAACAATGAATGGAAATAAAGGCATGTTGTGTGCGTATTCTCAGTGTAAGAATAGCACTATATAGGTGGGTGCAAGTGAATTCCTTGGTCTAAAAATATGACAAGTTTCTCTACCATGTCTATCAACAAAGGTCTAACTAGCTCAACACTAACATGCAGCAAGTGGAAGCTCCTACTCTAAGAGTAAAAATTATTTGGCTTTGGTAGGACTTTCTTTGCCACAGAAGTACTTAGAGCAAGTTTTTAAATTCATCATTTTTTTTTCAAAATAACTACTCCACAAACTTGACTTGCTCAAGACAAAGTAGAAACTTACTTCTCCTTTACTTAGTCTAATGCTCATGTCTCAAGTTTAGTTCTAGCATACGTTCTCCCATGATAACTCTAATGCAGGGCATACATTATTTTTATTCATTAAAAAGACTTACGATGAGAGTTTCATTTATTGCTATTTATTATTATTATTATTATATATATATTTAATGAAGCTGCAAATTAACTAAGATAAAACTCAAATTTAAATTACTGAAATTAAAAAAATTGTCAGTAATAAAGACGGCTGTGATACTTACCTCTTTGACGGGGGTCCTCCCCCAAGCTGGCTGTTCGCGTGGTTGGGTGGTTGGGTTACATCCATCCCTGACGACGGTACATCTCGTCCCAGTTCTGCTGCAGGAGAGAAGAAATATTACCCAGTTCTCCACCAGTTTCCTGGCGGAATACCTGGAAATTTTGGTTCATTTCGTTCAAGTCCTGACGGATTTCGGCAGTATCCATTGTTGGTAGTTCTTAGCTTCACTAAAGATAGAGCTAGGCAACTATCCCCGGTAACGGCCCAGGAATGCTTGTTGGCACTTGCTAACGTTGTTACTAGGAGTAGACTATGGAGTCTATCCCCGGCAACGGCGTCAGAAATGCTTGAAGCAAGGCCGGTCACTATACCTAAAGGAGTGGAGCCAAAGCAGCTATCTACTAATGCCAAGCGGGGTTGTCAGTCCCGACACTAGTAGGAGCTAGCTAGCGAGAATGCAATCTACCAGGAGGAGATTCTGCAAGCGCACAGAACTATCGTAGTAGCACTTCGCCTGGGAGTACCAGGTGTCGATTTATTTGATCCCAAGGGAAGGCTAGGGTGCTGTATGAGTTGAGTCAAGGAGGGGATGAGAGTCGAAGAAAAGAGAAAAGGGAAAAGGGGAGAAGAGAGGCTAGAAAGAATATATGGATGGCTAGGTAAGGATGAACTGGATGGCTAAGGTAAGGTGGATGGATAGGTTGATAAATGGAATAGGATAACTAAGGGATAACTAAGAAAACTAACTAACTACTAACTACTGGTAACTAATCCTAGATAACTACAAAGCAAGATAACTACGAAGCAAGATAGTTTCGAAGCAAGGCAGGCAAAAGACAATAAAGCAACTAAGTTGAGTATAGTTTTATTCCTATCTTGTCAAGTATCGAGGCGTACTAGCCTTTACCACTTACTTAGGTTGAACGCTAGCACAACGAGCCTTACTGTTAAACTGGGCCAACTACGTGGTGGAATTCAAGGCGCACAGGGCTGTCACCACCTGCTTGCTACCACAGCTATCCGGGAGTCCAGCCGTATCTGAAGGTAAGTCTATAACTAAGCACCACGCTTAACTATATTCTAACTATCTCTACCCTAGCTTTGAATAGAGACACCCTTGCGGACGTCAGAGCAAACACTTGACTTAATAAGATAAACACTAAACTAACTAAGCAACCTATTGGCAAAGATCAAACACTAAGCTCACTAGAGATTAACTACTATGGCTAAGTGAATTAAACTGTAGGATAGCTAGGCACTCAAGCAATCAATCAAGTATACCACTCAATACTGATAAGTAGAATAAAGTAATACTTGAAATGATGAACTAGAATATAGTAAATGCTTGAGTAACAAGAGCAAAACCTGAACTGGAGATGAAGGAAGACTCTTCCCAGCTCCAGAGCCGATCACTCGCACGCCTCTACTCTTGAGCTAAGCCTTGAGCAGCGCTTCCGCGAGGGCAAGAATGCCTTGCTCTACTAGCTACCTACTTGCCTAAGCTCTCTAAGCTTCTAACCTAACTCTCACTTGCTTCTCTTGCTTTGCTTCTCTTGGAAGTGTTGGTGTGAAGGGATGAATGAAGAGGTGCCTCCCGGGGGGGTATTTATAGCCCAAATGAGTGAGGGGGGTACTTATAGGGGGCAACCAGCCGACCTAGGGCTAACCCTAGTGGCGGGCGCCAGCCCTAGGTGGCGGCCGCCACCTCCCTCACCGTTGGATGGACCGCCTTGGCTTCAACGACATCCAGGTGGTTGTCCAAGGCGGTTTGGAGGTTGGTTGCATGTCCTAGCAACCGACATTCAGCCTTGATCCACGCCACTTCGTCCTGAGCCATCCGATGCCACTGACCTAGTGACCAAGGGCCAAGATTTGGCCCTAGGGAGGTCACACGGATCGGTGATGTGGCAGGGAGGCCAGCCCAAGTGGCGGGCGCCACTTAGAGGTGGCGGGCGCCACCCCCCTTAGGCCCATTTGGGCCTTGCTGAGTGGGCTTGGCTCCTGGTGGGTCTAAATGTCCAAATTTGGTTCAAATCCTGGATTCAAATAAAATTCTATGGACTTGTGGAATTTGGTTAGTTTGAAACCTATTTGACTACATTTCATGCCTTTTTGGTGGACTTTAGGGTCAAATGTTGATGGTAAAACAGGTGTTTAAGGACCATCAACATCCATGGTGAGTCCATCCATTTGGTGTTGAAGATATCCCATATCGCGCATCCACTCGTCCCGATGAAAGGACGAATGGGGAGCGGCCTATGGTGAGATTCCTCCAGGGAAGAACTCATCACCACGGCCAGTGTACCGTGTAGATCCTCCCATAGAATGGGATGAACTCCCCAACTGGGATGAGTGAAGGGACGCCTCATGGCCGTATCCCCACTGCGGATGTTGCGGTTGCTGCCAGTTCGACCCCCCTGCTTGGTGCGAGCCAGGGGGTGTCAAATGACCATAGAGTGCTGCTGCTGCGGCTCTTGCTGCCTCTTCTGCTGCACGGGTCTGCGCTCGTGTCCTCCTCCTGGGAACCTGCATGATGTTCTCTCGAGCCAACCTGCGGTTTCGGTCTGCCTCGGTTTCCAGGGCCAAAAGTAATGTTGGTGCATTCACCAACCAAAGTGACATGTCGGGAAGAGCGATTTTATTCACATAATCTTGGTAGTTCATGTCAATCTCACTGATCTCCTGGTTCTCATGCAAGAGGTGTCCTTGCGAGAAGTGTTCCATGGTCAAAAGGTCTCGGTCACCAGGAATGTGAGAGTATACAGCGGTGTTCAGCAGACCCATGTTTAAAGCCAGTCTAGTTATCCATGATGTCATTTCGATATTTCCAGTGCGTTGATCAAATTTAGACCACCAGTCTGCCATGGCTTTGGCGGGTGATACTTTTATGTGGTTTACTAGAGCATAAAGCAGCAGCATTTCGGGCTTTTTAATTGGTCTTATGTCAGGCCTTGGAAAGAGTGTGATACTAATATATTTGTGAAAAAACCTGAGCATGGGGTTGTGGATATTACTTGTACGGGGCAAGCCTGGGTTTCTATCCCCAGCAATACTTATTCATTTCTAATGAATCCTGTACAGGCAGATTCCAAGCTCAGCAAGCATGAATCATCAAAGTTTAAATTCTTGCTGAACTGCTTCCATGTTAAAGCATGTTCTTCATTAAAAAGCCGAAATTTTATGTGATTAGCAGATATTTGCATTGTGGCCAGAAATTCCATTGTGAGGGGAAGGATTCCCTCCTCATTAACCTTCCATGCATCTTCCCATCCCAAGGTTCGAAAAATACAGAGAAACTCATTGTCCATACCAGTGCGACTTAGCAAGTCGTCGTCGATGTGGCGGGTGTGAACGAACTCCCTCTCACAGAGGATGTTCCGGGCCTGCCGTTCCCGATCACTCTGCCAGATGATATCATTGACAGAATTCAGGACGTGGATGGTCGGTCCAGCCTGGTGTGTGGGCGGAGAGTTCCGATCCACCGAAATTTCGTTGGTGGATGGAGTACCCCTCCTGGCACTCTCCTCATCACTCCTAGCAAAGCGAATGTGAGTGTTTGCCCCCGACGAACTTCCCTCACCCTTACTCTTCTTCTTCTTGCCGGTGAAGAAGTTCATGAGAGGGCCCATGACCTCCTTACTAGTGCTCAAGGTGGCTGGTGTTTTTTTTGTGTTTTGATTGAGGTGTAGGAGCTTGCATGGGGTGTGGGTAGTATTTATAGGCTGAGGATGGAAGGGGGGAGGCTAAAAACTTCACCCACCTGGCGGACGCCACCAATAAGTGGCGGGCGCCACCCCTTTATGGGTAATTCCCACTCAAAGCCACTCCTTTTTTCACCTTGTGCTCTCCTCATCACTCCTCACCAGAATTTTTGAGTGGAGAAGAGGCCAAAAGATGGAGTGAAGTTGAAGAGAGAGGAGGAGACATGGGAGTGAATGAGTGCATTGAAAAGAGCAAAGGCATGGGTCTCGCCTAGTGTTATTTGAGCCTATGAGCTAGGGATGATAGTCTACTTGACTGGCTAAGTGAAAAAATGGCCTATAGGGTGGCGGGCGCCACCCCTAAGGCTGCCCTAAGCCCCCTAGGCTTCACCTAATCTCCCTACTAAGCATCTATTTTGCAGAAAATTAATTTGCATAAGTAAAAACGAAAATTTAAATGGGGGATAAAGACTTACCTTAGCCTAACTTACCTTAGTTAGCCACTTTGGATTCCTGATTAGTGTCGCCTTCACGGTGGTTGTGGCTGAATATTTCCTTCACTGGCTTTGTTTGGCGGAGTGTCGGCACCGATGAATTTTGATGACGGGTGTTTTTCCGGTCGCGGTGTGAACTGGAATTTCTCCCCCTTTCCACTGATGTGGAGCTGAATTTCTCCAGCTCCTACATCAATGGTGGCTTTTGCAGTGCTAAAAAATGGTCGTCCCAAGATCAATGGCGTCCGGTGGTTGGGATTAATATCCAGAACCACAAAATCCACCGGAACAAAAAGACTCCGGATTTTCACCGGAATATTCTCTGCTATTCCCGCGGGATATCGGAGCGATTGATCGGCTAGCTGTAGACACATAGAAGTAGGGGACAAGATATGATGATTTAATTTATCATATATTACCTTGGGCATGACGCTGACGCTTGCTCCCAGATCACAGAGTGCATGCTTGAAGTGCTGCTCTCCAATTGAACACGCGATCGTTGGGTTTCCTGGGTCCTTCTTCTTTTCTGGGAGTTGGTTTAAAATGACCGCACTGCAATCTTCGGTCAATTTAACCACATCCCTACGTGGAATTGGTTTCTTCTTATTGAGCATGTCTCTCAAATATTTTGCATAAGTTGGAACCTGCATAGCGTCAATAAATGACACATGTATATATAATTTTTGAATTACCTCGACGAATTTCTTGAATTGGTCATCTTCCATTGGATTTCTGTTTCGATCTGGAAAAGGTAATACATGTGTATCATAAAATTCATGAGGAGCAGTTCATACCTTGGATGAAGGTTCAGCTGGCGTCTCCTCTTCTTCGTCTTTTCAACATTAACAATATTTTTCTTTGTAGCAGAATTACTACTAGGAACTAAATTAGGATGAGGTGGATCACGAGTGGATTTACCACCTCTCGTGGTTACAGCTTTTAATTCCTCATAGTATTTAATTTGAGATTTAATATTATCTACTTTTTGCTCTAATCTCTTATTAAGATCTTAAATGCTTGAGAAAAATCTTTTAGTTTAGCATAAATTCCTTCTAACATTTTATCATGTTCAATTAATTTATTATTTATGCTATCATTAATTCTACCTTGATTAGAAACTAATTTTCCAATAGGAGAATTAAATACGGAGGTTTGAGGCATACCTTTATTATTCCATTGTTGGATCATTGGAATTGGAGGTTCTCCGTAGCCACCATTATTAAGAAGGGATTTTGCATCCTCTTTCTTAATTTCTCCTTGACCTTCACTTGACGAAGCGGCTCTTTGCTTGGCATAGTACTCCATTGAAGCACGATCTCTCTTCTCATTTATTCTTTGCTCTAGCAATTTTTCCAAAGTTTGCACGGTAACAGAATCAACTTGCTTAATTTCAGACATACCTCTAGCACGTTTTTCTATCCATCCTTGATTCGCCACCATTGTCTCGATCAGTTTGGTTGCCTTCTCTACAGTGAGAGAGAGGTATGCACCTCCGGCGGCAGCATCAATGTGTTGTCGAGATTCTTGCTGGAGTCCATGGTAGAAGCTCTGGATCAAGTACCAGTCTTGCATACCATGGTGGGGACAGTCTTCAACATACTCTTGTAGTCTCTCCCAAGTTTGAGTGATTGTTTCTTCGTCTCCCTGTCCAAAGTTAGAAATCTTGCTACGGAAAAGAATAGTTCGACTTATCGGGCAAAACTTGTTGAGGAATTGATCTGCGCATCTCACCCATGTCAGCAGGTGTCTAGAATTGAAGAGGAACCACTGCTTCGCTTTTTCCACTAATGAAAATGGAAAAAGACGAAGTCTAATGGCATCCTGTGAAACTCCTTGTACAGAAATTGTACTACATATCTCCAGAAAATTCCGGAGATGAGCATTGGCATCCTCGAAAGGTTTGCCATTAAATGCAATAGCTTGAGCCATACGTATTAGGTGAGGTTTAAGCTCAAAATCTACGTTACTAGTAGAAGGTAACACTGGAATGTGAGCAAGAGTAGGCATGGAATACTCACGGAGTGTTTTGGTCGACGTCGATGTTGATGACGATGTCGGAGTTGATGTCGGCGTTGGTGTTGATCAATCGGTGGAGCAGCTTGGTTCGTCAGTCACTTTTGACTGGGATTCTTGTCTTGATGAACTCCTCTCGCAAAACTCCAGGTTCTTCCTCGGAGGAGTGAGATTAGCTCTCGCTCTCCTAAGAATGGCCTCGGGATCTTCTTGATAGTTGCTCGGAAGATTGAATCCGGCCATGGCTACTTGAACGATCACAAACAACGAACAATATATATATACCCGCTAGAACTACGGGGGTTACACTACTAGAGAAAAGACCTTTGGACGATAGACTGATTCGGCCATTAGTCTCGAATTTTTTTGTGTCCGAGACTAAAAGTTCTTTAGTCCTGGTTGGTAACACCAACCGGGACTAAAGGTTCCTTTTCCTCGAGGCAACCGGGAGGCAACCGGGACTAAAGGGTCAGTGTTCTTTAGTCCCGGTTGGTAATACCAACCGGGACTAAAGGTATGACCTTTAGTCTCGGTTGGTCTTACCAACCGGGACTAAAGGACCTTTTAGTCCCGGTTGGTAACACCAACCGAGACTAAAGGTCCTTCCAGACACAATTTAAAAAGGAGTATCATATTCTATCAGATGTGTAGTGTAGCTCAGTTGGTAACACACGTGAAGGCTAACTGTGCGGTCTTGAGTTCGAATCTCCACAGCCACAACATTTTTTCGTTTTTATTCCAAACCTTTAGTCCCGGGTCGAATACTGTAGCGAACCTTTAGTCCCAGAACCTTAGTCCCGGGTCCAGAACCGGGACTAAAGGTCCCTGAGACCTGGGACTAAAGGCCCATCCTCCAGTAGTGTTAATTCAATAGAAATCACAAAGAATTAATTCTAGCCAATTGCTTCCCCGACAACGGTGCCAGAAATGCTTGTTGACACTTGCTAACGTCGTTACTAGGAGTAGACTATGGAATCTATCCCCGGCAACGGCACCAGAAAGGCTTGTTGATACTTCTTAATGTAAGAAGTATAACTAACTATTCGTATGACTATTGGTAAATTCCGCAAGCGCACAAAATAAGTCAATTGTAGCACTTCACCCGGGAGTAACCGAGTATCGTATTTATTTCCACAGGGAAGCTACTATGGCAGAACTAACACTAGGACTGCTATGAACAACTAGTGATTCTAGCAAGGTTGATTGAAATGTATGAATGGGGGTTGATTTCTACTACTACTAAAAGAAAGAAAGACTAACTACTATTAAATTAAATCGGCGGGGTCTGGCCGATGAACAGATTAATGTTTTCCTACACACATACGAACACAACTAACCGAGCAATAAAGATTTTATCTAGTTCTTCGAACCGTACACACCCTCTGGACTATTTACCTTAGACATGCACAACGAGGTTTATGATTTTAAAACTAACCCAACTACGTGGTGGAATTGAAGGCTCCCAGGGCTGTCACCACCTGTTTGCTACCACAGCTATCCGGGGGGCTAGCCACAAACTAAGGTATAATTAGTCTAAGCACTGCGCTTACACTAATATATACTACTCTAATTTTGCGTCCAAAACTAGAGCACTGATTACTCAGCGAAGAACCCAAACTAGATACAAAATAATACTAAGTTATCTATGATCGAAAGCACTCAACAAGAACAATAAGTAAAGAACTTAAAGTAGATGTTGAAAGTAGAAGAACACTAAGATAAATGAAGAAAGACTTGGAATTATACCTGAGACTCTGAAAGATCCTCTATTACAACTCCAGCTCTTCTCTTCTACACTCTCGCTCTCACTCTAAGTCTCTCAACTAGAGTGTTACTTCACCAGAGCTTCGCTTACAAGAGAGTGGGGCTAATGAGCTCGGGGGGTCCTATTTATAGCCTAAGGGACCTAGGGTTAGGTCAGGGGGGTGAGTGAGGTGGTGGGCGCCAACCCTAGGTGGCGGCCGCCACCCCCCTGGCCCTTGGATGCACCGTCATTGCTCCTACAGTCTCCAAGGACTCCTCCAAGGTGGTTCCAAGGTCGGTTGCATGTCCAACTAACCGTCACATGGGCAATTAAATCATGATCCATGTGACATCTCTTCTTAGCCCTTGGATACACTGACCTAAGTGATCAATGGCGGCAAATGAATGTGGCACGCCTCCCCTGGATCAGTGACGTGGCAGGGGAGGAGTTTGGGCCCCACTCTCCTGGCGACCGCCAGCTAGGAGAGGCGGGCGCCACCCCACCTTGGCCCAAAGTGAGTCCAAGTGAGTGGGCTTGCCTCCTGGTTGGTCCTCTTGGTCATTTTGCTCACAAACCCTGCAATTACCTACATTCAAATAAAACTCAAGGACAAGTAGAAATCGTTAGTTTATAAAAGGTTTTTGGTTGATTTGAGGTCCTTGTGTTGCGTTATATGATCTTGTTGATGATAAGAATATTACACTTAGTGAGCATCAACACTCACCACTAGACACCCATGACAAGATGGTCCGAAGGTATGTGTTTTCTTCCTCGGTTTGCATCTTGTCATGCTTCACGTTTGCAATCTCCATCTCCAAACTGTCACACAAAGCACATCTAGACACACAGGTGCTACCTGAGCTGGCCTTCTCAAGAGACACAATCCTGGCATTCTTCTCTGCCAACTCGGATTGCAAGCCTACGCAAGACTTGCACGCACCAAGCACGAAGGATCTAGCTCTAAGCTCATCCACCTCTCCAACCAAAGCAACATACTTCCCCCTCAAAGTGAGAAGGTCAGTCATGTGCTTGGAGCACATCTCACACTCATCCTCCTCAAACACGACAATGGTGGACTTGACAGATTCAAGTTCCTTCACCGCATCCTCCCACTTCCTCCTAAACTCCTTTCTCTCTCTAGCGGCAAGCCTAAGCAGTTTATCTTGACTAAGGAGAGCAGCAGTAAGCTTGTCAACCTCAGCAGAGAGTTCGTCAGGAGTTTGAGATACCTGGGAGGTGTCGTCGTCGTCGTCGTTCCGAGGGATCTCCTCTAGCTCGCCGTTGACCTCATCGCTGAGGGCCATGGTGCAGAATCCCTCGTTGTCGGCGAAGAAACAGAGGCCGTTCAGCTTGTCCTGGATCTTCTTCTTCTTCTCGAACTCGTCATCGCTTGATGCAGTGGAGTCGTCATCTGAGTCGTCAATGTCGCTGAGCATGGCGAAGAAGGCACGCTGCTCGGCCTGGGCCTTCTCCAAGTACTTCTCCTTGATGTACTCCTTGTTGAAGCCGCCCCTACGCTTGTGCTTGGCAGGGATGTACTTCTCCTTGCGCTTCTCAGAGTCGTACTTGTGGCCATGATCTGCCTTGCCGAAGACTTGCTTGTTCTTCTTAAGGCAATTGGTGATGAAGTGGTCCGAGCCTCCACACTCGTAGCAGCCACCTCATCCTCCTCCGCGACGACGGTTCATGCGGTTGTTGTGGAACCGCGAGAACCGGTTGGCAAGCAGGGCCAACTCGTCGTCTGCCATGAACTCCAGCTGCTCCTCTGTGACAGAAAGAAGAGATGACAAAGCAAAGCCTCCAGAGGTGTTAGCAGAAGATCCAGAAACCAAAGCCATCGACGGGCCAGGAGGATTTTCATAAGAAGCCCTCGCCATGGCGTCAATCTCACTGGACTTGAGCTTACTAAAGAGCTCGTTGCACGTGAGGGTCTCATAGTTAGGCGATTCGATGATCGCCTGAACCTTGGAGTCCCACACCGACCGATCGAGAGTGTGTAAAATCTTGAGAGCCCTCTCATGATCGTCGAAAGGCAACAACTCCTTGTTAGCCCTCGTCCTGTTGACAATCACCTAAAAGCGAGCGAATAAACTTTCTATGCTCTCGCCAGGCATGTGTCGAAAGTTCTCATACTCTCGCATGTGCGACTCATAGAGACGGGTTTTGACTTGAGTGGTGCCCTCATGAAAACGCATGAGAGTAGCCCAAATCTCCCAAGTCGTAGCGAGGTGAGAAACATGATCAAACTCAGACATGCTCAAATAGGAGAAAAGAACATTACGGGCTTGGCTATTGGCATCGTGCTCATCGATCTGATGTTGAGTCACACGAGCAGCCAAGACCACGTAATCTGCAGAGTTGCAAATATCCCAAATAGAAGCACCCATACTCTAAAGATAGGCCGACATGCGTATCTTCCAATACGCATAGTTCGTCCCATCGAAAAACGGCGGTTTGCCCATGTAACACCCCAGGTGTTAAGCAACTCTAAATGCATAACTTGACATAGCATAAGCATTGCATCATGCCATTGCATATGCATCTTGAGTGGTATGTGTGTTAAGTCCTTTGTTAGTCTCTGGTATAGCTAATAGATGCTTTGTTTTTCTGAGGAAATGCCTTAAACCAAAGTTGTAGATCTTGACAAGAGAAACAACTTTTCTTAAAAGCACTTTTCAGAAAAGGTTAATTAGTGTTTATTTCTTGCTTTTGAAAATCAGGCTAGAAGTGAAATTCAAATTTCCAGGCAGAATTTGGACTTGAGCCTTAAAGATGATTTGTTCCTTGCAAAATTCTAAGCAACTTTGCTTTTAGGACTTTTTCCTAGTTCGGCTTAGTTTGGGAGATATAGGGAAGAAATTTTTTTAGCAAAAACCTCCTTAGTTTAAACCCAGTGGGACCCGCTCGTCAACCTCTTCTCCTCTTCCCCGCGCGCACGCGCACCGCACCGTACACCGGCGCAAGCGCCGCTGCTGCCGCCCACTCGCCTGCGACTGCACAGCAAGCAGCAAAACCGCCCGCTCAGCGCCCACCGACTCCACTCACCCGACCAAACCCTCTGTCCCCTCTCTGCTTCGCCGCCGCGTGGCCGCCGCTCGCTTGCCGCGCCGCTCCCCGGTCGGAACAGCCGACGGGAACTGGCCAGGTTCAATGAACCCAGCGTCCGCGCCCGCCTTCGTCTTCTCCACCTCGTGCTCGAGTCGGCAGAACCGCTCACTCCCTCACTCACTCGCTCCCGTCCTTTGCCATCTTCCTCCTCTACAGAACACCACCGCCTTTTACACCAAGCTTCGCCGGCCAAATACTCGTCACCTAGAGCACCGCCATTCGATTCCTCCCACCAACCTCTCCGCCTTAACCTCCTCTTTCACCTGCACGGGTTGGTTTCCCTTCTCCTTCCCTCTAGCCGGCGGAACGCCGAATGCCATCCTCGGCCACCCGCCATGTCCGCCACCGTGACCATCACGTGGTCCGACCCTCTCTGGCCAAACCATCCCGAACCAAGCACCGTCCTAGCTTTCTCTACCTCTATAGTTGCCTAGGCTTAGATGGAGACCTCTTTCTCGCCGTGTTTCAGCCGGAACCGAGCCTTGTCACGACCATGTCCACCGCGGACCGCCGCCGTGCAAAGCACCGAGCAATGCCGGGGTTGCCGAGGCTCGATAGTTGCCCCAATAGGTCGCTTAGGGCTTGCTTGAGCTAGTGCTAGTCTCGCCGAGCCTCGGACTCGTCGGGATAAGCCTCGCCATCGCGTCGCAGTGCCGCCGCTCCGCCATGGCCGCCGTCGAGCTTGCTCCGGTATCCCTCTGGCTCAGCAAGTAGGTCGACCTTGTCCGCCTCGCAAACCCGCATCTAGAGGTAGGCTCGGCGTTGCCAAAAGTCTCGCCGCCGACGAGCTAGGGCCGGTCAACGACGACGGCACAAATGTCCGTCGTTGACTGCCGAGCCTGGGGTAGCCAGGTGACGTGGTCGCATGACCAGTGGACCCCGCTGAGAGAGAGAGAGTGTGAGAGAGAAAAGGAAAGTCTGGGTGCAGTAGGGCTCAGAAGTTTTGGGTGCGCGTAGCAGTTCGGTTGAGCCCCCGGATGTGTTAAGCTGGGTGTTCGTAGTGTTTTAGATTGGTTTTTCCTTAATCCAGTTTTTGCAGGAATAGTTTAAAATGCTTCTAAAATGTGTGTAAGGCTCATATTAAGTCCAGATGATGTGAAACGAATTTCGTTGTGCTGGAAATGAATAGATCTACCTGTTAAAAGTGTTGGATGCATATTTTGTGATACTTTTTATATGCAGTTTTGTTTAAGTAAGTAAATGGCTGTTAACTTAGAAAATGCATAACTAATTATGTATAGCTTTGAAAAATGTGATTCCAATTTTGTTAGGATTGTCTTGTTGAGTAGTATCTGGGAAAAATATATCATGTGTATGTTCTATGAAAGATATTGGAAGTAGCATTTAAAGTTGTTAAATGTTGTTTTCTTATGTAATTTCATTAAATAGAAATGCTTAGATTCTGAGCTTGGTAATTTTTGTGTAGCTAAGTTAGGTTATAAAGTTACTGTGAAAAGTGCTAAGTAGGACTGATTTGACAGTTGGTAGCACAAACTATGAAAGGTGCCTAATTTGTGAATTAGTAAGGTTAATTTTTGTTGCATGCTAAAGTTACTGTTTTGGGCTAAAATTGTTATGGTAGTCTAGTTTTAGTCTGTAGTAGCCTGTGTAAAAGTTTGGGAATTTTCTGGAGTCATTTCAGTATCATGATAGTTATGCCCTGATTGGTAGACCAAATAAAAAGGATCAAGTGGATAGATAAGTGGGGATGTATAAGTTAAATAATGTTGTTGTTATCGGGATTGTGCTTATCTACTGAATTGCCCTCTCTTATGTTGCATCGCATAAGCATCCCATGTGTATTCGTCATATTTATACTTGCAATGCACCATACAGGATCGCTAGAGGAGAACCTGAACCTGCCGCAGCCGAAGGAGTAGATTCCGGAGGAGACACTGTTCGAGAGGACCGAGGAAGACGCCGGAGAGTTACCCGAGTGTCAGGACCACTGTGGGGATATTACACCCATATACCCCCATGGTACGACTTGGGCTCTCCTGCAGACACGGCCCAACCAGAAGGCCTTGCGGCCCGCGACCAGGCCGTCGCGGCCGCCAATGACTCTCTCGATGACTTGCTCGACAAGGAAGATCCGAATAGAAAGACCCGGATTCCTTACCAAAAGGAACCGATTGTAATCTGTTAGGATTCGGCAAGTTGTAACCCTGCTCCCCGGCTATATAAGGCAAGCAGGGATCCCCTCCAAACACACGCCATATTCCAATCCATCAATACAAACCAGCCACCAAAACACAGGACGTAGGGTATTACGGCGACTTGCCGGGCCGAACCTGTCTAAATCGCCGTCTTTCGTCCCTGTGTTTACGCTTTGCAGACGTCTCGCACGCCGCCACCGCTCAATCTACTACCTTGGACATACCCCTCGGTAGACTATCGACCATATTTCGTCGACAGTTGGCACGCCAGGTAGGGGGGGTGTGCTACGACACCATGATCTGCCAAGCGGTCACTTTCCCTCGCTCCATGGTTCTTCCGGAGGCAGGCACCACTTTTCAGATCGGATCTATGATCTGGACCGTGGGCGACCACGCTCCTGCTCCGGAAACCGTGAAATCTGCACAGCTTCCTGCACCGGACGCTCTGTCGTCCCTCCAGCGTCATCAAGCCGACGCGCCGCCTGCCAAGAATCGTCCCTTGCGATGACCTGATCGAAGCTATTGACCGAGCGAACCAATCAATCGCAGAATGCATCGACGCCATCGAGGTAGCTCGTATCCAGCTTTCCGACCAATCTTGCCTTGAGCAGTTTTCAGGTACATCATCAGAAGTTTCTAGCGCTCGACCCACCCACCGCCCCAGATCGGATCTGCGTCCGACTCGTTGCCGCACTTCGTCTCCAACGTCCATGCCCTTCGGGCTCCGCGGTGTGGCTCCTACATATCAGCATCAGGCGCTGCAACAACTCTCCGACCAGCTCCAGTCTTTTGGCTCCGACCAGATGGCTCCGATCAGCATGCGCGACCGAATGACTCCATCTCCACTCGTTGGCATGGTGACTCTCAAAGAGATCTCTGGCGACACCGTCTCGGAGACTTCGGCGTCCGAATCTACCATGACAAACGGCTCCGCCTCCATGCGATCCACGACCGTCATCTCCATCGACTTCGGGGCCGACTTCCCACGATATCGCGGTGGCATCATCTTCAACATCTCCGCCAACAGTTCTCCGCCTCCAAACGAAATGGAAGACGAACGCGCCAATCGGGAGCAACGAAACATCGACCGACGACGCCAACGTGACGACGAGCGACGCGACCAGGAGCGCCGCGACCAGGAGCATCACGACAACGACCGACGCCAGGATCGCGACAACGCTGGAGGCCGCGACCTCATCTACGAATTCGACAGGGTCGATGATCAACCCATTTACCCGACCCCAAGCGCCAACCTCGCCGTCGTCTACAACGAACTCTCCAAGCTTCCGGTAACCCCGGAACTACAGAAGGTCGTCGCCCATGTCAAGGCTGCCGCCGTGCAGTGCAACGAAAAGGGGCGCTATCCCTCACCATCCGGATCGTCGTACAGCGGGACGCCACCAAGCCCACATCCCTCGCGCCGACGGCGATCGCCGCCACGTCGCGACCAGGAAGTCTCCCAAGGCAATCGTGCCCGCAATCAAGCTCCGGCTCCCGACGCCTCGACGGGGCCATGCCCTTTCACCTCCCGGCTCCGAGCCGTCCAATGGCCTCAAGGCTTCAAGGTCACCCCGGTGGACAGGTACGACGGAAAGGCCAACCCGGAGCAGTGGCTCACAACGTACGAAATCGCCATTCAAGCAGCCGGAGGAGGATCTGACGTGATGGCCAAGTACCTCCCCGTCATGCTGTCATCTTCAGCCAACAGTTGGCTCCACAAGCTCGCCGAGAACTCCATCGACACCTAGGAGCAGCTGAAGGAAGTTTTCATCAAGACGTACAGCGCCACCTGCGTCCAACCAGGAACGCGCTACGACCTCCAAAACGTCCACCAGGAGCACAACGAAAGCCTCCGGAGCTACATCCGATGATTCTCCCACATGCGCCTCACGATTCCGGAGATCGCCGATGTAGAAGCCATCTCCACGTTCTCCAACGGTCTGCGCCATAAGGAGCTCCGCGACAAGATCATCCGGAAGAAAGTAGCCACGGTCACCGAACTAATGACGATCGCCAACTCCTACACTGACGCCGATGACGCCCATCGCCACCATGAACGCCCGCATCGCCGATCACGATCCCAGGAGCGTCGTCGTGACGATGATCGCCGCAATGATCGACACAATGAAGAACGCGACCAATGCTCCAAGCAACATGACCACCACGACGACCGAGATCGCCGGCACGATCGGCCAGAGTCTTCCTGTCAGAGAACGGACCACCGTCGCCGCGACCGTCGCTACATCGCCAACACCAATACTCGGCCGAGGCGCACCTACGACAACGACTACGAGAAGCTCCTCAACGACCCTTGTCCTCTCCACAAAGGCGCCAGACACTCCATGCGCGAGTGCGACACCATCGCCCGCAACGTCCGTGGGAGCGACGACAAGCGACCACGAATCGACAACGACAAGGACAAGGATGCCGACGCCCATGAGCCTGCCTTCCGAGCACCAGCGAGGACCCTCTCCATCTTCGGTGGCAACGTCATCATCGAGACCGAGCAGAAGCGGCGCCAAGTACGACGTGACATCACCTCCGTTGCAGCCATCACCGATGACCCCACCAAAGTTCGCTACCTCGACTGGTCGGAGCACCCCATCACCTTCTCCAGGGAGGACCAGTGGTCGGACGACAAGTACCCAGGGCGCTTTCCTCTCATCATCGATCCGGTGATCTCCAGCTGCCGCTACCACAAGGTCCTCATCGACGGTGGGAGCGCCCTCAACATCATCTTCTCTTCGGCTTTCCGCAAGCTCGACTACTCCAAGCGGGATCTGTTCCCGGCGAATTTCCCTTTCTGGGGCATCGTACCAGGGAAACCCTCCATGCTCGTCGGGCAGACCACCCTCCTAGTGCAATTTGGCACCTCCGACCACTTCCGCGAGATGTACATCACCTTCATCGTCGCCGACCTCGACACCGCCTACCACGCCATCCTCGGACGCCCGACGCTCTCCAAGCTCATGGCTGTTCCACATTACGCCTACCTCGTGCTCAAGATGCCAACGAAGAAAGGCGTCCTCAGCGTCCGGGCAAATCTCCAGGTGGCGTACGAGCGCGAGCAGGAGACAATCAACTCCGCCGAAACAAGCCAACAGCTCCAGGGCATCCAAGACTGCATCACCGACGCCGCCAAGCTCCGCCCCGATGATCTCGAGATCCTGGAGACCTCCGACCAGCGCTCCAGCAAGAAATCGAAGGACACAAAGCAGGTGGCCCTGGTTGACGGCGCTCCGGAGAAGACTGCCGTCATCGGCACCAACCTCGACCCCAAATAGGAAGACGCGCTCGTCAGCTTCCTATGGAGTAACGTCGACGTGTTCTCCTGGAAACCAGCGGACATGCCTGGAGTTCCACGGAAGTTCGTCGAGCACTCCCTGAACGTCTCCTCAACCGCCAGGCCGGTTCACCAAAAGCTCCGTCGCTTCGCGCCAGACAGGAAGGAGGCAATTAGGGTAGAGCTCATCCGGCTCCTAGCTGTCGGCTTTATCAAAGAGGTGTGTCACCCGGATTGGCTGGCCAATCCGGTTCTTGTACTAAAAAAGAATAAAGAATGGCATATGTGCGTTGACTACACCGACCTCAATAAGCATTGCCCTAAATACGCCTTCCTCCTCCCTCGCATCGACGAGGTCGTCGACTCTACCGCCGGGTGCGAACTTCTCTCCTTTCTCGATTGCTATTCCGGTTGCCATCAAATTGCCTTGAAGGTTGAAGACCAGATCAAAATGGCGTTCATCACGCCTTTCGGCGCCTACTGCTACACGACCATGTCGTTTGGGTTGAAGAACGCCAGAGCCACGTACCAGCGTTCGATCTAGGATTGCTTAAAGGACCTCATCCCAGAGAAGGTCGAAGACTACGTGGATGACGTCGTCATCAAGACTCGCACCATCGACACGCTCATCTCCGACCTCGAGGCCACCTTTAAGGCCGTCAACAGGTTTAAGTGGAAGCTCAACCCCAACAAGTGCATCTTCGGCTTGTCGTCTGGAAACCTCCTTGGCAACATTGTCAGCCGTGACGGCATTCGCCCAAACCCCAACAAGACTTCGGTCGTCCTCTGCATGCGAGCTCCCTCCAACGTGAAGGACATCCAGAAGCTCACCGGGTGCATGGCGTCCCTCAACCGCTGCATCTCCAGGCTCGGCGAAAAGGGGCTACCTTTCTTCAAGCTCCTCAAGGCTGGCGAAAAGTTCGTCTTGGACGCTGAAGCCGACTGCGCTTTCTCTGACCTGAAGAAGTATCTTACCCAGCCTCCTGTGCTCGCCGCACCAAAGGAGAAGGAGCCCTTGCTGCTCTACATCGCCGCCACAAACCGGGTCGTCAGCTCTGTCATCGTCGTCGAACGCGAGGAAGCCGGCCACCCCTACCCCGTCCAGCGACCCTACTACTTCGTCAGTGAAGTATTGAACGACTCCAAAATGAAGGACCGGAAGTGCTACCAGAAAGCGACTGTTGACTCTTGCTAACGTCGTCACTAGGAGTAGACTATGAATCTATCCCCGGCAACGGCGCCAGAAAGGTTTGTTGATACTTCTTAATGTAAGAAGTATAACTAACTATTCGTATGACTATTGGTAGGTTCCGCAAGCGCACAGAATAAGTCTATTGTAGCACTTCACCCGGGAGTAACCGAGTATCGTATTTATTTCCACAGGGAAGCTACTATGGCAGAACTAACACTAGGACTGCTATGAACAACTAGTGATTCTAGCAGGGTTGATCGAAAAGTGTGAATGGGGGTTGGTTTCTACTACTACTAAAAAGAAAAGAAAAACTAACTACTACTAACCTAAATCGGCGGGGTCTGGCCGATGAACAGATTAATGTTTTCCTACACAGTTACGATCACAACTAACTTAGCAATAAAGGTTCTATCTAGTTCTTCAAACCGTACACACCCTCTGGACTATTTACCTCAGACGTGCACAACGAGGTTTATGATTTAAGAACTAACCCAAATACGTGGTGGAATTCAAGGCTCCCAGGGCTGTCACCACCTGTTTGCTACCACAGCTATCCGGGGGGCTAGCCACAAACTAAGGTATAACTAGTCTAAGCACTGCGCTTACACTAATATATACTACTCTAATCTTGCGTCCAAAACTAGAGCACTGATTACTCAGCGAAGAACCCAAACTAGATATAAACTAAATACTAAGTTATCTATGATCGAAAGCACTCAACAAGAACAATAAGTAAAGAACTTAAAGTAAATGCTGAAAGTAGAAGAACACTAAGATAAATGAAGGAAGACTTGGAATTATACCAGAGACTTGGAAGATCCTCTATTACAACTCTAGCTCTTCTCTTCTACACTCTCGCTCTCACTCTAAGTCTCTCAACTAGAGTGTTCCTTCACCAGAGCTTCGCTTACAAGAGAGTGGGACTAATGAGGTGAGGTCTGAGTACAAATGAGCTAGGGGCGTCCTATTTATAGCCTAGGGACCTAGGGATAGGTCAGGGGGTGAGAGTGTTGGCGGGCGCCACCCCCTGGCCCTTGGATCCACCGCCTCTTCATCAACGGCATCCAGGAGGTCCTCCAAGTCGGTTAGGGTTCGGTTAGGGTTGTCCAATAACCGTCACATGGGCAATTAGGCCTTGATCCATGTGACATTGCTTCTTACCCTTGGATGAACCGACTTAGGTGAGCAACGGCTGCAAATGAGCGTGGAGTGCTTCCCCTGGATCAGTGACGTGGCAGGGGGGAGTTTGGGCTTCTCCCCCCTGGCGGCCGCTAGCTAGGGGTGGTGGGCGCCACCCCTCCTTGGCCCAGAGTGAGCCCAGGCACGTGGGCTTGCTCCCTGGTGGGTCCATTTGGTCATTTTGCTCAAAAACCCTGCAATTTCCTACATTCAAATAAAACTCAAGGACAAGTGGAAATCGTTAGTTTATAAAAGGTTTTTGGTTGATTTTAGGCTCTTGTGTTGTGTTATATGACCTTGTTGATGCTAAAAATATGACACTTAGTGAGCATCAACAAGCTCCCCCAAGCTTACCTCTTGCTCGTCTTCGAGCAAGCATGGACTTCAAATAAACTTGGAAACTCAGTGTTTTTGTTGTGTATGCCCATATTATTTTCATCATCATGGAATTGGTAGCCTTCCCTGCACTCAAGATTAGAACAAAAGACCAACAAGAAAGAAGGTTTGTCTTTCCCTTGCCTATTTTGCTAATCAAGATATGTGGAGTTTTTGCAAGTTTTGTTCAAAAGAAAGCATGCTTAGTAACTTCTGTGGCTCACTCAATCACTCATATTTGTATGTCGAAATGGAAGAATTATCCTCTCACTAAGGCTTTATGTGGGGTTTAATGGGTAGGATAAAAGTGAGCATGCAATGCTAGCATAATTTTGCCAGGTTAGACAATTGGAGCAAAGGAGCAACAAGTCATAGGTTCAGACCAGGAATGTGCAAGTGTGTGGTATTTATTGTGGCTAATACTTTGATGGCACTTCTCCTTTTTATCTCTTTTGCGGGATCATGGCTATGAATGAGAGCATTTGCTCTTTTGGATATTCTCTTCTTTCTAGAGCACTTGCTCTTTTGAACTTTCTTTCTAGAGCACTTGCTCTTTTGAATATTCTTTTCTTTCTAGAGCACTTGCTCTTTTTTTTTGAATGATTATAGCCATGTCCCTGAGACTTTATGGAGCATGATATTTTGCCATGAAGTATTCCTAACGATGAATGGAAATAAAGGCATGTTGTGTGCGTATTCTCAGTGTAAGAATATCACTATATAGGTGGGTGCAAGTGAATTCTTTGGTCTTAAAGATATGACAAGTTTCTCTACCATGACTATCAACAAAAGTCTAACTAGGCTCAACCCTAACATGCAGCAGGTGGAAGCTCCTACTCTAGAGTAAAAAGTTATTTGGCTTTGGTAGGACTCTCTTTGCCACAGAAGTACTTAGAGCAAGTTTTTAAATTTTTCAAAATAATCACTCCACAAACTTGACTTGCTCAAGTCAAAGTAGAAACTTACTTCCCCTTTACTTAGTCTAATGCTCATGTCTCAAGTTTAGTTCTAGCATACGTTTTCCCATGATAACTCTAATGCATGGCATACATTTTTATTAGAAAGACTTACGATGAGAGCGTTTCATTTATTGCTATTTATTCATTACTAATAATTTTTTTAAACTGGAAATTAACTAAGATAAAACTCAAATTTAAATTACTGAAATAGAAAAAAATAAAACTGACAGAAAAAATGGTAGTGATACTTACCTCGATGACGGGGGTCCTCCCCCAAGCTAGCTTTTGGCGTGGTTGGGTCATATCCACCCTTGACGACGGTACATGTCCTCCCAGTTCTGCTAGTTCTGCTGCAGGAGAGAAGAAATATTACCCAGTTCTCCACCAGTTTCCTGGCGGAATTCCTGGAAATCTTGGTTCAAGTTGTTCAAGTCTTGGTGGATGTCGGCAGAATCCATGGTGAGTCCACTCATTTGGTGCTGAAGATATCCCATGTCGCGCATCCACTCGTCCTGATGAAAGGACGAATGGCGAGCGGCCTGCAGTGAGATTCCCCTATGGACGAACTCATCACCATGGCCAGTGTATCGAGTGGATCCTCCCAATGAATGAGTTGAACTCCCCAACTGGGATGAGTGAAAGGACGCCTCCTGGCCATATTCCCATCGCGGATGTTACGGTTGTTGCCAATTTGATCCTCCTGCTTGGTGTGAGCCAGGGGGTGTCAAATGACCATAGTGTGTTGCTCCTTCATGATGCCCTACATGGAAAGGGTCAAACTCTTGTGCCGCTGCGGCGGCTCTTGCGGCCTCTTCTGCTGCACGGGTCTGTGCTCGCGTCCTCCTCCTGGGAACCTGCATGATGTTCTCTCGGGCCAACCTGCGGTGTTGCTCTGCCTCGGTTTCCAGGGCCAAAAGTAATGTTGGTGCATTCACCAACCAAAGTGACATGTCAGGAAGAGCGATTTTATTCACATAATCTTGGTAGATCATGTGAATCTCACCGGTCTCCTGGTTCTCACGCAAGAGGTGTCCTTGCGAGAAATGCTCCATGGTCAAAATGTCTCGGTCACTAGGAATGTAGGAGTATATGGCGGTGTTCAGCAGACCCATGTTAAAGGCCAGTCTAGTTATCCAAGATGTCATTTCAATATTTCCAGTGCGTTGGTTAAATTTAAACCAGTAATCTGCCATGGCCTTGGCGGGTGACACTTTTATGTGGTTAACTAGAGCATAAAGTAGCAGCATTTCAGGCTTTTTGATTGGTCTCAAGTCAGGTCTTGGAAAAAGTGTGATACTAATATATTTGTGGAAAAACTTGAGCGTGGGGTTGTGGATATTACTTGTACGGGGCAAGCATGGGTCTCTGTTCCCAGCAATGCCTTTCCAAAAATCATTTCTATTAAAACCCGTACAAGCAGCCTCCAGGTTTAGCAAGCATGAATCATCAAAATTTAAGTGCTTGCTAAACTGCCCCCACGAGAGAGTGTGCTCTTCATTGAAAAGCTGGAATGTTATGTGAGTAGCGGACAGTTGCATGGTAGCTAGAAATTCCATTGTGATGGGAAGGATTCCCTCCTCATTAACCATCCATGCATGTTCCCATCCCAAAGTTCGATAAATATAAAGAAACTCACTATCCATACCAGTGCGACTTAGCAAGTCAGCGTCGATTCGGCGGGTGTGAATGAACTCCCTCTCACTGAGGATGTTCCAGGCCTGCCGTTCCCGATCACTCTGCCAGATGATATCATTGACAAAGTTCAGGATGCGGATGGTCGGTCCCGCCTGGTGTGAGAACGGAGAGTACCGATCCACCGACATTGCGTCGGTGGATGGAGTACCCCGCCCGGCGCTCTCCTCATCACTCCCAGCAAAGCGAAAGTGGGTGTTTGCTCTCGACGAACTTCCCTCACCCTTGCTCTTCTTCTTCTTCTTTCCGGTGAAGAAGTTCTTGAGAGGGCCCATGACTTCCTTGCTAGTGCTTAGGATGGCTGATGTTTTTGTGTTTTGAGTGAGTTGTGAGAACTTTCATGGGGTGTGGGTAGTATTTATAGGCTGAGGATGGAAGGGGGGAGGCTGTGAGCCTCACCATGCTGGCGGGCGCCACCAATAAGTGGCGGGCACCACCCCACCTTGCTCAAAAATGTCTGCAACCGACACATGAGGTTTCCCTTGTAATGTCCACTGAAGTTCCAAGTGGGGAATAAAGTGGTAGGTTCGGTGCAAAGTGAAAAGAGTGCAACCTCCTAAATGGGGCAAGTGGGCAAAAAATTTCAAAGACCACTTCTTCATCCTGGTCACACTTTATACCAAGGATGGTGGGAAACTTACTCGGAAGCAGTTTTGTACCAAAATGTGAAAATAGAGGTGGCGGGCGCCAGGAAAATGCGGCGGGCGCCACCCTCTTGGCTGAAATTTCACTCCAACTCACCCCTCCTTTCACCTAGTGCTCTCCTTGTCACTCTCCATCACATGTGCATCAGAATTTTTGGGTGGAGATGTGTCCAAAAGGTGGAGTGAAGAGGGGGAGACATGGAGAGACATGGGAGTGAGTGATTGCTTTGAAATGAGCAAAGACATGGGTCTCCCTTGGTGTTATTTGGGTTTAGGAGGTAGGTGTAATAGTCTAGAGATTGGCTAGTGCTCCCTAGTCCACCCTAGGGTGCCGGGCGCCAGCATGGGGTGGCGGGAGCCACCCCTATGGCTGCCAAAAGCCCCCTAGGTGCCACCTAATCACTCTAGTAAACATCTATTATGCAGAAAATTAAATTGCTTAAGTAAAAATGAAAAATTAAATGAGGGGATAAAGACTTACCTTAGCCTAACTCACCTTGGTTAGCCGCTTTGGATTCCCGATTGGTATCGCCTTCACGGTGGTTGTGGTGGAATGTCGGCAACGACGAACCTTGATGACGGGTGTTTTTCCGGTCACGGTGTGAACTCGAATTTCTCCTCCTTTCCACTGATGTGGAGCTGAATTTCTCCAGCTCCTACATCAATGGTGGCTTTTGCAGTGCTCAGAAATGGCCGTCCCAAGATCAATGGCGTCCGGTGGTCGGGATTAATATCCAGAACCACGAAATCCACCGGGACAAAGAGATTCCGGATTTTCACCGGAATATTCTCTGCTATTCCCATGGGATATCGGAGCGATTGATCGGCTAGCTGCAAACACATAGAAGTAGGGGACAAGGTATGATGATTTAATTTATCATATATTACCTTGGGCATGACGCTGACGCTTGCTCCTAGATCACAGAGTGCATGCTCGAAGTGCTGCTCTCCAATTGAACATGCGATCATTGGATTTCCTGGGTCCTTCTTCTTTTCTGGGAGTTGGTTTAAAATGACCGCACTGCAATCTTCGGTCAATTTAACCACATCCCTACTTGGAATTGGTTTCTTCTTATTGAGCATGTCTCTCAAATATTTCGCATAAGTTGGAACCTGCATAGCGTCAATAAATGGCACATGTATATATAATTTTTGAATTACCTCGACGAACTTCTTGAATTGGTCGTCTTCCGTCGGATTTCTGTTTCGATCTGGAAAAGGTAATACATGTGTATCATAGAATTCATGAGGAGCAGTTCGTACCTTGGATGAAGGTTCAGCTGGCGTCTCCTCTTCTTCGTCTTCTTCAACATTAACGATATTTTCTTTGTAGCAGTATTACTACTAGGAACTAAATTAGGATGAGGGGGATCACGAGTGGATTTACCACCTCTTGTGATTACAGCTTTTACCTCCTCATAGCATTTAATTTGAGATTTAATGTTATCTACTTTTTGCTCTAATCTCTTATTAAAGTTAATTTGTTCCTTAAATGCTTCAGAAAAATCTCTTAGTCTAGCATAAATTCCTTCTAGCTTTTTATCATGTTCAATTAATTTATTATTTATGCTATCATTAATTCTACCTTGATTAGAAACTAATTTTCCAATAGGAGAATTAAATACGGAGGTTTGAGGCATACCTTTGTTATTCCATTGTTGAATCATTGGAATTGGAGGTTCTCCGTAGCCACCATTATTAAGAAGGGATTTGGCATCCTCTTTCTTAATTTCTACTTGACCTTCACTTGACGAAGCGGCTCTTTGCTTGGTGTAGTACTCCTTTGCAGCACGATCTCTCTTCTCATTTAACCTTTGTTCTAGCAATTTTACCAAAGTTTGCAGGGTAACAGGATCAGCTTGCTTAATTTCAGACATACCTCTAGCACGTTTTTCTGTCCATCCTTGATTCGCCATCATTGTCTCGATCAATTTGGTTGCCTTCTCTACAGTGAGAGAGAGGTATGCACCTCCGGCGGCAGCATCAATGTGTTGTCGAGATTCTTGCTGGAGTCCATTGTAGAAGCTCTGGATCAAGTACCAGTCTTGCATACCATGGTGAGGACAGTATTCAACATACTCTTGTAGTCTCTCCCAAGCTTCAGTGATTGTTTCTTCGTCTCCCTGTCCAAAGTTTGAAATCTTGCTACGGACAAGAATAGTTCGACTTATCGGGCAGAACTTGTTGACGAATTGATCCGCGCATCTCACCCACGTCAGCAGGTGTCCAGAGTTGAAGAGGAACCACTGCTTCACTTTTTCCACTAATAAAAATGGAAAAAGACGAAGTCTGATGGCATCCTGCGAAACTCCCTGCACAGAAATTGTACTACATATCTCCAGAAAATTCCGGAGGTGAGCATTGGCATCCTCGGAAGGTTTGCCATTAAATGCGATAGCTTGAGCCATACGTATTCAGTGAGGTTTAAGCTCAAAATCTACATTACTAGTAGAAGGTAACACTGGAATGTGAGCAAGAGTAGGCATGGAATACTCACAGAGTGTTTTGGTCGATGTCGATGTTGATTGATCGTTGGAGCAGCTTGGTTCGTCAGTCACTTTTGACTGGGATTCTTGTCTCGACGAACTCCTCTCACGAAGCTCCAGGTTCTTCCTCGGAGGAGTGAGATTAGCTCTCGCTCTCCTAAGAATGGTCTCAGGATCTTCTTGATAGTCGCTCGGAAGATTGAATCCGGCCATGACTACTTGAACGATCACAAACAATGAACAATATATACCCGCTAGAACTACGGGGGTTAATTCAATAGAAATCACAAAGAATTAATTCTAGCCAATTGCTTCCCCGGCAACGGCGCCAGAAATGCTTGTTGACTCTTGCTAACGTCGTCACTAGGAGTAGACTATGAATCTATCCCCGGCAACGGCGCCAAAAAGGTTTGTTGATACTTCTTAATGTAAGAAGTATAACTAACTATTCGTATGACTATTGGTAGGTTCCGCAAGCGCACAGAATAAGTCTATTGTAGCACTTCACCCGGGAGTAACCGAGTATCGTATTTATTTCCACAGGGAAGCTACTATGGCAGAACTAACACTAGGACCGCTATGAACAACTAGTGATTCTAGCAGGGTTGATCGAAAAGTGTGAATGGGGGTTGGTTTCTACTACTACTAAAAAGAAAAGAAAAACTAACTACTACGAACCTAAATCGGCGGGGTTTGGCCGATGAACAGATTAATGTTTTCCTACACACTTACGATCACAACTAACTTAGCAATAAAGGTTCTATCTAGTTCTTCGAACCGTACACACCCTCTGGACCATTTACCTCAGACGTGCACAACGATGTTTATGATTTAAGAACTAACCCAACTACGTGGTGGAATTCAAGGCTCCCAGGGATGTCACCACCTGTTTGCTACCACAGCTATCCGGGGGGCTAGCCACAAACTAAGGTATAACTAGTCTAAGCACCGCGCTTACACTAATATATACTACTCTAATCTTGCATCCAAAACTAGAGCACTGATTACTCAGCGAAGAACCCAAACTAGATATAAACTAAATACTAAGTTATCTATGATCGAAAGCACTCAACAAGAACAATAAGTAAAGAACTTAAAGTAAATGCTGAAAGTAGAAGAACACTAAGATAAATGAAGGAAGACTTGGAATTATACCAGAGACTTGGAAGATCCTCTATTACAACTCCAGCTCTTCTCTTCTACATTCTCGCTCTCACTCTAAGTCTCTCAACTAGAGTGTTCCTTCACCAGAGCTTCGCTTACAAGAGAGTGGGACTAATGAGGTGAGGTCTGAGTACAAATGAGCTAGGGGGGTCCTATTTATAGCCTAGGGACCTAGGGATAGGTCAGGGGGTGAGAGTGCTGGCGGGCGCCAGCCCTAGGTGGCGGGCGCCACCCCCCTGGCCCTTGGATCCACCGCCTCTTCATCAACGGCATCCAGGAGGTCCTCCAAGTTGGTTAGGGTTCAGTTAGGGTTGTCCAATAATTGTCACATGGGCAATTAGGCCTTGATCCATGTGACATTGCTTCTTACCCTTGGATGAACCGACTTAGGTGAGCAACGGCTGCAAATGAGCGTGGAGTGCTTCCCCTGGATCAGTGACGTGGCAGGGGGGTGTTTGGGCTTCTCCCCCCTGGCGGCCGCCAGCTAGGGGTGGCGGGCGCCACCCCTCCTTGGCCCAGAGTGAGCCCAGGCACGTGGGCTTGCTCCCTGGTGGGTCCATTTGGTCATTTTGCTCAAAAACCCTGCAATTTCCTACATTCAAATAAAACTCAAGGACAAGTGGAAATCGTTAGTTTATAAAAGGTTTTTGGTTGATTTTAGGCTCTTGTGTTGTGTTATATGACCTTGTTGATGCTAAAAATATGACACTTAGTGAGCGTCAACAGCGAGCAGAGGGGGGGTGAATGGGAGCTTCAAATTTCTTTTTAGAAACTTATCGCCACTGTCCTGAGAATCAACCCCAAAGGCAAACCTAGAGCTTGAATAGTGTCCATGACCCTAGATGTAGGGTGGATGCTTCTGAGAAGCACAGCGAGACACTACTCAACTCTAGAAACCCAACGCAAAGGCCGAAAACAAAAACCGACAACGTAGGAACGAACCACAAACGAAAACGTGCAAAGTGCACTTGACCGGACTCTGACCAGCGTCCGGTCCGTGTGCACCGGACGCGTCCGATCAGCCAAAAACGCTTCTGGAACCTTACTGTGTTAGACCGGACTCTGGGGAGCAGTGCGTCCGGTCAACAGATAGAAAACCCAAGGAACAGTGCAAGTGTTGCGTCCGGTCAGTGATCAAGAGAGCGTCCGATCAAGTCCGAGAAAAACTGAACGCTGGCACATTCAACGACCGGACTCTGGGCCAAGCGTCCGGTCACCCCGACGCAGCTCCGTTCGTCCACCGATTCGACTCGATCTCACCCAAAACAAATCCTCTAGGGATCAAACTTGGTGAGAGGTGTAACAAGGAAGATAGTGAGCTACTCCTACGAGATCATGGCTGGAACCTATCTTCAAATCGATGAATCGAAGAAAATCGGGAAGAGAGGAGGAAAGTTGATCCAAAACAAAAACCAATCGATCTACTTGCTCATGAGGTTTGAGTTAAATTCCTTCGGTGGAAATGATCCCCTCACTGTAAAGAACAAGTTGATTCAAATGGTTTTGCAAACGGAACAATGTAGAAAGAGAACGATCGATGGGATAATCATGGAGAAAACGAAGAACGCGAAGAACAAGTTCAAAACGCGAATCGAAAAACGAATTGCCAGCCGAAATTCGTCCCCACGAGGAGACAACGAGATTACGGTCTCGTTTCCTCAAAAAGCAAATACACAGAGGTATTGTTCACCATCTCTGTGGATCTCAGTAGCTACAGCAGAGGATGGGAAGAGCAGGAAACCTAGAAAGCAAAATAGCAAATGACTGAGATAGGATGGGAGGTGGGTGTCTCCCTCTACTTATCCTAATTCTAATTCCCACTCTACCCCTAATTAATTACAGAGCGAACTAGCTAAACCCTAAGGTTATTCTGGACCAACTCGTGGTAGGTGGTGATCTGACGGCCATGCCCGCACAACTGGTAGCGTTGCCTCGACGCAACCTCACCGATTGCCGCCACGTGCCGCCACCGCTCTGCTCGTCCTTTTCCCGAACTTCGCCCCCGGTTTTGTGGCCCAAACCGGGAAACCAGCTTTCACGACCAACCCCCGGTTTTGAGGCCCAAACCGGGAAACCAGCCATCCATTGCCTGAGTTTTGTGGCCCAAACTCAGAAACCCGCAGCGCCCAGGTTTTGAGGCCCAAACCTGGAAACCGTCCTCAGCCCGAGTTTTGTGGCCCAAACTCGGAAACCGGCCACACCCAGGTTTTGAGGCCCAAACCTGGAAACCGTCCACCGGTGGTTTTTCTGTGGCTTAACCACCAAACCGAGCCGTAGAAGGGATGCACCTCCCGTGCACCCCGTCCACCGACAGATGTCCCCAAGTCCTCGATCCGAGCAACACTGTGCCCCGCAAGTCTCCGCTTGTCACTGTCCCAGGCTGTCAACCACCACAGCTAATCCTCAGGCCACCGGTCCCTCAGTCCAAGCCTCACGTCCGCCCTTCGCCACTCTCGGTCCATCGGCACGGCACATCTCTACTTGACCTTCACCTTGCCTTCGATCACTGTATCCGTGCTCGACACCTGCACAACAGAAGCCAAAGAACATGCGCATTATCCCAGTTGACAATCATTCATCACTCGAGACTCGGCATACACCCATGTATCCGCAATCTCCCCCTTGATGAGTGCATTGTCAACTACCAACACAAATCATAATGGAATAGAGGAAGGAAGTGCGGATACATGGGTGTATGCCGGGTCTCTGAGTGTTGAGTGATTGTCAACTGGGATGATGCGCATGTTCTTTGGCTTGTGTTGTGCAGGTGTCGAGCACGGATACAGTGATCGACGGCGAGGTGAAGGTCAAGTTGAGACGTGCCGTGCCGATGGACCGGGTGCGGTGAAGGATGGGCGTGCCGTGCGACAGACATGCCATGCCGAGGTACCGAGCGGTGAAGGGCGGACGTGAGGCTTGGACTGAGGGACCAGAGGCCCGAGGATCAGCTGTGGTGGCTGGCAGCCTGTGACGACGACAAGTGAAGAAGTGCGGTCATGTGTTGCCTAAGTCGTAGACTTGGGGACACGTGTCGGTGGACGGGGTGCACGGGCGGTGCATCCCCTCTACGACGTCGGTTTGGTGGTAGAGCCAGGGAAAAACCATCGGATGGACGGTTTCCAGGTTTGGGCCTCAAAACCTGGGCGTGGACGGTTTCCGAGTTTGGCCACAAAACTCGGGCTGAGGGTTTCCGAGTTTGGCCACAAAACTCGGGCTGAGGACGGCTTCCAGGTTTGGGCCTCAAAACCTGGGCGCTGAGGGTTTGCTGAGTTTGGCCTCAAAACTCAGAAGCTGGTGGGCTGGTTTCCCGGTTTGGGCCTCAAAACCGGGGGTTGGCTAGAAAAGGCTAGTTTCCCGGTTTGGGCCACAAAACCGGGGGTGCAGAGCGAGGGCGGCACGTGGCGGCGATCCGGAGGTTGCCTCAAGGCAACGCTTCGAATTGAGCGGGCGTGGCCGTCGGATACACCTACCACTGAGTTGGTCCAGAATAACCCTAGGGTTTAGCTGGTTCGCTCTGTAATTAGAATAGAGAGGGGTAGAGTAGGAAATAGACTTAGGCTAGTAGTAGGATAAGTAGTCGGGAGACACCCTCCTCCCATCTATCTCAGTTAGTCATCTCAGTTATTTGCTCTTTCGCACTTAGGGTTTCCTGCTCTCCCATCCCCTGCTGTAGCTAGCTGAGATCCGCAGAGAGACTTGCCTCTGTGTACTGTTGATTCTGAGGAAGTAAGGTCGTATCCTCACTGTTGCAGCGTGTGGTAGCCACACGGTTGCAATTCGTGGTTGTGATTCGTGTTTTGTTTGTGTTCTTCGCGGAATCCTTTTTCTCCATGATTTTCTCTTCGCTTGATCTCTTTGCTCGGTTCATCTTTTGCAAAACCGTTTGAACCAAGTTGTTCTAGATCGTGAGGCATTTCTTTCCACCGAAGGAATTCTCCTCTAACCTCACAGTCTAGGAGATCGATCGATTTCCGTTTCGGTTCAAGTTTTCTCCCCTCCCCCGAAATTCTTTGGTTCATCGATTTGGAGATAGGTTCGAGCCATGATCTCTTAGAGATAGCTCACTATACTCCTTATGACTCATCTCTCCAAGTTTGAACCCTAGAGGTTTCATTTTGGGAGAGTTTGATTCGAATCGGTGGATGAACAGCACTGCTGCGGGGTGACCGGACGCTAGGGCAAAGCGTCCGGTGGTTGAACATCACGTGTTGAACTTCTGGGCTTGACCGGACGCACCGTTCCCTCACTGACCGGACGCACAGTACTTACTGTTCACTTGCTTTTGTCCTTGTGACCGGACGCTACTGACTTGACCGGACGCACCGTACACCAGAGTCCGGTCACGAATAGTAAGGTCTGAAACTGGTTTTCTGTCGACCGGACGCGTCCGGTGCTCCCTGACCGGACGCAGTCCAGAGTCCGGTCGAGTCTGTGCTGCGTTGTTTCGTTCGCGGTTCGCTCGTTCATTGACGGTTTTGGTTTCCGTCTTTTGCGTTGGCTTTCTAGAGTTGTGTAGTGTCCCGCTGTGCTTCTTGGAAGCATCCACCCTACATCTAGGGTCGTGGACACTAGCAAGCTCTAAGGTTCGCTTTGGGGGTTGATTCTTGGGTCAGTGGCTACTAGTTTCCGAAAGGAAAACTTGAAGCTCTCATTCACCCCCCCTCTAGTCGCTTTCTGGTTGCTTCTCGGTCCTTCAATTGGTATCGGAGTGGGTTGAGGATCTTCCACCTTAGCCGGTTCCAGATCCACGGAAGGTGACATGGATCGCGGCGTGTGCAAACCACCGTTCTTTGATGGGACCAGCTATGCGTATTGGAAGATACGCATGTCGGCCTATCTCCAGAGCATGGGCTCTTCTGTTTGGGAGATTTGCAACAGGGATGATTATGTTGTCTTGGCTGCTCGTGTCACTCAGCTCCAGATCGATGAGCACGAGGCCAATAGTCGGGCACGTAACGCCTTGTTCTCCTGTTTGAGCATGTGCGAGTTTGATCGCGTTTCTCACCTCCCCACGGCTCGCGAGATTTGGGCAACCCTCATGCGCTTCCATGAGGGAACCTCTCAGGTCAAATCCCGCCTCTATGAGTCGCACAAGCGGGAGTATGAGAACTTTCGACATATGCCTGGCGAGAGCATAGAGAGTTTATTCGCTCGCTTTCAGGTTATTGTCAACAAGATGAGAGTGAACAAGGAGCTATTGCCTTTTGACGATCATGAGAGGGCTTTGAAGCTTTTGCACACTCTTGATCGGTCAGTGTGGGACTCAAAGGTCCAGGCGATCATCGAATCGTCTAACTATGAGACCCTCACCTGCGACGAGCTCTTTAGTAAGATCAAGTCTAGTGAGATTGATGCCATGTTGAGGGCTTCTTATGTGAATCCTTCTGGCCCAACTATGGCTTTGGTTTCTGGCTCTTCTGCTAACCCCTCTGCTGGCTTTGCACTTTCTTCATTCTTTTCTGTCACAGAGGACCAGCTTGAGTCGTTGGGGGATGACGAGTTGGCAATGCTCGCCAACCGGTTCACGCGGTTCCACAACAACCGCATGAACCGTCGCCGCGGTGGAGGACGCTCAGGATGCTATGAGTGTGGCGACCCCGACCACTTCATCGCCAACTGCCCCAAGAAGAAGCATTCATCTGGGAAGGGCGATCATGGGCACAAGTACGACTCCGGCAAGCGCAAGGATAAGTACGTTCCCCCGAGGCACAAGCGGAGGGGCGGCTTCGACAAGGAGTACATCAAGAAGAAGTACTTGGAGAAGGCCCAGGCTGAGCAGCGTGCGTTCTTCGCCACGCTCAGCGACGTCGACGGCTCGGATGACGACTCCGCTTGCTCAAGCGATGATGAGTCCGAGAAGAAGAAGAGGATCGAGGACAAGCTGAACGGTCTCTGCTTCTTCACCGACGACGATGGCTTCTGCACCATGGCGCTTGGTGATGAGGTCGACGGCAAGCTGGAGCACACCCCTCGGGACGACGACGACGACACCTCCTAGGTAAAACGGTTGGAGGACATTTGGTTGGTGGATTCCGGTTGCTCGAGGCACATGACCGGAAACGCCAAGTGGTTCTCCAGCCTTAGCCCTATTGCCGGAAAGGAGTACATAACCTTCGGCGACAATAGCAAAGGTAAGGTATTGTCTCGCGGGTCCGTGCGAGTTAATGAGCACTTTGTGTTGCGCGATGTTGCTCTTGTGTCAAACTTGCATTTTAACCTTCTTTCTGTTTCGCAACTCTTTGATGACGACTATGAGATTCGTTTTAAACCGAATCTCAGTCGTATTTTGGATCCTCAGGGCGATCTTGTGTGTTTGATTTCGCCCTTTGGAAAAGTCTTTTGTGCAAATTTCTCGGAGTCTTTTGGCACTTCTCGTTGTCTTGTGGCTGGACCTTCCTCCTCTGATCTTTGGAAGTGGCATAGGAGACTTGGACATTTGAGCTTCGACTTGCTTGCAAGGCTTAGTTCACTTAGCCTAATCCGAGGATTGCCCAAGTTGCATATGGAGAAGGATCTTGTTTGCCACTCTTGTAGACACGGGAAGATGGTTGCCGCTCCCCACCATCCAGTGACTCAGGTGATGACCAAGCGCCCTGGAGAGCTTTTGCACATGGACCTTGTTGGTCCCGCTCGGGTGAGCTCGGTTGGGGGGAAGTGGTATGTGCTTGTGGTTGTTGATGACTTTTCAAGATATTCGTGGGTCTTCTTTTTAGCTGAGAAGACCGAGACTTTCTCCTTTGCTCGCAATCTGATTTTGCGTCTTCAGAACGAGTTCCCTTTGAACCCGATGCGAGCAATTCGGAGTGATAATGGTTCCGAATTCAAGAATTCGGATTTTGAGAAGTTTTGTAACTCTTTGGGTTTAGAGCATCAGTTTTCTTCCCCCTACACACCGCCACAAAATGGTGTTGTAGAGAGGAAGAATCGGACCCTTGTTGAGATGGCCAGGACGATGCTCGATGAGCATAGGACTCCTAGGCGATATTGGGCCGAAGCTATGAGCACTGCATGCTACATTTTCAATCGCATTTTTCTCCGAGCTTTCTTGAAAAAGACTTCTTATGAGTTGCGTTTTGGTAGACAGCCCAAGGTGAGTTATTTTAGAGTCTTCGGTTGCCATTGTTTTATTTTGAAGAAAGGCATCCTGGACAAATTCGAGTCTCGTTCTTCTGACGGTGTGTTTTTGGGTTATGGCACTCACACTCGAGCCTATCGTGTACTTAACCTTGACACTAACCGAGTCATGGAGACATCAGATGTCACCTTCGACAAGACCATGGTTTGTCCTTCTTCTCGTTTTGAGCGTGCAGGTGATCATGAGGTTGGTGAGCCTCTTTTCGATGATGAGGACGAGGATGCTGAAGATGACCCAGCACCACCTTCACCTACAGTGCCGCAAAGAGCGGCTTCTACGACGACTCACGGCCCCGACACCTCTTCTTCCTGGGGGCCGTGGGATCCGCCACCCCGAGCAGTACCATTTGTACCCGGGGAGGCACCAGCTGCTGTTGAGGGGGAGGCTACTTCAGCTCGTGAGGCGCCACGGCACATCCAGCGCCAGCACCCGCCTCAGCAGATGATCGGCAACATCGACGAACGGGTCACTCGGTCCAGGTCACAGCAAATCTCGCACTTCGCTCATTCTGCTTTTGTTGCTAATTTTGAGCCCCGAGATGTTGGACACGCTATGACGGATCCTGATTGGGTCAATGCCATGCATGAGGAGCTTGAGAATTTTGAGCGAAATCGGGTTTGGGTTCTAGTTCCACCTCCTCCTAACTGTAATCCTATTGGGACAAAATGGGTTTTCAAAAACAAACAAGGAGAGGATGGCCACATTGTGAGGAACAAAGCGCGTCTTGTGGCCAAGGGTTATAGTCAGAAGGAGGGGATAGACTTTGAGGAGACTTTTGCTCCTGTAGCTCATTTGGAGGCTATTAGGATACTCTTGGTTTTTGCTGCATCCAAAGGTTTTAAACTCTTTCAAATGGATGTCAAGAGTGCCTTCTTAAACGGCTACATAGAAGAGGAAGTGTATGTTGAGCAACCCCCCGGTTTTGAAAATCCCAAGTTTCCAAACCATGTTTTTAAACTCCACAAAGCTTTATATGGTTTGAAACAAGCCCCTAGAGCCTGGTATGATAGACTGAAAACCTTTTTGCTTGCTAAGGGTTTTAAAATGGGATGTGTAGATAAAACGCTCTTTCTCCTCAAGCAAGGCAAAGACACTCTCTTGGTCCAGATTTACGTGGATGATATCATTTTCGGTGGTTCTTCTCACGCTTTGGTTGCCAAGTTTGCAGATACTATGAGCAGGGAGTTCGAGATGAGCATGATGGGCGAGCTGACATTCTTTCTCGGGTTGCAAATTAAGCAATCTCGAGAGGGGACATTTGTGCACCAGGGCAAGTACACCAAGGACTTGCTGAAGCGGATCGATATGGGTGAGGCCAAGCCTCTTCCAACACCCATGTCGACGATGACTGCCTTGGATACGGATGTGGATGGAGAAGCAGTGGACCAGAAGGAGTACCGCAGCATGATCGGGTCGCTCCTCTACCTGACGGCGACACGCCCGGACATCCAGTTCGCGGTGTGTCTGTGTGCGCGCTTTCAGGCGTCGCCGCGCACCTCTCACCGTCAGGCAGTGAAGCAGATTTTCAGGTACCTTCGTTTCATGCCTGAGTTCGGGATTTGGTATTCTGCTTCCTCCACCCTCTCCCTTTGCGGTTATTCGGATGCCGATTTTGCTGGTTGCCGTATTGAGCGCAAGTCCACTTCTGGGACTTGCCAGTTTATTGGCTCTTCTCTTGTTTCGTGGTCTTCTCGCAAGCAGTCTAGTGTCGCCCAGTCTACTACGGAGGCTGAGTATGTTGCTGCGGCTAGTTGCTGTTCCCAGTTGCTCTGGATGATGGCCACTTTGCGTGATTTTGGTCTGAACTTTTCTCGCGTGCCTCTGCTTTGTGACAGCACGAGTGCCATTAGCGTTGCTAAGAACCCCGTGCTTCACTCGAAGACCAAACACATTGATGTGCGCTTTCATTTTCTGCGAGACCACCAGGAGAAGGGTGATATCGACCTTCACCATGTCGATACTCATCATCAATTGGCTGATATTTTCACCAAGCCTTTAGACGAATCAACCTTTAATCGGTTGAGGGGTGAGCTTGGTGTGTGTTTCCCCTTTTAGATGGGAGAAACATTTTGGATCTTTTATATTTGACTGACTCTTTTGTCTTTCTTTTCTTTTGCATTTCAGCATACGCATTCACATTCTAAGCTTCATGTTTATAATCACTAGAATGTAACTATGCTCTATTTAGTATGCTCTGATGCTTATATTGATGCTTGTAGCTTATGCTCCTTCTGATCACTAGTACATGTTGTGAGCTGAGCTATTTTGAAATGGTGAATTTACTTAATAACTAACAATCTGAAAATGTTCACCATTGAGATATGCAACTAGCATGTGTAGGATATGTTGAGTTCACTCGTGCTTTTCATATATGCTAGGTTGCTATGTCTCTAGTTATGAGTCATTCACTTGCTTGGTCTGTTCATATCATGTTTAAAATTTGAACCAAGTTTTAGTGAATTGAAAAGATCGAGATGGGATTGCTTGTCAACACCTCACGGTATCGAGACTATTTCTCATTGCACCTTGAGTTAAACTTGAGCCGTGTAGTGTATGACCGAAACCGTTGCTTTAAGCTTCCGATTGCATATGCATAGGCTTCGCACGGTTGAAAAGTTAGGCAAAGACAAGCTTTCAACCTCTCGCAATCACATGCTGAAATTAAACTTGTGTAATTTCACCGCTGCAACTCCGATATAAAAATGAAATCACAAGTATATGCTTCATTCCTATGCATGATGATTGAACTTTGCTAGGGGTAGTTCACCTTGTATACATGTTTAGCACTTGTTTGGATTCCTGTCTATACATGTGTAATGCTATTTTGATGGTGACTATCTTTTTGGCTAAAGACTGCTCACATGCTCATATGTTCATATTTCGTATGTGTGATCAGTTTGAGCCTTCACTATTTGAGTGCTTAGTTGAGTCATTGGAGTTATACTGTTTAGAGCATTCTTGCACTTTTTTGATTATATGCCTGAAGCTGCAAACTTGCATTTCTGACTTCATATGCATGTTGGAAGGAGGAGTTTCTTGCCTTGATGCCTTTTCTTGATTAGTGCATTTTCAACTAAGGGGGAGAAATTGCAAATCATATGTCTCCTGGATGTTCAACTAAAGGGGAGTTTTCGTCAAGGGGGAGAATTTCCAATCTTTGTGCTCTTCTCATGTTGGACCTAAGGGGGATTTTCCTAGTTGCTTGCACTTGTCGAGGGGGAGTTTGCTAGTTGTGTTGAGCCTTTGCCTCTGTCTTGAGGAACTAGCAAACATTTTCAGGGCATTTTGTCTTCGATTGGTTCTCTTTTAGTTTGAAGTCATTCCAATTGGTTCGGAGCGTGCTTGGCCGAAAGGCATTGGTTTCGAGCTTTCTTTGCTAGTTGTGTTGAGCCTCTGTGCCTCTATCTTGAGGGACTAGCATTTTGCTTCGATTTTCATTCGGCTTCAATTGGTTTGAGCTCTTTTCTCTGGAGTTTCCAATTGGTATCTGTTAGCGGTGTTGAGCCTGTTCTACCTCTTCTTGAGGGCTAGCTTTGCTTTGCTTGGTTGCGTCGAGCCGTTGCCCATGTCTTTGGGGACCAAGTTCTTTCGCTCTTTCCACTTGACCTTCTTCGGCTTTGCTATGCTTTTGGGTCATTTGGTTGAGTTTTCTCCTTCCCTTCCTCCTTCTTCCTTATTCTTCTTTTCATTATGATTTGTGTGAGTAGTTGACAATGCACTCATCAAGGGGGAGATTGCGGATACATGGGTGTATGCCAGGTCTCTGAGTGTTGAGTGATTGTCAACTGGGATGATGCGCATGTTCTTTGGCTTGTGTTGTGCAGGTGTCGAGCACGGATACAGTGATCGACGGCGAGGTGAAGGTCAAGTTGAGACGTGCCGTGCCGATGGACCGGGTGCGGTGAAGGATGGGCGTGCCGTGCGACGGACGTGCCATGCCGAGGTACCAAGCGGTGAAGGGCGGACGTGAGGCTTGGACTGAGGGACCAGAGGCCCGAGGATCAGCTGTGGTGGCTGGCAGCCTGTGACGACGACAAGTGAAGAAGTGCGGTCATGTGTTGCCTAAGTCGTAGACTTGGGGACACGTGTCGGTGGACGGGGTGCACGGGCGGTGCATCCCCTCTACGACGTCGGTTTGGTGGTAGAGCCAGGGAAAAACCATCGGATGGACGGTTTCCAGGTTTGGGCCTCAAAACCTGGGCGTGGACGGTTTCCGAGTTTGGCCACAAAACTCGGGCTGAGGGTTTCCGAGTTTGGCCACAAAACTCGGGCTGAGGATGGTTTCCAGGTTTGGGCCTCAAAACCTGGGCGCTGAGGGTTTGCTGAGTTTGGCCTCAAAACTCAGAAGCTGGTGGGCTGGTTTCCCGGTTTGGGCCTCAAAACCGGGGGTTGGCTAGAAAAGGCTAGTTTCCCGGTTTGGGCCACAAAACCGGGGGTGCAGAGCGAGGGCGGCACGTGGCGGCGATCCGGAGGTTGCCTCGAGGCAACGCTTCGAATTGAGCGGGCGTGGCCGTCGGATACACCTACCACTGAGTTGGTCCAGAATAACCCTAGGGTTTAGCTGGTTCGCTCTGTAATTAGAATAGAGAGGGGTAGAGTAGGAAATAGACTTAGGCTAGTAGTAGGATAAGTAGTCGGGAGACACCCTCCTCCCATCTATCTCAGTTAGTCATCTCAGTTATTTGCTCTTTCGCACTTAGGGTTTCCTGCTCTCCCATCCCCTGCTGTAGCTAGCTGAGATCCGCAGAGAGACTTGCCTCTGTGTACTGTTGATTCTGAGGAAGTAAGGTCGTATCCTCACTGTTGCAGCGTGTGGTAGCCACACGGTTGCAATTCGTGGTTGTGATTCGCGTTTTGTTTGTGTTCTTCGCGGAATCCTTTTTCTCCATGATTTTCTCTTCGCTTGATCTCTTTGCTCGGTTCATCTTTTGCAAAACCGTTTGAACCAAGTTGTTCTAGATCGTGAGGCATTTCTTTCCACCGAAGGAATTCTCCTCTAACCTCACGGTCTAGGAGATCGATCGATTTCCGTTTCGGTTCAAGTTTTCTCCCCTCCCCCGAAATTCTTCGATTCATCGATTTGGAGATAGGTTCGAGCCATGATCTCTTAGAGATAGCTCACTATACTCCTTATGACTCATCTCTCCAAGTTTGAACCCTAGAGGTTTCGTTTTGGGAGAGTTTGATTCGAATCGGTGGATGAACAGCACTGCTGCGGGGTGACCGGACGCTCGCTCGTGACGACCGGACGCTAGGGCAAAGCGTCCGGTGGTTGAACATCACGTGTTGAACTTCTGGGCTTGACCGGACGCACCGTTCCCTCACTGACCGGACGCACAATACTTACTGTTCACTTGCTTTTGTCCTTGTGACCGGACGCTATTGACTTGACCGGACGCACCGTACACCAGAGTCCGGTCACGAACAGTAAGGTCTGAAACTGGTTTTCTGTCGACCGGACGCGTCCGGTGCTCCCTGACCGGACGCAGTCCAGAGTCCGGTCGAGTCTGTGCTGCGTTGTTTCGTTCGCGGTTCGCTCGTTCATTGACGGTTTTGGTTTCCGTCTTTTGCGTTGGCTTTCTAGAGTTGTGTAGTGTCCCGCTGTGCTTCTTGGAAGCATCCACCCTACATCTAGGGTCGTGGACACTAGCAAGCTCTAAGGTTCGCTTTGGGGGTTGATTCTTGGGTCAGTGGCTACTAGTTTCTGAAAGGAAAATTTGAAGCTCCCATTCACCCCCCCCCCCCTCTGGTCGCTTTCTGGTTGCTTCTCGGTCCTTCAGGAAGAAGAAGGAGAAGGAACTCGAACAAATGACCCAAAAGCATATCAAAGCCAAAGAAGGTCAAGTGGAAAGAGCAAGACAACTTGGTCCCCAAAGACATGGGCAACGGCTCGATGCAACCAAGCAAAGCAAAGCTAGCCCTCAAGAATAGGTAGAACAAGCTCAACACAACTAGCAAGAAAGCTCGATACCAATTGAAATACCAATTGAAATTCAAGCAGAATAGAACTAGCCCTTAAGAAGAGGCAGAACGGGTTCAACACCGCTAGCGAGAAAGCTCGATACCAATTGAAATACCAATTGAAATTCAAGCAGAATAGAGCTAGCCCTCAAGAAGAAGCAGAACGGGTTCAACACCGCTAGCGAGAAAGCTTGATACCAACTGAAGAGCACAAAGGCAAAGGCGCTAGTCCCTCAAGAAAGAGGCAAAGGCTCAACACAACTAGCTACCAAAAAATGCTCCGAATCAATTAGAGACTTCAGAAAAGCTCCGAATCAATTGGAAAATCCAAAATCCGAAAAATTCGAGCCAGCTCAAACTCCCCCTCCAATAGTGCACACAACCAAGATAAGGTTTCTCCCCCTTATGATTTGGCAAATTCCTCCCCCTTAGTTGAAAATGCACTATCAAGTATCTCCCCTCCAAATGCATGAGTGAAAATGCAAGTTAGCAGCTTCAGGAATATAGTCGATAGAATGAGAAGATGCTCGACAAAATGCTGATCCGATGACTCAACAATATGCACAGAATGCTAGCAAAAATCAAACTGATCACCAAATACTAAATCTGAACATTGGAGCAGAATGAGCAGTTTTCAGCCAAAAAGGTATTCACCATCAAAATAGCACTAAACATGTATAGACAGGAAGTCAAACAAGTGCTAAACATGTATACAAGGTGAACTACCCCTAGCAAGGTTCAATCATCATGCTATAGAATGAAACATAGACTTGTGTATTCAAATTTTATCGGAGTTGCAGCGGTTAAATTACACAAGTTCAAATTTCAGCATGTGATTGCGAGAGGTTGAAAACTTGTCATTGCCTAACTTTTCAACTGTGCGATCAGAAGCTTAAATCAACAGTTTTGGTCATACACTACACAGCTCAAGTTTAACTCAAAGTGCAATAAGAGACAGTCTCGATACTGTGATGTGCTGACAAGCAATCCCATCTCGATCTTTCCAATTCACTTAACTTGGTTCAAATTTAAAATAGAATATGAACATACCAAGCAAGTGAATGACTCAGAACTAGAGACATAGCAACCTAGCATATATGAAAAGCACAAGTGATTTCAACATATTCTGCACATGCTAGTTGCATATCTCAATGGTGAATATTTTCAAGTTTTATGTTTATTAAGCAAATTCACCATTCATAAAATAGCTCAGCTCACAACATGTATCAGTGATCAGAAAGAGCATAATCTACAAGCACCATCATAAAGCATTGGAGCATACACTATACAGAGCATAGTCACATTCTAAAGATTATATACATGAAGCTCTGAATGTAAATATGCAAGATGAAATGCAAAGATGCATGATGAAACTAATTGAAAGAAAAAGAGTCAGTCTATAAAACACGAACCAAAATGTTTCCCCCATCTAAAAGGGGAAACACACACCAAGCTCACCTCTCAACCTAGGAAAAGTTGATTGGTCTAAAGGCTTGGTGAAAATATCAGCCAACTGATGATGAGTATCGACATGGCGAAGGTCGATATCACCCTTCTCATAGTGGTCTCACAGAAAATGAAAGCGCACATCAATGTGTTTGGTCTTAGAATGCAGCACGGGGTTCTTAGCAACGCTAATAGCACTCGTGCTGTCACAAAGCAAAGGAATGCGAGAAAAGCTCAGACCAAAATCACGCAAAGTGGCCATCATCCAAAGCAATTGAGAACAGCAGCTAGCCGCAGCAACATACTCAGCCTTTGTGGTAGACTGAGCGACGCTAGACTGCTTGCGAGAAGACCAAGACAAAAGAGAAGAACCAATAAACTGACAAGTCCCAGAAGTGGACTTGCGATCAAGTCGACAACCAACAAAATCGGCGTCAGAATAACCGCAAAGGGAGAGGGTGGAGGAAGCAGAATACCAAATCCCAAACTCTGGAGTGAAGCATAAGTACCTCATAATGTGCTTGACCGCCTGACGGTGCAAGGTGCGCGGCGACGACTGAAATCGCGCACAAAGACACACCGCGAACTGGATGTCTGGCCGTGTCGCCGTCAGGTACAGCAGCGATCCGATCATACTCCGGTACTCCTTTTGGTCCACAACTTCTCCATGCACATCCGCATCCAGGGCCGTCGTGGTCGACATGGGTGATGGAAAAGGCTTGGCCTCACCCATATCGAACTTCTTCAGGATGTCCTTGGTATACTTGCCCTGGTGCACGAACGTCTCCTCTCGGGATTGCTTGATTTGCAACCCGAAGAAAAACGTCCACTCGCCCATCATGCTCATCTCAAACTCCCTGCTCATAGTGTCTGCAAACTTGGCAACCAAAGCGTGAGAAGAAACACCAAAAATGATATCATCCACGTAAATCTGGACCAAGAGAGTGTCATTGCCTTGCTTGAGGAGAAAAAGCGTTTTATCCACACATCCCATCTTAAAACCCTTAGCAAGCAAAAAGGTTTTCAACCTATCATACCAGGCTCTAGGGGCTTGTTTCAAACCATACAAAGCTTTGTGAAGTTTAAAAAGATGGTTTGGTAACTTGGGATTTTCGAAACCGGGGGGTTGTTTTACATAAACCTCTTCTTCTATGTAGCCGTTTAAGAAGGCATTCTTGACATCCATTTGAAAAAGTTTAAAACCTTTGGATGCAGCAAAAGCCAAGAGTATCATAACTGCCTCCAAACGAGCTACGGGAGTAAAAGTCTCCTCATAGTCTATCCCCTCCTTCTGACTATACCCCTGGGCTACTAGTCTGGCCTTGTTTCTCACAACATGGCCATCCTCTCCTTGTTTGTTTTTGAAAACTCATTTTGTACCAATAGGATGACACTCAGGAGGAGGTGGAACCAAAACCCAAACCCGATTTCTTTCAAAATTTTCAAGCTCCTCATGCATGGCATTGACCCAATCTGGATCAGATAAAACGAGTCCAACATCTCGGGGTTCAGAATCAGCAACAAACGCAGAATGAGCAAGGTGAGAGATTTATTGTGACCTAGACCGAGTGACACGTTCACCGATGTTGCCGATCATCTGTTGAGGCGGGTGTTGGCGCTGAATGTGTCGTGGCGCCTCCCGAGCTGAAGAGACCTCCCCCTCAACAGCAGCTGGTGCCTCCTCGGGTACAAAAGGTACCGCTCGAGGTGGCGGATCCCACGGCCCCCAATTAGTCGAAGAAGAAGGATCGGGGCTGTGAGTGGTAGTAGAGGCCGCTCTTTGCGGCACAATAGGTGGAGGTGGTGTTGGGTCATCCATCCCTTCAGCACCCTCGTCCTCATCATCAAAAAGAGGCTCGCCAACCTCATGATCACCTGCACGCTCAAAACGAGAAGAAGGACAAACCATGGTCTCGTCGAAGGTGACATCGGATGTCTCCATGACTCGGTTAGTATCAAGGTTAAGTACACGATATGCACGAGTATGAGTGTCATAACCCAAAAATACACCGTCAAAAGAACGAGACTCAAACTTGTCCAGGTTGCCTTTCTTGAGTATAAAACAGTGGCAACCGAAAACTCTAAAATAACTTACTTTGGGCTGTTTTCCAAAACACAACTCATAAGAAGTCTTTTTCAAGAAAGCTCGGAGAAAAATGCGATTGGAAATGTAGCATGCAGTGCTCATAGCTTCGGCCTAATATCGCCTAGGAGTCCTATGCTCATCGAGCATCGTCCTGGCCATCTCAACAAGGGTCCGATTCTTTCTCTCTACAACACCATTCTGTGGCGGTATGTAGGGGGAAGAAAACAGATGCTCTAAACCCAAAGAGTTACAAAACTTCTCAAAATCCGAGTTCTTAAACTCGGAACCATTATCACTACGGATAGCTCACATTGTGTTCAAAGGGAACTCATTCTGAAGACGCAAAATCAGATTGCGAGCAAAAGAGAAAGTCTTAGTCTTCTCAGTCAAAAAGAAGACCCACGAATATCTTAAAAAATCATCAACAACAACAAGCGCGTACCACTTCCCCCCAACCGAGCTCACCCGAGCCGGACCAACAAGGTCCATGTGTAAAAGCTCTCCCGGGCGCTTGGTCATGACCTGAGTCACTGGATGGTGGGGAGCGGCAACCATCTTCCCATGTCTACAAGAATGGCAAACAAGATCCATCTCCATGCACAACTTGGGCAATCCTCGGATTAGGCCAAGTGAACTAAGCCTTGTAAGCAAGTCGAAGCTCAAATGTCCTAGTCTCCTATGCCACTTCCAAAGATCAGAGGAGGAAGGTCCAGCCAAAAGACAACGAGAAACTCCAAACGACTCCGAGAAATTCGCACGAAAGACTTTCCCAAAGGGCGAAATCATACATACAAGATTGCCCTGAGGATTCAAAATACGACTGAGATTTGGTTTAAAGCGAATCTCATAGTCATCATCAAAGAGTTGCGAAACAGAAAGAAGGTTAAAGTGCAAGTTAGAAACAAGAGCAACATCGCGCAACACAAAGTGCTCATTAACTAGCACGGTGTTAACACTGGATTTTGGTCAACATTGAGAAGATGACAGGTGGACCCAACGAGCAGTGAGAAGAGCATTTGGCAGACGGCCAAGCGGTCGGTTAATTTTTGGAGTTTTGGCAACTACCTGTGCGGTCGGCTATTTTACAAGGGTGTGACTCCATTCGGGAAACAAATATGGCAAGTGAAGCCGGCTTGCACGAGAAGACACGTGACAATGGGGGACACCGAGAGGAGAATAGAAATAGGATTCGTATTTTCCAAGTTTCATTGTGTAAATCGTAGTCTTCTAGGACTCATATTTCGCCCAGGGTATAAATATGAACAACTTGTTGATAGATAGCTTCTATAGCTATATGTAAACAGGGCCGATTTGTATTGATATGGTTGTGAACACTTTTTACAATGGTCGAGGGTTCATGTTTATACCCTGGGCGAAATATGAGTCCTAGAAGACTACGATTTACACAATGAAACTTGGAAAACACGAATCCTATTTCTATTCTCCTCTCGGTGTCCCTCATTGTCACGTGTCTTCTCGTGCAAGCCGGCTTCACTTGCCATATTTGTTTCCCGAATGGAGTCACACCCTTGTAAAATAGCCGACCGCACAGGTAGTTGCCGAAACTCCAAAAATTAACCGACCGCTTGGCCGTCTGCCAAATGCTCTTCTCACTGCTCGTTGGGTCCACCTGTCATCTTCTCAATGTTGACCAAAATCCAGTGTTAACACACGGACCCACGAGACAACACCTTACCTTTGCTATTGTCGCCGAAGGTGATAAACTCCTTTCCGGCAACAGGACTAAGACTGGAGAACCACTTGGCGTTTCCGGTCATGTGTCTCGAACACCCGGAATCCACCAACCAAACGTTCTCCAATCATTTTACCTACATCAATAAAAAGACATAGGGTGAGCATACGGTCCAACACTGGGGTTAGTGAAGTAGGAAGAATACCAGTGTTGGGCCGGCTGCTCAAACGAACGGTTAGCAGAAAAACCATTCCTAGCACGCCTACGGGAAGAGCGATCACCACGTAGAGGAAAACGTGGTCCGCTAAGGGAGGAGCGTCCATCGCGATACTCAAAACGCGATGGGGGAAACACTCAACTACAAAGCCACCGCCACGGGGTCCATAGCCCACAACTGCAGGCTCCCGCCGGGCACGTTCTCTTTGCGGCCTAGGCCTAGGAACTTGAAGTTTGGGGCCTCTAGGCCTAGCAGCATGCTTCTGAACATTCGACACATGTACATCATGGAAAGGATGATACATGTCCGTGTTGTTCATTTCCTTTGCACGGCGCGCCTCTCTCTTGCGCCGAAAGCAAAACTCACTCAAGTATCCATCTCTCCCACAGTGCTCACAATGGTACCTCACCGCTCTCATAGGGGGTTGTTGGTACTCACGGTAGTGGGTGTGGATCACTTTGCCCTTCTGTGGCATAAGCTCCTCTTGGATAGGTGGCATTGTGTCTAGCTTGTTCTTGAGGTGGTTTGGCTTAGGAGACCATGTCTGTTTCTTTGGTAGAGCTCTTGGAGGTTCCACAAACACTCCATCCTTGGTGTTAGGCTTAAGAGGCTCTTTTGGTGTAATCTTGGCAAGCTTGGGAGTAGTGGTGGAGTTGGGCTTCTCACATGGGTTAAGACCACTCGACTCTCCAATCTTGCCAAAAGATGAAGCATCAACACCATGAGCAAAGCCTACACCTGGACCTCCAGCAGCACGCTTGAACTGGGAGATCATCATTCCTAGCTGCGGCTCACCACTAGACACTCATGACAAGATGGTCCGAAGGTATGTGTTTTCCTCCTCGGTTTGCATCTTGTCATGCTTCACATTGGCTATCTCCATCTCCAAGCCCTCACACAAAGCGCACCTAGACACACAAGTGCTACCCGAGCTGGCCTTCTCAAGAGACACAATCTTGGCATTCTTCTCTGCCAACTCGGATTGCAAGCCTGCACAAGACTTGCACGCACCAAGCACTGAGGATCTAGCTCTAAGCTCATCCACCTCTCCTATCAACAGAACATACTTACTTCTCAAAGTGAGAAGGTCAGTCATGTGTGTGGAGCACATCTCACACTCCTCCTCCTCGGTGACAACAACGGTGGACTTGACAGATTCAAGTTCCTTCACCGTATCCTCCCCCACTTCTGCCTAAACTCCTTCCGCTCTCTAGCAGCATGCCTAAGCAACTTATCTTGACTAAGAAGGGCGGCAGTAAGTTTCTCGACCTCAGTAGAAAGCTCATCGGGGGTCTGAAATACCTGGGAGGTGTCGTCGTCATCGTCATCGTTCTGAGGGATCTCCTCCAGCTCGCCATCGACCTCCTTGCCGAGGGCCATGGTGCAGAAGCCCTCGTTGTCGGCGAAGAAGCATAGGCCGTTCAGCTTGTCCTCGATCCTCTTCTTCTTCTCGGACTCGTTGTCGCTTGAGGAAGCGGAGTCGTCATCCGAGTTGTCGACGTCGCTGAGCGTGGCGAAGAATGCACGATGCTCAGCCTGGGCCTTTTCCAAGTACTTCGTCTTGATGTACTCCTTGTTGAAGCCGCCCTTCCGCTTGTGCTTCACGGGGACGTACTTCTCCTTGCGCTTGCCGGAGTCATACTTGTGCCCATGATCCGCCTTGCCGGAGACTTGCTTGTTCTTCTTCGGGCAATTGGCGATGAAGTGGTTGGGGTCGCCGCACTCAAAACAACCCGAGCGTCCTCCTCCGTGGCGACGGTTCATGCGGTTGTTGTGGAACCACGAGAACCGATTGGCGAGCAAAGCCAACTCGTCATCCCCCATGAACTCCAGCTACTCCTCTGTGACAGAAAGAAGAGAAGAAAGTGCAAATCCTCCAGAGGGGTTAGCAGAAGAGCCAGAAAGCAAAGCCATCGACGGGCCAGAAGGATTTTCATAAGAAGCCCTCGCCATGGCATCAATCTCACTGGACTTGAGCTTACTAAAGAGCTTGTCACATGTGAGGGTCTCATAGTTAGGTGATTCAAGGATCGCCTGAACCTTTGAGTCCCACACCGATCGATCAAGAGTGTGCAAAAGCTTCAAAGCTCTCTCATGATCGTCGAAAGGCAACAGCTCCTTGTTAGCCCTCATCCTGTTGACAATCACCTGAAAGCGAGCAAATAAACTCTCTATGCTCTCGCCAGGCATATGCCGAAAGTTCTCATACTCTCGCTTGTGTGACTCATAGAGACGAGTTTTGACTTGAGTGGTTCCCTCATGAAAACGCATGAGGGTAGCCCAAATCTCCCGAGCCGTAGCGAGGTGAGAAACACGATCAAACTCTGTCATGCTCAAACATGAGAAAAGAGCATTACGGGCTCGGCTATTGGCATCATGCTCATTGATCTGATGCTGAGTCGCACGAGCAGCCAAAACCACGTAATCTGCAGAGTTGCAAATATCCCAGATGGAAGCACCCAAACTCTGCAGATAGGCCGACATGCATATCTTCCAATACGCATAGTTCGTCCCATCGAAAAACGGCGGTTTGCCCACGCCGCGATCCATGTCGCCTTCTGTGGATCTGGAACCGGCTAAGGTGGAAGATCCTTAACCCGCTCCAATACCAATTGAAGGACCGGAAGTGCTACCAGAAAGCGACCAAAGGGGGTGAATGGGAGCTTCAAATTTCTTTTCAGAAACTTATCGCCACTGTCCTGAGAATCAATCCCAAAGGCAAACCTAGAGCTTGAATAGTGTCCACAACCCTAGATGTAGGGTGGATGCTTCCGAGAAGCACAGTGAGACACTACTCAACTCTAGAAACCCAACGCAAAGGCCGAAAACAAAAACGGACAACGTAGGAACGAACCACAAACGAAAACGTGCAAACTGCACTTGACCGGACTCTGACCAGCATCCGGTCAGTGTGCACCGGACGCGTCCGGTCAGCCAAAAACGCTTCTGGAACCTTACTGTGTTGGACCGGACTCTGGGGAGCAGTGCGTCCGGTCATAACCTGTGCGTCCGGTCAACAGATAGAAAACCCAACAAATAGTGCAAGTGTTGCGTCCGGTCAGTGATCAAGCGAGCGTCCGATCAAGTCAGAGAAAAACTGAACGCTGGCACATTCAACGACCGGACTCTGGGCCAAGCGTCCGGTCACCCCGACCCTAGCGTCCGGTCACCCCGACGCAGCTCCGTTCGTCCACCGATTCGACTCGATCTCACCCAAAACAAATCCTCTAGGGATCAAACTTGGTGAGAGAAGTCACAAGGAAGATAGTGAGCTACTCCTATGAGATCATGGCTCGAACCTATCTTCAAATTGATGAATCGAAGAAAATTGGGAAGAGAGGAGGAAAGTTGATCCAAAACGAAAACCAATCGATCTACTTGCTCATGAGGTTTGAGTTAAATTCCTTCGGTGGAAATGATCCCCTCACTGTAAAGAACAAGTTTATTCAAATGGTTTTGCAAATGGAACAACGTAGAAAGAGAACGATCGACGGGATAATCATGGAGAAAATGAAGAACGCGAAGAACAAGATCAAAATGCGAATCGAATCATGAATTGCCAGCCGAAATTCATCCCCACGAGGAGACAACGAGATTACGGTCTCGTTTCCTCAAAAAGCAAATACACAGAGGTATTGTTCACCGTATCTGCGGATCTCAGTAGCTACAGCAGAGGATGGGAAGAGCAGGAAACCTAGAAGGCAAAATAACAAATGACTGAGATAGGATGGGAGGTGGGTGTCTCCCTCTACTTATCCTAATTCTAATTCCCACTCTACCCCTAACTAATTACAGAGCGAACCAGCTAAACCCTAAGGTTATTCTGGACCAACTCGTGGTAGGTGGTGATCCGATGGCCACGCCCGCACAACTGGTAGCGTTGCCTTGACGCAACCTCACCAATTGCCACCACGTGCCGCCACCGCTTTGCTCGTCCTTTTCCTGGACATTGCCCCCGGTTTTGTGGCCCAAACCGGGAAACCAGCCTTCACGACCAACCCCCGATTTTGAGGCCCAAACCGGGAAAACAACCGTCCATCGCCTGAGTTTTGTGGCCCAAACTCAGAAACCCGCAGCGCCCGGGTTTTGAGGCCCAAACCTGGATACCATCCTCAGCCCGAGTTTTGTGGCCAAACCTCAGAAACCGGCCGCACCCAGGTTTTGAGGCCCAAACCTAGAAACCATCCACCGGTGGTTTTTCTGTGGCTCAACCACCAAACCGAGCCGTAGAAGGGATGCACCGCCCGTGCACCCCGTCCACCGACACATGTCCCCAAGTCCTCGACCCGAGCAACACTGTGCCCCGCAAGTCTCCGCTTGTCGCTGTCCCAGGCTGTCAGGCACCACAGCTAATCCTCAGGCCACCGGTCCCTCAGTCCAAGCCTCACGTCCGCCCTTCGCCACTCTCGGTCCATCGGCACGACACATCTCTACTTGACCTTCACCTTGCCTTCGATCACTGTATCTGTGCTCGACACTTGCACAACACAAGCCAAAGAACATGTGCATTATCCCAGTTGACAATCACTCATCACTCGAGACTCGGCATACACCCATGTATCTGCACAAAACCCGATACCCTCAGGTACAAAAGCTCCTCTACGCAGTTCTTATTACTGCACGCAAGCTACGCCACTACTTCCAAAGCTCTGAGCGAGTCATCGTCATCACGGAATTCCCCCTCGGGGACATTCTTCGCAACAAGGACGCTACGGGGTGCATCATCAAGTGGGCCATCGAGCTCGGCTCCTACGACATCACCTTCCAGGGTCGCCAGACCATCAAGTCTCAAGAACTCGCTGACTTCGTCACTGAATGGACGGACTTCCAAACTCCAGTACCACCGGAAGCGCCAGAACACTGGACCCTCTTCTTCGACGGCTCCCTCACCTTGCATGGCGCTGGTGCTGGTCTCCTCTTCACGTCTCCCTCCGGTGAAAAGCTCCGCTACGCTCTACGGCTGCTCTTCCCAGCATCCAACAACGCCGCCGAGTATGAAGCCGCCCTCCACGGTCTCCGTATCACCAGCGAGCTAGGCGTCAAGCGCCTCATGGTATACGGCGACTCCGCCCTCGTCATCAACCAGCTCAACAAGGACTGGAACTGCTCAAACGACAAGATGAACGCCTACTGCACTGCCATCCGAAAACTTGAAGACAAGTTCTTCGGTATCGAATACCATCATCTACCGCACGACCGGAACAAGGCGGCCAACGAGTTATCCAAGCTGGCGTCATCAAGGTCTCTGGCCCCCGCTGACATATTCGTTCACGACCTGCTCGAGCCCTCCATCGCCGACCACCCAAGCTCTAGCTCATCGATGGACACCATGACTCCATCCCCATCAACAGAACAACTGGTTGCCGCCATACCCACAACGCCATCCAACTGGCGCGAGGACTTCAGCAAGTATCTCTCCGAGAACCTTGTCCCCACCGACAAGACAAAAGCTGAGCACCTCGTTCGCCGCGTCAACAGTTACATCCTGGTCGACGGTGTGCTCATGCGCAAGAACTCTAGAAATGAAGTGCTCCAAAAATGCGTCTCCCGGGAAGATGGCCTCGAGATCCTCTTCGACATCCATGCCGAAGAATGTGGGAACCACGCAGCTGCAAAGACGTTGGTACGCAAGGTTTTCCGTGCAGGTTTCTAATGGCCGTCAGCAGTCGCCGACGCCGAACAGCTTGTCCGCACCTGCGAGGGGTGCCAATTCTTCGCCAAACAAACCCACGTTCCTGCGCAAGAACTCCAAGCAATACTTGCCTCGTGGCCCTTCACCTGCTGGGGACTCGACATGATCGGCCCTTTCCGACCTGCTCCGGGCAGCTTCAAGTGGATCTACGTCGCCGTCGACAAATTCTCCAAGTGGATCGAAGCAAAGCCAATCACCAAGGCGACCGCCGAGAACGTCGTCTCCTTCATCGATGAAATAATCCATCGCTTCGTTCTCCCGAACTCCATCATCACCGACCTCGGCTCCAACTTCACCGGCAATGTCTTTTGGGATTTCTGCGAACGGCGCGGCGTCCTCGTCAAGTATGTCTCCGTCGCCCATCCTCGGGCCGACGGCCAGGCTGAACGCGCCAACGGCATGATCCTCGACGCTCTGAAGAAGCGCCTCTACCAGAAGGACGAGAAGCACCCTGGTCGCTGGATGCGCGAGCTCCCCTCCGTGCTCTGGGGTCTACGGACTCAACCGATCCGCAACACCATCGTTTCGCCGTACTTCATGGTCTTCGGCTCCGAAGCCGTCATCCCCATCGATGTCGTCTTCCACTCTCCGCGCGTCGAAAACTACAATGAGGAAGTCTCCGACAAGGCTCGCTGCGATGACCTCGACTGCCTTGAAGAAGAACGGTTGGCATCCTGCCTTCGCACCGCCAAGTACCTCGAAGGAGTTCACCGCTACTACAACCGCAACATAAAAGATCGATCCTTCGTCATCGGAGACCTCGTCCTCAAGCGGAAACTCAAGACCGACGGCCTGCACAAACTATCTTCGCATTGGGATGGCCCCTACACGGTGAAACAGGTCACCCGACCAGGCGCTTATCGTCTCGCCAACATTGAAGGAATCGACGTACCCAACTCCTGGAGCATCCAGCACCTTAGAAAGTTCTACGCTTAAGGGACGGCTCGCCGACCTCTCCACCCGTCTCCGGACGGCTCGCCGACATCTCCACCCGTCTCCGGATGTCTCGTCGACATCTCCACCCATTTCCGGATGGCTCGCCGACCTCTCCACTCGTCTCCAGATGGCTCGCCGACCTCTCCAACTCGTCTCCGGATGACTCGCCAATTTCTCCAAACAGCCTGGCTGATGGTAAAGGAGACTCAGAGCAGGGGCTACTGCCACCGCCAGACGCGTGCATGAGCGCCCGCCCTCTGCGCTATGGCGGCCAGTAGTCCTCCCAAGTGATGTCCCGACCTCTCTACACGTGCATGAGCGCCCGCCCTCTGCCCTACGAAAGGAAGGCTAAGCTTGGGCTAAGACCTTCGGACGCTATATGTCCAGTGCCTGTATGCACCGGTTATGCGCACGTTCTCCACTCGATCTTCAAGCAGCCTGACTAATGCCAATGAAAACTCAGAGCCGGGGCTGTTGTCACCATCGGACACGTGCATGAGCGCCCGCCCTCTGCGCTACGATGGCCAACAGTTCTCCCAGGGGACGTCCTGACCTCTCTATGTGTGCATGAGCGCCCGCCCTCTGCGCTATGAAGAAAAGGCTAACTCGAGCTGAGAATTCTGAGGCTATATGCTCAGTGCCTCGCATTCGCGCCACCCACGCGCTCGACAACGGTCGCCATTGGCCCATGTCATGCCACGATCGAGCCTCTCGGAAAAGACCCTGGTCGTGGTACCTCCCTACGCGTGCATGAGCGCCCGCCCTCTGCGCTATGGGATGCCAGCAGAGGTTCCTTGGTTGACGCCATTGACTCCTATGCGCAAACGAGCTCCGCGCTCTACGCTATGGATCCTGGGATAACCCAAGGCCAACTGTTCATCGCTACGGCTCACGACTATTGGGTCTGCGGAATTCGGGGAATGAACAAAACACGCCGACCCGCTTCAAGTTTTGATTCAGTTTGCCCAAGAGTCTATTTACAGACTATCTCCTAACATACAAACTACTGGTGCCCAGCACCGAACAAGTCTACACCTCCGACGAGGGCTTCGGCGGTAGGCTCGGCTTCTTCCTCCAAACGCTCCATCTCGGCCTCCGATGTGTTCGCCGCAAAGCCAGCGCCCAGCCTCGACATCTCCATCCGTGGATAGTGCGAACAAAGAATGGCGAGGCCATGAGCCGCCACACTCTGTGCCGCCGCCTTGGTGTACGTCTAGAAGCGCCCCCACAGGCCACGCGCCTTCTGGACGACATGGTCACCGATCCGCCGCTCCTTCTCCACCGGGAAGAAAGGCTCCTCATCGATGCACTGCACCAACGGGGCCACCTCCTCCGCCAGCGACCAGAAGCGTTCATGGTAGCCATCGATACGTCGCTGCAGATCTGCAAATTGCATTTTCACGTTTTCTCGGTAAACTGCAAACGCCAAAGCAAAGGGTAAGACGACGATCACCTCCGACCTCGCTCGACCGAGAAGACTTACCGGCGTGCATGGCCTGCCACTTCCGCAACTCCTCGTCGGACTTCGCCTTCTCCTCGGCCAGGAGACGCTTCTCCTCGCCCGCCTGCATCGCCTCTGTGAAGACAACTCCATGATTCAGGACTCCGACCAGATGTCGTACTAAGCAAAAGGCAGTATAGTGTCGTCAACTCACGCGCGGCAAACTCGTCGGCCTTGTCAGCCCGCAGATGAAGCTGGAAATTCTCCTGCCCCTGCTGCTGGATGATCTCCTCAAGATCCTGAGAACGTGTGTGGGCATCCTCAAGATGAGCCTCCAAGCCAGCGAACTGGCCCTCGACACGCCTTACCTCCGCCCGAAGCCGCTCGTTCTCCTCGGCCATAGGCGCCATCCGGTCAATGGCGAGCTTACGCTCTTCCTCGACCTTCAACAGGAGCTGCAACAACTTCGATGCGTCTCCGATAATGGCGTCCGTCGCCGCGCTCGCCGCCTCATCGTCAACCTCGATGACTTCATCACCGTCGATGCGGAAGCGACGGACAAGGCTCTTGGTCGGACCTACCTCCGGACGCTCGACCTCCTTGATCTCCGGCGAGCCAGGCGCCGCCGCCTTCCTCTTCGTCCCTCGGGCACGACGACCCAAGAAACCAGCTGGCACCGCGGCACCTCCTGCCACTCCGCCACCCCCAGACGTTGGGGACCCCCGTCGCTCCACTTCTCCAGGCTCAGGGACTTCAGTCGCCTTCGGCCACTCCGCCTCCCGAGGCTCGGGGACTGCGGACGCCTCGACGCCCTCCGCCGCCCTCAACGCCTCCTCCGGCATCGCCGACTTCGCCGACCCGCCGATGTCGGCCTCCATCAGAGGGCTCACTGTTGGTAGTTCTTAGTTTCACTAGAGATAGAGCTAGGCAACTATCCCTTGTAACGGCCCAGAAATGCTTGTTGGCACTTGCTAACGTTATTACTAGGAGTAGACTATGGAATCTATTCCCGGCAACGGTGTCAGAAGTGCTTGTAGCAAGTTCGGTCACTATACCTAAAGGAATGAAGCTAAAGCAGCTATCTACTAATATCAAATGGGGTTGTCAATCCTGACACTAGTAGGAGCTAGCTAGAGGGGTTGCAATCTACCAAGAGGAGATGCAGCAAGCGCACAGAACTATCGTAGTAGCACTTCTCCTGGGAGTACCAGGTGTCGATTTATTTGATCCCAAGGGAAGACTAGGGTGGTGTATGAGTCGAGTCAATGAGGGGATGAGAGTCGAAGAAAAGAGAAAAGGGAAAAGGAGAGAAGGGAAGAGAGGGGATGAAAGGCTAGAAAGAATATATGGGTGGATAGGTAAGGATGAAATGGATGGTAAGGTAAGGTGGATGGATAGGTAGATAAGGGGAATTAAAGATAACTAAGATAACTAACTAATAACTACTAACTACTCCTAGATAACTACGAAGCAAGATAGCTACGAAGCAGGATAGGAAAATGTCAATAAAGCAACCAAGTTAAGTAAAGTTTTATTCCTATCTTATCAAGTATCGAGGCGTACTAGCCTTTACCACTGACTTAGGTTGAACGCTAGCACAACGAGCCTTACTATTAAACTAGGCCAACTACGTGGTGGAATTCAAGGCGCACAGGGCTGTCACCACCTGCTTGCTACCACAGCTATCCGGGGGTCCAACCGTATCTGAAGGTAAGTCTATAGCTAAGCACCACGCTTAATTATATTCTAACTATCTCTACCCTAGCTTTGAATAGAGACACCCTTGCGGACGTCAGAGCAAATACTTGACTTAATAAGATAAACACTAAACTAACTAAGCAACCTATTGGCAAAGATCAATCACTAAGCACACTAGAGATTAACTACTATGGCAAAGTGAATTGAACTGTAGGGATAACTAGGTCACACTCAAGGTACTTGATAAAGTAATACTGAAAGTAATACTGGGATAAAGATAAGTGTACCTGAGATACAAGAGAGCAAACCAGACCAGAGACGCCGGGAAATCAACCGACCTCTAATGCCGGTCGCTCGAAGCCGCTTCTTTCTTAGCAAGCTCTACGCTACTATACCACTGGTCAGGGCTGAGCTGTGCTAAACTAAGAGCCATGCTGTAGCGAGGGCACTAGAGCTATACTCTCTCTACTAGCTAACCTACTTGCCTAAGCTCTCTGAGCTCTCACTTGCTTGCTTCTACTTGCTTGGTGTGTTTTGGTGTGGTGGTGTGTGTCAAGGGGGTATTTATAGCCTTGTGGAGTGAGGGGGGTACTTATAGGGGGCAGCCAACCGACCTAGGGCTAACCCTAGTGGCGGGCGCCAGCCCTAGGTGGCGGCTGCCACCCCCATCACTGTTGGATGCACCGTCATTGCTTCAACGGCATCCAGGAGCTTCAGAGAGGCGGTTGCAAGGTCGGTTGCATGTCCAGATAACCGTCATTGGTCATGATCCATGCCATTCCCCTCCTGAGCCGTCCGATGCCACTGACCTAGTGACCAAGGGCCAAGATTTGGCCCTGGGGAGGTCACACGGATCAGTGACGTGGCAGGGAGTGGACTTGGGCCAACCCAAGTGGTGGGCGCCACCTAGGGGTGGCGGGCGCCACCCCCCTGAGGCCCAATTGGGCCCTGCTGAGTGGGCTTGGCCTTTGGCGGTTTAAATATCCAAATTTGGTTCAATTCCTGCATTCAAATCAAAATCTATGGATATGTGGAATTCGGTTAGTTTGAAACCTATTTGACTACATTTTATGCCTTTTTGGTGAATGTTAGGGTAAAATGTTGATGGTAAAACAGGTGTTTAAGGACCATCAACAAGCTCCCCCAAGCTAACCTGTTGCTCGTCCTCGAGCAACAATGCGGTTCAAGAATTAAGCATGAAATAGATAGCAACTTAAGATGTATACAAGTGCATATTGTATAGTGAGAAATAACTTAGTATATATCATTAATCATAGCAATGTGGGGCTTATAGCTCTTCAGTTCAAACATGCAAGAGTGAAATAAACAGTAGATAGGAAACTTTTATATTGCTTAGGTTTGACTAGGATTCTGTCTGGAGGTTTTTTTAAGGTTTTCAAAAGATAAAAACTTGCTTAAGTCCTTCAAGATTCACTCAGTCACTCAATGGTGTTTAAATCCTCACTTAGGCCAAAATGTAGCCTCTCCTATTTCTAAAGAATGATATGTGGAGTTATAGGTAGGCTAAGAATCATGAGCAAATTGCGTGAGGTTTATTGCTAAGCTAGACACTGTGACGGAACCTCCTGAATTAATAAGGCCCACGAGTACCTGTCCTTGTCCTACCGACCTCAGACAGTCATACCCTGTGCCCCATAACCCAAAAGACCCCTCACGTGTCATCGGGTAACCCGACTCATCCACGTTTCCTTACATTCCCAGGATCATTGCAAGAGTCATGCAGTATTACAACATTTCACAAATAATATACATCAGAGATAAGAGTGCGGAAGTATTACACCATAAGTTTTACAAACCAGTTGTTCAAACTCACGTCGTTATTACAAACCATAGTTTCAAACTTTTATTCTAGGTAGTGGAAGCAACATTAATAAAATTGTATTTCACACAAACAACCCCACCTAAGGGTTGCATTACTCCTCCCCGGACACGTCCTCCTCAATGACGGTCACGCAACAAGCCTCAAAGCAAGGTTGCTCGTGAACGTCACCTGCAACAGGGGATTAACAAACCCTGAGTACAAAGGTACTCAACAAGGCTTACCCGACAAGAGAAGAGAAGAAACAGGTATGCTGGCTTGGGTAGGCTCAACAGTATTTTTCATTTGCATAAAAGCTTACTAAAGTAGTTCTAGGTCCAAATTTTTACTTAATCATTTCAGTACTTGGTAAGAACTGAAAGTGAACATTAGTGAAATATCATTATCCTTCTTTCTTATACCAGTTCCATTTTTATTCTACCGTGCAGGTCGGAAGATTGAGTCTCCTTAACCGAGGAGCACGACGATTCGAACCGATTCAACTAGATCTGGGAGTTTTCCACGATCATACGATATATGTAGACCCTAGATCACACATATACCAACCCCAACCTCGGATCCTCGAAACAAGACCGGGTCCGCGCCACCCGAGAGTACTCGTACACCTCCAATCCGGGACTTTAACCCACGAGGGTAGCTAGTACTCCCGCCATCTCTCCACTCCCAGTGCGCGATTAGCCGTTCTCATTTAAGAACCACCAAGGCAGAGCTTACCGTAGCATATGATCGGTACTTCACAGTTTCTCAATCTAGCAGGCCAACAACGGTTAACCCTATCTCGACACATCCGGGTCACCCTACACCAACACAAGGTTCGATGTATGTGCCCGTCTGGTCTTAACCATCATTCTTTCTCATTGTCATTCCAAAACGATAAGCATTGAAAATATTTATCAAAAGCTTCATAAAGCAAGACTAAGCAATTCTATCAGTTGCATAAAGCAGATATCAAGGAATGATATATCGATAACAAGGTTGATCATGCATCAACAAGTTTAAAGCATTTATTTGATAAACATTTAATGCATCAGGTTATCGAAAATAAGTGTAATTGTAAATCCAAGAAAATGGTTAAATGAACCAGGGCTTGCCTTCGTTGACCGGAAGAGTCTGGAGCTCCTGATATTCCGGATCAACAGAACACTCCGAACTCCCTGGACCAACCTCGTCCGGACAATTGACCCCTTCGGAAGCTACACGATAAAAGGGTGCATGCTTGATGAGATGCTTATGACATGATCATGGTAAAGATGGAAATTTTCTAAGCTATAAACATTTATCTTGCAATAGCTTTCCATCACGGTACAGTTGCAAACCAACAAAACTAACTTGTTCCAACATACATGGTTATATGAGTGAAGCTTGTCTGCATCCAACAGCAGATCAAGATAATTCACCTAACTTTACCTTCAAATCTACCGTAAAGAAACTTGGGTTTTCATATTTAACAACACTATTTATTCAAAAAGAAAACAATTTACTTAGCACGAAATTAAGTTGTGAAGCAAACTATGTCCAACTTAGTTTAAACTTTTAGAGATGATAAATTATATAAAATAACCATGGTAAAACAAATATCACAATTTTTGAACAAACCTACAAATCTGCATAATTAAATCCAACTATAACATTTAAATAATTAATTAAGGCATAGAAATAAGAATAAAATCTATTTTCTCCAACAGAGTTCAAATTTTTTGTGATGATACATTTCCAGCTCAAAACAGTGCCAAAAATAATTTCATGATTTTTGGACATTTAAATAAGCCTACAAAAACCATCAAAGTCCATTTATTAATTAAAAGGCCTATTTAAATCACTTTCAAAATTTGTTTAAAACTCAAGTTTCATATTTTTCATAAATATTAGACAGTTTGAGAAAGCTACTCAAAAATTTTCACAATTTTTGGAGCTTCCTAGAAAAACATATGAAAAATACAAAACTTAACACTATTCCTCTTTCTCAGAAAAAGAAAAAAAAACTTTTTGAAACCCTACTGGGCTCAGCCCACCATCGGCCCACGATCGCTGACGACCGGGCCCCGAGTGTCAGACTCTTCTCCACTCCCTCGCCACGCCCAGCGCCCGCTCTGGCCTTGACCGGCGGCTCGGCCGCGCTGACCGGCCATCGGCCTCCACGTCGGCGAGGTCTCCGGCGACGGCGAGGGCTTCAACGTCACCGCCCTGACCTCACGCGTCGATTCCACCCTTTACTAGCCCTAGCACTTACACAGCCTTGAGCTGGCAGCGGCCATGGTGGCTCGGCCAGGCTTTGCACGGCGGCGACGCGGCGTTCCGGCCATAAGGGCTCGGTAGAAACCAAACTAAGAACGACACCTTACTTAGGCACTCTCCGCGACCCTGATGCGCACCCAGAAGCACCTGGAGATGACCCCGAACAACCTGGTCCATGGTGGTGGCCATGGTGGCGCCTGCGCCGACGGCGAGCCACGCGAACCGACCAAGCTAACCCAGTAGAGACCAAACTAAGGAGCGTAACATGCCTAGGAACCCATCGCGACTACGATGCGCACCCTACCTTGACTCGAGGAGCACTGGACCGAGGTTGACTATGGTGGCGGCGATGGCGAAGCTTGCACCGGCGGCAACCTCCGCAGACTGCTCAAGCCAGGGCGATAGAGACCTCAAGAGCGAGCCGACCGTGACCTACAACACAACACGAAGCTAAAGCACCACTTGGTTTGACCGGAGGAACTCGGGCTTCCTGTGACCACGACCAAGATACCTGCGGCGGCTCCCTGCCGGCAGCGAGGAAGAAGACCGTGGCGGCGGCGATTGCAAGCTCTTGGGCTCGAGTTAGCTAGCTCAGGAGAAGCAAGGAATTTAGGCGGTAGCTATTTGGGAGGTGGAGGGTGCAGGGACGCAGCGACGGCAGTGATTGAGCTCGCCGGCGCTCGACTGGAAACAGAGGAGGAGAAGGAGGAGGTGGCGGACGCAGATGGTGGGAGGGTTGGGGAGCTCTCAGAGCTTGCCAGCGCGCGGAGTGAAGCAGAGAGGAAGGCAGCTGCGTGGCCGGACACGCGGAGCCGGTCGGAGGCGCCTAGGCCACGGCGGCGACGACGCGGCGGCCAGGGGCAGAGCACATGCTCTGCTCTTTTCCCCCTCTCCTAGATTACTGTAGCGCTGCAACTTCCCCCTTTTCTTTTTCTCTAGATATTTGTACTTCCCTGCAAAAACTCCCAAAACAAAAGTTGCTCCAAAATTTGTGTTCTACAAATTTGTTTTAAGAACCAAGGTTAAATTCTGCCTGGATTTTGAAATAGAGTTCAAACTCAAATTTGGACCAACCTAGATTTCAAAATTACTTTTGAATTTCCTGAACCACTTCAAATTTTGCCAAAATATAAAATGTAGAGTTTGAAAAGTTGTACAACTTTGCTTTAACATCCTTTGGCTGATTTCAACTGGAAATAGGTCAATTTACTCAAAACAGTTCAAATCCATTTCAAATTGGAAATTTGAAAAGGGGACAGAACTAGGGTTTTGCAGTAAAAGCAAAATTACTTTTGATTTTGCATTGACACTTGAAAAATGGTCAATGTATCAAATGTTCATTTTGAAATTCTCTACAACTTTGATGTAGATCTCCAACTCAGATTTCAAATAGTTTTTGAAATGCAAGTTTAAAGTCCGAAGGGAACCATTTCCAGGGTTTGAGTAAATTCAAAATTACTTTAAATTTTGTACAGAAACTTTGAAAACCTTGAATACCAAAGTTGTACCTCTCATCAAGATCTACCAAAAAGATTTTAGAGTCAACCCCTAATTATGCACAGATTTTTAGTTAACTAGAAAGGGCTAATTAACTTATATAGGAATTTAATGGCTTTCTCATTTATAAGCTAAATGGATTTTAGATCCTTTTGAATTATTGAACTTGGATTCATGCCTTTACATGACTTTAGTCAAATGGGAATGAACACAAGTTATTTCATAATGACATTCTAAATTAGGGTTTGGAGTTACATCACAAGCATATAAACAAAGTTGCTCACATATTAGGAATTAAACTTATTTTAGTGAATGCATCTCAAGGTGAGCTAGCACATGATGCTATGAAATGCTTATGATGACATGGCAACATTTTATTCATGTAAACACCTGAGGTGTTACAGACACTCAGATCATAAGGAGCAGCAAATCATAAAAATTGATCAAGATGTGCATGTGTGGTTATGTGGAAGTGTATAGAGAGATATTTCATAATCCTTCCTAGTTGATTTTCTAGGGTCTATAACTAATGATAACTCTCTCTCTCTTTTTTTTAATACATAGTGAGTAGACAAAAATGTGTCCTCACATTTTCTTAGGACACAGTCCTTTCTTGAGCTACTTTGCTCCTCATTTTCTTAGGACATAGTCCTTTCTTGAGCTACTTTGCTCACTTTTTTTGATATCTCTCTTTTTTTTAGCTCTAGATTTCCCCAGATTGTCTATAGGAAAGGGTTTCAGAAATGAAAAGGGGGAAGAGGGAGAAATGCTTATTCCCAGTGTAGGAATAGCATAAGGCTAGCAATGGGACGTTTGGCAAGGTATTGCATATCTCCAGTGTAGAGAATGAGCAATTTATTTGGTGGTTGCAAACTTCCAGAGTGGAGAGTAGGCAATTTTATGGTGGGTGTGTGAATCTTGATCAAAAGATATGATAAGCTTCTCTACTAAGATCTATGAGGTCTAACAAAGCTCAAAAAGACAAAGCTCTTTGTGGTTTTGACTAACAAATATTTGGCTGGTGGTGGGATGGGATAAAATCCAGGAGGAACTTTTAGCAAGGTTTTCATAATTTTTAAAAGAAATCCTCCAGATTAGGTCCTAATTTCACCTTAGCAAGTTTAAAGAATTACTCCATTTCTTACTAACTTTATTCACTAAGCATGATTTCAGTTAAAGCATGTGCAACCCACAAAAGCTACAACTTAGATAAGACCAGTGATTCAAACCATAACAATAGCATTTGCATGACATATTTCAAATCTTATTCAGGTTTCAACTTGTTTAAGCAGATTTTATCAATTTTATTCATAGAATAATTACTTAGGCAAGCATGTAACACTTCAAAGATATAGAATTTAAGAACTGAATATAAAGTGCAGGCTTGAGGCATACCTTATTGGAGCGGGAGTCTCCCCCAAGCTGGCTTCTTGCTTGGTGAAGGGTCTTCATCTTTCTCGGTCGGAGCTCTTGTTCTCATTTTATTAAAAGGAAACTATCTAATGTTGTGAAAAAGGGAAACTATCCTATTATGATATTTTATTACTCTAGCTAAGTTAACATATACTTATGCATATAACTAATGATAACTGATTTTTTTAGATACATGCATGACATATGTTATTTATTTGAAAAAGGGAAATTTGAAGGGAAATTTAAAAAGCAAGATAGGCAAATGTCAATAAAGCAACCAAGTTAAGTAAAGTTTTATTCCTATCTTATCAAGTATCGAGGCGTACTAGCCTTTACCACTGACTTAGGTTGAACGCTAGCACAACAAGCCTTACTGTTAAACTGGGCCAACTACGTGGTGGAATTCAAGGCGCACAGGGCTGTCACCACCTGCTTGCTACCACAGCTATCCGGGGCTCCAGCCGTATCTGAAGGTAAGTCTATAACTAAGCACCACGCTTAATTATATTCTAACTATCTCTACCCTAGCTTTGAATAGAGACACCCTTGCGGACGTCAGAGCAAATACTTGACTTAATAAGATAAACACTAAACTAACTAAGCAACCTATTGGCAAAGATCAATCACTAAGCACACTAGAGATTAACTACTATGGCTAAGTGAATTGAACTATAGGGATAACTAGGTCACATTGAAGGTACTTGATAAAGTAATACTGAAAGTAATACTGAAAGTAATACTGGGATAAAGATAAGTGTACCTGAGATACAAGAGAGCAAACCAGACCAGAGACGCCGGGAAATCAACCGACCTCCGATGCCAGTCGCTCGCACCCGGTTCTCTCTTAGCAAGCTCTACGCTACTATACCACTGGTTAGGGATGAGCTGTGCTAAACTAAGAGCCGCGCTGTAGCGAGGGCACTAGAGCTATACTCTCTCTACTAGCTAACCTACTTGCCTAAGCTCTCTGAGCTCTCACTTGCTTGCTTCTACTTGCTTTGCTTCTCTTGCTTGGTGTGTTTTGGTGTGGTGGTGTGTGTCAAGGGGGGTATTTATAGCCTTGTGGAGTGTGGGGGGTACTTATAGGGGGCAGCCAACCGACCTAGGGCTAACCCTAGTGGCGGGAGCCAGCCCTAGGTGGCGGCCGCTACCCCCATCACCATTGGATGCACCATCATTGCTTCAACGGCATCCAGGAGCTTCAGAGAGGCGGTTGCAAGGTCGGTTGCATGTCCAGATAACCGTCATTGGTCATGATCCATGACATTCCCCTCCTGAGCCGTCCGATGCCACTGACCTAGTGACCAAGGGCCAAGATTTGGCCCTGGGGAGGTCACACGGATCAGTGACGTGGCAGGGAGTGGACTTGGGCCAACCCAAGTGGCGGGTGGCACCTAGGGGTGGCGGGCGCCACCCCCCTGAGGCCCAATTGGGCCCTGCTGAGTGGGCTTGGCCTTTGGCAGTTCAAATATCCAAATTTGGTTCAAATCCTGCATTCAAATCAAAATCTATGGACATGTGGAATTCGGTTAGTTTGAAACCTATTTGACTACATTTCATGCCTTTTTGGTGAATGTTAGGGTAAAATGTTGATGGTAAAACAGGTGTTTAAGGACCATCAACACTCACCTCCCTCCGACCTCCGACCTCGGTGTTTGGCACCTCCTCGGCATCTGCCAACCTTCAAAGGGCATAGACACGTTGTCAACACTCCAACCCGACCAGGGCAAGATGCACAAGACGCAAAAGGGATACTTACAGGCCGGACACCTTATTTTCCCGAGAAAACCGACGGGAGCATGGACGCGCGCTATCTCCTGCGGACCCCTCCTGTTGCTTGGGTACACCGGCCGCCCCGCCAGACGATTCCTGGGCCCCCGGTGCCCGCCCTGGCGTCTGCGTCGCCTTCGGCTTCGGCTTCGCCTTCACCGCTCCGCCCCCGCGCCCCGCCGAGGACCCTTGCCCGAAACGGGCACTCAGCGGGACTTCGTCTCCACTGTCAGACTCATTGTCCGACCAGTCGAAGACAACGCGACGACGTTTCGCCGCTTCTTCATCAATGGTGAAGGCACCGCCAGTCTCCAGCGACACCTTCTTTTTCGTAGGGGCGGCCCGGCGCTTTCCCTTCGGGTCAGCGCGGGCTCGCCGCCCCCTAGATCGGGGCTCGGGGACTCGGCTCCCCTCCTCCCCGCTGCTCTCGATCTCCTCCATGTCGACCTCCGCCGTGTCGCGCTCGTCGCCGTCGCTGACGTCTTCCCACGACGGGTCAATGCCCTTCGGCCACGCCTTCGACGGCGCCTGCGACACGAAAGCCTCCCAACCCTACACCATAATTTTATGACATTGAGTATCTACATACGCATTTTAACGAACACACGCAGGGCGAAGATACTAACCTTCGACGGAGGGTACTCCAGGGAGTACGATTTCCGCAAGTACTCCAATTTTTTCCACTTCTGCAGGTCGAACAGCGCCTCGACCCGCAGGAACACCTCGTGCGCCAACAGGGGCTCCGGCGCCTCCCGCGTCTGGTCATCCGCGTCCCCAGCGTACTCGTACGTTGGGTGCGCCCTCTCCTTGCAGGGTTGGCAGCGCCTCTTGATGAAGTTCGACGCCACCGCCACCCCGTCGACGCACCGCTTGTCGACCAGCTTCAGGAGCTCCTCCACCTGCTCCATCGCCGCCACGCCGGGATGCTCCGACCACGACGACAGCACCTTCGGCTCAAAGGTCGGGTCGCACGGCAGCCTCAGCTCCTCTTGATGGATGTAGAACCACTTGGGCTTGTACTCCATCGCCTTCGAAAGCAGCGGCATTGCGATATACTTGTCCGCCATTTCGTCCCGCAGCTGGACGTACACCGACCCGACGATGTTCGATGACCCGGTGTCGTTGATCTTCAGGGGAAGAAGTAGCCAAAGAGGACAAAGTGGGGCTCGATGCCCAAATATGCCTCGCAGTAGTGGATGAAGACCGCAATGTGCAACATCGTGTTTGGCGTCAGATTGCACAGTGCGACTGGTAGTAGTCCAGCAGCCCGTGGAGGAAAGGATGGACTGAGATGCCAAACCCGCACCTGAAGAACGCCTCGAAGACGACGAGCTCGGAGGTGTTCGGCGTCGGGAAGTCCTCCAAATACGCCTCCCTCCAGCCGCCGGTGACGCTGTCCAAGATGAGGCCGGCGAAGACGAGCTCCTCCAGATTCTCCCGACGGAGAACACTCCGCGTCCACCCGTGCGCCCAGACTGGCATCTCGACGCGGTCGTCAGACGTCATCTTTGCCGCCTTCTTCGCCTTGGCCGCAGCTCCACGAGCGCGCTTTCCGCCCGCCATCGACAGCGACGAGGTGAGGATTTCGATCTAGATCTGGGGCTACAGTGTTTTTGTGCTCGGAATTGCTCGTGCGCGAGAAGGAAGTGAAGCAGACGAAGCGACCGAGGCACGAGCAAATGACCAAGTGGGGAACCACCGCCGTCCGACTCTCCTTTTTATATGGCGCGGCCCGACCCTTCAGCTCCAGGGTTCCTGGGAGCCCGTGCCTGTTAACCCCACGATCGCCACGTCGCTTGAGGAAGCCACATGCGCGCACTCACAAACGCATCTGCCTTAATGGGCCGCTGGGCCAACGATTTGCAAAAATGGCTCGTCCGTTCGTCTTCGTTATTTCTTCAGTTTCAATTACTTTGCGCCAGTAAATGCGATACCAATGCACGGGGACTTGAAGGACCGATAATGCAATAGCAAGGCGACCAGAGGGGGGGTGAATGGGAGCTCGAAAATTTCTCTCGAAACTTTGGCCTTTGTCCCACAAATCAACCCCCAAAAGCTTCGATCGAAACCATGATGCCCACGACCCTTGGAAGAGGGTGGATGATCCCTAGGATCACAACGAGGCACCACAAAGCTATAGCAAACCAAGAGCCAAAAGCATTGACACAAGTTCGATCCTTAGAAACCGAGTCCCAAATGTAGATTGATGGCTACGTCGGGAAATCCCCAAATACCGATGCTAACAAGTAGCAAGGATACTTAGAGAGATTCCTAGGTGAACTAAGAAGCCAACCGAGAAGTCCGGAAATCAAGCGAGGAAGCCGGGAGAGCAAACGCACTAAAACTCAACAAGCAGCCAATTCCCGGACTGTCCGGCTCAACCGCGGACTGTCCGCGGGGAGATGGCAGACTGTCCGCCGGCAAGAATTCCAAAACAGCACTGCTGCTAAACTTCCCTGGTCGGCTCGCGGACTGTCCGCGACCGACTACGGCGGGCTGTCCGCCGGTCAAACCGAATCAGCACAGCCGAGCCGTGCGACCACTGCTCGGTCGGAGCCCGACGCGCGGACCGTCTGCGGGCACAACGGCAGATTGTCTGCGAGTGCCCAGAGAGGGTGATTTCGGTCGCCCTCAACTCAAATCCTCCCAAATCCGATCCAAATCAAAATCCCTTGTTCCCAAACTTGGAGCAAATGATCACGAGGTAGTTAGGAGACTATCCCCAAGAAATCATCTGCTCAAATCGATTCAATCAATGGGAAATCGAAGGGGAAGGTGTATGAACCGAAAAAGCACCACGAAAACGAAATCGACCTGATCTACTTGTTCATGAGGAGTTAGATGAATTCCTTCGGTGGAAATGATCTCCTCACTATAAAGAACAAGTTGATTCAAGTGGAATTCGAAAAGATGCAGTAGGGAGGGAGATCGACTGACGGGAAAAACGCGGAGAAATAAAGAAAAAAGCACCACACGCTACAACAGTGAGATTACGGTCTCACTTTCTCAAAATCTCTAGTACACAGAGGTATGATTCTCTGTGGATCTCAGTTGCTACAGCAGGGGATTGGGAGAGCAGGAAAACCTAGAAGGCAAAGAGCAAATGGCTGAGATAAAATGAGAGGAGGGTGTCTCCCTCTAATTAACCTAATTCTAATTCCTTCTCTACCCCTCTCTAATTACAGAGCGAACCAGCTAAACCCTAGGGTTATTCTGGACCAACTCGAAGATGCTGGTGATCCGACGGCCTCGACGCAACCTCACCGATTGCCGCCACGTGCCGCCACCGCTCCGCTCGTCCTTTTCCCGGACTTTGCCCCTGGTTTTGAGGCCCAAACCCGGAAACCACTCTCCACGACCAACCCCCGGTTTTGAGGCCCAAACCGGGAAACCAGCCGACCATCGCCTGAGTCTTGTGGCCCAAACTCAGAAACCCGCAACACCAACGTTTTGAGGCCCAAACCTGGAAACCGTCCTCAGCCCAAGTTTTGTGGCCGAAGAAGGTCAAGTGGAAAGAGCAAAACAACTTGGTTCCCATTGTTGGTCCAGCTCGGGTGAGCTCGGTTGGGGGGAAGTGGTATGTGCTTGTTGTTGTTGATAACTTTTTGAGATATTCGTGGGTTTTCTTTTTAGCTAAGAAAACTGAGACTTTCACCTTTGTTCGCAATTTGATCTTGCGACTTCAGAACGAGTTCCCTAAGAACTCGATGAGAGCTATTCGTAGCGATAATGGTTCTGAGTTTAAGAACTCGGATTTTGAGAAGTTTTGTAACTCTTTGGGTTTAGAGCATCAATTTTCTTCCCCCTACACACCGCCACAAAATGGTGTTGTAGAGAGAAAAAATCGGACCCTTATAGAGATGGCCAGGACGATGCTCGATGAGCATAGGACTCCTAGGCGGTATTGGGCCGAGGCTATTAACATTGCATGCTATATTTCCAATCACATTTTTCTCTGTGCATTTTTGAAGAAGACTTCTTATGAGTTGTGATTTGGGAAGCAACCCAAAGTGAGCTATTTTAGAGTTTTTGGTTGCCACTATTTTATACTCAAGAAAGGCAACTTGGACAAGTTTGAGTCTCGCTCTTCTAATGGTGTATTTTTGGGTTATGGTAATCATACTCGTGCATATCGTGTACTTAACCTTGATACTAACCGAGTCATGGAGACATCTGATGTCACCTTCGACGAGACCATGCATTGTCTTTCTTCTAGATTTGAGCGTGCAGGTGATCACGAGGTTGACGAACCTCTTTTTGATGATGAGGAAGAAGGTGCTGAAGGGATTGATGATCCAGCACTTCCTCCACCTGCTGCGCAGATTGGGTCGACTTCGACCACGACTGCACGCGGCCCCGACCCGTCTTCTTCCACTACATGGGGTCGTGTGATCCACCACCTCGGGCTGTACCATTTGTACCCGAGGGAGCACCAGCTACTGTTGAGGGGGAGGTTACTTCAGCAAGGGAGGCGCCATGACACATTCAGCGCCAACACCCACCTCAACAGATGATCGGCGACATCCACGAACACGTCACTCGGTCTAGGTCACAACAAATCTCTCACTTTCCTCATTCTGCATTTGTTGCTGATTTTGAACCCCGAGATGTTGGGCACGCTTTATCTGATCCGGATTGGGTCAATGTCATGCATGAGGAGCTTGAAAATTTTGAGAGAAATCGAGTTTAGGTTCTTCTTCCTCTTCCTCCTGAGTGTCACCCTATTGAGATAAAATGGGTTTTCAAAAACAAACAAGGAGAGGATGGCCATGTTGTGAGAACAAAGGCCAGACTTGTAGCCCAGGGGTATAGTCAGAAGGAGGGGATAGATTATGAGGAGACTTTTGCTCCTGTAGCTCATTTGAAGGCAATTAGGATCCTCTTGGCTTTTGTTGCATGCAAAGGGTTTAAACTTTTTCAAATGGATGTCAAGAGTGCATTCCTAAACGGCTACATAGAAGAAGATGTGTATGTGAAACAACCCCACGGTTTTGAAAATCCCAAGTTTCCAAACCATGTTTTTAAACTTCACAAAGCATTGTATGGCTTGAAACAAGCCCCTAGAGCCTGGTATGATAGGTTGAAAACCTTTTTGCTTGCTAAGGGTTTTAAAATGGGATGTGTTGATAAAACTCCTTTTCTCCTCAAGCAAGGCAATGACACTTTGTTGGTTCAGATTTATGTGGATGGTATCATTTTCGGTGGTTCTTCTCACGCTTTGGTTGCCAAGTTTGCAGATACTATGAGCAGGGAATTTGAGATGAGCATGATGGGCGAGTTGACGTTTTACCTCGGGTTGCAAATCAAGCAATCCCGAGAGGGGACGTTCGTGCACCAAGGCAAGTACACCAAGGACATATTGAAGAAGTTCGATATGGGTGAGGCCAAGCCTCTTCCAACACCCATGTCGACCACGACGGCCCTGGATGCGGATAAGGATGGAGAAGCTGTGGACCAGAAGGTGTAGCGGAGTATGATCGGGTCGCTGTTGTACCTGACGGTGACATGCCCGGACATCCAGTTCGCAGTGTGTCTTTGCGCGCGATTTCAGTCATCGCCGCGCACTCCTCACCGTCAGGCGGTCAAGCGCATTAAGAGGTACCTCTGTTTCACACCTGAGTTCGGGATTTGGTATTCTGCTTCTTCCACCCTCTCCCTTTGTGGTTACTCGGATGCTAATTTTGCTGGTTGCCGACTTGAGCGCAAGTCCACTTCTGGGACTTGTCAGTTTTTGGGTTCCTCCCTTGTATCTTGGTCTTCTCGCAAGCAGTCTAGTGTCGCACAGTCTTACACACAAGGCTGATATTTTTACCAAGCCTTTGGATCAATCAACCTTTGCTAGGTTGAGAGGTGAGCTTGGTGTGTGTTTCCCCTTTTAGTTGGGGGAAACATTTTAGTCATTGTATCATAGATTGACTTCTTTTATTTTGTTCTTGTTTTGGCTTTTGCATTTCTTCATTTTTGCATCTTTATCTTCTCGAGTTTCATGTCTATAATCTGTAGAATGAATCTATGCTCTGATTAGTGTATGTTCTAATGATATATGATGATGCATGTAGCTTAGGCTCTTTTTGATCACTGATACATGTTGTGAGCTGAGCTACTTTTCAGAACTGTGAATATGCTTAATTCAACGTAAAATTTGAAACATGTTCACCATTGAGTTGGCAACTAGCATGTGTAGAAGATGTTGAAGTCACTTGTGCTTTTCATATATGCTAGGTTGCTATGTCTCTAGTTCTGAGTCCTTCACTAGCTTGGAGTGTTCATATTCTGTTAAAATTTGAACCAAATCTAAGTGCATTGAAAAGATCGAGATGAGATTACTTGACAGCACATCACGGTATCGAGACTGTTTCTCATTGCACTTTGAGTCAAACTTGAGTCGTGTAGTGTAAGACCGAAACTGTTGCTTCAAGCTTCTGATTGCTTATGCATAGGCTTAGCTTGGTTGAAAAGTTAGGCAATGTCAAGTTTTCAACCTCTCGCAATCACATGCTGAAAATTTAGACTTGTGTAATCATCGCTGCAACTCTGATAAAATTTTGAAAACACAAGTCTATGTTTCATTCTACAGCATGATGATTGAACTTTGCTAGGGGTAGTTCACCTTGTATACATGTTTAGCACTTGTGTAACCTCCTGTCTATACATGTTTGATGCTATTTTGATGGTGAAACCTTTTCTAAATGGCTTAAAACTACTCACTTTGCTCATATGTTCATATTTCGTATTTTGTGATCAGTTTGAGCCTTTGCTGGCACTTATGCTTATTGTTGAATCGTTGGATCAGCATTTTGTAGAACATCTATTCTTTCTATCGACTATATACCTGAAGCTGCTAACCTAGATTTGTAACTCATATGCATTTGCCTTGTTGCGTGCATTTTCAACTAAGCGGGAGAAATTTGTCAAATCATGTCCCTAGTTGTGTACACCATTGTAGGGGGAGTTTGCGTGCTTGTTTTATTTGACAATTTTTGTTGGTCAATTGGTTCGAAGCAGTTTTTCAATTGGTTTGGAGCGATTTTCAGCTTGTGTGGTTTTTCAATTGGTTTGGAGCGGTTTTGCTAGTTGTGTTGAGCCTTTGCCTCTTTCTGGAGGGACTAGCTTGTCTTTGTCTTTCTTGCTCCGACCTTCTCGCTAGCGGTGTTGAGCCTGTTCTACCTCTTCTTTAGGGCTAGCTTTGCTTTGCTTGGTTGCATCGAGCCGTTGCCCATATCTTTGGGAACCAAGTTGTCTCGCTCACTCCATTCGACTTTTCCTGGCTTTGCTTTTGTTTACACCAGATTTTGGACCAAAGAGGTTAATATTTTTGTAAACATAAACGGCTGATTTACTCAGGAAAAGAATCGGCCTGAAGATATAAAAAGCTCGTATGAGTCGAAGGTGACCCGGAAGCTTCATATGAACCAGCACGACGGGCTTCGAAGACGTGTCGGACTCGACCGAGGAGTTCAAGTTCGGGTCATCTTGTACATTTACCTTTTTGTAATCTACTCGTGTTAGGGCAAGAGTCAACCGGGTTATAAATAGCTAGAGACCCGGATTTTGTAAAAGAATCCCCCAATCAATCAAATACAACCGGCCCCGGCTAAAACCCTAGGAGTAGGAGTAAAGTAGATCTCGACAAGACCTTCAACCAGGCAGGGCTGCATCGGCATCGACCGACCTCCGGTTTGCTTGTAAGTTTCACCAATGGCTTGTGTCATCGTGTAATAAGGCTGCATTGGCATCGACCAAACTCTTGTTAAGTTGTGACATGGCTAGTTATCGGTCTAAGCTCGTCTTTTGTAAGACTGTCTTGACTCTGATCAATCTCTTGCTTTAGTCGATCTTGACTAGTTATTGGCTCTATTGGTTTGGCAAGCTAATAAATTCATTAAGTTATCGATGTTATTTCATGCTTTAATTTGTTTATTTATGTTCCAAACAACATCTTGCCCAATCAAGATTGACAAAATAGCTTGCGCCTAAAAGGATGCTTTGTATCGGCTGTTCTGAGATTTATACACTCATAACAGAGGGAATAGCCGATACAAGCTTCTCATCGACTATTTTCGTCAATCTTGGTTGTTACATGTTGTGCGTTCAAGATATTCGATAAAACCGTGATTTGTTTTTGTAAGAATAGATAGATTCCAATCTAGCATGTCTATTATGGCTGTTTTTCCGAACCCCATTGATATATGTGATAGATTGAGTCTGTTTGTCTAAGATTAAATTATGTTTTTGTCGGATAGATCTTGTTCGTGCTTCATGGACCCTGTATCGGTTAAAATAATCGATTCAGTTATGCTCTCTTTATAATATGTTCTTTTAAGTGGTTTGAAATCGATGGATCTATTTTATGTATGAGACGTGATCTAGCTTGACCATCATCAAGGCTGCATGGAGACACCCCACTGTTGATGTTTAAGTTATTTTATTGATCTATTTGTTATTATGGCTGCATGTAGACACCCCACTGTTAACAAATAGAACTGCTCATGCATTTAGTCGATACGTTGGTTTTATGCCGTTTGAATGTATGTCACACCCCAATTTTAAGAATAAAATTGGAGCACAATATATGTATGCCAGGATCAATTTTCATACATATATCAACATCATAGTAAATATGAAAGCAATGCTTTTATTAATATCTCAAACTTTATTACATAAATGACCCTCGGGTCTGAAAGAAAAGTACAGACTCTCATAACAACTAACTCTAATGAAGACTCTGATGAAGACGTGGAATTCTGGACTCCAACTCCACAGGAAGGTCGACCGGGGGTAGCGCCATCCTAGTACAGGTCGTCAGGGTTGTAGCCACCGTCCTCTGGATACTCCTGCTCCTCGTGCGCGTAGTCGCCAACGTCTGGGTGGGGTAGCAGGGGGGACAAAGAGGAAGGATGAGTACATCGAAATGTACTCCGCAAGTGTAGGAAATATATGCTTATGAGGCTTATAACAAAGGTAGGATGACACCGTTTGACTCATGCGCTTAAAGCGACACATCCTATTAATCCTATGCACCTATTTACTAGGTTAAAGACACAGACATTGTAGAAAAAGTAACAACACTCGGAGTCGCACCGAGCAAACCACACTCGAAGTCACACCGAGCAACCAACACTTGGAGTCACACCAAGCACGCACACCTGAAGTCCATCAGGCAACCGCACCTGAAGTCCATCAGATGACCTGAACCAGTAACCAGTAACCAACTAATCTCGAAGAAGTCCAAGCCGCTCGTGACCGTGAGCACGGCTGATATATCAGTTTTACACTCTGCAGAGGTTGCACATCATTACCCATGAGTCGTGCATTTTCCGTCACGCTAAACACTGCCAAGGTGCATAGCGGGATGCATTGCAAGGCTTTTACAAAGCCCCCTCCAAGCCCGTTCCACACGTACCTCTAAGGTTTTACCCCGTACAAAGGTCTACGACCCCCAGGGCCCCCTCGTGAGCCACTACAACAAACCCCGTGTGGACCCTCAACTTGGAGGTAACTAATTAATTAGCCAGGTCCAGCCCATCCAGATCTCATGGTTGCGCTGTTAAGCCGGGTTACAGGCTTCGAGAACCGGGTCCTAGGTATTCAGGCAGGATAAATCTAGCACGAGCCCAGAACCAAAAACCAAATTCAGCTGCCGAGTCCCACGGCACAAAACCACCAGTATGGTCCATCCTGCCGGATTTACCTAAACACTATGTTGCTACAAAATTACCATGTCCACATTGTTTCATAGATCATTAATCAAGATTATTAACATTTAACTCCCATCCCATCCATGACTGCAGGGCTAAGCAAGACACCTACCCGAACATCCCAAAACAGGCGACAAGGATAATATATACAAATTCTAGTAAACCATAATATGGGATTCAAATTTAGACACAGCATGCATCTACAGGATCTATATACTCTAATACCCAAAGTAGAATAAAGTATAGGTGCAAGATGTTCAAGAACACTTGTCTGCGGGCTGGGTCGAATCAACTGGATCACAAGGAAAATCTGGAGCGTCCTCGAACTCCGTACTCTCTGGCCCAATCAACATACATGGCATAATACAACAAAATAAAAAACAATACAGAAAATAGTAACAAAACAGTAAACTAACAGATCTACTGCGTAGAGAACGAAATTATGGAACTAACGCAAGTTGAATGAGTCGAAACAGAGTTAAAATGCAAAAGTTATAAGCGTTTGAATCTGAGTGGCAGTTCTGTAAATTATTCAAACTCATTTTCGTATTTTGAATAAATAAAATGGAAAAGGAAGAACTGCTGGACCGGGCCTCGTTTACCGAGAAGTACAGGGGCTAGGATACAAGGTTTCGGTGACTCAGTGAACAGGGTTGGCGGACGACGGGTTCATTTCGCGAAAGATCATGGGCTTCCGCGCAAAACAGCTAGGGCCGGTCGGGGTGGTCCACGCGGCGGCCAACGTGGCGCCAGGTGGTGTGTCGTGGTTCGCCCGAGATGCCAGCTGGGCGGTGTGTGTTGCAACAGTGGCGAGGACCGCGCCTCATTTAGCGAAAACAAAAGGGATTGGATCGAAAAGATCCCCAGACTCAGTTTACTGTGCATTTGGACGGCGGGTTAATTCTAGGAAAATACAGGGGCTCTTTAGCAAAAGTGGTCGGCGGGTTGGCGCAGTCAGCACAGTTGCTGACGTGCGTGCCGCGTGGCGCTGACGTGTGCCACATGGCGTTGTGCTACTGGCCGGGTGCTCCACGTGGTGTGTAGACCGGCTGACGAGGTGAAATGGCGCGAGTCCACGGGGTCCATAGCCCCGGTCTATACCGGTTCAATTTAGGATCTAATCTGGGGCCTTGGCTTCGAATCAAACGGTGTAGGGGAGGGTTCGGAGGAGATGCTCGCCGTTGGTGGCGCTTCGCGCGGCGGCGCCCCGAGCAGGCACGGCGGTGCCATGGGAGAGGCTCGTCGGAGCATTCGGAAAGGCCCTAGGAGCTAGTAGAGACCTAGGAGGGAGGTGGGATCGGGCGAGAAGCTTACAGCGAGTGCGTGGGTGTTGATCTGGTCGCCGGTGATGGTCTAGTTGAGGTGGATCGATGACCAAGCGGCGACGGTGGCTCGGAGCTAGGTCGGAGACGTCCCCGGGTGTCGATGTCCACCGAAAAGGAGCTCTCCGGACGCGACGCAGCTCTGTGAGTCCAACGGAGTGCGGAGGGAGGGCGGTGGCGGTCTCTGCGGTGGAGTCGAGCGCTTGCCGAGCTCGGCAATGGCGGCTGTGATGGCGAGGCGGTTCGGGAAACTCCGGTGGGAGAAAAAAAGGGAAAGCT